>JAFBJR010000138.1:3290884-3958937 GCA_016785285.1 Brachirus orientalis
AGCTATGCACCTGTTAATTTTGGTGCAAAAGGGCTCAATGCTTCTTTTTTATTCTTATCATGACTAACTTGTTAGAGACAGATTAAAAGTTCTTCATACCGTAAACTTCACCCAATCAGTAACAGAAATGTTTATCACAATTAAATGTTCACTTATGTCAAAGGTCAAGTGTGTACCATTTAGCAGGGTTTACTGGCACAAACTGAAACCAAAAGTTGTTTGTAAAAGTGTATACCTGCATTAAAAAAAATCACTTGGTTTTCATTGCCTTGGAATAAGCCTTCTATTTGTACTTTCGACTAAGGGCTAAAGTACAAATAACTTTCTCATTCTCAACTGGAAGCTTTTTTTCGTATTCGAAGGCCACCATAGTTCGGAAATGGAGGCGTGAACAGTGGAGTCCTATGTTTGTTATAATCTGTAGTCTCACCATTAGATGCCACAAATTCTGACTTCACTGGACCTTTAAAAGGGTAAAAAGGTTTTATGTCCAATTGGCAGACTCAATCCATTCATTTTTTTTATGTCAGCCACTTTGAAGTCAATTTTAGTTAAATAATAAATAAGTCAATTTGGCCTAATTAGTTAAAAACCAATTAAGATTAGATTAGACTATTAATCTTACACCAGGGAAATTCACTTGTTACTACACATATAGTGCGCACTTAGTATATACAGTATATCTGTAGTTGAAATAACTTTGGTGAAGCATCTAATGTCAGATGATGGTAATGATGCAACTTGCAGCTGTTTTTTCAGGTTTGGGTCAGTCAGTTATGATTGGAACTGAGTGTTTCCATGGGTCTGTTTAGTCACGGGCTCCTCACAGCAGAAGTCTGTCTCAAACAGAGATGTAAACTCCATTGCATGTTTCCTCAGAGTGGAAAAAATCCTCAGTACAAGCCTACAGTTTACAGAACTGGAGCAGAGACTGGTTATTGTACTTAGCTTGCAGCTTGTCCTTACTCTTCGGGTCAGTGACTTGATGTTGTACTTTGTCAGGCACATCACTTTCCCTGTTCCCTGTTCCCTGTTAAACAGCACAGTAAATATGTACCGCTCCTATTGTTTACTGTTTATGTCATGTAACCTTTTGCCAAATGCCTGGAGGAGCATTGTACTTGCCATCATATTCACATGTCATAGCAAACTTTTGTTCCCACAGAGTAGGAAAATGCACAGTGTTTGCAGACATGGCACAATCTTAATTTATGTGGTTCTATCAGCTCTGCAGAAGCAGCACAGCTCCTTCACATATTCTGCTTCTGAGGTTTCACTGTCTTCACTATTAGATCACTAACCGCAAAACTTGCCTGTGCAACATTGTCTCTGTCAGAATGTGGTCTTGTGAAAGCTGGTTGTTGGGCACAGAAACTCCACCAAAGAATATTAACTTTATACATGCACATTTGTCCTTGTAACTCGTCCAGTGTGGCTGCAAGTTTCCAGCTGTAATGATGTACATGGGGCTTTTTCATCACTGAGCATGTCCCTGCAAACTAAGCACTTTTCTTTTACTTTTAACCAAACCCCTAACCTTAGCCTAACCCTAACTTAAGTTTTTCTTTCGGAAAATGTGACCGTCTTCATTTACTTTTCTTTTTCTTTACGGCCTCCATGATGCTTTTCAGTGATGACATACAACTGTTAAGTGAGAGGTTTGTTTACAGGCAAGCGGCTAGAGGGACCACCCTGAAGAATAGGGTAGTCTTCTACTTAATTTTACGAAGCTCTTGCGTTCGTTCTGCAGGACGAGTGCTCTATTTCATGCTTTGATGATAGTTGAATTCTCATACTCAAGCATGTGCTCTGTCACATCGTAGCTGTTATGTCAACGCTGCAATCAGTTTGTCATCAGCTGGTCCCGTCTGCCCCAATAGCGCTGCAAGTAACCCAACTTGTGGTCCAACTCATGTCCACCTCCCCATTTCCAGCAAGTGTTCACAGTCTCATCTGATCTATCATTCTTGTTCTTTGATCAGTCTCATCGGGTCACCGACCTCTATCACCACCAGTGCGTGGCCTTGGAGGGATTTTTAATAGTCACTGCTCAGAAGCAGATGACCTTCGGATATCACTCATATTGTGTCCAAGACTCGCTGAGGACTATCAATACATTATTCTGTTCAACCTCTAACAAAGTTATTGTCATTCAGTAGTCTCTCCTGACTGATATGTATTGCTCATAAAATGAGAATTTCTTTGTATTTTCCCTTCAAGTAGAAAAAGGCTAGATTGTCTCGCAGGCTGTACATGACCCGGAGGCTGGAGATTCCCCAGCCCTTGTGTAATAAACATAATATCTGCTTATCAGCTGCGTGTTAGCACACTGTAAACATGCTGACATGCTGAGGTTAGCATTTAGCCCTAAGCACTACTGTGCTTCCAGTCAGTAAGACCTCACAAAGCAAGAAGGTGAAGATGTCACATGATGCATGCCTTTTCTGTCATAATTAAATCTGGTGAAAGAAGGAAGAAGTTGTAATAATAAAGGTGATCTGCTCCGCTCTGAAGCATATGAGCGTCTGTGGTATCAAAGTACATGGGAGCTATTTATAGAGACACTAATCAGCCACCTATACACATTATCATGATGACCTCATTTCTTAGAAATGCCACTATTTCACAGGCAGTTGTTTCAACGGGTTGGAAACATCAGCTTGCCTTCCATGAAGTGCGTGACTGAACGTGAATGCTTGTGGTCCCTCCATGTACTGCTCCCTGTCATGATGCTTTACAACTGTAAGTAATGTGTAGCTTTTTAAATACAAACACATGTCTATTAAATTGAAACCATTGTCACATTAGTTGACACAATGTCGATTAAGTCTCAGCTCCACACGGCTCGCTCTGTTTTTCCCAGTGTAGCAGTGTTTAGCTCCTGTGTGGCCTGGTGGCGTTCCCACGCTGCACAGAGGAAGTGATTCGTTTCATGTGAACACAAATGAAAGCAATAGTGACACTGCGCTGGCAAAGTGAGGCGGCTGCAAAAGGTTGGAGTATGACAGAAAACATAAAGGGCCCTCAAAAGGTTTCAGAAGTGAATTCTATGGCGTGAGGAACCTGGTTGTTCCGCAGTTGGATGGCACACAAATGTCTTGTCGCCAGTCGGCCCTGTGCTTCTAGTGTACGCACACAAACGCTCCCTGAGTCAGGTCTGATAGTATTGCTTGACAGAGCCTGTTTTCAGATGAAGGATGCAGCACACAAATAATGTTACATTGTTTCTGTTTAAGAAGACCAAAGAGAGGCAGAATAATAAAACCAACAACAACAGATATCACCACACAGCCGCTTGTTGTGTTTCTGTGAAGTGATGTGGACAGTCCATTATCAGCTAAGTGTCCTCTGCATTATCCTCTTGTACTGTATATTTGGAGGTTTTTCTCTGTAGGCATATATTGTCAGTATTTTTTCTTTAATGCTTCCCAAGGCAAATCCCTGTATAATATTGTATTTAGCTAATACATTGTTTTAAATTCTGATGATACCAGACTGTGATTTGATTATTTTTATAGAACAACAGCTTGGTATGTACATCATTATTGTCCCGCAGCCATTGGTCAGTCAGCCTTGGCCACAGCTGTGGCAGCCATCAAAGTTGTACACAGGAGGTGTCTCATTGGCTCGCAGCAGATCAGGTATCTCTATCTGTGACCTTCTGATTGGCTGTTAATGTATCAGGTATCCCATACATCTTGGCCATCAGAAGGAACATACCATCCCTGTGGCAACTGGCTTGTGTTTGCTGTTACTACGGCAACATTCTGATGGTCTGTCTGTCTGTAGCCAGGCTCCTGAAACAGCTATGGCACTCAGTGGCCCCTGTTATCACACACACATACACACATATATAACTTACACACACATAAATACTCTCAGGCAATTAGAGCGTATTATCATTTGGGTGTGAAGCTGAGGTTGAGCTCATTGTTTCACAAAGATTTATGGGCTGTCAACCCACAACAGGATGTAATAAAAATCATTTCAGCAGCCAAAAAGACATGTATTTAAACGTCTGTTATCTTTTCCTTTCCAATTATAATAAATCCCCCCCCCCCGCCTTTCAGATTCTGTGAGGTGGTTTCATCGCAACCATTAGGGGGCGGCATTGATTGAACAAATGCAAGTAAAGGAAGGGAAATGCATGCGCTCTCTCTCTCTCTCTCTCTCTCTCTCTCTCTCTCTCTCTCTCTCTCTCTCTCTCTCTCTCTCTCTCTCTCTCTCTCTCTCTCTCTCTTCTCTCTCTCTCTCTCTCTCTCTCTCTCTCTCTCTCTCTCTCTCACTGACGCACACACACAAAGGGGGCACAGGCATGGACATGATCAATTATGTGTCAAGCGTTTCTTCCTCAAAGAAAGAATGGCCCAATGACTATAGGATACCGACCGTCTATTGTCCACTGACACTGGAGACTAAGTTCTCATGCAGTTCATTATGCCAGGAGGGGGACAACTAGGAAGAGATCCAAAGAGACCATTAATCATCATACCCTTCAACGTGGAAAAAAGGAAAAGAATGGACTAAAATAACGTACTGTAATCCTACACGGTTAGCCTTAAGGGTTTCTGAATAGCCCATATACCTGTGTATATAAATTTAGAAAGGGTCATAATATTATTGTAGCAGAGTTGCACAGCCAAAATATCACAAATCCAATTATCCCACCTACCACAGACATAATTATAACTCCCCCTGGACAGATTTCCACTGGCTTATACTATAAAAATGTTATGGCATGATTGTTTAGTTCGGGGTCTGCTGGGACATTTTAGGTTCTGGACTTAAGGGGGACAGTTTTTGCTTCTGCAAGCACTTTGACTCCAGCAGCCTATCTGACTCGCTTCCCTCACCAAAAGCTGTCAGTATGACGAACAGACCTAACTCCAAAGTCCATTTCAATTTGGGTCGATGGCCGGGGCTCGGGGTGGTGGCGGTGGTGTGAGTGGAGATGTGGGGGTCAACCCAATAACACCCGCCGCCCCCGCCCCCTTCCCTCCACGTCCCCATAAATGTTTTCGCTTCCTGCTTCCAAGTTCGGACAGAGCGCTGTGATTGGCCGCGGCTCTCGCGGTGGGCTGTCCCCCCTCCTGCGCTGCGCTCAGCTCGGGTTACAGTTGAGCTGGAGCTGCCTCACGCACCGGAGCGCCGTGAGTTCTTCACACGCCTAAACAAAGATACACCGGCATGGAAATGTTGCTGAGCTGCTTCGGAGCCACGGATCAGGCTGGTGAGAGGATCTAAATTCTCCCTCAGCACTTTTATTTTTGTATTGTTTCTCCGTGCAGCGACAAAAGTGTGTGTTTATACATCAGCACACACGCATATTTACGCACCGGGCAGCATAGCATGCCCGAGTTGGACTAGAGAGGCTGTCCTGCTGGGGCGCAGAAGCCCACTGAGAGCCGGGAGGAATATTTACAATAGAAAGGAAGAATAGCAGCAGCAGCAGGAGGTGGAGGTGGAGTGAAAGATTACACTGGAATGAAGTGGACCTCGAGATTCCCAGCGTGCTGCGGAGTTGTGAGTGATGGATGTATGTGGTCATGTGTAGGGTAGAAACAGCGACAGGTACAGGCGCAGCAGCAGCAGCAGAAGAAGCAGCAGCAGCAGCAGCGGGGGAGCTGTGACAAAGACGCTTCATCACCATCCTCCACACCGGTTTTCCAGAAAGAAAAAAAAAACTCTGCACGACTGGTTAGATCTGTTTTGCCACAAATACACCATCATTTCGTCGAGAGCGGCAGCAGCAGCCACAGGTCAACCAGGACACAGCTGATCCTTCCTCCCAGCTCCGGCTTCTTCCTCCCATCACACTTCACTGTCAGCGCTGCTGCTTTGGAGCTCGTTTTGAGGAAGAAGTCGCACAGAAGGACATGTATCTGACATCGACCTCACATGCTCCCGACTGATCGTTGCTCACCTTCCCACCGGGCGAACCACAGATAAAGGCTGCCAGGCGCACCGTCCGACGCTCGCAGAGTTCCCGGCTCACTGTCTGTACGATTTAGCAGAATGGCGGGACCCGCTTGTTGGAAGTATTACCTCTGGATCTTTATTTTAATCTGCAGGTCCGCGTTGCCTTCTGCGAAAACGCTGGAGACTATAATTTGGAGCTCACAGAATCCCAAGTAAGTCTCGTATTTCGTTTGTACAAGCATATGCCAAACGCGCTGGGTGACTGTATGCGTGCGTAATGGAGGACTAACATTCATACAGGGGAAAAAAGTTGCCATTGTGTGCATGTCGAGTTAAATGTTCTGTTACATATGGTAATTATCTAAAAAAGAACACAATTTATTTTAGTTTAAAGTGTAATTCCTGCGCCGCAGAGGTTTGTGCTGATTTAATTCTCAGAGGGGAATTTCCCAGCACAAAAAGAAACACAGCAGGCACAGGCGGCTTACACAATATACAATATTCCACAACTAATCCACTATAATAAAAGGTTACTTGTCGCAATTTATACCTCCACTGCATGCACCTGTATATTACTAGGCTGAAGAGCTTAGATGCTTCGTATCTGAGAGTTTCAGACTTTGTCCACTTCCCTAAAATTTCCCTTGTGGCTGATGCAATTTGCTGAGTAAGAAATGAAAGAGAAAAGTCAGATAAAGCATCCAAAAAAAGAAAAAGTGTTCCTCAAGTCCTATAGCATGGACTGAATCTGGCCTCACACGGGGCCAGGCCACACTGGCTCCCAGCCCTCCAAGTTCCTTTTCAGTTTCTCCATAAAAAAAAAAATCAAAAACCATGTGAAAAAGATGGTTTCACACATCAGAGAAGCAAAAGCTTGGGGGGGAATATGATTCAAATTTTCTTAATTGCCCTGGCTAGGATCCAACCTTAATTTCTCAACACCAAATCAAAGTTTGTCAAAGGCAAGCAGCCGAAGCCGGGCATCTTTCTGAACAGCTATATTGTTCCCATCAAAACCAGCAGAGTGAGCCCAGACTGCTGATAATAAAACACTCTCTGGTAACAATTATCACCCACTTAGACTTGACTCCCACATTTGCATGATGTTGGAAAGCATACACGAGGGGAAAAAACAAACTAAAAAAGAGAGAAGGCAGGAGTGTTTCTGTGTGGTTGGAGCTGAGAAGCTGACCTTCATTTGAGCTCCCAGGGGCGAGGGGGAAATGGAGAGTATGGCTCCAACAGCTTATAACTAGAACTTACTCATTCAAGTGAATCCATGATTTATCCCCCAAATGTCAGATGTCACAGGAGCTCATTGTGCAGCCAGTGAGTATGAATATTGCTACCATGTTCACTGGAGTGTAGGTGGATACATGTGCATGTGTGTGTGCCGGGGTCCTAATGGTGAGACTACGGCCCATCAGCTTTTATTTGACTGCAGAGGTAGTGGAACAATGAGCGTCAGCATGCAGAGACACACACACACACACACTCATAGACGGACAGAAATACCCTTAAACAAAATAACCCACACATTTTGTGTCAGCCATGAGAAGACAAACGAAAAGAAGAGGGAGGTGGTGGTGGTGGGGGGGGGGGGTTTATTGATTGATGATGTCACCTGTGGAGAATGTCTAAGAAGTTTACCACGCTGGTTTGGGGAATTGAAAGATCATTTCTCCATCTGTTCCTCCCCTTCGCTCCTTGTAAAAATCCCCATGCCGGCCGAAAATTTCATAAAGTTCACAGTGGAACAATAATGCACTCTGCAAAGTGTTCGCTCTCAACCTAATTATCCTGCTGCTCTGCGCTTAGAAAACAAAAGACAATTATCTTGCAGTGTGCAGGCTTTGCAATAACAAACGACAAACCTGTTTTTCTGTGTCTGGTAGGCAATAAAAGGGAATATTTTTACAGGAGTCAACATCTGTCTTTACTGCTTGTTGCTTTGAACTCCATCTTTCTTTTTTTGGCCTATATACTATACATATATATATTGTGCCACTGTGACAACAGAGAGAGAGCGGGAGGCCTACAGAAATGTACAGTACACTATCTTGTGACTTATCTAGATTTATGATGTCTTAGTTCCTGTTCCCACTTTGGGGAGCACTGCAGCCTGGGCTAATAAATTAATCTGGCCCTCTGCTTGCTTACTGTACCACATACACCCAAAATATAACAATACCAGCGCCTCCCCACAGTCCATGAGTTATGAGACAAACTGTAGGAAACCAGCAGGTTTGGGCCCCTCTGTGTGTGTGTGTGTGTGTTTGCAGGTTTATGTATGGTCCCCCTGAGTGTTCCCTCTGTTATGGATTTCCATGTGAAGATGCCATCACTCCAGCTTCTGCGTTATCAATAACTGGGGTTTGCTTAATTGATTTCCTCCCAGCATGCTTGAACAGGCGACATACATCACCAGCTTTAACGCCATCTGCAAAAGAAGGAGGGGACGGGAAAAGAAGCAACATCCCTCGGTTTTCAGCTTCGCTTTAGGATGTATGAGGCCTTTTTTGATTTTTAATTTGAGACTGGATGAGTGAAATGGAGGGGGAGTGTGTGTGTGTGTGAGTGAGTGGGGGCGTGCAGCCGTGTAGAAGAAGGCTAGGTGTGTCAGCGTCCCCGGTTGTTAAAAAAAACGTCTAACATTTGATCAGAGCAAATCGGATTAGTTCTCATTTAGCTGAGTGGGATTATGCCAGAAAATGTCACTTTGTTATGACTGATCACGTTCCATCAGTTTGGCTGGAGCCAGCACCACAGTGTACAGGCACATACTGCATACATATTGTACACTTACACAGTGTGCTCAGGAATGCTGCAGTGATGCCAATTTTACAATAATCTGACAAGGTTGGTGTGGGTGAATCCTGCACATCCTTAGCTAATATTTACCTCATGACCTGTAGCCTTTGTGCAGCAGCAGCAGCAGCAGTGGCAAAGGAGGCAAACAAGATGATGAGAGAACGAGCTGGAAAACCCAGCGGCTCCTCTTAAAACACACAGCAAGGGCAAGGCGCGACATGGGCAGAAGTCTGCTGCACTCAAATTGAGCCCATCACATTTCATCCACTCTTGGAAACATTTTGACACATATTTTTTTGAAGCCTGCAGAACAACAACAAAATACCCAAACAGAGAGAGAGAGAGAGAGGTGTTTGTGTTGATGAAAGTCAACTGCAGCTTCTGTTGCTTCGGGCCTTAGTCATTTTATTTTCCTCTGTGTTGACCTCAGCTGCCTGGCTCACAGTTGTAACACTTGACTGATTTGGTTTATAATGTGCTTGCATGGTTTAAAGGTTCAGTGAGTTTGATGATTGCTCTGGTTTTGATTAACACCGTGATTCTTAGCAGAAGAGAAAAACACATTTCTGGCACATAATTTTAACAACAACAAAAAACAACAACTCTGAACTTTTAAGGTAATGGGGTGGCGCATCTATTTTAAATACTATTTAACTAAAAGCAACACAGTTTTATCTGTCTGCTATTAGAAGAATAGGTACACAGAAGGCCTCAGTAAAATCCAAGTTTTGTTTTCATCATTAGGTTTATGTGTTAGTATAATTAGAGGGCAAAATGAAGTGAATAGGAAAAAGAAAAATACACTTCTTCCGTGTCTTTGCTTGTAGAAGCTGCTGTTATCTGTAAAGCAATCTTTAACACCGACAAAACTTTGACTCCTGCAAAGTGACATATACAAAAGCCCCATAATGCTGACTTTCAGATAAACTCATTTCAGTAGGAGCTTAGAAAAACAAACTGCAATTGCAAAACTTGAAACTGCCACAACCTGTCGAACGAGAGCCAGGTGAGACTTCAGGATGTGACTGCAAACAGCATTTGGTTCCACCGAATGCTCCCCCCGTGCTGTTCGCTGCAGTCCGTGTCACTGTTGAGAGGGTCAGAGGCCCATTTTTTGTCTCTTCCCTGCCCCACGCTCTGCCGCCTACTCCCCGCTTACCCCGCTGCAATATACACCTTCTCTTTCCTTGCCTCCCTGATTCCCCCCTTTCTGTCCCCTTCAGACTCTGATCATGTTTCCCTCTGATACAGATCTCATTACACACAGGGAGGACTTAGAGTCGGAGCTCCACTCAGAGAAAGAGCGAGGGCTATCCAACAAGAAATGCTTCTGGAAAGCAACTGGCCCGTGGTGCTCCAGAGGGCTCCCTGTGTCTCAGTGCAAGGACAGCTGCGTTTGCTTTTATGTGTGTGTGCATGCACATTTCTCTGCCTACATGACTGTTGTTTCAGCGGTGTGGAACAACAGATTCTTGGTTAGGTTATCTTTCTGAGGTACCTGGGCTCAGAGAAGGAGCTGCAGAGCTTTAGGGTATTTCGGGGAAACATTTTTGTTTTTCCATCATGGTTTTTTACTCCAGATGGACTCACTTTATCTGCTGGTGGTTTGGCTGCCACATCACTGAAAACTGATCATTGTTCCTTTTGTGTGTTATTGTTGTATTCATTTTTATGTCTAACCAGTGGTGCGCATGAATTTGAGCTTCATTCCTCGGCTTGCAACTAATTTTTAGCATTATTTAAAATTTTTGTGTGCGTGGGTTGTTGCATGACATCCAGACTGTTCCTCATGACCCTGAGTTAGCGTTCAGTTTTCTTAAAAGGCATTCAGAGTCCCAGTTGAATGTATTGAACCACTTGTATGTACAGAGTTTTGAGAATGTAAGTTAATTGATTAGCTAGTTGGACTAAAATAAACAAACAAAAAAAAAAAAACAAAAAAAAACCAAAAACAAAAACAAAAAAAAAACAAAAAAAAAACAAAAACAGTGATTAATACAATCCACTGTCGTGGTATATTTTATATTGTCAGTGAATATTTTCTTAAACTTAATTAGAGAGACTAACAGAAATGTGTGGTTTTTTTTGTTTCTTTTCAAGGTAATTAATAACCTGACAAATACATCAGAAACTAAAATAGAGAAGAAAAGCAACATTTCCAATTGTTAAATTTTTAAGATTATTGGTTACACTTATTTCATTGCTTGTAATTAATCTAACAAAATAAGAGTAAATATGAAGACATCCTACTTCTCTGTTTTGTATCATTTAAAAACTGTGTGATTGTGTTATGGTGTATTTGTAGGATGAAGCTTATCAACCATTCTTATAAATAATCCAATAAATTGTCAAAAACTAATAAATAAATAAAAGAAAGCTCTTCAATGTCCATAGAATAAGCAACTGATCTTGACAACCAGAGTTTAGAGTTACTCGAAACTCACATAGGCGTGACAGACATAGGATTAGGTTGTCTGTGGTGAGTCATTAAAATATGACAAATTGCCGAAACTTTGTATTAGTCAACTTATTTAAAAAAAATATACAGTAATTTAAGACCTAAAGAGAAGTAACCAAAAAGCAAGTATTAGAAAAGTGTTCTGTATCTGGACCAATCTGAAAAATAAAACAAATCAAAGTAAGTACTGTTTTTTTTATACTTAGTTTCTGTTCTTACTGCGGACAAGTATAGGCTTATGGGAGTGAATGAGTGCTTCAGAGTGCATGTCGGTGTGCTATTGTTCTTTGTTCAGCCACAGTGGAGCATTAAGGAAGTGTTTGGAGCGTGCCAGTGTGCCCCTGTGAAAGTGTTGAGGGCCGAGTGGTGAACGAGCGTGGAGTGGCTAAACAGTGGCTTCCTCACAGGCAGTTAGTGAGCGGGCTTCATTAGACGCAGGCCTGGCAGGCAGCAACCAGGAAGTTCCCATCAGCTCCAGCTCTGCCAAGCAGAGACGCGGCCTTCATGGTGCTGGAAACCTTCCCTTAAGATTTCCACACGCCGCCGCCTCCTCGACTGCGCTTTAGCCGAATCCAGAGAAAATGTCGGGATGCAGAGTTACAGGAAGTGGGGAAAAGTTGAATGGGCAAAGTCTGCCTTTTGTTTGCCATCTTAGTTCTTTTACATAAGAGCAGTTGAAAATAAGGGGATTAAACAGGAGAGGAAAGGAAGCTAATGTAGAGCGTTGAAACGCGGCCCTGAGCTCAACCGCACATCCTTTCAGTCCTGCATAGAGCTTCCAGATTACTTCCATGTGTCAGTGCGAAGGGAAAAAGAGAAGAGAATGAGAAAAGAAGAAAGGGGGACAGGGAGAGAGAAGTTGAGCGACTGAAAAGCAGGCAGACTTGGATTGGTGGAGATCAGTGGCGGTGTTGGACAGTGGAACGGATCTGTGTGACAGCCATTTCTAAAACCATTACCCCCATGGCTCCGACCCGGCAACTCGTAACCTCCTCCTCCGGACAGACCTCATAGACTTAACTCTTTCTCAGAGAACCCCTCTGTGCTGCAGAGGCAGCCCTCATCAGTCTCCAGGCCCAAACAGCGTGCAGGCAACCTTAACAGCCAGCTGCACTACCAGTCCTTTAAGACATCATGAGTTGTCACCGGCATACAGGCAGAGAGGGATCTGTTTTCCCCTGGTTTGTGGCACTCCAAAGACTTTTGTGGGAAAGTTTGAATTTAGCATGCCAAGACTTTGGGGAAGGGGATGACGGATCTCAACAAATAATGACAACAAAATGAATAGGACAGGACTAAGAGTCCTGTTGTGGTTTTACTGAGAAACTGAGCCTGTTCTGTAAACTATGATGCAAGTACGGACAACATTTTTTTAGAGATGGAAAATAAACAGAAAAAAGAAAGAAAGAAAGAAAGAAAGAAAGAAAGAAAGAAAGAAAGAAAGAAACTACTTTATTATTACATTTACAAGTCTATTCAGACACTTTTAACTGCATCTTAAGTACATAAATGTGTTTGGGAAAAAATTACCACAAGGACAAATTTGCTTTATTAGTTGTAGTAGCATTTTTAGAAGTTTTTACATTTTTTTTGTCTAAAAAAAAAGATATATAAATATATATACATTATATATGTTTATAAATGGAATTTTTAATAAAAGTCACATCTACAAAATTAAGATAATTAAAAATGTAAATAAATAAATTTCAATTAAGTTTAAAATATCAAGACTGGATTTAAAATAATTTGAATAGAATAGAATACATTTTCTATTTTTTGTGGTAACTGTTTAACTTCTCCACTTATGTACAGTAGCTTCTGTGAAGTAAAATTTACTATGGTTAAAAAAAAAAAAAAAAAAAAAATACATACAGTATGTTATACATGCAGATATTAGATGAAGCATGACCAAACCCAACCAGCCCTGAACATACCATCATTGATCATCATTCAGCTCTTTGTTCACTCCTATGAGTGCACTAATGGAGTGACAGTGTAATTGAATGGAGTGCTAGGATAATAGAATGATCGAATGATAAAGTAATGGAAGAGTATGGCAGCAGCCTCCTCTTCCCAAGGGATGCCCCTCGTAAGTGTGTCAGCGTGGCAGACGGGCAGTCTGTGACAGCCCCCCCCCCCACACACGTTAATTATAAAGCATCATAATCCATCTATGGCATATAGAGGCAGGACATGGAGACTATTAGGAGAGCATGGAAATGGCACAGTGTATAATCCTCAGGTCTTTACGACTATTAGTCTACACGGGCATCAAGCATAAACCACCAGTTTCTCTGGTAATCCAGCCTGAGCAATACATTTCTTGCTGTCCTCTGTGAGTGTATGTCCCAAATTTAGGAGTTTTGCTTTTTCTTTTCTCTTCCCTCTACTTAATTTTTTTCTTGCCCACAGGCAAGACTGACAACACCAAACGCATTCTCGTTTGTGTGCGAGTGTATATGCATTCCTCCATTAACCCATTCTGCCAAGTCTTGGCTCAGCCCTTTCTAAGCAAACTCCCAGCATGACCCCGGTCCCCCTTGTGCTGGTGAGAGGAGTTGGAAGAAAAGGCCTGTGGGATTCCAGCAGCTTCCAGGCCCGGCCCCAGGCCACTCTGTCTGAGAGGGCCGGGCCTGGGATCTGCTGTGCGCCGTGGCTCTGTGTGGCAGCTGTGACTGACGCTTCAATCGCCTCTCCCTGGGACGCCCCCGTGCAACCCTGCATTCCCTTTCACACCTCGGAAACAGGGGGAAAAAGACAATTACACACATATTCAGTAACCTCCCTTTCCCAGTTTCTCAGCAATCCTGCAACTCTGTCGTTTACTTCGTCCGTAAAAAAAAAAACTCAAACAAATGTCTTGTGTTTTGCAAACAAGCCTTCTTCTAAACAAATTGTAAATTAGTTTTACTGTCAACTCCAACAGCCTGTCTGCAACATCATCATGTGTATGAAGTTGCTCATGTTTATTTGATCTTTTCTGAGTTGTCCTTTCTCCATTTAAACATTACAATTCAGCTATTTCCTTTACATTCCCCTGGATATTTTGAAAATGTAAGTAATGGAAAAAGATTTGAGCCTTAAAGTAGAGTTAATGCTATCATGTATGGATTGTCAGTAAATTGAGTTTTTCTCTAGGCTATTGGAGCAGGGACTCGTAAGCCAGCGGGATTTAAGTCTCTTAATTGAATTATTTTGATTGCTGACTTGATTGATGGAGTCAGATGTGCAGCAGTTTCCATGAGTTTTTGTCAGACTAATTCTTCTTCCAATAGAACCATACCAGACAGATACAATAGGAACCTGCAATCAATCACAACTGCAACCCCGGGCATTTTGTTCAGAGTGAAATGTGTCTGCCATCAGGTCAGAGTTCCACAAGCCGTCCAGACAACGTAAAACCAACAATGACATCAGATAGTAGAGCGCTCTAAAGTCTAATCTTCCCATAATGCCATGCTAAACCCCACAGAGACCCACGGCAGGGAGAAAGGCTTTTTTTATGCCCCCGCACTGCTCCTCCTCCCATGGCCTGTGGCACTCTGTGAGTGTGTGTGTTTGTGTGTGTCCATGCATGTTGAGGAAGAAAAAAGAAGTGAATGGAGATGTCACTGTCAGACTCTGGCCTCCACATGAATCCACTGCAGAATGGCCATATTGGCAGCTTGTGTGTGTTGAGTGAGACAGCCCGTTGGGGGTCTGCCATTTCCCCTCCACGCCACGTTCTCGCGGCCGTGATTTGAACACGGCAGGGAACAGGTCTATATTTCATCCTATTCATATGAGAGAGTCCGTTTCATCTACCACACACATGTTTCCCATCAAATGTGTGTGTTTATTCTCCCCCATGATGTGCTTGGGCATGGAAGCCTCTCATCTCTCCAATATTAGAAATAGGAGTGAGAGTCTGCTAAAGCAAACACAATATCCTAAACTTCTCAGGCTCTCTTTATGAACTATGTAGAAAATGAGACTGAAGGCTTTGCGTCGACTCAATTTAATGAGTAACTATGCAGGTTTTTCCCTCTAAAAGCTCTGTAATATTATACTTCACACTGTGATTTTAACATGCTAATCCTAATGTGCCACGCTGGCCTGTGCTCCGTTGTCTCAGCTTCCACTTCTGCCCTTGCACTAAAAACTTTGACTACTTTTAGCTATTCCCCTCATCTGTCTCTCAACTCCCCCACTGTGAAACATGACAGCCTGAACCTCCACCACATCACTCCTCTCTTTTCCTCTCCTGTCTCGGAGATGAAAGCTTTGCTTTTGGAGACAAACCCCTGTGAGTCCTTTCGGCGCACCAGGCTCAAGCCCTGTGTTGCTGCTTTTAGGAGCTCTGTTTGCTGCATTTTGTGATTTATTTATACACTTCGGATTGTTGCGCCTCGTGCATGAGAGGAATCTCATAGTCAGAATCTTGCATGTGCATTATGCGGGCTGCGTCAAATTCTCATTTGAAATATACATGAATGCATGAATATATTTATTATCCTGAAGCCCCTTGTTCATCTCGGGCGGTCTCATTTCCTGTTGTGGCCCTGCTCTGGAATGGAATGGCGTGATCCTTGAAGGCGCCCCGCATGAAGCCACCAAATAGAACCGCCTGGTGCACTGCTCACACAAAGGAATGGTAGAGGCAAGGGAAATGATTTGGCTCCTGATGGATTGGCTGGAGCATTCCCTTCAAAGGAGTGTGCCTGGCTGAGGCTTTAACCGGCCTTCTCTCTGCATTAGATGTGTGTCCTGTGATGAGCCTTTGAAGGGTGCAGGCAGCTCTGGCTGGGAGATTGCGATTGCATTGCACTGCATGGATGTTGGGGTTCAGCCGTACACAGAGACGGAGAGTGTTGCAGGTCTGTGGCTTCAGCAGGACTGTGCTGCTCCACTCAGCGTAGCTTAAGTAGGCTGGACTGAAACGTGTTGACCCGAAAGCTGCAATGTGATGAGGGAACAGCTGCTGTGTCACGTTTTGATATATATACACACACACACAGACACACACTTGCATGCATCTATCACACAGAGGAAGGTAGTGTGGATGTGTGTGTACTCACTAGCTCAGGAGTCAGCTGTGGTTGGCTTGGGCAGATTAAGGTCTGAGTGTGCCTTACAGATGGCGGTAATAATGATCAGATAGCCCTTGTAATGGAGACAGCCCAGTTTGTAATGGCTTCCTAAAACAACACATGGAGCGTCTTTACGAGGCCACAATCCGCCCCGGTTATCACAGAGCAAACTGTGTGAATGGAAATAGCATCGTGTCAAACAAGCAATTTATTAGCACACACACCCGCATCACACACAAACACACACGGACATATTTCATTTTAATACCGACGGCCTGCCTCTTGCCCGCGCTTGGCTTGTTAAAGGCGCGTTTTATCAGTGGAGACACAGACTTCCACTCCACCAGTTAGTCCATCCTCCCCCTTTACATTTACTGTTAATGAGCATAATGATGTGTGTCTCTGTGATGGCATCAGTCAATATGCTGTTCAATATGGGTTTAGAAACCCACTGACAACTTAAGCATGTCTGCCTGGATAAGATCTCGGATCCTAGGGAGGAACCAAAGAGCAACTAATTTGTCTTGCATTGGATGGGACATGTGTAGCTGTCTTCTACAATCATGGGCTGAGATTGTAAGAAGAGAATAGACTTGTCACTCACATCCTCTGATAAGAAGCTGCTTTTAACACACAGAAAGCCAGTGTGTGTATTAAAAGCACCATGCCCCAGATTGAACAGCGCCCTGTGCTCTCGTCTGTGCAGATCTATTGTTTGTTTGTCGTAAATAAGTCCCTGAGTTGAGCACAGTTTTTATTCCACTGCGGGTTTTGTTTCGGCTTAATTTTTTTATGTGTTACACAGGGTTTAGCTCGAGTTATATTTCAGTTTGTGTCAGAAGGTATTTAGTGTGTTAGAGCACAGGGACATTTAGATTCATGCTTTGTTACAGAGTTGCAGCTGGAGTTTAATAGTCTCCGTCTACTGATTACAGATGTCTTTTTCATGCCTGCACATTTTTTTCCACTGTAACCTATAACCCTTATTATTTTAGTCACATTATTAGTATCATTTACAGTCCAGCTGCTTAATGTACTTTCTCGAGCTTTCTGTTCTGTTTGTTTTATATTTAGCTTACTGTGCTAATATTTTTGTCTTCCGTCAGAAAAAGAAAAAGAGTCAGCAGAGACCCTTCTGACACTGAAACACTGTTCTTTTCATAAACCACACTGCCTTTGATTGATCTGTCCTTTGGTCTTGATCCCTGGGCTTGGTTGATTAAACCTATCCATCAGCTTCTCTTATCAGCGTCCTAACAGATCGACTGCAGGACACTCAACTAAAACCCCTTTATTGTTGTTACACAGAAAAAGTCAAAGGCTAAGGACAGGGAAGGGAGAGGTTTGCCAGAGCCCTCCTTGTCAAGGCCTTTAGAACAAAGAGTAAAAGCCCTCACTTTGTTATTTTAAAGAAAATAGCTACGGGTTAAAAAAAAAAAAAGGTTTTGTTATTCTTATGTGAGTGTCCCACACATACATACACACTTACGTGAATGTATTGTATACACTGGTGTAGCCTCTAAATGAGGTCGAACAGTAGCATTGCAGATTGCGACAAGAGTGTTTCCCCTCTGGAGAGGTGTCAGAAAGTAATGTTTCCTATCCTCAGAGTGTCAACTCCCCACTAGTGGTGTGACTCTGCCTCCGGTCACAGCTCATAGACACCAGCCCAGATAATGACATTTCTTTCACTGACAGGCTGTCATTCCCACGTCTGTGAAAGTATCAACTCCCACTCTTGGCCTGGATGTGCACGTGCAGGCATGATGGTGGGCTCACCTGAAAACGAAGGGCACACAGGCAACGGTTGCCGTTTTGATTCATTTGAGTGATTTGCAAGTCAAATAGCCAGTTTAATGAGACGTGGCTGTTATTTTCCTGAGATAAATTTCAGTTCCTCATCTTCCATGTGACTGTTAAAGCAAATACATCAAGGATCCTAAAACGTTGGATGATTGCATGTCACTTTGCTCTCATTTATCTGGAGGCATCTATTACCATCATGTTGTCAAGTCACTGAAAGCAGCACAGGAAAAACCAGCAGATGGCTTTGTATAATTCACTGTGTGATTTTGGGACGGTTTGTTCGAGATAAAATCTCTTTTATCGTTTTGATTATCTTAAATATCTTGAATTGCCTTGATTTACAATTCAACACACAGAAGGAAAAACTATTACACAGAGTTAAAGATAAAGACAATTTTCTATGGTGGATAACAGATACATCGAAGCATTGTGCATATCAGGATCTTGCTGCTTTATCAAGGAACCATCAACCAAAGTTTACATAGCCTCCTTTCACATTGAAAGAAGATAGTTTATTGAAATCCTGTTGCAGCATGTCCTGCAGAAGCAGGTGTGGACCTGCTTGCTTGTCTATTTGCCACTAGTGATTTCATGGGGGAGGGAGTGTGAACACTCACCAAATGTTAGACAAGAGAAGTTGTCTGCATGGCACATTCATTAACCTGGAATCTAACTAATCTCCTAGCTAATTCATTTAGTCCTCCGAGGACTCCAGTGTATTAATATCCTCACTGTGTTGCTGCTCATGGGTTGTAGTAGAAGCGTAGCCATGGCGATGATTGTGTCATTATTTTGCAGTCAGATGAGTGATATCCCAGAGGGCTGTAGCTGGGTTGTCCAGGCCAGTTGAGTGGGGCTGATTTGAATTGCAAATGGACGCCAAGTGTTGTGTTTATTGTGTGTCTCAATATTGGAGACAATCAGGCGAATCAAAGCCCTCAGCTGGAGAGATGGGACTGAGGCACAGTGGGCCTCTCTGGTTGGCGCTGTGTCCTCAGTGCTTGCGCAGTCCTACCTTCCCCTCCCCTCGCGCCATTCTCCTCTCTGTTGCCAGCATCTCCTGGTCGACTTTGTCGTGTGTGTAGGTCCTGAAGTACATGGACACAGCTGGAGGAGGAGAAGGAGAGACAGACAGAGCCACTAAATCTAGTGCACTCAATCATCTGTAGTGTGTCGCTCCTCTCACACAGCTGAGAAATATTAAACACGCTTTATGATAATGAAAGTGCTGGCGACAGACATAAATATCACAGGCAAAGTGCTGAAGGATTAAAATGTCTTGTACGTTTGCTCATAACACAAATTTGTCATTGATTTCATGGCTTCCAGAATAGTTAGAGACAGAATTATCAGCCTTTCATCAGTAGAATATCTCTTCTTTTTCCTGCGAAGCCTGTCTGTGATGAGGAATATTGCGCCCCTGCGCATTGTAAGGGCACAGGAATATTCACATATGTTCATGCAGTGCAAATGCGAAGCCCCAAAAATGGAACCTATTGGCAGCATGCCTTTGTTATGGCTGGGTGACAGACTGTGGTGCAAAGTGCCCCAAACACATTTTCTCCCCAAATTACTCGAGAATTGTTCTTCCTCAGCGATTGGCCATTACTCGAATATTAACTCACTGTTTGCACAAGATTCAGTGAAAATCCATCTGAAAGCCATCCAGTGCTACAGGAAACTAGTGTTTTAGCTCACCGTGTAATTCACTCTGTCAGTTGCACACAGAGAGGCCTATCTTCTCCTGTTTCGCTACTGTTGGCTTGTAAAGAATGTGTGCTTATATATAATGTACATGCCCGCACAATGTGTGTGTGTGTGTGGGGTTGTGCACTCGAGCATGTGTACATCTCTGTTTGAACACAGGACAATTCCTCAGGTCAAACATGCTCCCCATATATCCCAGCATGACCAGTCACAACAAGCATATGCGGCCCAGGTACGGGCATGCACAGCGCACAGGTATCGCTACAGGGAAATGACTGTAAAAGCTGCATTTTATTGCACCACACACGTTCTCTCAAGGTCTGGCTGCTGCAGGCTAAATGAATAACTAATTTAGGAGGAATGTGTTCATACTTGACATGAATCCCATAGATTTACTGTTAGCTTTTACCATGACTCATGAACAAAGAGAAGGCCCGCAGCCACTGTAACGCTCACATGACATGATATGATCCAGTTGTGATTCTTGAGAGGCAGCAGTCAGTGCACGTGAGAGTGAAGCCGCAGCTCAGTTGTTTGGACTGCGTTGTGTGTCGTTGAGCTTGACGAGCAACTTATGAGGGATCCTTATATTCTCTGTGTGTGTATTTGTGTGAAGGGGGAAAAAAAGAGAATGGTTGAGTGTGTGTCAGATCGCCGACGTGGCCATTTTTTTGAGTGTGTGAAAGCAAGGAGAGAGTTCATGAGGTGACATCTCGTCAGCTGTTTGACTTTCCCAGTTTCCCAGGGAAGCAGTTTCTAGAACAATGAAGAAGAAAAACCACCAACAACCGACAATTGAAATGCCACAAAAAAAGCCCCTCTGCTGTTTGTTGGTGACTGAATTATTGCTGTTGCTCGAGACTCAAGACAAGGGAAAATGTGTGAGCAACTGCACTGGGCTTGTAGCAGACACATATCACCGACTGGGCTCCTCTACAATCCATCTCCCTGCACTCTTCACAATAACAGGAATACATTAAAAAAAGAGTGAGTCAGGAGGGAAGGGGACACAAGATAAATATTGTGTTAGTATTTACCCTCCCTCTCCCTTCCAATTGTGTCTCAGGCTGACAGATGAACAATGAAAGTATTTTGAACTTTGCTGCGTGCTATCTTTTACTTCTGGGTTCAGAGCTGTGCTGTCAAAGCCGGGCGTATTCTGACAGAGATTGATTGATTTGCTTTCGGAGCCCCATGTCTTCCCTTTGTTCTCCTATAAGAAGGCTTTGGTTTCTCTCCAGTATTCCAGACTCTCTGTAGCTGTGTCACATTAACACCTGTTTATAACACACAGACTCATAAAATATCGATTCAGGCTCCCTTTTGATCGGAAAGTGTTGCTATAAAATTCCGAGTAGAGGCAGTTTTTTTTACTTTATTCTGAAGGAGATAAACCCAAATCTCTCTGTTCTCTTGAAGGGAAGGGCAAGGGGAAAAAAAGGAGAAATAAATACAATTTCAGGGGAATGTACAAATTTGCTCTCTTGCCAAGTGTTAGAGGAGAAGATTGATATAACTCTCACATCTGCTCACTAAAGCCCCTCAGACCAGCTTAGTGACTGGAACCAGATAAAACAGGGAGCTTGGCTCAGCCAATAGGTGACAAAAGGAGCACCTTTAAATCTACTAATTAATACATTATGCCTCATTTGGTTAACCTGTTGTAAGTGACACTTTGCAGCGTCACAAGCTGAGCTTGTAGATGGATTCTGTTACCCACCGGTGGAGCCTGTTTACCCCTGTTTCTAGTGTTTATGTTGAGCTAAGCGGCTGCTGACTTAGCTCCCTTTGTGCCTCACAGATATGAGCGTGATATCAATTTTTGGGAACTCTGGGGAAGAAAGCAAACATATTCCCCACAATGTCAAACCATTCCTTCAAGAAAAGCCTCATTAGTAATGGGTGTCAGGTTTGTTTGGGATATGTCTGCGCTGATTTGATTCCCAGATGTGTTGATGCCAAAATACTGCTGTGCTGGGCAAATAACCGCCCCACCTCTTCCTTCTCTCCTCCTCGGGTTGTCTGAGAGTCAACTCATTGTGTGCACGAGTCAAATAAATCAGCTAACTTTAGCTACAAAGTGTGGCCTGTTTCTCATCCTCAATGAGCTTTTCACTTTGCCTCATAAAACTGGGATCCCTGGACTAATTTTTAACCATGCAGAGACAGAAAGGCAATTGTTAATAATTGATTTTAGCCATTTCCTGACCCTATCTAAATCTAATAGACTTTTGTATAATATGGAGTTGCGCGGGTTGCCAATGTGAATGCGTGTGTGCTTCTATTAGTACATGCGATGTGCTTATTGAGAAGCAATGCTGTCTGTGGGCTTATCAGTGGGGTTGAAGATATGGAGCAGAAAATGGCTGCTGGTTAACGACATGGGCAAGCTGCGTGGGTTTGATAATGATTATAATTCTCTCTCTCTCTCTACTTTCTTCTTCTCTCCCCTGAGTGGGAGTGAAACACAATCGGGCGAGTGTGAGAGGCGCTATTGTTCATCTGGGAGGTTCTCCTGCTTTCGCTTGCCTCCTGCTCTGCTCAGCACTGATTACAACCTTGCATCCTGGTCCAGATCTTGACTCTCTGCTTTGCAGCTCTTAGTCCCAGGGGGATTCCTCTCTTCAGTTCAGCCTCCTGACCACTGCACAGAAACACACACGCCAACGCTGGGCGTCTGGCACACTACCACACACACATACACGCACACACCCACACAGGGAAGTATGGGCACACACATATCTGCATGCACAGTCACACAAACACACTCACACATACAGTGGGCTCAGGCCAGGCGGGTTTGGCAGAAACTGTAGACTGGGCCTGTGGAGAGATCTTTACGGAGCATGCAGAGCCCATCTGTGGCTGCTCCTCGGTGATGGAAGGCAGCTGGCTCTGTGTGTATGTGTTTATGTGTTTATGTGTGTGTGTGTGCCGTGTCATGGCCAGGGAAAGAACTAGGAGAGGAGGAAACAGGCTTGTGTGTGTTTGGGCCACAGATCAACTCCAGAATGAGCCTAAACCTAAGATGAAACTGACCCAAGTTCTCTCCTCTATCCTGATCTTCTCTCCTTCCCTCTCCTCACCCGCCAGCCCTCCAGCTGGAAGGGCTCAGTCTCTGGGCTCCAGGATGAATAAGTGGAGACAAAGAGAGCAACAGTCTGGGCCTTCTCTCACTGTCAGTGATACCATGGATGACGTTCAATCACAACCGCATACACCCGTGCTCGCTTAACTCCCCTGCTCTTAGAAAGGGATGGGCTCTGCATTGACGGAAACCACAGAGGCCATAAGAAGAAACAGATTATGCTCTTTCTCCTCCCTAATGACTTGTGACACTGCTCTCGCTCAACAGTCCTCTTCAGCCTGCTTGTCTCGTAACAACGTCCACTTCTGTCCTCCTTGTGGCAAGGCCATCTGGGTGTCATCTTGTTAGCTCATTATGGCCGCTGATAGTGCGATGCTAACCCCTCATGTGACAGTGATCGAGGGCAAGCATACTGAGCCTGTTTGGTGAACATGAGAGGTGTGTGTCAGCCGTACTTGTGTGTGTGTGTGTTGCCTGTGTGCAACTGTTATGAGTCACGCTCAATCTCATTTGCTGTGCATGCCAGGCTGTTGACTGAGCTAAGTGAAGCTAGTGTGCGTTTGTCTGTGTCTGTGTGAGAGTGAGGGAGAGTGTGTCTGCGTTCACACGTACAAAAGCAGTTCTCCGCAGGGTGGAATTCAGGATATTCTGTAAGTCTTTTTTGCCTCTGACATCTTCATTTATGTCTCTCTAATGGGGACAGCCTAGAGGGAAAATACCACGCTTTCTGCTTTTCACCAAGTGACTCATGCCAAGTCTGTCCTACTGAGATTTAAATGAAACTTGGATTGAGTTTATAGTTTATCCAATACCACTACCCATTGGCGAGTTTGTCCTTCTTCTCTATAATAAGGGTCAAATCCTTTTTGCTTTGCTAAACAGTTCTGCAGCCAGATGGCCCTTGTTTTTCTTAATTTCAGGATCCTTGTGTTTGTTCGTGTGCCTCCATGTGTGTGTGGCCCTCACGGGCACTGAGGCAACTTGTTTACCATGCTTGACATGTGAGGAAATCGGTGTGTGTACACATTGGGGCGTGTGTTTATGTATGCGCGTTTATAGCCAGGACTTCCTTAAGAACATCTGCCCCTGCCTGACAGAAGCCAGCTATATACACAAGCGCTCAGGTTAAGCTGCCGGGGACGAGCTAAGACCTGCGATCAGCTCACCTTCCCATGGCACCACTTCAAACTCTGGAGAGAAATTGCTCAGACTGGGTTTAGATCTGTAACTCATATACCAGGACAGTTCAAATGGCTCAACAGTATTATAGATGTGGCAAATTTCTCTGGAGCCTTACAAACACACAGACAGCTGGACGATACATGTGTTTCACCCCCCCCCCCGCCCCCAAGTATGAAATGATCACACTGTGTCTACAGCACTGAGTGGATTTTAACCACATATCAAAAGCGAAGCCATTCAGAAGCCGCTTGAATATTTCCATTGTGAGCCGGAGCAAGTATGTGGCTCTATCTTGATGGATCTGCAAGCAGTTGAACACAGAAGTAGTCCTTGCTAGTGGACAATCGTTTAATATTGATTGACTTGAATGTGCACAGGATGTGTTTGTGGCCTGTGATTACACAAAACATAGACAGCCTCGGGCAAGTGAAGCTTTAAATCTCCGCAGTTATATTCATTACACAAGAGCTCAACTGCAGTGCTCTGTATAACACAGCTTTGTGTTCACTGCAGGCTTAAGTGTAACCCTGTCATATGGCTAAATTATTGTAATTTTTCATAAGACGCCATAAAATCTGTTCAAACTGTAAGCCTCCGCAGTATTGATTGAAATGGCTGTAAATATGGCTGCTGCATGAATACTGACATCTGGAATAACAGGAGGAAGGCAGCCACGCTGATTTCGTTGAAAATGGAAAAGAGAAATGATCATTGTAAAGGTAACTCTTTCCTGGTGTGATAATTACCAAGGGGGATAGAATACGTATTGTGGTGACGGTTATGTGTGTGTGTATTTGTGTGTTTGTTTTTCACGTGTTTTATAGGCCTGAAAGAGAGAGAGAGAGAGAGAGAGAGAGAGAGAGAGAGAGAGAGAGAGAGAGAGAGAGAGAGAGAGAGAGAGAGATCAGCTGTCTGACTGCGCAAACGAGACAGCAGGAAGCAATAGTACCTTCATCTGGGCCGATAGTGATGGATCAATCCCTTGTATACATACATGAGAATTAAAATTCATATGTACTGTATGTTCATGCTACTGCTAAGGAGGAACACATCGGTTTAGCACAATTCTCTCAATATGAGCTGTCTCTTTTTCTCATACGGTTCCTGTGTTTCAAGTCCATTCATTGAGTGGTCGAGGCTGCCTGCCAGTGTAGTGCTCGGGGCAGAGGCCTGAGTTGACTGGACGGGGGTGGAGGACACAGGGGGAAGGGCTGGTTTGAGGCTCTGTAAGGGGTTTTGAGTGGGCCTTAGTGTAGGCGGCGTTTTATACGAAAGTCGGTGAGGGCAAGGCGCTTGAATTAGGGTGGCTGGGAAGGTCCAGGATGCACCCCACAGTGCTTTTGTGTGCCCTCACATCCGTGTGTGTGAATAGGGAGGTAGTGGGGGTGTGTATAGCATATGTGAGATCATGTGCTCATATTCACCAGTGGAATGTAAAAAGAAAGAGGAGGCGGGGGCTCTCCTCTCGCCTCTCTTTTCCACTGCTTCGTTGTTTTCTGTTCTCTCTCCACTGTGCTGTAGCCTAGGTCTGTTTGTGTAAGCTCTTTACAGGATTGAGCACACTGTGGAGCCATCCAGATGAAACAAAAAGCAACCTCATTTGGTCATTTTGAAAATAATTCACTTTATTTTGTTTGGTTCAGGCAGATCCACCTCGTTTGACATGAGGGGGATAAAGGGTCCCTCACGTTCAGGGTCATTTCCCAGAAACATCGTTTATATCTGCCCGGCTCTTCCTGTGTGCACTCAAACTTCTTTCATCAACAGGTCTTATAAAGTCTCCAGACGACATGAATGAAAGATGCAATTCAACCTCCCCTTTCCCCCCTTTTCCCTTTCGACCTCTTCAAAAGTACAATAATCTTCAGTCACTCGCCTCCTCCTCTCATTGCGTGGCTGTGTGTAGCACCGGAGTGGTGCTGATTAAGCCAACAGAGAGACAAACGGGAGACAAAGTCCCAGCCCACCAGTTTAGTTTCGCATCCTGGACTGGAGCTGGGCTGCAGCTTGCCAAGTGGAGGGCTTTTAAACTGGGCTAAACACTAATTGCTGCCCTATTTCTTTTATGTTGCTTCTTTCCCATCTGCGATTGCGCTTCCAGACCTCCACAGCAGCCAGAGCCTCATTATAGCAGACAGT
This sequence comes from Brachirus orientalis, assembly GCA_016785285.1. Classification (NCBI taxonomy): domain Eukaryota; kingdom Metazoa; phylum Chordata; class Actinopteri; order Pleuronectiformes; family Soleidae; genus Brachirus; species Brachirus orientalis. The sequence goes on from JAFBJR010000138.1 coordinate 3,317,064, forward strand.
TAACAAAGGCTGGGAAACAGAAGCGGAGAATTCACTTAGGATAGCTATCTGAGCGCCAAATACGGGTTCTCAGAAAATTGAATCAATGACAGGGGCCGGATTGTTATAACATCCTTTAGGGAAATTAAGATATTAATTTATGGCAATCTTAATTCTTGATCTAAATTGTTGTGGCTTACTTTGATAACCAAACAAATGGAATGTGTAACTGGGACGAGGGCATGGGACTAATTTATTAAAATTGAGAGGCAGATACTTATTATTATTAGTAAAAACAGCTTATTCTGGAAAAGAGGGGAGAAACACCAACTTGTTGATTAAAAGAAATTAAAGTTCAATTTTGATGTTTGTCTGGACTTTCTTTTTGCCTCTGATTCCTCACTTGTTTTTCTGTAGGTGTTTTTCTGTGAGTAGAGAGGTGGGATGTGTGTGGGGGGGGGGGATGGAGAATGGGGGTGAGAGAAAAGAGAATGAAGGAAATGTTGAAGAGGTGAATGAGAGGGAACGGATAAAGCTAGAGGGAATGAGATCGGGGACTAGAATTAGAGGGGGCTGAGATGGAGATGGGGGTAGAGGGAGGGATAGCGAGAAGGTGGGAAGGAGAGGGGGTGGTCAGCAACAAAGCCGAATGTTGCCATGGAAACTTGTTTATGCCTCACTGATGCATCTTGTAGATCCAATTAGAGACTGATTGTGTCCATGTCTTCATAGACGTACACACGTGTGCCAAGAAATGATGCATGCACGCGCACACATACACACACACACACACAGGTTTGTGCAGCTATTCTTTTTAGGACACTGCATTGACTTCCATTCATTTGGACAGCCCAGACAGTGGTATCCTCAACCACATCTATAACCAGTTAATGCCTAAATCCAAATTCATCCTAATTTAAATCAGCCCTAAACTTGTCCTACTGGTCCTGGCAAGGTCAGTGTTTATGCCAGAAGGTCCTAATGAGGTAAAAAAAATGCAAGCACAAATGCAATAAATGCATAGACACACACACACACACATGCAGGTACACTATGCTTATTCACACTCACTTGTGAGCACACGGAGAGTGTTGTCGCTGAAAAGCAGCAAACTGTTGAGGGCGGCAGGACAAAGGATACCCCACATTCTTCCTCTTATCAGCCTTTGAATTAGCGCAACCCCTCCCCTCAGCCACCCCTCAGCCCCCGGCTCATCGCCATGAGCATCAGACAATAGTGGTGGAATAACGTCTCACCCACGTCCAAGCCTTGCACCAGAGCCCCTCTTGCCACATGCTTTCATGACATCATATTCAGCGGACAAAACAACGGCGCAGGGGAGAGAGCGGTGGACAGGGTTGTGACAGTTGTGCACATTTTATTTTGCATTTATCTCTTTTGTGAATAAAGTCATTTATTTGGTAATACCGCTGTCAATGAACAATACCCATGAATGTAAAAAAAAGCCCTAATCCAAACATGTTCATTTTCATGGGGGGCATTTCTTCAGAAAATTGGACTTGTGGACAATGTTTTTTTTCTCCTATTCCATGATGGCTGGCCGCTTGCCAGGATTTAACATCAGAGAAGAAGGGATGGTGATCATGAGCCTCCTCCTGTGCACTCACACTATCTTCAGGGGCCATCCCCATCTCCCCTTCCCCTGGCCAGTCTGAAGAGTGAGTTATTTAGTGGTAAAATGATGAGTGTGATCATGAAATGAGGGGCTGAAGATAAGGTGAGATTAGAAAAGAGAAGGGAGAGACTGAGAATGACAGAAACGGACCCTGCCCCTGATGTCTTGTTAAAATGTGAGGGATCAGAAAGAACAACAAATGCATCGTGTGCTGCTAAATCCTGCTTAAATCCGCTGGCATGGGCAGATCTAGCAGATAGCCCTGCTGCTGTGCTCACTGTCTCTGACCAACAACACACATACACACACACGCGTGCACACACAAACACACCCGTGGTCAGTCCGGCTGTCTGGGTTAATGCTTGGCTAACTGGGACAGCAGAGCTGAACCATGTTGACATTTTAAGCCTCAACAAGTCCAGAACAATGATTCAGCCCGTCTGCCCACCACTCCACCCCCCACTCCCCATCAGGCCGCAAACCTCAGCCCGTTTTTGCTGACCGACGAGCACACCCACACACACACATGCAGACCTGCATAAACATACACACCACTGCCCAAACACACTGTGAGTACTCAGTGCACTCCCGCCTCCTCTCTTCACACACACTTACACACGCACACTGGGTCTCCTCCTGTTCCCCACCTTTAGTGAATAAAAGAGAACAAAAGCTGATCTGATTGAGCTGACAGCAGAGAGCGAAGTGGAGAGGTACAGTAAGGCCAGATGGATTATCTTAATCCTCCAATGGATGAACATGGGCAGAAGGAAGATGAACCCGGAAGCCTTAACCTCCTGACTGACCCCTGCCCACCTCTGAAGTAGCGGCCGTATAGATGTGAAGTTGAGGCACTGTTCTTATGTAGAACTCCAGAAATATGAAAAAATAATCTGCCGCATTCTTTGGACGTAATCCTATCTACAGCCATTTCCGTGGCAGCCATTTTGTGTTTGGCCACCTTGTTTGCCCCCCCCCCCCCCCGTAAACTTTTGGTATGCTTTGATTTAGATCCAGAACTTTAGAGGATTTGTGTGCCGCACTGTTGAGTAACACTGAACAATGTCAGGCCGCTACATGTAGTGATTTTGTGGGGCCAAATTAACTACGCTCCGCTAAAAGCCCATTCCAGACAAATCTAAACCCATAACTCCTGAAGCTCAAAGTATTTAGACAGTGTAAACTATTGTTGAATTATGTGGCTGCTTTTCCAGACTCCTTTTATGATGTGCTATTTACGCTCTGTCATGTTTTCCTTGTTCCTCAGGTTTCTGGCTGGAAAAGGCCTGGTGATCTACCCAGACATCGGGGATAAGCTGGACATCATCTGTCCCAAAGCAGACCAGGGCAGAGACTATGAGTACTACAAGCTGTACCTGGTAAAGAGGGAGCAGGCAGAGAGCTGCAGTACAGTCCTTGATCCCAATGTCCTGGTCAACTGCAACAAGCCCGAAAAGGACATCAAGTTCACCATCAAATTCCAGGAGTTCAGCCCCAACTACATGGGCCTGGAGTTCAAGAGGAATGTTAACTACTACATCACCTGTAAGTGTGTCAGACAAGATGATTTATTGTTGATATTTACAGGCTTTTAACCCTCCTTTAATCACAAAGGCCCGACTCAGAGATCTGAATTATAATCTCTGCTTCACACTCTGTTTCACTCAGTCACACCTAGGAGTTTCCGAGTAAAACTGTATTTCCATAGCAACAAGTGGCTTATGACAAGACGTGCCTTGCTTATAGATAAGTGGTATTAGGTGGTTTTTCTCTGTCGGTCCAGAACCCAGACTGAATACCTATACTTGATGCCTTCATACTCAATTTTTCTTTCCTTTTGGAAAAACACATTATTCTAAGAAGTATGTAGTTGTATTTATTTAGGTGTTAAAATTTTATACTACACCTCTTTAGTATTGCTTTATTTCAGAGCCAAATATTAATCAAATTACAACTATACTGCATTTGCCATTATTTATGAACCGGCATTAGCATTTAATACAGCAGCAATGATGATAATATTCCCTAATAATGATATTTATAAAATTGGGTAATTATTAATTTTACCAGTGTGTATTTCAAGTCAGCAGATTACCGTAATTTAATAGCTTTGTTGAAGAAAAACACACTGTGTATTTTGTTCAACTTAAGAAAAAAATAAAGAGTGGAGTTGGCATACATTACATGATTACTTGATGTTAAACTTGCAATGAAGCAGGGCAAAATGAAATGAAATGAAAGGACTTTTTTCCAATGATGAATGAATAATGGAAAAAGAAATATTATTGTAGTCAAGATTTAAATGTATAATTAATTCAGCTTTTCTCTGTAATTAACATATATTAAAGTTAAAATATATTGTTATCACCTGGAAGCTATGAGGAAATCTCAGTTTCAAATGAGACATTGCCTAAGAGCATTTAGAAAGTGGTTATTCTACATTATGGGTTTGTCTCTTTTGTTTATTAATAGTTAGTTCATGCGTTTCCACATTTCAAAACAGTGTTTACACATAAACAGTGGAGCAAATTAACAATTTGACACACAGGACCACATTTACTTTATGATTTATTGTGAATTTATTTGATTACATCAGGATAATAATTCAATTTTCTGTGCAACAGCAGTGTTTTAAGGATCCAGTGAAAGGAAGCTTTATTTTCTCTTCTTCTCAGTCATGACATCTGAGTGATCAACAACAGAAACTACAGGTTCAAGAAGAGGGCAAAAAGCAGCTGGTGAAGCTTCAAACACTATAGAGTCTGTTTGTCTGGTCGACTTTTTTGTTCCTCTCCTGGCCCTGACTTTAATTTCTGTCCTCCCTGTCCTTGAAGTATCATGAGTGGTGTCAGTGGGACCACAGCAGAGATTTGTGCTCTACTGGGTTCTGAGTGCTCTTCAAGGCTCGACTTTCATTGTCATCCTCCGTGTCCTGATCCATCCATTGAAACAGATGGTTGCAGCTCCGGCAGGGGGTAACGGAGAAACTAGAGCAATCTCAGCAGAGTTTGGTTCACAGGGGGATTTTGAGACCTTATCTGTGCTTGGTTTTCCACTGCCATGCTCCCTGGCCTGAATTTGGAGGTGGTTTGAGGACAAATGTGTTCACATTCCTGAATTACATGAATGCAATCCATCCTCAGGACGGATTAGGGACCACCTCTTCGGCTGACGTCGTTTGACCATGGGTAGTTTTATTGTTTTTTTTAAACACTAATCAGCATTCATAATTTAATTTATATGCAGGCACCGCAGCAATATTAACAAAAAAATCATGATATGACATCTTTAAGGACTGGGAAGCCAGATTTCATCATATGTGATCACAGGATACACATCCAGGGTGCATTTTAAATAAAATTAGGTATTGAAAGTCGCATTTAGCATTATCTATTTGTGAGGGGGTCACCAAGGACGGATGTTAATACCAGGACTGAACAGGGGCTTCCTCTTAAAACTGGAAGTTGTCTTCTCCTCAGGTGGTGTGGGGCTCTGGGGATAAAACATCCTACAAATCTGTCTGAATGTAACATCAACAATCCCTCTCTTCAGCACTGGTGCCAAACAGTTTATTTAATTTATTTTTCCCCAGGATATCGTGTGGTTACATCTGTATGACCTCTGTTAGGATAGATGGGACCACATCATCCTTTATGAAATGGGAGAGGTTAGCCTAACATTCCACAGTGCTGAAAGCATTGGAAGTGGCCATCGTAAACACCCAACATGTTGAAGATGGGTGAGCGAGAAGCACCGAGAAGCCCTACGAGACTCTGGGAAAAGTTTTAAACACAACTTCTTGTGGACACAGCACTTTAGAGCCAAGTGTGTCCTGGTGTTTTCCCCTCTGTGTCTTTGTATGGGCTTAAAGATTGCAGTTAATACAAATCATTTTGGAACCTTTCAACAATTAAACTGTCAATACATGTGTGTCAAATGTGACTCACTGAAAAATAGGAGACAAGGAGTCTGGGGACTTGAAAGGCATTGGGGCTTCAAAGTCATCATCCCTCATTTTGTTGATGCCCAAACCTGAAGCAAGAAATGAATGTGACTTTTAGTTTTGGCATATTTACATATTAAATTCAACATAATAGAAATAAACAATTGCAAGCATTTCGTTTGGATTCTTGTCTTATCAGAATCAGAAGAGGTTTGACGTCCTCCTCATAAAAGAATCTTCCGCTTCAGATAAAAAACATAAGACTTTAAAGAGAAACAGAGCAGAAAATGCATCTTTAATGTTCCACTTATTTCATTACAGACAGGTTGTGACATGAGTTCAAGCTGCAGTGGTGGACTCCATCTGCGTGCCTCCAAAATGATATTTATCATGTCTTCAGCAGTCATCTGTGATAGGATCTGGCTTTCCTGCTCGGAGTTTCACCAATACTACAATCTAATTTAGGAGATATGTCATACTTTTGCAGATTGAGACTTGAATCTGCTCATATGCCAGCATACCTACATATACTGTAACTCCTTTGAATAAAATAACACTGCTAGTTGGAATCAGTTAAACACTTGAAAATCTTAAACCTTAAGTAAGAACAAAACTCCCTCACATACAGTGATGGCTCCCCTGCCTCTTTCAACAAACTTCATGCATATTTAATCCCCGTGTATCACAATAGAGAGAAAATGACATTTTCCAGACAACAATAAAAGTTTTACTATAGTATATGTGTAGTGCACAGAAATGTGGAGAATCTTTCTGGCACACGTATTTAAATGAAAAATACATTAAAAAAAAATACATTAAATACATTTTTAAAAATTAGGCAATTGTAAATTATGCATAATCCTGTATATTAACTACTTTTGGTCATTAATTACATGCTAAAATTCTGGTCCCCTTGTCTGTTTTGCAGTAAAATATACAGTGGATAAAGTTTTTATTTAACTGTCAACAAATCCCATGAAAGTACTAAAAAAACAAAGTCTTGCATTTTCCTGGAACAACATGAAACATTTTCTAAAATCACATGTGTTGTGGATGATCTGTCAGATGGGAGCTCTGTTGCATCTGTAATTGATTCTGCTCTCAATCAATGAAATGATCAGAGATTGTGGAGATGAAATGTCTGAATAATAACACAGCAAGACTTTCTTTGAGAAATGTTGGCAGAGTTAAAAAAAAAAAATCAGTAGAGAAGCTGCAGGGCTGGAGAGGAAAATGAAAACAGTCACATTCTATTCCTATGTAATACTATTAATAACAATACTGTTACATATAATATGGAATAATCCACCTTACGATGCATTGCACTTTCCCCTGAATATGGATGCAATGTTTACTAATGATTTAACTCCACATCATTCTGAGATGCTTAAGAAGATATTAAGTTGCATGTCTCATATTTTAAAAGTAAAACAATCTCCCTGTGAAAGAACAGTCCACACAAAATTAAAATCTCATTTATGTTATTCCTCTTGATCTGTGGCAGCTCAATCGATATTTGTGAATTCACCCGCAGAGGCAAAGTGAAGGGAAGCATGAAGCTTGTGATCTTATCAAGTAGCAATTTTTTTCTCGGGGGTGGGTGGGGGTGTTCACCTGTGGTAAAATATCACATGGACTTTCTGAGCATTATTTCACCCATATGTATCTAGAAAACACCTTGGGGCAATTTCGGCGTCTGCTCAAACTCCTGTCCGCCTGTTAAAGGGCTTGTCTTGAAATGACATCATAAATATTTTAACTGATTCCAGTGGCGTGTGAGCTCCAAAACCAAAGCAGAAACATCAAATTTACTTTGGGTTGAATTTGCTTTTATAAACCTTAACTGTACAACAACATTCTTGCTGATGTGTGTCTTGCGTGTTATACGTGTTAGTAACACTTAACACCCACGGCATATTGTCTCTGTGACTGTGAACTCACAACTGGAGCCAATTGTAAATTCTCCAAAAGGAAGCAGGCCGTGGTTACAGGATCCAGCCTGATGGTGGATCATTATTAGGCTCGTATACTGTAACGTTCTCGCATCAGCAGTAATCGGATGCAGTATTTGTCTTGGTATTATGTTAATGCTGTTGTCCTTTGCAACAGGAAGAGCTTGCTTTATTTATTCCACTGCAGCCTGTGCATTCACCACGACACCCTTCATCTATCATTTAGATAATGGCCGTGTGTGGCTGCTGGGTGTGTGTGTGAGGGCCAGAGAGCACCTATGCTAAACAGACTTCACCATTAGAGTCCTTATTCAAGTCAGTGCATTTACATGCATGTTAAAAGTTGGATTTTAGTCAGACTAAGGCAATAATTCAGGTTTCTTAATGTCACGTCAATGTTAGTCTAACTGAAATCAAACTAGTCTTAGTCACACTAACATACTTGGATAATGCAATTCATAGTCTGATTACTCCTGTATGTGTACGCTTAGTTGGACTGGAGTAGGACGGTGTTCTGTACATGCTCCGAAATTTTCTCCCGGGCTTTGACCCAAGAGTAGGAGATGACATATAAACTGCAGCACTGGTGCAGTTTATAAGTCGGACAACACAGCAACCCCAAGAGCCGTGCTCCATCTAACTTGTATCACAATTAACATGTACAGCAGGTATGAAATATTCAGAACCACAGCACGATCCATCTCACCGTCCATTTTGCTGTTTGTTTTTCTGTGAGGAACCTGATTCAATATGTAGTAGCTTTTGGTGAAGTCAGACGTACACGGCCAATAAATTGATTTTTTTCCCCTGCCCGTAAACTCGGACTTGGCAAGTCCAATTGCCTGTCTTAGTCGGACTATGGCCCTAGGTCAATTATACCTTGAGCTGGCAGAGCATTAACTCAGTCTCCTCATGAGTCTAAATACAATACAGTGGCCTGGATTTCCCCATGTTTTCCTTGCTGTTATCTTCTTTTTATGTGTACCAGCTTTTTCTTTTATTTCCAACATGCCAAAGCCAACTTAAGTCCAACTCTCCATGCAGTAGTAATTTAACTCCCATGGGTACTGTTTGTGTTAGTTAGTGAAATTTAGTATGACTGAAATTGTACCAAATACATTTTTGGATGTATTTTTAAAGTCCAGTTTTAGACCGACTAATGCAATTGTGCATTTTAACATACTGACCTACTGTGTATGTATGTGTGTGTATGTGAAAGCGTGCTGAAGCTCTTTTAGACCAGCTTAGCCCCACCTAGAAGATGTGACAGCGTTATCCCAACGTCTCTGTTGCGATGCGATCCAGCCGGCCGGCAGAGCAGTGTAAATCTCCTCGGCCTATAAAGACCCAGCTTATCTGACCTGATTAACGGTCAAACGTGGCAGACGGTCTTTGAGACGAGAAGAAGATGCATAGGGAGTGAACATTCCTCCACTGAATCTTTCGGCAGTCTATTTCATGTCTCCTCTCTGACTCCACGGCTCCGATTGTCACTCATCCCCCCACCCCACCCCCATCTACTTCTGCGCCTTCCAAGAGGTAGAATAAGCAACAAAGGGTGTGGGGTAAAGTAAGCAACAAATGGCGTGTGTGTGTGTGCATATGTGTATTTGTTTATGTGTGTGTCCCGTCTTGGTCTCACTGCAGGGGATCCTGTCCACTTGGTCCCGACCGTCCTGGCTGGACTCTGACAGGAATCATTGGGGGGGGGGTTAAGGGTCAAAACTTACGGGCAAGGGGTCAGGGAAACACAGCAGGGGGTCAGCAATGATAACCCATCCTGCTCTGATCTAAACCCCAGACCCAGCACCAGGCTGTGCTGTCCATCATCACCCCCAGAACCCTCTTTGTACACACACTTACATTCATACTGTATATTTATATATATATATATATATATATATATACATACACCTTCCTATCACCCGTGAATGAGTGGACAAACTGGCTGTATTTCACTGAGTTGTCTAAACACAGGATATGGAATGAGCTGTTTGTGAAGAAAATGGCTGTACTGATTTCAGGGGTCAGTGTCAGCAGAGAAGTGATTTTAGACAGGAGGATCTTAAGGCAGAGGATATATCATGGAGAAAATGAGCAACAGGGAAGAGAAGATGAAGGAGAGGACATGCACATGGCCACACATGCACATATATACATATATATACATATATATATATATATATATATATATATACAGAGTCTTTATATGACCCCAACAAAGCAAAATAAAAAGTCCCTTCATTTTTGGTACCATTTGCCCCAAGTTAAAATAATGCACTATGGCTTCTTGGGAATATGTTTAGCAAGGCTGGTGAGTCTCTGTTCTATATACGAGGTGAAGGCCAGGAGGCACTAAACAGAGGCAGCCTGTCGTCATGCACTCCTCTCCCTTGATTTCCTGTGTAGCAGGCAGGGTAAGCCTGATCCTTCCTGACAGCTGTCACTCGCCATCTCAGTGTACCATCGTGGACTCTGACACACGCCGACTCCCTCACCAGTATAATGCTGCAGCGGGGCACTATCTATCTCACCTCCAGAAGATTGCCTTGGAGAAATGTATAATTCCTGCTCGCAGGATCCAGCCAATTTGTTTTCACTCTTGCTGCTAAGTTTCGTTGACTTAGCAGGCAAATTCGCCGCAACTTCCATCATTTTATAGTCTTGGAACACAGATTGACCGATAAGCACTTTATTATTCATGGATGAATTGGTAATGGAAACGCTGTTTATTCTCCTGATTTGTTTAAACATCGGGTGCTGACCCTGTCTATGAAAAACAAAAGACAAGAATGTGTCTGGAAAATCACATTTGAGACAGGGAGGGTGATCTTTCTGTGCTGCTTACACCTGGCAGGTTTAAGGTTACGAGCTAAGTTGTATATCACTAACAGTGATGCTCTTTAGCGTGGGCTCTTCTTCTCTATCGCTTTCTTTTTTCACATTGATCATCCCTCCAACCAAATGAATCCCCCTCCACTGGGTAATATTCACCCAACACAAAACGCACTTCAGCGTTTTCTTATTTGCCTTTGGGAGAATTGAAGGTCAAGTATGAAATCCTTAGCCTGGCTGCAGCAGATCACAAGATCCTCTGCTGCCCTACATAATGTGCATATGTGCACACGCCCTCCCACGCAGGTACTCATGGTAATAATGCAAGTGAGCTCAAGACCATAAACAAAGAGACACACACAAATACATCTATGTGAAGGCTTGTACACTGTAAATATGAACGAGGGCTCAATTTTAGAGCAATAACGGTGATCAGATCAGGGTGTTAAATGTCATGTTTTCACATAAGCATAAAAGGCCTGCAGGAAAAAAAGGCAGTTGCATTTGTCAGTGGCATGTTTGAAAAAGACAAAGGCATTGTCACTGTCACACTATAGGGATGCTAATAAATCACACATTTCCAACTTGCAATTAAATGATTTTTGTTGTTGTTGTTGACGAATGACAAGTGTTCTCATATGTCAACCTCCATCTGTAAAAATCTAAGTGAAATGTTCTAATTACAAGCAAGAGACTAGTGTGCAGGATTTTCCTTTTGCATCAATTGTGGACGTTCCCATGTGCTTGTCATCAGTAGAACAAAGGACATGCATTAACAAAAGCACTAAAATAATGATTTATATTGTTGCCAACATTTCTATCCCTTTTCAAAATGCTTTGGATCATATTATACACACACATACTAAAAAAAGGAAATATAAATGCTCAAAACTTGCAGGCATTTTTATTATTTGAAATTCCAGGAGTCCTGAGTTGACTGTTAAAGTTAAAGATTGCCTTTGTCAGTGCTGTTATTATTAATCATTTTGTTCCTGTTTTGCTAAGATTTGTTTTGAAGCTGCCTTTTAGACTTTTAAGCAGCTAATCAGGAAGCCTTAACGGATTTCATTTTCAAAGTAAACCCTGCTAACAGGACAGGTTAGCACCAGTGGAGCAGCATGGTCCAGGATAAGAAGATTTAACCCCCCTCTGTGAGTGACTATAGCCAAGTGTTTATTAGAGTGCCATTGTAATATATGACTTTGTGCTTGCTTTGCAAATCTATTCAGGGTGCCTCTGCTGCTTCTCCTCTGGATATTTCATTCGGAGAGGGTTAGCAGGCACAGCGTTATTGTGGCTGGTTATTGCCTTTCGTTTATTACAGAGGAGTTTGTTTAGAGTGGGGGCGGGAGGGCAGGATTCTCCTTAAGAGGGAGGGCTCGTCACGTGACTGTACAAATGAATGGTAACCAATGGTTACAGCTCAACCCACTGCTGATAGATGAGGCTGATATATTCATTTATTCATCACAATTAGTCCGCTCGGTGCATCTCCAAACGCAGACACTCATCCCTCCTCAGCTGCTCTCCGCACTTATCTCATTAGAATATTTTATCCTGCGTGCAAAGGCCTTCTCACTCCCTCTGCCTCTTCTTGTATGTCATCCCTCGCTCCCACTCCTCCAAACATCCAGTTCTACTTCTGTTTTCCTGCGCCGACATTTGGAAGTTGTTTGTGTGTGTGTGTGTGTGTAGGTGCTGTGGCAAGTCTGTGTTCCAGTCCCTTTGTTAACCGATATCTTGTCCTCTCAACACACAGACCGCGGGAGACCACAGAGCCAACTCTGTGAAACAACAACACTGTTGATTTTTGTTTTTGTTCTCCTCCTCTCAACTAATGCAAACTCATTTGCTGAACGACTCGTTTTTTTTGTTTGTTTTTTTTTTTTTTTTCTCTGTGAGCGATTTTCAATTGTTAAAAGTAGCTTCTTGGTTTTTCTTTAATTCCATCTGCTATGCAGAAAATGTCACCGTGGTTTTGCAACCCTAAAATAGCTCCAAGCAAAAGGAGAGGAGACATTTTAAGATTGCCGGGGAGACGCATGTTTGGAGTAGAGTTCACAGTGATGAGGAAAAGTAATTGTAGGACACAAAAAGATGAGAACCGTCCGTGAGGCAAATTGCATCGGACAGTGCTGTGTCATTGTAAAAAAAAAAGGAACATAAGCACAGGATAAAACAATGACAGCCCATAATCAAAAACACTTGAGAAATACATATTTCGCTTTCCATTTGAGATGTCTGAGGTTGTTTGCCCTCTGCTTTGCCAACAACACATATCCTCAGTGTCTTTCTTCTCCGGCCAATAGCTAAGCTCAAATCACAGCTCTCTGTCTGTCAGACAGAGCTTGCTCTCCCTCTCCACCATCCCAAGAACAGTGGTTTCTCTTTTCCAAGGCACACTCTGAAATGGCTTTGTTTTCCAACAACCATTCAGTGGCACCCTCAGCTTAGGTCTGCCAAGAAGTCCGCCTCCCCCGAGCTGGAGCCCAGGCTTGTTTACACAAACTCATTGGAGAAATATGGATGTATAATTATAGAGGTTGTTAGTTTTAATGTCGCATCCTCGCTATGGAAACCACTGCATGCTTGGTCAGCTACGATGAGGGGTGGCTGATGAAACCCTGACTGGGGATGGCGTGAACATTTCTGCGGAAAACGTTTCGGGGGAGCAGGAGAGAAAAAGGAGCTTCTTGATGGAATCGAATCAGTGCCGAGCAAAGCAAACAAACATGAATCACAAGGCGGTGATAGAGATTGCTGTGGTTGTCCAACGCATAAATACAGAGTCTAAATACTGCACACCAGGCCAGGACCAAGCCCGTTTCTGTGAATTCAGCTCGGTGGCAAAATGTCCATGTTCCATTCCAGCATGACCGCAGTCTCACAAACACGGTAACAGGAGCAGACAAACACACAAGAGGTGTGTGTGTGTGTGCGCAAGGCATAAATAAGCACAAAGCCACATAAGCAAATTTAAATACATATATACTCATAAACTTGCAGTAGCATGCAAATAGATGCACAAAAGCATAATGTGTTCAGGCGCATCCATGCTCCTCTCTGCTAAGATTTGCTTGCATTACAGAAGTGGCTGTGTGCATTGTGCATCCGGTAATGCACATTAAAAAGGACTGTAACTTCAGTCAGCAGTCCCATGTGTATAAAGGTGGGCACTGTCAGAGTTTGTGCACTTGCACTGTGATGGATGGATGCTAACTGACACTTCAGGACTTCACAGATATATGTGTTGTTTTGGAGCTCAGGCTCTGCTGCCTCTAACTGAGAGCTGATGATTTCATCAACAGTGATGGAACAATTTTACCTCCCATTGCCAACCCACAAGTCTAATTTCCCTCTCGCTCTTTATGTCCCCCTCTTCTCCTTTTTCTGTCCTGCATCTTAAACTCTCTCGCTCTGTCTTGCCATTTCACATATTTTCTCTCGTCCTTAGATCTTCCCCTCCTCCTCCCCTGCCTCCTCTCTTCATGCACAGTGACAGATCCTTCAGGAAATTGTTTCTGGTCTGCCAGACTTTTTTGTGCTGTAGCTGTTTATTTGTGCTGGGGGCACAGGGCTCCGGAACCTCAGTCTCTCTCCGTCTTTTGGGCTGAAGGTTAAGCTCCAAAACTCTTTTCACCGCCCTGCACCAAAACACACTGATTCTCGATCAGTGTGGCTTTACCGTGTAACTGATACCAGGGATGAGGATAGAGGAGCAGCAGAGAGGATGTAATCAGTGTGTGTGTGTGAGCATGTTTGTGTATGTGCGTCAGCTGCTGGCTTTGTGTGTATTAGGATGTGATCAGCAGCATTTTCTCTGTGGTCTGCTGTGCTCTCTGATTGGGGTTTTGATGAATAACAGGGGCAGGGAGGAAAAATGTGTCTCTCTTCCTGCTTCTTGTGTTGCAGCCCGGACTCAGAGCTGGAGAAGCCTTCGCTGTGGTTTGGGGCTGCGCTCGAAGCTCTGGCACTTTACACATCAGCTACATCAAATCCTCTATCTATTATATATTATATAGTCTCTGTCTCTGAGATACCATGTGTGATACACAGTGTGTGTATGTTTATGTATCTGTTTATTAGAGTTGCACCTACTTGGGTCCCATGTTTGCTGCAGTCAGCTTAGTTCAGTCGCCTCTGTGTTAACAGGAACAAGAAAACCTCCCCAGGGTTTTAGGCACACACACATACACACACACATATACACACATAGACACACACACGGACGGATGGACACGGGGACACGCACCTGTGCACTGTTCTCCCTCTTTTGCCCTCTATCTCGGTCTTTGTTCTGTCTCTTGCAGTTTGTTTTTGTGGACAACAGATGGCCTGACATCGACTTTCCTCTCTAACAAGTACAGTCTCTGTCCCTTGCTCTGTCTCTGACATCTCCCTCTCTCTTTCACTCACTTCCCCTGTGGCTTTCTTTTTCTTTATTCTTTTTACTCTGCTCTGTATCTCCATGGCTCTAAAATGTAATCATTTGAGGAACTTACCAAGCAAAAATCTAAAACGCCGAGCCATGATGCATAAAAAAAAAATCACTGTCTATCCATTTGCCAAGGTTTTCTAGCATTTTGTAGATGAAACAATGAATATGTTGTTCCAAAAAAAAAAGAATCCACATGTCAAAATGACTTAGTTGCAGTCCTAAATCTTTCAATTTTTTGTTTTCCCTCTGACCTGAGGAAAGTTTCATTAGCCTGAATATAATTTTCCATCTGAGCCCTGTCTCTTCTCGCATGCAGCGTCCCTGCAGCATCTCCATGTACTCATTGTACCTCATTGGATTTGTTTTGCGTTGCCTAGCTCAGTTTGAAAGTGCTGAGCCTGCGGTGAGTTTTGTTTGTTTGTTTCCCATCTTTGATGTATGTTGAGCTGAGGAACACGGGGCTGGCCCAGCTGTCTTGATGTTCTAATGGAGGCCAGTTTGAAAAGGTCAGTGAAAATGAAGCTTCTCTCTACAGAAGATGAATGGACACAGTGCGGCAGCTCCACACAGACGCAGAAAAGCCACACACTCGTACACATATGAAGACATCGAAACACATTTTCTTAAACACAGAAACACACACGGTCCCTTTGAGGACACTTTTAATACATGCAGCAGCATGAGCAGCAAGTTCTCTGATGATATTTTGGCCTCTTCTGTCCGTGTGCATTTGTGCTCTGGCTTTGGCTCCGGTTTCCCTCAGTGGGGAGTTAGTTCACAGTTTAGCTCTTTAGTCCATCTTGATTTTTGGAGCCTCCTGGCCTTTGACATGCCACCACTATCTCCCACTGCATTCCGATCCATCCCAGTGCTTCTTTTATCAGGCCGCACAGGCTGATTTGTGGCTTGTGGAGGTTGAGCTCGAGCAGGGCCACTCCTCTGCCGAGTCCAGAGTCCCACATCACCTTTGTAGATGACCACAGAGGCCAGGGAAAGGACAGAGAGGATCAGCTTTATCATCTGCTGGGGTTTAGTGAGCGAACCATGGTTCACCTCATGTGATTATCAGCACAAATGAAGTAAGATGAAAATGTCAATGAGCCTCTCGCTGTGGAACAAGCTCACCAAGTGATCTTCTGTGAGCATCTGTCAAGTGATTATACATGTGTAACCTGACAACAGAAATACCACCCACTAATATGGATATCACTGGCTGTTTCTGAGGAAACCTACTGGGATTTCAGCTTAACACAAACAAAGATTTTTTTATGGACACAATAATAGGATAATTGGAGCACTATGTTCTGTTTTCTCTTTTGACAACCCATAATTTTAAGTTTCATTGCACTCAGAAGGAGTCCAGAGCACTGTATTTAGTTTTGAATTGGGTGCAAAATGTGTTTCCAATTTTGAAAAAGTGCTTAAAATTGCGTCTTTACATATTTGATTCCAACTTACGCACTGGGACTCAAAGCGTGTGGTCAAGAAAAATATTCAGAGGATGATTAGAAAAGATAAAGGTCATTTACATAACTGTTGCTTTTCTTTTCTTTTTTTCTTTTCTGTGTTATTTTTTCTTATTAATAATGGTCAGTTGACTTCACTATGCCTCTTAAAATGAAACAGAAATATCTCTTATAATTTGAGATGAGAGTTCAAAAGTAGACTAACCTTCATTTGAAGGGGAGGCAGGCCAAAATGTTTGGGAATAATTTAAGTTGGCACTCTGCTACACATTATGTCCAAAACTCACACTAATATTATCCAGACCATCAAGCCTAATGCACACAGAAATATATAAATAGTTAGTGAAAAGGGTCTGCTTTATTATGTAGGCTAATGGGTAGTATTTATAAGAACAAAGAAAAAAAAACATGTGTTGAATCATGAATTAGTAATAAATAAGTCCAGCTTTTCATAAAACAGTTGTTCCCACACAACTTCAGCATTTGTTAGGGAAATATTTGCAATTATTTTGCTAGTAACTTCAGGACAGTTTCTGTGATAGTGTCTTTTTGTCCCTTACTATAGGAAATTTGATTAAATACCCAGGTGTAACCACTGGGAATTCCTGAGGTGAATGGTGTTCAATTTGAAGTTGCCGCAGGAAGTGATCAGTCAGTTTAACAGCAGCTCTTCATAAGAAAAGAGGGTCGACTGGGAAGTACCGAGGGGAAACTGGAGTGGTAGATGTCATGTTGACCGATTGTTGATGTGGATTAATGAGCTTGTTGGTCTTCAAGTGTTGGCATCTCGCCCATGATTTTCTGGGGTAAAAAAAAAACAAACAAAAAAACACTGGGCATGTGATTGGATTAATGAAACACTAATGTGTGGCTCTCCTCTGTCTTTAACAAGGGTAAAACTCTGTGTACTCTCTCACTACACACACTCAGTACATTTCCATACACAGTTAAGTCGATTTATGGTGGTAGATGGACTACACTGTTCAGTTGGACGACTGTCCTTGTCCAAGTATAGCAGCACCAGTGGGGGATTGATTTGTGTTTGCTTCTGCTCTGCCCGGGACCAAAATTCCCCCTTCATATTAGGCGGTTTCTGGTTTAGCATGTGGCTAGTTGTTAGCACGTCGAGCAACAAATTGGGAGTATTCCCACCATCCACGAACTTAATCACATCTTTTTTTTTAAGCTTATAGAGCATAAAATTGGTTTCCTTATCAGTAAAACAAATGTAGCTGTCCTGAATTTTTCCCATGTTTTTTTTTTGCTGCCATTATCCTGTGTACTGGCTTCTATTATTTCGATGGCTCATGTGCAAAGCTCCCAAAGGCCAGATTTAGTCCAACTGTGGTCTGATTGAGCCTGACTCCCAATCACATTATCTGGGTGTGTTAGTATGACTTTGACGAATTTGATTTAGTGCAATTTCAGTGGGACTAAATAGATTTCAAAAGTCCATCTTTTTTTTTTTTTTTTTGCCAGAATAACACAATCATTAGTTTTTTTTCTAATGTCACGTAGACATACTGAAACACGCACACACACAATAATTCAACAAACTCACAGATGAACAATAGTAACCTTCTAGTGTCTCTGTTTGTGAGTATGTGTGCTTCAGCATGTGCCGAATCTCTTCTAACCTTTAGCTCGGACCAATAGGAAGGTGAAGTGCTTTTTTTTCTCCCTCTCTGACCCAGTTTCCTCCCCACTCATTTCTCTGAACACGCAACATTTCAGCAGCTATTAGTCAAATGATGCACTGTCTGAGAGGGGAGTTCACAGGCAACTGTGTGTAGTGTATGTGTGTGGCGTGTGTGTGGTGTGTGTGTGGTGTGTGTGTGTGGTGTGTGTGTGGTGTGGCTCTCAGGGCATGTTTGTTCACCTGTTAGTGTTGTGTATTCAAGGGTGCTAATGTGTGTGTGCCCAGTAGGGCTGTGCCAGTTTTTAAAAATAATCATGTAATTTGGATTGGGGAAGGGGGGGTGGGGGGGGGCAATTGTTACTCAAACAAAGAGAAATAACAGTTCCAACCTGAAAGGTTACCCAGCCCCCCCCCCTCCTTGCGGTCATTCATCGGGTCTGTGCTTTTAGATGTGTACGGCTGCTGGTCAGAGGGAACAAAAAAGTGTGCAGTCCACTTCAGCTGGCTGTTTTTTTCCACCCTGCACATGAGTTGTGTAAAATTGCTAAGGTTTTTCTGCGGCTGCTGCTCAGCTCAGTGATTCAGTGATATCGGTGAAAAGAGCCATTACAGCCAATTAGCTACTCTGTCATTAGGGAGGGTTGTGTGGGCTATTGGCAACTTCTACACACAACAGAATACATTATGGCTGAAATAGCTGGTAAGGCTGAAAACACTAATACCTAAAAATGTTCCATATTGAAAACAGCAGAGCTGTGGCAGGTTTTTATTTTAAAGTCAGTGTGGTTATGAAATTAATATTGGATATTTTGGCTGCTGCCTTTGCTTCTCATAAATTCAGTACTATATACGGAAGATTATAATATTATAAAGTACCCCCTTTCCCAGGCTACTTTATTTTATCGTGCCAATTGACCATATTCAGAATTCTGCACTCCCCTGTTGCACACCTGTCAGATTGTGTGGGTTTTGGTGAAGAAGTATGCACACACATTTTAAAGGGACCTCCTTTATTTTGTGTTTAGTGTGTGTGTGGAGGGCAGGGGAAGGGCTATGAGTGCAGCAGAAAGGTTTAGGATGAGATGTACTCAAAGATGAGTCTGTCTGCATCTGTCATCTTGTAGTGCGCTCAGTCTGTTCGTGTTTGAGACAGATGACTTGCTCTGCTCCCCAAGGTCTTCCTGTTATTCTGCATCCTTTATCTCCTACTGATCCGGCAGACGGCCTGCACACAGCCGCATGTGTACTCGTATGGGCTATAGTGTGTATGGGAACAATTTTTCATGTACACATCTTGTCTTGCTTTTTTCTTCATACTTGTGCATCTAGAACCTCAATACATGTGTGTGCATGTGTGTGTGTGAGGGGGGCGTACTCTGGCAAGTTTTGTGCAGTGTATGGGATGCCGGGGTTTTGCAGCATGCTGAGTTGGGAAATGGGGAGTATAAAGTGCAGCAGCATGAAAGCTGTGCTCCAGCTATATCCACTGGGGAGGTGGCACACACACACACACACCTGCAGCTAAATGATGCAGAAGGTCCGCGTTTTTGCAGGCTGTGGAACGTGTGTAGAGACACAGACAGTCACAGATACACACACAGACACTGACAGATCTTCTGCAGAGGTTAAAAGCTGTCATAAGTACCTTTGAAGCTCCAGCCCAATTGTGCTGGCTACAGAAGTCCATAATGGCCAACATTTAGCTCTGTAATCATTGCACTGTTTTGACTATGGCACAAATACACAGGCACATCAACACACCAGACACACACAGAGAGACAGTCTGTTTCCAATGATTTCAGAAGACATTACATTGACTTACATTCATTTCCTGGAGACTGACTAGCCTTAACTATAGCTACAACTGGCCTAACTGTAAACATGTCTTCACCTTAAAAAGTAATAATTTACATAATGGAGACTTGATTTTGTCCCCATGAGGAAGACAAGCCCCCATAATGTGACTGTGTAAACAGATGTAGGTCCCCATATT
Organism: Brachirus orientalis; assembly: GCA_016785285.1. NCBI lineage: Eukaryota > Metazoa > Chordata > Actinopteri > Pleuronectiformes > Soleidae > Brachirus > Brachirus orientalis. Next base: position 3,336,945 of record JAFBJR010000138.1, read on the forward strand.
ATAAGGTATACCAGGTACACACACACTGGCACTCATGTCTGTACACTACGTATTAAAAGGTATGTATTATGTAATAACCGTTTAAAATTATTTATTTATCTCAATCACTTTTTTATGCTGTGCTATGGACCATGTTTTTAATAAAGTCAATAAAAATAAAAATTGTAATAAAAATGCTTAAATGCACGCTGAGACCAAACTGCACATGGACAATGCAACAGACATGGTGAGTGTGAGTGAGAGGGAAGCAAGTTGGCAGTCTCTCACACACTCATACTCACACACTCACATGTATGCTTCCTCTGCTCCATAGAGAGAGATCACCTCCCACTTCTTTTTTTTTTCCTAACTGAGCTCGCCTCCTCCTGTTCCTCTCAACTCCTCACTTCATCACCTCCTTCCATATTCCCTCACCAGCATATGCACGCAAGGACACTTCAGACAGATCAGGTCTCACTCCTCCCTGGCTCGCACACACTCGTGTCTTTTAAAAAAGGAATCTCTTGCTTCCACTCCTGTCCAGCACTCCTCTTTCCATCCACCCTCTAAACACCTCACCCCCCCCCCCACACACACACACACCTCGCCACTTTACTTCCCTCCCTCTCTCACCCTTCTGCAGCACCACCCAACCCTCCTCACCCCAACCCATGCTATCCCATAGTGCTCTCTGCTGGGAGGATTTAGAGGCACCCTGTAATTTTGGTGCCGGAGGAGCTCTTAAGTCCTGCCTGATCTTCTGGCTATAAAGGCAGCCAACGTGTGTGTGTGTGTGTATATATGTGTGAATATCAAATTGTGTGTGTGTGTGTGTGCATGTCAGTGTGTGTTCGCTTCTTTTGGACCAAGTGCTTACATGTATGTTTTTCTTTCCGCAGCCATTTCAAATGTGGATGTATCTATATGTGTGTGTGCAGCTGGGTATGCTTTCTGCCTCAGCGTGTGTGTTTGTTAGAGAGAGAGAGAGAGAGAGAGAGGAAGAAAAGAGGGAGCAGCAGTCTAATCAGGGCACAGGAGAGGAGCTCCCCCTCTGGCTGTATACTGAAGCAGTGAGCTGAGCAACAGTTGTGTGCACTGAGCTGCTTACCACCTTAAACCTTGACACTCAAGCCCCATTTCTATGAAGCAGTACAGTTGGATCCATTTTGGTACATCACGCACTGATTTGTGTTCCCATTGTCAAACGTTGAGAAGGGTGACTTTATGACACCCTTCCGTTTGGGTGCCAAGCACAGAGCAGCTCCTACAGGGTGGAGCTAGACACCCTGCTGTCTGTTGACCAGTCGACAGAGAATCATTACTTATGTACAAAAGGGTTTTGCCATAAAGCCTGCAGCCCTCTCTCGAACTTATCTTCTTGTGATAAACAGCAATGTACCAAAACGAAACAACATGAAATGCTGGATGTTGCTCCTTGTTTATAACCTCACATTCTTCTTATTTGTGGAATTTATTGGCAAGCTACACTGTGTCATGCTAATATGATGTCTATTTATGTAGCTGATGCACATTATGTAAATAGCATTCATAATTAATGTATCCAGCCCACATACCCCGCAGTGGAAACACAAGTCAGATCAGGGTGTACCTATCCAAACCTCACTGTGGTGAGCTGAACTGTACTGTACCGCTTGGTGGAAACCTGGCTTAATGCGGCTACAGCCTCTGGTAACAGGCAGCATGCAGAGATGTGAGAGGTGCTACATGGTGATGCTTTTCAAAAGCAAGATGGCTAAAAACCCCGCAATTGAAGAGGAAGATTAGAGAATTAATTAGTGTCCATGTGCATTATTCAAAACCATGCTTATTCTAAGCTAAATTAAATATTGTATTTACAAAATAGCATGAAATACATGCAGTACTGGTGTCAAAGATATGACTATTTAATATTCTCTGTCAAGTTTTATTATTTTGAAGAAGAAAATACTGGCCGAGCTCAGTGCCCCCAATTCATCTGAGATGATAAGTCTGAATGTAGATGCCAAACCTGAGGAGGAGGCAATGAGGTGAGACAGCGAGTGAAGGGGTTGGAGGTTGATTACTGATTTCCATTTCTATTCCTAGGACAAAGAAATGAAAGACTGATGGACTGGGACATCTATTTAGATCCATTTCATTCTGCCTTAATCAGGCTTTAGCCATGTCCTAATACTTGGGATTAGAAAAGGTTCAAAGTGCAAACATCTAGATCCCCCTGTATTATTCCAGTCTGTCAACCTCACTTTGTATGTGTTTGCATGTGTATGTGTGTCTAAGCGTGTGCGCATGCATGCTTGCATGCATGCCAGATCTGCTGGGAAGGGTTATCTAGCTGGATTCAGCCCCATAAACCTAATCTGACCCTCCCTGTGCTCATTCAGGAGTGAAATATTTTGGTCAAATAGTCTCTCTTCTCTTCTTCTACCTTTGTTGACTCATGGTTCACTAATGTAAACAAAAACTGAGAGAGGGATATTGCAGGTATGATAAAAATCCATTTCTGCTGTGACGCTCTGTTTGATACAGACACACATACCTGGATGCTTGTGTTTAGCTTCCTCCTTTGAATCAAATGGATGAAAAAGCTCTTTGTGTTCATGTTTTTTCCTTGATGCTGAGTGTGTGAGTGATCAGACTCACACACTCAGACTCTGTTTATATATTTAGCTCATGCTATTTTTTTTATTTTTTTTATGTAGACATTATTACTGGTTGTTACTGTGAGTACCTGCTGCCTGCTTGCCTCGTCTAAGTGGAAGTCTGAATGCTGGGGAGAATGGGGGGGTGGTGTGTGAAAGGTAGCCAATGAATGTCACCTCTCATCCACTTTCTCATTAAACAACCTGCTCTCTGTCTGTCACATGGGCTGTATCCATCCCCTCTTTCGGTGCTGTGGGCACATAAGCATGCACGCGCATGCACAGACACTGGAGCACATGAACATGCATGTACACACAGCGCACATTGTGCGGTATGAAAGCAAGCCCCCCTTGGGCTGGACAGGAATAATAAGCAGCAGATGATTCATGATAGAGATGGGGAATGTATTTGGTAGGACCACCTGAGTGACCTCATTTAGCAGACCTGAGAATAAATATAGACCACCGTTTCACACTCTCGCCTTACCTTGTATGTGTCGTCTCGACCAGTCAGCACTGCGTCTCTCACACATCTCCCACTCTTCTCCCTGGTGCACCTCGGGGAGCAGTCCTTCCACTCTTACCCAAATGTCCTTGTGAAATCTGTGTGCAATTTTGCACAATATGCAAGTGTGTGCATTCATGTATGCACGTTAATGTGTCAGCAGCAGTGGTACGTGTATAGTCCTGGAACAGGAGCGTTTGTTGTGGGCCAGCTCTCACCCTTGTATGGTTTTCTCTTGGCTGATACTTTGTACTGTAGATATTTCCCAACATCAACATTTGGCACCTGGTTTCTCTTATGACTTCAGCAGCTGTAGATCTTTTGTTCTCCCTCTAGTCATTCTGTGGCCAATGATCCACACCCACAAAAAGGCCCTAAATCTTACAGAAAATTCTCTTTGGAGCCAACTGCTTTATAAAAAAAAAAAAAATCAACATTCCTTCATGCAATGACCAGTTCTTTTGGTATTCTGGGTCACTAACATTGAACCAGTTCTCTTCAGTAAATCATTAGCAGTGGACTGGTTTCTTTGTTCTGTGTCCTGTCGTTACTTTATCCCCTTGTGTTTTTATCTACCCGCTGAGGCGCACAGGAAGACCCAGTTCCCCAGTTTCTTCTCTCCAAAACATGACATGACTGTCGGCCTTTTAATATCTGTAAATCCAGATATGGATTAGTATTTGGGGATGAAATGAGAGAAAGAGGGGGGGGGGGTTGGAGAGGGGGGGGGGGGGGGGGGGGGGGGGTTGGAGAGGAAGAAAAACTGAGTCAGAGAAAGAAGAGATGGAATGAGTAAAAGGCTTTCAGATTAAAGAAAAAGCTGGCAGCGTGTTTTTGTGTTGGAGTCAGGTTATATAGTTGGCACGTCTGGAAATATGGCTGGCAAATCACACTTTTTATTGAGTGAACACTTGACATGAGAAATCTAAATACAGTGATAAACAGAGATTAAAATGACAAATGCAGGAGTACTTTAGAGACTAATGTTTTGAAAATGCATTTTTAATGCACTCAACAGTTGTCTCTGTAGCTGATTTCCATCTTGAATAGTACTTAAATGACGAATTCACATCAGGAAACGTGGTTCAAATTTGACACAGTTAATTGGATTATGAATTTCCAGGAGAACAGTAAAGGTCTTGAATTATTTGACATTTTTAATAGTCTCAGCACACACAACATGTAAAATGATCATTTCTTTATAAATCCAGCTCAATTTCAGTTGTTAGTGCAAACAGGGGCCTCCAGGGGCCAACTTATCATCATGCCACATCAGTAATGCAGGAGCCTGAAGGAACAGTTAATTTCAATGACAGAAGTAAGTTAACACCGAAAAGATTTGCTCTCCCTGAGTGAATATAAAATTCATAGCATGATGCTCTCTTGATTATTCCAGTGCCTTTGAGCTCGGTCTTCACAGATCTAATTTTTCTATAACCTTGTCTTGGAAATTTTCAAATTGAAAGAAGAGGTGAAATTTGGTGAAAAATGGCAGGATGAGGTTAGCACTCGTGGCAGTGTCTGGGCCATTCAAGCTGAGAGGCGGTGCGTCTTTGAGACTGGAACCAGGCTTGTTCTCCTCACTGTCTTTGAATGTTTCCTTTAGCAGCAGCCTGCTCCTTACATAGACTTTACATAAATCATAAGATTCACTTAGCCTTAAGTGTTCATTCACAGTAATGGCCCACGTAAATTTGAAATTTTTGTGTTCCTGTGCTGCACTCAGCTCCAGCTGACCCCTCATATATATATTTCAGTGACCGGTTCACTCAGTTAAAGTATGAGTTTACTGCGGGGTGGGGGGGGGGTGGGGGTGATTTGGCGTAAAGGGGGGGGGGGGGGTGATTTGGCGTAAAACCCTCCTGACACGATGTTATCACAATCATTTTCACAAATCATCACGTACTCCAGCCACTCTAGCAGTATGTTGCGGTTCACTTTGTAATTCTAAGCCTGAGTATGATCTGATAATGTAAATTAATGTTAGTGCAATTCATTATTTAGTTTACGTCAATTTCACCAGCGTACAAAGCTGAAGTCCCACAGGGAAACAAAATGTCAGCATTAATAATGCTTAGGAATGACAAGGCATGAATCAACTGGATGAGCTTTTCCATATACTGTAGCTGCAGAGCCAGATTTCAACACTGCTTGATGTAACATTAGTTCATAGCAGGGAAATGAATATAGAGACATCCATATATCATGCCAGTGAATGCGAGGTAAGTATTTTGATATTTGCGACGCATTATTTGAACCCCCACTCCTCCCATCTGTAGCTGAGTCTGCCTCACATTGTCATCATTAGATAAACACCCACTCCAAGACTATCTCATCATAATGAGGGAGCCATCTGAAGCAATCACCCAGGGAGATGGTCATTGAGTTAAGAGGGAGGGAGGGAAGGGGAGGGGGAGAGCCAGATAGTGCAGATAAAAAAATAAATGAACCGACTAAAAAAAGAAAAAAAAAATACAGAAAGAGAAAGACGAAGACAGATAACACTAGAAGGAGAAACAATAGGTGTTCAGTGGTAGGGAGTTAAACAGCAGACTTAAGTGGAGATGGAGAGCATTTGGGGAATTCCAAAATTAGAGCTGCCATCATATGCGCCTATACACACACACACCCACACAAAAACATGCACACTCCTACACCTTACAAGTGCCTTGTGCTTAGCTACTCAATGTAAAGGTCAGAGTCACGCTCTGTCTGCCTAGGTCATTATCATGAGCCCTAAAATAGACAGCCAATTGTGTCACAGTGTCTGAAGTGAATGTGACATTGGATAAACAACCGTTGACCCTGAGCTCCTCACTCAAATCAGAGCAGAACTTTAAAGCAAATCAAAAGAAGCTGACACACGCATACACTCTAATATACTGTATAAATGACACACTCACACACACGCACACACATGTCTTGACAAACATTAAGGGAGGCATTTAGCTCTCAGCACTACCAGCGAGTAATGACACATGTGGCTCAGAGGGAGTAAGCTGCTCGAGGACTTGGCAAGAAGCTGGAACTCTCACTGCTCAACTATGCACAGTCCAAAAACACACTCCCTTTCTCTCTGTCTGTCTGTCTGTCTGTCTGTCCCCATCTCTCTCTCACACACACACACACACACACACACACACACACACACACACACACACACACACACACACACACACACACACACACACACACACACAAAGACACTCATTTGACTTCACTTTACTGTGTTAATGAGCGATACTATTGAGAAAAGCTGGCGGTTGATTGAGGATGAGAATGGCTAATCACTGGGACAACTAATCAGTGCTTGTCGTACATATTGATTAGTTCTGTGTGTTATGGACATGCTCATTAACCAATGTGTCGTCCTCTCTCTCTCCTCCTCTTACTCCTCACCCTGCAACACCCCTTTTTCTTTCTCCCCTCTGCTCTTCATCTTCATCTTTGCCTCCTCCAGCAACCTCCAACGGCACAGTTGAGGGCCTGGAGAACCGAGAGGGAGGCGCGTGCAAGAGCCGAGCCATGAAAGTCATCATGAAAGTCGGGCAAGGTAAATGTGCGCTCACCTCACATGCGGAACACAACACAGAGCTGATGCCTTAAAGCCATGTTTCACTTTGGTGTGACATTTTCATTTATCGCCATGTGTGAGTAGCGTGACTTTGTCCGCCACCAGCCTCTGACGGGACCTGCTCTCTACAACTTTAAAGTTGTGTTCTGATATGAAGAGGCCACTGGCGTTGATGACTTCAAACAATTTTTATATGAACGTCTTTAATGCCTTTACCTGGAGCTGGAGCATAAATCAGTACCGTCATACTGTGACCTACAGTGGTGTCACATCACAATTATCTGTTTGAAACCATCCCATTAGTCATTAAAACAATTGTTAACAATTCAACAATCAGTTATCGAGGTGGGTTTAAAATATTTGCAAAGCATGTTGAGTTTGACAAAATGAGGTCTGCCTAATGTTGACCAACTGAAAAAAAAGAAATAAAATGTTAATAAAATGAAAGAAAAATTTAATATAAAAACTGTTATTAATGAGTACCTAGTAACCACTAGGTTTTGTGGTTACAAGGCATTACAGTTCATTATTGTTGCTTAGAAATTATTTTCTATTATTTATGTAGTGGCTAGAAATGATAAGCAGCTGTGTTTTTCATAAAGTGAGAAATAGGTCAGTATAAATAATAGAAGAGATTTGTCTAAACAAACCACTGACACTGAGGGAACTGTCCCTTTAATAACTCAGATTTGCAGGCAGTAGTGCAAATCAATAAGCAAGACTGCCTCATGCACTGCTCTATTGGATTTTCAGGATTTTTGCGTCAGTGTGATGAAGCACCCTGGTTTAGCTGATGTGCTGTGTATATGTTTGTCTTAAAGGAACACTCCATCTGACTATTTTCTAATTTGATTTAGATAGATTTTTGATGCCAATGCTCTGAAGTTTCATTTATTGTGATAAAAGATTGTTATCATAGTCCCCACCTCTATTAGATTCACATTGTGCTTGTGAATCTTCTTATACTTTGAAGAGTTTGCAGATGTTCTTAAGGCAGATTTTTGCTAATCATCGGAATGAAAATGTCGGTGGTCGCGTCGGGGGGTTAAGTCATCTTAAAGTGCTGGAAGTAAACAAGACAGTTTTGTTTAGATATCCGCATTTGGTTCGCATCATGCATTTTACTTTTAGACGGAGCATTTTTCTGTATGTGGACATCCATATCCTGATTTTGACAGGGTTTAGTACACAGATGTGTTGCTCTGTAAATACCCCCCCCCCCTTCCCTAAGTGTGGTTGTTTTGACTGAAATAGACACTAACCATCTGAGAGGAACATCTGCCTGCCACAATGATTCCAACTTTAAAGCTGGATCTCAACATGTCAGAAATAAACTGGGACATGCTGAGCAATCTGCAAAGTGCATGTGTGTGTGTGCTCGTGTGTGTCTGCAAATTTTTGTGCAGATATTTGAATGTTGGCTAGTTGGATGACAGCAGTGTATCCATGGCAGTCAGCAGGAGAATAGAAGCTAACAAGCTGCTGATGCTAGTGAGGCCCCAGTCAGAACAAATTCAGCAGATACGGTGAAAAAAAAACAAAAAAAAAAAACACCCAACCCACGTTCTCAGAGACAGACAGGCATCACACTATCTTCGCATGTAGGTCAATTAGAGCATCTGACAGCCCAGCACGGTAACACCACCGCCAAATGACAACATGAATGCACACAACACAGTCTTGTATGGCAAACTCTTACCTCGCAGAAAAAAGAAAAAAAAAACTCACTCGAACGTGTTAATGAAATTGGAGAAGGAAATGTCTAGTTCGAGGAAAGTTCTAGGAAAGTTCCTCCTCAGCTTCTGTCTGTTTCTGTGGCTGCCGGCTGTTCCTCAACTTCACCAGAGTCATGCACTCATTTCCCACAGAAGTCTGAGGCGAGCTGTCACTCACAGTCAATGCCCTAAAAACCCTGTTAGGAAAAATGCTGTTGGCCCAGCTGATACTGCTCAATCTATGAATGTATATACACTAAATCTGTTTCTGTAGATGAAATCGTTGATGCATAATTTGCCCATCCAACCCAGTAATTATTTGAAGAAGGGCTGTGAGAAATTAGTGCGCTGACAGAAACTTTGATTATGCTGCTTTGGACCATTTCTAAGTGATTGTTTTTGCTCGAAAAATAATCAAGGGTTACCAGAGCTGAAAAGATTTGCTGATTAATTGGCTAAAGTGTTGACAGAAAATGAATTTGATAGTCATTTATACCACTGAGTCATTAACAACAACAATTAACAACATTTGCTGATTCTGGACTTTAAAAGGAGAAAATCTGCTGCTTGTCTCTGTTTTAATTTTAAATTAAATGCATTTGGCTGGTGGACTGTTCTGAGACATCACCTTGGCCTCTGGGAGACTGTGAAGGACACTTCTTTCTAACATTTAAATCAATGTATTGATAAAGTCCCTTAAAGGACTGATGCATGATGAAAACAATCCTCCTACTGTATGCGGCATGAGACTCTACTTTCTGCAGCCACACTCGGCTCTGACCCAAGATGGTATTGTGTTTAAGCCACATTTCCTCTGTCTCTGCAGCTGAATGCCAATACTCTTCTCTAGCCAAGTCTCCAAGATCTCTCCATATGTCCACTCTTACTCCTTTGCATGTTGTACTATGGCTGATTTTAAGAACGGGTAAAATGTTCCCATTCTTTTAATGTTACAGTTTCATGGTACTGTGGAAATATTCCTGGTTTTAATCATGTTGAATCATCATCATTTGCAGGAAGTTACGCTCCCTGACACATTGATATCTAATTGTGCCTTAAATGCCTCGTGTTCCGTCTTTTGTCTTTATATAAAATGTGAAGTAAAAAAAGGAAGAGAAATTGAATGCACGGGGAAATATGTGACGCCCGTATTTTATACATCCATTGCTACTCAGTGCTCCATTTTTCCTGCCGCACATCATTTCAGTGTGCTCATTAGAAATATGTTGACTCACTGCCTCATACACACCCTCCCCCCTCGTTTTTTTTCTCCCTTTCTACCTCTCCTTACATATCTGTCCCTCTCCAGTGTCGCTCGTTCATTGTCTCCCTCGCTCTCACTCCCCCCGCCGCCTTTTCCCTCCTCCTGGCGGGCTGGCAGTTCTAAGGTAGTTGCTGTCTGCATAGCTAAGAGAAATGTCAGCAGTACACACAGAAAAATGGGTCAGAACATTACAACGCTCCCTGCACATGCTCAGTGGTTGACACAGTGTTGGTCTATAAGCAGGGAGTGAATCAGATCACTGTGTCCTCTCATATCCTCTGCCATGCGTGAATGTTCCCACTTCGCATTCCTGTCTTTTCTCATCAATTATTGATGGCACACAACGGCTCATGGCTACATTCAACACTGCTGCAATCAGCATGGAGCAGTGTGGTGGTCAGGATATAGACAATACAAATGAATAAATGTAAATAGCGTGCTTATGGTCACCAAGAAGTAGACTTGCTTGATGTTCCAAATCCAAAGCATTTCTCTTGACAAGATTCGGCCAAACTGGGTTGGAAATAGAGAATAGACTGCAAGACTTTCAGGCCCTCACACATACACACACACACACACACACACACATAAATGCTGACACACACTTGCCATGAGGGACTTGGATGTAAATTGCCTCCCCACACGCCCTCCTCTCTATTTCTCACACACGCGCCTTGAGCAGGCCTTTAGGCAGATGCAGATAAGGCCTGATAGAGGAGAGGCATCTGATAGCATGCTGTGGAATTCATCTGACCGGCATCGGTAATAGTTTATAACAGTCCGTCCGTCTGCTGGCCCTGCCCTCGTAAAAGCCACGCCGTGGACCCACCAGTGTTTACCGCACAAAGACTTCAAAGTGTGTGTTCTGAAATCACAACAGACAGACAGATAAACTGTCTGTTTCCTTTGCGTTCCCCTCAGAGCTTTGGCGGCCCCCTCCTCTCTGCTTCTCCTCGTCTCCCCTTGCTCTCCCTTTACTCCTATTCTCTCCTCTTCAGAAGTGTGCCTCTCTCTGGCAGAGTTAAAGCCAGAGCAATAAATAAGGCATATTATGGCCTTTTAACGTGATGAATAATGTAAAACAATAAAAAGTTAATATATAACTACTTTACCCTCATTCTGCCATGCCTAAGTGTATTGTAAGTATATTGTAGGTGTGTGTATATATGTGTGTTTGCAAGCTTGCGTGCATGTGTGTGTGTGTGTGTGCCGCGCTCCCATGAATGTGTCAGTGCTAGAAATGCCTGTCTGAGTGTTTGCTGAAGGAGCAGCTGATGTAGATGTGAGCTCATTTTTTACGACAGGACAGGGATACTGGTGTGTTTCACAGACGTTTGCTAACGTGTTCTTCCTCTTTTTTGTGCTTTCATCTTCACTTCTGAGATGCTTTCAGCACAAGCAGAGATAACCTTCTCTCTCTATAAATGATACATCAAAAGATAATAAAAAATAATCCATGCCAGTACAGAGGAACAAGTCATTGTGATTCAGCGTGTGCAGCTTGCCAAGGCTGAGTTTCTGTGTGTTTTCTGTTTCCCACAGTTCCAAACGCGGTGAACCCTGCGGTGCCGGAGGCTCCAGAAGACAACGCCATACCAGAGTCCAGTCCAAGTCCGCCTGACCAAGGTCGCATCGGGCCTGAGATGCCAGGAAATCCTGGTGAGCAGATTGACAGACAAACAGTACACCCACAAACAGCTTCTTGAGACTCTTTGCAGAATGCTTTTGAGTTTCGAGAGTGAAGAAAAGGGTTTTTAAATGTTTACAGCTTCAAGGGATCTTCCAACAGTTAATCACAATTAGTATAAATAAATAAAATTGTTGACTCACTCAAAGTAATTTGCTTTAATGTGACTCTCTTTTTGCCATAGGCTCTCTTTTTGATTGCTGGGGATCAATGTGCTAGAATAGGTGTAAAAATAGATGCACAGAACAAAAATGTACTCAGATAAAGAATGACAGTCAATAACATAAAATCAAACCCCTCCTGAAAAATAAATATGGCTCGACTTGTGTTATCTGACGAAATACAAAGGTTGTGCTGCACCCAACGGGACTCAAAGGTTCACTTCTTTATGATATGTCTTTTTAAAACATCTATAGAATTACAGATCTGTGAAGATTAAACACAGAGATAAGTGAATAAGTCACTTCAGCCTCCGTGGATGCTCGGGGCCCTGCTTGTTTCCTGTTTTCAACAGCACCTTTCATAGCTGCTGTCTCCCACTGGAGGAACTTCCTCTCTCTCTCTCTCTCTTTCTCTCTCTCTTTTTGCAACACTCCCTTCACTAACTTTTTGACTTACTCCACAACTTTGCATGCCACAAACTTCCTTCAGTACAGACTGTTCTGCCTGCCCCAATGTGATAAGCTGTCCTCACTTAGTAATTGCTTATTTGACACAATATAATAAGAGTTCCTTCCTAATGCCACTTTTCCCTATTCTTGGGCTTTTACCTGTCTACCACTGTTAGATCAGTGATTACGTCAAGTGACAAAGTGGAGGGTGGAATGAAGGATGTGTCACTGTGGTTTGAGTGGCTGATATTTCAGGAATGAAATTTCTGACAGCTTCTCTCCAGCTCTGTCCTCCAGTGCCCAGACTGTCCAAAAATTCCTTGCGAGTCTGATTTCACCGATAAAGCTAGACCCAGTAGCTTTCAATGATGTCATTTAGTTGTGATAAGGGGCACAACGCCGTTATCCTCCTCTCGCTAAATTGTTAAGTGGAGAATGGTCAGCAGAGTGCCGAGTCACAGGCGTTAGTGGGGAGGGCAGTCAGTCTCTGGAGATATGGGGCTTTAGTGTGTGAGTTTGTCTGTGTGTACATGGGGGGGGGGTAATGGACAGTAAAGTGGTGGTGCATGTGGGACGGGGGGTCCTGCTCTTTGGCAGCAGCTGCACACATACATGGAAAACAGATTTGGTTCTTCTCAGATTTCAGTCAGTGGGGGAGTCACCCCCCCCCCCCCCCCCCCCCCCCCCCCCCCCCCCCCCCCCCCCCCCCCCACCCAACCCCATCCTGAATCATTTATAGAAAAGGATAAATAAAATCAGATGTTCCGATATGCCTTCCTCACTCTTAGTTGATATCTCACTTGACCTCCGCCTTCATATTGTGGCCTCGACTTGTCATACAGCCTGCACTCTTATCAGAGCAGGAATCTTTGTTTTTCTGAGCAATGACTGCAGATTTCACTGGGAAGCAATTTTGACTGATGTAATTCAATGGGATTAAATAAACAGTGCTGTTAATCATGTAGCAGAAACAAAAAAAAACAGGGCTGTGATCATAGTTGATCTAATACCAGAACAGTAAGGTCTAGATATGACAGGGCAGGACAGATAGCTGCGAATGTTATTAGACCTGTGATTGTGTAGCAGTCTCTGAGCAGGGAGGGGGCACTCATAAATCTAAATGTTTTATTCCATGAAAAGCCAAAGGACGTCTCTAGGGTTGCGAATGCTTACTCTGGACTGGGCTTTCCAGTCTGACAATAACAGCAATATTTATTCAAACAAATGGTGAAAATACATGTGCAGCCACTTTCAATTTGTAAATAAAGAGCTGCTAAATAAACTGTTTTAACAGTTACCAACTGAGTGAAACAAGAAGAGGCGAATGTGCTGAAGGGCTTTCTCACCCCAACCCATATTGTCTGCATATGGCCAAGTAGAACTTCGTGGCACATGTGAAAACCATCTTTTTGATGTACATATTCAAGCTTTTTTTTTCATGTAATAAATCTTGAAAATATAAAATAGAAATATGGGTGGAAAGTTAGACTTCCCGTCCTTCAGCAAAAATAAATTAACAGTATGCTCTTCCTCCTCTGACCCTTCCTCTCTCCATAATAACTTTTGTGCAGTCTCTAACTCCGGGATCTTTTTATTTCTCTGTCTAGACCACATGAATCAGGACCAGGGTTCCTCATCAAACTCAGACAGCATCTTCGGATCCAGAGTGGCTGTGTTCTCTGCCATTGTGGCGGGATGCATCATCTTCCTCTTGCTCATCCTACTCCTCATCATCCTGCTCATCAAGATGCGCAAGCGCGCCAGGAAAAATACCCACTCTCAGCCTCGCCCCTCGGCGCTGTCGCTCAGCACGCTGTCCAATCCCAAGCTGCCCGGGGGCACAGCTGGCACTGAGCCCAGTGACATCATCATTCCGCTGCGGACAGAGAACAACTACTGCCCTCATTATGAGAAGGTGAGCGGGGACTATGGCCACCCCGTCTACATTGTCCAGGAGATGCCGCCGCAGAGCCCCGCCAACATCTACTACAAAGTCTGACATCCTCCGCACAGCCAGCGACACAGCCAGGGGAGAGAGAGAGAGAAAGGGGGAGCGCGTGATTTATGTTCCTGGGAAGAACACCTTCCTTTGCATTCTGGGGACTTGATGTTTCTTCAAGCCCCTGTTATTTCTACCACCTGCTGCACAAATCTGGAGAGACATGCACTGACCAGTAACCAGCGGGGTTGTGAGCTGACTGATGAGAGGTTTATTTTGTTTGTTTGGGTTGTCTGAAATATCCCCACCCTCCTCCTCCTCCTCCCCTCACCTCCCAACTTCTACGTCTCCCTGCTGAGCGCCAACAGGGGAGCAGGGCTGCAGCAAACCAACAGATGGAACTTTAGCTTCCTGGTTTGCTGTCCCCTTTAATGGGCAGGATATAACTTATCTCAGTCCCCTGAAGTACAGTCTGTGCTACACCCAATTAAACACACCACCCTAGCACACCAGCCAGGAACAGGCTGACACAGGCCCCAACCGCCACTCAGCCTACAGTTTATGTGTATTTGTGTGTGTGCGTATGTGTGTGTGTGTGCGCGCGTGACAGTGTGCATGTATGTGTATTAGTCAGGGCTCTGTGCTGGACCAGGAAACTCTCCAGATAGCTCAGGTATCAGACACAGTGTGTGAATTGATGTGTTTCTCTCCCTTCGCACCTCTGATGTTTGCCTTACTTAACTATTTTTGATGGAGGATCTCCTCAAACCCTGAGTCAGTTCACAAAGCAGTTGTATTTTGTTAGACTTTTCCTACAAGTGCACAATGTATAGAGTTGAATAGATCATCATTATTGCCCCACTCTTTTCACTACCCATGTCATCCATTGCAGTCACCCACCCCGTCCCGAAAAGAATTATCTTGAGCTGGACTGCTCATGTCGAGGTGTGTATGTGTATGTTAATGTTCATGTGACTGTGTGTGTGTGTTAATAGTCCCTCCTCCACTGGTCTGATGTGAGTTTTGTCATTACGCTGGTATTTATGACTTGTGTCCTTTGAGTGTGTGTGTGTGAGTGTTTGGACATGTCTAGACCAGTCTAGTATCCAGGCAGACTTGTCGGCTTAGGGGTAGAACAGTAAGTTGCTGTGTCATGTGCTTCAAAAAGAAGACGGACAAACTGACTGACTTTCCTGAAGACATGCCCAAGATCTAACTGGCATCTGAAGGTTTTATTGTCTGATTAACTTTTGCAAGGGGAGAATGATTTTTGTACACAGGCAGGCATGTTAATATTTGTTTGTTCTAGCTTCTGGTGCTACAGTGTAAGAATCAGACAGTTTTGTCCCTGCTGCCTGAGCTTGTGTGCTCAGTGCTGACTGGCTGGCCTACATAGGTAAGATGCCCTATATATAAGTTGGATAGTGAGCTAAAGCTGAAGATTGGGATACATTACTGTCAGATGCCAATTGGCTGCCATCTGTACATGAGTTAGTGGAGTGTGCAGTCACTGGTGTCGCCAGCGTGTGACTAATCTGTGTGCCATCTCCATGCCCACACTCACCAGCCGGGGAAGGGAGAGAGAGAGAGCAAGAGCATGGGAGAGAGCGGCAGATGAAGGAGAAAATGTTCTTGTGACTTGGCTTTAACCTGAGAGCAAGATGGCGGCGGGTATGGGGTGGAGGGGGTTTGGCAGAGAGCGGAGGTGGTAGTGGGGGAGGGGGGTGCAGTTTAGTATTCGTCTTTTCCATCCTCTCACCAGTTGTGCTGTGAATAAAAAAAATGCTGCGCAGAAATATTCCACAGTCAAGGTGTGCAGGCAGCGAGGACACTGCAGCTCAGCTATCACACAGCCCAGGGCAGCGGCACCGAGGCGGGATTTGCTGCAGCCGGGTGCACAAACATGTGTGCACACTGAGGCTTGCCCTCAGGTGGGGTAGAGGGAGGGGCGGTGATGGAATCTGTCTGTGTGAACATGTAGGTGTTTTTTTGTGCTTATTTTTGCAGTTTTTCTGTATGTGTGTGTGCGTGTGAATGCTTATGGGGTTTGTAGCAGCAGAACAGACTGTTTTTTTTTTTTTCTTTTGGAAGGGGAGGTGGGACTGAAGGTGGGTGCTCCAAACAGTGTCGCCGCCAAAGTACGAAGCGCCACAGTCCCAGTTAATGATGTGTGAGAGGAGAGGAGATAAGAACAGCTATTCCTCAGCACACAGACACAAGCTGACGTTTGATGCATACATGCGTACAAACACATGCACAGACTCACCAAGACTGACAAGTCCAGGTTTATCTCCAGTCAAACGGTCAGACTGCTGGTGAATGTTTATTCGCCAGTGGAGAGACCTATCATCTGCTGCCACATACTATCACCATCCACAGACATACACTGCTGGGATAAAAGGAAGCCCAGCTTGAAGACACGGGGAAGACTCCAATAGCTTTTGCGTGTCGTTAACTTTAAAGTTAAGAGCCTAAACAGCTGCTTATGCTTTAGTGGTCCTGTGTTTCAGCTCAGCATGCAGCCCTCAGTGGCCCTCTGTGAAACACATCCACATCAAATATTTTTGTTTCGCGTCAGTGCGCGTCCGTTCACCTGAACCAGCCAAGGGAGTCATTACCAAATTACCACAAACCATATCTCATTTTCATTCATTCTCGTGACCACTTAATGTTATTCAAATTTGGGGGTGAATAAAAAATTAAGAGGGGAATATCAGAGAAATGTAAATATATGGATAGAGCCCAATTTAAGATGTAATTTCACCTGAAAACTGCTCATAATAAAAATTTAAGATTAGATTTTTGTAATGGAGGATGTTTGTAAATAGCTGTCTTTTTAAAAGTGTGTTTTGTATGAATCCTTGCATTTTTTTTTGTCTCTGTTTGCAATATGTTTTTATTTTATTTTCTTTTAGAGTTAAACTGAATATTGCAGTGGACACACAAGCTGTTTCTTTTTGCAGTGTCCAGTATTGTCAAAAAAAAAGTCTTTGTTACCACATGTGTTAAAAAAAAAAAAAAAAAGCAACACCAACAACAACTGGGGTTCAGAGTTTTTTTTTTTTTTTTGTTGCCATTCAACGGGATTTTCATTGCTCAGAAACTGTTCAGGACTGAAGCTTTGTCACTGAGCGGCTCTGAAATGGATCTGTCATGATAATGATAAGGCCCCTTCCCTGTTGGAGACAGCACTTAACTCTGCATATGAAGACTGTGTTATTCCACTGCCTTTGAGGTACCTACACCTTCCACACCATTATGAGATGTAACAAAAACATTTTCGGTCCTCAGTGATTAATCCTTTCACCGTTTTAATATGTCAGACGGAGAGAGACGGAGAGAGTGAGGGGGAGAAAAGGAGAGGAAAAAAAAAAGGAAAGGGGCCACGTATGAGAGTGTGACCGTCCTGCACCCGCTAATAAATCATGGGGTTTACACCACTCATTATCTCCCAGGCGGTCCTTTGTTTTAAAGTTGCTCTCTCTGCCTCTCGTTCCCTCCCTCCACCCTTCTCCTTTGTCATTTCTCTTTCCTAATTTAGCACAAGGATGTTGGTCATGGTATGAGTCTCACTTTAGTTTTATTTCTGCTCTTGTTCAAAGCCACAGTATTATTTTCCATTGTGCATGTGTAAGCAAAACCTGTTGACTTTGTTTCCCTTTGTTTGAATCATAACTGTCAAGTTTTGTTATTTTCTTCTTTTTTTTTTTATTTTTGTTTTGTTTTGCCATTCACTTTTTTTGCCGCTTCTCAGCGTAACATATTGGCACCAGCTACAATGGAAATAACGTTCCACCAGTTTGGAAACATCTGCATTATTGATGAATAAAATTTTTCCCATGGAACTTGCTGTGGTGTGATGTTTTTTTCCTCCCTTCATCCATTGTATTTTTTCTTTCAGCTTTGCAAATGAGGGTAAAAGATTTCATTTCCCATCTCACTGGCCACTCACTGGTTCATGGTGGGAGCATAAACCAGCCGCCCACGCTCACAGCCTCCCCCCCAGAAACCCTCAACTCAGGGGTCAGTGCTGCACAGATGGGTTTGTTCTGATACATTAGTCAGATTGAAATCACAAGCAGGCTTCATAAATTCATATTCGGGGAGTATAGACACGCCTTTTTGCATAGTAACTAATACCCATATCAACCCACTCTGCCCTGATGTCCTCCAAAATTACATTTCTTCATACATGATTAAATCTGATTGGCTGCACTCGGCATTTCCATCGCGTTTGTCTGAAATTGCAGTCTGCATTTAACCGACTGAAGAACAAACCCCAAGTCCTTGGTGAAAGCAGAGATGGCATGAAATGTTATTAAAGTGATTGGGCGTTTTTACCCTGACAAACACATCAGTGTTTGTGGGCTCGGCTTTTGTGTGGCTGATGAGCTAAGCAGGGACACAGAGGGCGAGTGACGAGACTCATGGCAGGGGAGTCAAACAGTCAGAGCAATGAGAGACAGAACATGCCTGTGGCTTCACTTCCCCCCCCCCCCCCCCCCCCCCCCCCCCCCCCCCCCCCCCCCCCCCCTTCACTTCCCCCCCCCCCCCCAACCTCACCCGACCCCACCCCACTCCAGCCCCTGTCACTCTGTGTGCCCCAGGGCAGGTACGCTCATCTGGTTTCAAGACACCCCCACGGATCCACAGCACTGCGGATTTATTAAAACCTTCCCCCCACTGAGCTACTGTGTGTGACTGCATGCTTTTTTGTGTATAGGATAAGTCTTTTTTTTCTGTACGTGTGTCTGTGCACACTTACCAAAGGGTTGTTCTGTTGTTCTACATCAGTCAGTCATCATGATAAAAATAAGAAAAGACTACTGTTGCAGCATGCATTGCAGCATTTTTTACTCTCTGTGGGTTTATGGGAACTGCATCATCCCCTTATTAAATATAAGCTTTATGTATAGCTCCGTATTAAAATTAAATATTAGTTTTACATTAAATTCAATTCATCCACAAGTTCAAGGGTTTAAATGTTTTACTGGGTATATAATATCAGCACCTAAGAACACATTTCAGATTCAGCATGTCAAACAATATAAAAAACAGGATATACATAAAACCAGTGATGGGGTGCTATTTCTTGTTTATGTGATTTTATTACACATTTACAAATTTAAATCTGCTCCATTAGAACATTTGCACTCCACTGCGGCACAAACATCCTCCTGAGTTTTCAGTCGATGTGAGCGAGTGTAATTGCCCACGTTTTTTTTTTTTTTTTTTTTCTGCTCCATTAGAACATTTGCACTCCACTGCGGCACAAACATCCTCCTGAGTTTTCAGTCGATGTGAGCGAGTGTAATTGCCCACGTTTTTTTTTTTTTTTTTTTTTTTGTTCTTGTTTAACATGGTGGCTCACATGTCTTTAGATGAAACAAGTCACCTGGGAAAGTAACAGCTGCCAGCAGTTTGAGGTGGCTTGGGAACAATTTAACTCTCACTCGTTTCCATCCATGATCATGAATACTAATTCCAAGGAAGCAACATCAAGTAAATTGTCCTGAAATGTTCATAGGGCCACATAGGCGAGGACACATTACAGGATGAGCAAACTTGCCACTTATAAGTGGAATGATGTTTTACTTTCTTCTTAAACTGACAAATAAATTGCATGATATGTACCATTGTAATTACTGTCAACCAGACATAAACTAAATGAGTGCAGGGTCTTTTGAGGTGAGGAAGCAAAGAGTTTTTTTTTTTTTTTTTTTAGCTGAGTAATTCATTTCAGAAAGCAGTGGGTGGTTGCTTCCCTCAGATGATGAGTGACTGGTTGTGCATTAGCGTAGTTTACTTGTCATTCTATTTGCCTCTATATCACTGCCTGCAAGGAAAGTTGTTTCCAGTCCTGACAAAGCCACAAGGCCAGTGCCATGAAGGAGCCCTGCATAGACAATACAGTCGTCAGCAGGAGATGTAAAGTGATAGCAAACCACATAAGGGAAGGAATTCAATAAGAGTGGCACAGTTCTTTTAACAGTGTTATTTGGCACCGTTTCCCCTCACTTTATTTCACACACTCTGCTCCCACACAAAATCTGCTGCATGTGCAGACTCTACCCTCTTCTTGATCTGTTAAAACAAGGGAGTTCACACTCTGCAACTCCTCAGTCGTGACTGTACATCCTTAAAGGGGGAGGCCCGTCAATGGAGCTCTTAAGTGATTTTGGTGTACCATCCCATCGCATAATGTTTGTTCATTTGGATCGAGGAGCACGCTCGTAACTCACGCCCGAATCAATATGACATGCTATGGGACATGTTCTTTCTCATGTAATGTACATATACATATTTAATGAGTTAATGCATCTCTCGCCGTTCATAAATAATGCAGGCCTGCTAATGCCTCTCATCAAATGCTGCTCATCAAATATCAAGCAGATTTTTGGTCAATCTCAGAGCTGCGCGGAGGAAACCTGAGAGGACAGGAAGCAGATGAAGCTGAGAGCAGGGGAAACCATGAACAAGAGTTCATTAGTCAAACAGTAACATATGGATCGTTCATGAAAGGCCTAATTAATGTGATCCAAATTCCAGTCAAATGGGGGGGGGACTATATCTAAACATTATTCCTCTTTAAACCCTCAGAGGGGCAGGAAATGGAAATTCCACCAAAGTATGGAGGGTCTCTGGGGTTATTGTGTGCTTCTTTTTTATGTTTCATTCCACACACTCACACACACACATATGCACTTCTATCAAAGTGAGGACCCTCATAGACATAATACATTCCCTAGCCCCTTATCCTAACCTTAACCATCACAACTAGATGCCTAACCCTAACCCTTAAACCCTAAAAAAAAAACAATTTTTATGGTGAAAAAAGTGAGGACCAGCCAAAATTTCCTCACTTTGTCAAAATGTCCTCATTCTGAAGGGCCTATACAATTTTTGGTCCTCACTTTGTACAAGAACACAGACACACACAGTTTTGAGCAGCTACTGTATTCTTTTTAGGACAGTGGATTGAATTCCATTCATTTAGACAGTCTAATCGAAGTAATATCCCTAAACAAATGCACACACTGGTTTTTCATTCTTGGTGTAAACCCATAGACAAAATGCATTCACTAGCCCCTTACCTTAACCTTAACCATCACAACTAAATGCCTAACCCTAAAACCAGATCTTAACCCTGACAAAACCCTTTAACCTCATGGGGACCAGGCGAAATGTCCCCACAAGTCAAAATGTCCCCAGAAAAGATAGGTTTGTAAATTGTTGGTCCCCACGAGGATAGAAAACATGTATGCACACGTGCACATAGCAGTCAGCTATATATTGATAGCACTGTTATGACCAGAACATGCCTGATCAGGCCTGGGCCATGGCAGGGATCCAGGTCTGACTGAGACTCATCAATCATGAAGAGGACGAGAGAACCTAAGAGACTTTACACATGAAAATTGGAAAAATGCACACACCCCCACTCTCTCTCTTTCTCTCACATACACGCACACACACTCTCCACCCAGGCTGCTGGGTCACAGGTGTGGAGATCAAGAAAGTAAGTGGGAATTATTCTCATTCGTTATTTCCCTTCTACACAGAAACAGATCCCCTTCTCGCTCTCTCTCTCTCTCTCTCTCTCTCTCTCTCAGACGTCAGCATTGCATTTCTATCCAGTTTTCCTTCTCACAATTTAAAACCTACACTTTATTTGCCCCTTCAACATCACCGCCACTCTCCTCCTCTAACTTACACTTTCTTTTAGGCCATGCCTCCAATCTCAGGCATTATATCTGCTGGCCATTGATATAACTCCAAAATGCATTTGCACACTTTTCCAATTATACTATTATGCCTCGAAGCTTTGGTTCCTTCTGATGCTCTTGCCCCCCCCCCCCCACCCACACTCAAACTGCTCTTGATGTTAAACACTACAAAAGATCCACCTGCAACACCTACTGCCACGGTAGGTAATGGCCATTTTCCATTTATCCACTGTTGATATTTGTGAAATTTTTTCTTTATGTGTGCTGGCAGAAAAGCCCAGAAATAATTAAAGTGATACTGTAATCAAATGTTCCTCCTGAGTCGCAAGTATTTAATTCAGAGAGTATTACTTGACCAAAAACCTGAAACAGTATTCCAAAATGTGGGAATACTGAATGAGTTAGTAAGTGTTGAACCTGAGGATCTTGTATGAGGATTTGAGAATACTGAATAACACCAAATAAAAACATTTGAGATTCAAAGACAGGAAACTTGACAATATGAAATAAATGCCAAACAACCCTCACAGGAATATAAAAGAAATTCTGAGCATATCGAATGAAAATATCAAAAGTTAGAGAACTGGAGAATTATGAGTAAAAGCCAAAAATGTCTGTACCAGAATTTTCAGAAGTGTATTAACAGAAAGGCTGTGAAATAATTCAGAAAAACTGGGAATATTGCATGGAGCCTGAAATATTTAATGAGAAGTTAGGAATATTGAATGACAAAGCTAAAATACTGAGTGTGCTGTGTGACATGGTGAGAATACTGATCCTGGGTATAGTGAATGAAAACCTGACTACTGCACACAAATATACTGCACAAGAGTACTAAGAAACAGACCACCAGCAGTCCTGTGATGGTCACATTATGCTGCAACATAACATAAGCACTGACTATGAATGAGTGAACATCCAGTGCACCAATGCCGAAAATTAAATATCTGTAAAAATGAACAACAACAACATCATCAACAACAACAACAACAACATAATAATAATAATAATAATAATAATAATAATAATAATAATAATAATAATAATAATAATAATAATAATAATAATAATAATAATAATCAGTAGCAGCAGCAATATCATAAGAATAATAATAATAGAACAATACTGAATACTAATTACTTGACCTTTTGGTAATATTGAAACACAATTTGAAAATATTATATAACATTTCAATATTATACAAAATTATCACAAGACAAACCTTTACCTTAAACATGAAAAGAAAGCAATTATTTTTTTTTTTACATGTCATTACAAAAAATAAATAAATTATTCCATTAGTCTGATAAAAACTGGAGTTTTAAAATACATGTTAGTCCAAAACTGGGCTAAATCAAATTTATTAAAGTAGCACAACACACAGAGATAACGCAATTGGGATTTGACAGTTTTCATTGTCCAGCTCAACCCCAGAAATAGTAGAAGAATAAGACAACAGTGACAAATACATGTCAGTGTTAGACTAACAGAGGAGACTGATTTTATGCTCTGTCAGTGTAAAGAATTTCATATTTTACAGTTCATGGATAGCAGGAAAACCTGAAACAGCCCATGACATGCGAACAACTAGCCACAAGCTAAGCCAGAAACTGCAAAGAAATATCATTGTCACTGTAGATTGTTGCACAGCTTGCGTGAAAAACAGAAGACAGGTCTGTTCCCAAAAACAGACGCCCGTCTTACTTGCGTGACATGCATGTGACGTGCAGTCTCATTTGTTAACATGTGCGTCTAAATGAAAAGAGAGAAATGATGCACACACCCGGCCAGAGGCACGTGTGAACTGAGCTTGGGGCCCCCACATCACCAGGGTGGCCCCATAAGTGTGTGGGAAGAAAAGACTTTTTAACATTTTAAAGAAATCTGCATATCTTTGGATACATTAATATATATCTTATTATTGTTTAACTTAAGTTGTTTGGTTTTATTTTGCAAATTCCCCACTTGTTTTTAACAACAAAAGCCCTTAAATTAGTTTTTTTTGAATTTCCAGCAAATACAATGTCTACTGTTGTTGTTTGTATTATTTTTCAATTCAGGTTCAGTATCACCACATCTAGTGTTTCACTTTAACCAAATGAAAATTGATACCAGGCCACATTTGTAACTTTAATTCACTCTACTGTTAAAAAAAGAAGGATGAGAATGGTTTGGAGTAAATAACAAACTACTACAAACAACTCCAAGAATCTATTTCAGCTTAGGGCCCCATGAAGGTTTGGGCCAGCACCGCTGCACCAGCAGCACTAGTTGTTGTTACACTAAACTTATCATAATAATAGTAATATTTCACTTTTTTCCCCACAGCTAGAGTAAACTGGATCACAGCATTTATGTCTTGTTGACATTAAGAGGATCTTAATGCTGTTTGGTGTCTGTAAGCGAACGCTGTCAGTTATAATTAACAAAGAGCTGCACTTCCGGGCCTCTCTGGGGTGGCCGCAGAGCTGACTGCTCTATTGTATCAGTTCCTTGAAACTCAAGCTAATACAAGCGTTGCTGACCACCCAACTGCAGACTAACTGACCTAAATACTGGGCCACATCTGTGGGAGCAGAGATGGCGGATGCTGACAGATAGAGTGTGTGTGTGTGAGACTGTTTGACAATGACAATGACAGAATAATAATATCCCCTAGTCGGTGCAGAAGCGAAGGATCTCTCAATGTCAGTCGCATTAAAGACCTTTCACACTGGAGCTTCTCAGCTTAACAGACAAATTCACGGCAAATACCCCCCCCACACACACACACACACAGAAATTACATCTGAAATGAATGGTCACGAAGCATCATGAGTGGATATGGCAGACATGTCTTTGTGTTGGCTGCGTTGCTGTGGCTGAGCAGCAGTTGACAGGATGCATTAGAGAATCCCTCAGTGAAGGGTGACTGACCTAAACATGTGAACTGAGTGCTGCCCTAGTTTTAACGGTGCCACATGAGGATCAAGAGGAATTCACTCAGCTATGTTTTGTTGTTGGCTCCAGACAAGCTCACATTTTTGGGAGGAACTATAATGCAATCACTATTTTTTTTTAAATTTTTTTATTTTTTTATTTTATGTTTTTTTGCAGCAGCAGTAAAGACAGCTTTGGGGGATCACTGTTACCAGGGCAACTTGTTTTCCCACACGCAAAGTGACATCAGTGAGACATCAGTGCAACGCAGGGGGTAACTGAATATTCATGAAGGGCAGGGACCCATTTGAAAACCAATGAACACTCCCTCCCTCCCTCTTGCCCTCTCTCTCTCTCTCTCACACACACACACAGTCCAGTTAAAAAAAATTATACACACTCGAGAAGTGCAAGGACTTGTTCCATACCATCAGCCACACACTCATCTCATGCCTCGCTGCACTCATTCATATCAAAAGCGCATGCTCATTACATATAATAGCAGCACACACACACACACACACACTTGGCCAAATACAAGTCATCTAACTTGACTTCTCTCATAAAAGATATAATAAACATTTGAGCAGTATCTCTTAGCAACGGCTGCTTATGAATCCATTAGCTCAATAAGTGTATTTCTTGTTTCATTATAAAATGACTGCTTAAAAGGGCTTAAGGCTAAATCTGCCGTGCGCAAAAAAAGCAATGAGAAGAGACAGCTCAGCTTTAAGCAGATGGTTCATCCCAGCATCTAACAGCTGGATTCATGTTTCCCATTCATGCAGACATTGTTTGACATTGTGATCATTAAACAGGCCCATTTCAGCGCTGTTCCACTTCTATGTTATTCTGATATTGGTATGCAGAGGCGCTCATGAGAGGAGGAGGAGGAGGAGTGGATGGAGTGATGAGAGGATAGTCTTGGATGTGATGAGAGGCTGAGGGCAGTCAGTCTGGACGTTTGGCACAGAGACAGTAGATTCCATTTTCATGCCAATCTGCTTGTCTCTCTCTGAATCAGACTTGACCTTCACAGGCTGGCGACTCCAGGAGCCTGGGCCAGCAGAGGCCAACAGGAAACATGCACAATGGGAAAAACATTCCCACCGTGTGCACTCACAAGTACAGTATATTTGCACACACTCATATGAAGCCATGCATGTGCGAAAAGCTTTAACCATGACTTAGTATTGGGGGGGGGGGTTCTCTTGATTTACTGTAGAGGAGGGATACAAAGGATTGAAATGAGACCAGATTGTCTTTAGAGAGCCAACCCTTGGCGCAGATGGCTCTGTTTTTCATCTTCTCTCTCTCTCATGAGATCTCATTTTCTGTGCTCTGTTCAGCACTTTCACTGGTGTTCACCATTCAAGTTTGCTTCCCTAAGACAACAACAGAATCCAGTTCAACAAAACAAATAATAAACAAAATAAATGACTCTCCAGAGGCTCCCTCTCTACTTCCCACTACTTTTACACCTCCCCCATTTCCTGCATCTACACCTATGACCACTCTGAGGTCCAGGTACTCAGCCCCCCTGACTTCCTTGTGTTTGAACCCAGACTAAAATAGACCTTTACAAGTCGCCTAATGAAAGTGGGCCCTGTGGTTAATTGACCACCTTTAAAGAGTGTCAAACTGTGGTGGTTATTAGGGCTGGGGGTTGCCACAGGTCACTGCTGGGCTGAGCCAGAAAGAAAAAAAAGAGTGGGGGAAAAAAGTAGACAGGGGTCGGAAAGAATAAGCCAGTAAAGTTGCAGGTATAACACTTTTCCATGTTGCTCTGTTGTCTTTGTGTTGTTGTTGTGTGCGAGCATGTGAGTGATGAACATTATACATGCATTTCTATATGTGCACAGCCCCAGGGCAACACCTGTCCTGCTAACAGTGGCTAACATAATGCACAAAGCAACAGCCATATGGCTGGAAATTCTTATATGTACAATATACTACACCCAGATCAGCTGTCCTTCATCCTTCCACCAGCCACATTTAGTTGTTTGCCTCAGGAGCAGCTGGCACCTTTTCCACAAACAGATCTAATAAGCAAGCCAAGGAAAATAGAGAACTGTTTCTCTGTTTGTGCATGAGCCTCATCGGCTGCCTGTCAATTTACACCTCTCCGTCTGATTTAGGAACCAGGGGCAGTAAACGACCACCATCATCTAGTCTGTCACCACTGTTAGGACAGAGATTTGTGCTTTCATTTGTTTCAGATAATCACGAATACCTATTTAAAGGCGCAAATTTACTGTTGATGACCTTATTTCAAAAGTATATTGCAAGCCAACAAACAGAATGTCCTTGTCCTTTATTTTGTGTAATGTGCAAATGCTCCTCAAGGATACACAAAGACACACACATATGTTTGTGGGCATGTGCGCGCACACACACACACACACACACATCTAAAGCCTCTGTGTTATTGGATTGAAATGGAGCCCACCACATATTTCCTTGGAGTATTGATTCAATCAACTGCGTATCATGTTGAGACCCGTATCATCTGATGCAACACACACCACCAGCAGCAAAAAGAAGCGATCCATCACCATTTAGCCGGACAGGCCCTTGTAGTCTAAACACGGAACCATTACGCATGGTTTAACATGGACATTTTGACCTTTGGGAGGTGGCAAGGTCAATGACATCATTAGACAGGAGTCAGTCTGTTTGCTGGAGTGAGACTAATTGTTTTCAGACCTCAATCAAAACTAATAAATGCTTAGATTTGTTTCGATACTCGTATCATCCACTTCTGACATCCTAACAGGTTTGTTGTCGTTTCCACACCAGCAGAGGGAGAAGCCAGTTGGCGCCACATGTGGTTTGTTGCTGCTGCATCTGTGGATCCTTTAATCTTAATACTCTGTTAGTCCATTCAAAGGTAGCTAAGCTTACAAAACTGCTAGCAGGTGATTTGCCAGACACATATAAAGCCCAGACTTGAGAATCGCTTTCAAAGTAGACCATCCTTTTAAGATACTTTGAACCCCTGGAGAGGCATTTGAACAGTGATGCATGGAAATCTGAGGCTACATCCATACAACTATATTTTCATTTGAAAACAGAATTTCACATACTCCATGTGCAGACAAGAGTTTCAGCTCCATATCAGACAGAAATGGGAAACAACAATTGTGAAATGTCAGAACAGGGATTTCTGTTAGTCTGACAATGTAACACTGAAAGTGAAAGTACGAGTTAATGGAGCTTTTCATTCAAAGCTGAGTCAGATAGTGGCCTATAACAACTGTCAAGATATTTTCAAACAAAACAGAGCCAGGAGGGTTTTTCTACTTCTCCATTTTTGGACTCTAAAAGGCTGGAGTGGAGTGGATGGCAGGTACTGTATCTCTGAAGCTGGCTTTATGTGTTTTTTAATGAAAGTGGAGTGATGCGGATGTAGCCTGAATTTTTAAGGGAAATAGTGACATTTTGATGTCTGTCTTGTTCCCTGTAGTCTGGTGTGATGTTGCAGTTCACCACTGTAGTCCAGGTCTTGTCACACTATCACGGGCTCGCCGTAGAGGCGCCACAGACGGCCTCACCCATCATGGCTTTGTCAGCGACCTCAGTGGACCATGAACGCAGACAGAGCGCTCCGGAATGTCAGCAGGGCCAGTATCGACCTAAGCGCTCAAATGGACGAGCGCACAGACGAGTGCACACACATACGCACACGCACACACATGCGAGCAGAAGTAACTTGATCCAATGACACAGGAGCTGCCTCAGTGTGCGGCTAACTGCCTTATCTCCCTCTGGCCGTGCTCCTCTTTCCTCTCAACATTCTTTCAGGTATTTGGCCGAGACCTTTTCTCTTTGTCTGCCCTTTTCAAAGACCTGCTTTATGCTGGGAGCCCTCCAGCCGTTGTTCTGCAATCTCCTCTCTCCCACTCGCTTTCTTTTGCCCCATCTTCTTTTTTTTCCTGCCCACACATCTCCCAAACTTGTGTCTCCCCCACCTGCTCTCCTTATCTTTCAAATCCCTCTCTCCTCCACTGTAATTTGCCTCCTGCTGCCTCAGCTCACAGTTGAGGAGACCACAACACCTGTGTTGCATTCTAAAGGTGCAAGGTAAGGGTTAGCGATTCTCAAACTATGACGTTCGGACACAAGTGGACTGAAGTCAGATTAATGAGATGTGATCTGGTTTTTGTAAATGAGCGAAAACGACCTTCTTTGAAGGGACAGGTGAAGTGTTTGTAAGTGTTTGCAAACAGTGTGCATATGTGAAGGGCCATCGAGCATCCTCACAAACCACCAAACTAATCTGCCATTGGATGACTGACTAGTGATCACACTTCAAAAACCGATGGGACCCAGCAACCCACACAGATGCTGTCTACCCAGGTGATCAATCGATTCTTTTTTGTGTGTGCACACATTCCTTTATGAATACAATCCACACAATACCTGTGCAGCTTTTGGAGAGCATTTGGACTAATCAGCTCTGACAAGTGGAACAAAACAATTTAATACAGGGCTGATTTCACATCTGAGAGGCTCATCATTTACATAAGCTTTTCACAGTCTGCTCACTGAGCTGCGACAAGCATGCAGTGTGCCTAGAGAGACCAAAAGGGTGCTCCAATTTTTCCTCTCCATCTGACCTCACCAAGGAGAAGGTTACACATGTTGCCTATACACGCAAAGGCTCATTAGGACACACATGTGTGCAAATCATAGTCCCCAGTATACTTGTTCCCAGCATACAGACCAATACACATGCATGCACCCAGACATTTTTAGTGTCCAGTGGTTAGCAGAGAGAGGAAGCAGTGGCACATCTCTCTGCTGACTTAATGTCTTTTAACAGTTTGGCTCTGGGACCAGGGGTTGGTCAGAGCTGAGCTTAAGCCAAAAGTGGGCCTGATCATCTGTAACGGCAAGAAAAACCTGAGGCAGTGTGTGTGTGTGCGAGAGTGCTGGAGTACAAGAGAGAGAGTAATGCATGTCTGCCCTGGCTCTCTCTCCCTCTGCTTTCATTGTCTCCATTTCAGTCTTTTGATATCTGCATGTGTGTGTGTATGAAGTGTGTGCTGATGTGCATGAAACACTTTGCTGGTTGAAACTACAGGGGACAGAAACACCGGCGGACTAAATTACCCTGGACAAAGCCACTGACAGAGGCATTAAAGTGACAATAGAATATTTACAGCCCACAGAGCTGATTCACTCTACTGCCTAATATGCAGCACATCAATATCCTGGAGAATGCTTGTAGCACACTGCAGTGCACTGTGATGGAAATTAGCCTGGCATACAATCTCACAGATACACAGTTGCACACACGTACGCACACACATGCACACACATGCACACACACGAGGAACTACTAACTGGTGATGACTTGAAGGCAAACGGGAAGGGATGGGGAGGAGAGTGGAGCCGAGGAGGGTGGGAAATAACTGCTGCTCTGCTTGAGTAAGTTCTCCTCAGCACCGAGGAGAATAAATTGCTGCATCCCATTGCAGAGGTTTACCTCTCAGGTGGCCTACAGGACACCAAGTCACCTTGTCATTTAATATCAGACACAGTAGAACAGCTGTACCTTATGAATGTTTATGCTGGTGGGGATTGCCATAATTACTTGTGGCTCTGTGTGTGTGTGTGCATGCGTGCGTGCTCATGCATGCTTGGAAATGATTTGAAGTTCATAGCCCAAAGGCCCTGGGTTTACCCCATTCAACCAGAGCTCCTCAGAAAAAAAATCTGCACCAGATCACACAAACATGTCATTCAGTTTGCTAACTTCCCTCCCAGACCACTAACCACTGGTCCATTCCCCGTATTCACAGCCAGTTAGATCATACTCACATGCACAACAGACCTCTCTCCCCAGTCTCAGTTTCACAGTCCAGAGCTGCCGAAATAGCCAACATATGTTTGGAAAATGAATGTGCTGCGTAGAGGTCAAACCTCTACAGTGCACGACTCTAGGCTCATTTAGTTAAGTATGGACCATCGCATACTTAGCTTGATTATGAAACCCTCTCTGCTGTTACTCTATGCTGGTTTTTAAATATTTTATATCATTCATAATTTACCCACACTGGAAAAATTAAGAACACTTACTACGGTTGTAATTTGAGAGAAGAAACAAGTCATTGGAGTGCTGTATTCTGACAGTGATGTATGTACATACCACTGATTAGAAATTTTCAAATTGTTATGTTATATGCATTAGAGGAGGAATGGCAACTGATATATTGTGTGCTGGCATACAAGACAGAACAATGAAGTGTTGAAACACACTGAACTGTGATACAGCAGTGTGGCCTTTCTAAAATGAGCCAAATGATTTCAGTGTTTGGCATTGAACACAGTAGAATAAGATCTAGGGAAAGGATCTGCAGTCTTTCTGCAGTGGCACATTATGCGTTGAGTTAAACCTTGACTTCCTGTACAGTGATGTTAAAGTGATTAAAGGAGGTTTAGTGCTGCTATATCACTTGCTCTGCAAAAATCCCTTAATAGCAAACAAGCAAAAGACTGCAAACTCAACAAAATCCAGCAAAGTGCATAGGGGAAAAAATGTCCAAGAACATTTTTTTAATTTTTGTTGTGCAAAATCTTCACCAAATCTCATCAACTGCAGAGGCAATCAAACAGGAATCATTTAGCTCATTTACGGTGCTTTTAAATGAGGCAACAGACCGGTTTCTTGTCCCTCATGGTTTGTTCTTCTTTGGTCACTGTAAAAAAGAAACAGCAGTGGTAAGACACAGGTAAGGACACAGATACTTTTCTTCCAAGCCAATGTTATGTCATAATAAGGACTCTGTGCGAAAATATGGTCGACGCTTGAACACTATTCATGCCAGTTTTTAGATATGGAATAACACACTTTCTTTGTGCCATAGAGTGGAAGGAAAATTATTCAAAATGACTGAAGATGACTGGCTGTTTAGGTGGTTAATATCAGCAAAGTCCAAAACTAACAATACTGAATGGTAATAATGTCTGACAGTATGTCCTCTAAAGCAGCCATTCCCAAAATAAGAGGAGTAACCACCCATTTTAAATCCTGCAAATCTTCTATGGGCAACCAAAACCTTCAATTGTGCAGTATTTATTTCAAAATAACCTTTGTATATCTATATTTTAAGAGTTAATTTTAGTTGATTGATGTTGAAAAGTTACTAAATGTATCCAATAATCTTAAACCTACTTTTAAGTCTTAAGTTTCCTTAATACTGTTTTGCAAGTTTAAGACAAAGCACTTTATCTCTAAAATGATCTCTAACTCTCCAAACCCATCACAGAGCAAATTTTCAAAAATGTGTCTTCAAATCTTCAGTACCTTCACTACCCACCAGGGGACCACAGCCCACACTTTGACATTTACTGCTGTAAAAGATAAGCTAACTTTTGTGTCAGTGCTAGTCCAGGATGGTTAAAAAAAAAAAAAAGGTAATACCACATAATATTTTACTGCAAACAGTGAACACGTCTTTTCCCTGACTTTCCCAGTCATTTCTTGAATGGATTCCCTCTTGAAACTGCGTAGGCAGCGAGCATAATTTATGTGGGCACACATGTCGAAATGAAACTGAGATCAACTGGGTTAAATTAGGCAAATACTTAGAGTTTTCTGTTACGGTAACAGATGTTTGAGATGTGAGTGTGACAAACCACACAATTAAATTCTAAGACCTGCTCTTTGTCAGCTCTTGCTGAAAAATAGATTGAATAACTTAGTAAGACAAATTAAGAGCAGTGGTGTTGAGTTAATAATTCATGACAATTGGTGCCTGACAAGATAATTTATCTTCGATATGAAATGAAACGCTAAGATTCAGTTTCTGCCTCAAATTGCCTATGAGTTCATCACTCTGATTTGTATCACACTGGGGTAAGCTTGTTCCCACAAGCACAGAGGTGGGTGAGGTGAGTATTGCTGGGTTGACTCTGAAACAAATTGGATAGAGAAATACCAGTCCCTCAGTGAGATGTTCAACTTTCCCCCCAAAGACGAGTGGGAGCAGGAGCGGGAGCAGAGCAGCAGTGCAGAGGTGTGGATGTTGACCAACAACAGACGACAGATGAAAGAGTCCAGCCTGTCTGCTGTCCTTCATTAGGACTTGTCCGGGATGCAGATGGATGTACTTAGCTTTAATAGTGCTGATAATTAGCCCTGCCATTCCACATTCTCCCGACGTAAACACACCGCCACTCATACTCACACTCGCACACAACCACACACACACTGCAGGGTTTATTACTTGGAAGGGAATCATTATCAAGGATAATTTGAAAGCAATTTTGAGGCTCACCTATTACCTCTGTTTTGGTTCCTCCTGGTCATTAGCAGAGCTGTCAGGAAGATTGAATATTACACATTTAGAGGGGGGTCCCTGACTCCAGGTGTCAGGAGAGGTTACGTAGAGCAAACGCAATGATAGACCGTCACACATAAAACCGTGGCTTGTCCCCTGAACTGCACCTTCATTTGTGTTTCTTGTTGAGAAATTAGTTATGTTAGCAATTTTGGTAGTTTGCGTATTTATCTTTGGGGGTATGTGCTTATTTCTAGCAGAGATAATTCTGGGCTCCGGGTTGGTTAAATCAGAGTTGCAAGAGGAAGTTAAACAGTTTTTGTTACAGTGTTCTTTCTTTCCCTTTATTTATTTATTTATTTTTACTGTGAAAGATTAATCACTGTTTCAGTAACTGCGCTGAGGAAGCTGTGGAATATCAATAAAGGTCCCTATTGTGAATTTGAGGTGCAGTCATTGTCTGTGGCTGGCTTCTTTTTTTTTTCCGGATTAATAATGAAGCTGCCTTTTTATTAATCCCTTTTCATGTCTCAGGTTCCATCTATTCTTTGAGCATTAATATGCAGATCAAAAAAAGGAGGCAGATTTTCCTTCTCCATACAGAGAGGTCATGCTACAAATTAGCATATTACTAATCTACATAAAATTGCTCCTCATCTTATTAGAGTCACAGCTCTGGGTGCAGTTTTATGTCGACTCCATAGTGACAAGGTTGAGTGGGCTTGTTATTCTAAATGTAACACTATTAACTTTACACTCGTACATTCCACGGTATGTGCTTGCATACATTTGTCTCTACATTTGGCTGCATTCATGGCGAGCACTTTACAACTCTTGTATTGTATATCAATCCATTTTGAACCTCACTCACTCAACTGTTTCAGCTCATAGCGGCGAGGGAAACATATAGAAGAGATGCTTGTGCCTATGTCTGAATGGTTATTGAGATACAACAGTGAAGCAGACAAGCTTAAACCTACTGTATGAATAATCTGCCTTAGTGTTGATATTTACAAGCTGAATGAAAATGTCATCGTCTCTATAGATCATCTTTTCTTTCCTGGTGGTTGGGTCTGTTTTGTATTCTCGCAGCGCTTTAAGGTAAAGCTGGAGAAAATTAAATCATGAAATCATTACTCGGAAAGGTCAGAACATAAATATTTCATAATCCGATATTTTTTTGTGAAAGACTGAGTTTATGCACTGTGACGTAAAGGCTTTGGGAAGACGGAACTATCAGGCGAGTGTGTCTTTATCTTAGCTAAGCAAGTTCTCAATGTGATGCCAGGAAAATCACTGGCAACGTTTTTTTGCTGAACGTTCAAACTCAGGCCACAGTCTGGACAATGACGGATGAAAAATGGCACCGCTGCACTTCTTTGTAGTCTTTGCTCCAGCTGTCTTGCATAAGTTAATCCTTTTTTTTTACCACTTCAGACAGATCAATAAAGTTCTATACCTGCTGGTCCAACTAATAAAATGGTCGGGTAACTCAAGTCTCCACAGTGTGTCATGGGGTGCTGAGGCCCACAAGTCTGTGTGCTCTGCTCTCCCCACACCCTTCCCTTCCTTAACGATCAGGATTAGAGAGGCTGGGGCCTCTACTGTAGGAGGAAGCAGCTGCTTCCATGCTCATTATAACCTCACAACTCCATAGAGTGGTAACAGCTGGAACACACGTTTCAGAGGGAGAGAGCTGGGATACTACGAGGATCTCATGTGGCAACAGGCATTCCACAACGAGCAGTGAACTGCGGCATCGCATGACAAGCAGATGACAAGGGAAAACCAAAATGAACTGACTCGTGCATTAGTCAGATCATTTGTTTAGGTGTTGTAATTTGATGTTATCAGCTGACGTCTGTGGACTAGCGGGGCTGCTCAACTTTCCATTACTTTTATGTCATCCCATAATCACCCATATTTCTGTGCCAATGAAGAGATGAATTGGTGGAGAAATAGAAACAGAGTTTCTCTTAATCGAGCATTTTTAATCAGGGGATGTGGTGTAGTTTGCAAATGACAGGTGCAGACTATATCAGCAGCTGATGGTAATGACACGATGAGGTGGGCTAATGAAAACGATGGTGGAGTACAGCAATACGGCTGCCTAACCACAGTCCGGACTCAAATATTACTTTAATGACTTGATCATCCTTTGCATTTATAATGGGACAAGGCTTGTCTGCACTGCGTTGATAAAACGGTTACAGTGTGCAAAGGTGACAGGCCATTTGCTCAACATAAAATTCCGTGGCTGTACCTGCAGTGAAACAGCATCATAGTGTGAATGCTGCAGTAGCCAAGGCAGACATCAGTGTGACAAGTAGACACTTAACAATAACATTTAGAAATTGAATGGCTGGAGCTAGCTCACTCGACATCTCCTAAATACCTGCAGAAATTGAGTTTGCCCCCATTTAGTTTCCCTGAGGGCAGCCATTTTCTTTCTCCCTGCCAGCGGCATCTCATCCCCCCTGCTGTGAGAATGTGGATATCCCCACTGGCAAGCAAGGCCAGAACTTGTGCTGAGACGAGACAGACTCAGTAAATTACCTAACGTCTCGCCTTCTATAATTCTCCACTAATTGTCTGAAGCCCCTGCATTCAGGTGTGGAATAATGCAGACAGGGTGGCATATTGAAATTTCACTGGTCTACTCCCTGGGGTCACATTCACAATATGCATCTCCACAGAGCTTTGAAACTAGAGTTTAGCCTTCTGCACAAGGTAATGAAGAGTGGTGTGCATTCAGAAGAGCTCCCTCTTCACAGCGACGAAGCAGTGGCACCACCGGGCTTATTATCGCAGCACTGCTGTGACAGGTACAGACACTTCACGCCCAGACACCCTGAACTTTCATTAGAGAGCTCCTCTGCAGAGATGCGGAAATCATAACAAGGAC
Organism: Brachirus orientalis; assembly: GCA_016785285.1. Taxonomy (NCBI): domain Eukaryota; kingdom Metazoa; phylum Chordata; class Actinopteri; order Pleuronectiformes; family Soleidae; genus Brachirus; species Brachirus orientalis. The sequence continues at coordinate 3,372,697 of JAFBJR010000138.1, forward strand.
TTTTATGTTCTTACATCCATCCTATCTTACCTAGAAGAGAAGAGAAGAGAAGAGAAGAGAAGAGAAGAGAAGAGAAGAGAAGAGAAGAGAAGAGAAGAGAAGAGAAGAGAAGAGAATTGGCACTAAATAAATGAAGCAGACACAATGATAGATGACAGTGGAAAATAAGCAAGACAACAAGAAAGACTGAACAGAATAAAAGCTTTAGCATAATAAAGTAGCGCATCACAAAAGCACCACAGCAGGCCTAAAGCAACTCCATAGTAAGCCTCCTCTCCATTGTAACCCTGCTTTTGAGTGTGTGGACACCATGTGGGTATTTATACATCCTGCACCACAAACTCCCCCGTGATGACTAATGAAGTTGACACAGGGTTTTCAACAATTCATGACTTGAGGCCTAGATTATTTGTTGGGTTGATGTAAGCAGACAAACTATTTCCAGCGATCAAACCCTGGAAGAAAAAAAAACTGTCCCCCTCTGTGGGAATCTTTGGACTAGGCGTGCCTTTGATATCAGAAGCACTGTCTCTGTTTCCTACATCAGCTCCTTGTGTTTACAGCAGCTCCTTGGGTGGATGTTTTGTGCAGCTGTGGGCATGTGAGAGAGGAGAAGAAGAGACAGAGGAAAGAAGATGGAAGAGGCTAAGCCAAAGCTCATTATGGTTCCTGCTTGCTGGCGTTGGGTGGATATTCTATTAGCCATATCTAAAGTGTAATTGTACCATGGGGGGGATAGTGTTGTTGGGGTGCCAAGCTTTCTCTCGCAACTAGCGAAGTGTGGTAATCTCACACACCATCTCATTACAGTTTAAACCCCCAGCAGCTGCTTGCATTAGACTTTTATTACATGCTGCCGCTCACAGCTGTGCTGGCATAGCCCCGGACAGGATGGTGAGAGACGCGAACAAAGAGAGACAGACACAGGGATTCCAGCACAACATTTGGCTCCCATCAAAAAAGTGGAAATATTGAAGCAGAGGGTTATAATGACCCTAACAGCCTCTCAGTGTGATAACTCTGCAGCCCCCTCTACTTCAGACCCACAACCAAGGCCAAGGACAGTCACACAGATGGACCAAGTCAAACCCAGTCAGAGTGGGATTCAATCAAATCTGCCAGAGCAGTGGTCATGCAAAGGCTTCATGCCGGGCCAGCTTTCATAAGCATTTGTCTCATTCTGAGAGCAGCGTGAGGTGATGGTGCTCTGTTATTTCAAAAGTCACATCTGTTTTATGCAACTGTAAATGTGTTTGTTGGGGCGGAGTTGGGGTTGGACGAGTTTGTCTCTTTGCATGTATACAAGATCCAATGAGCACAAGAACATAAGCAACTGTACAACATATAAAATACACTCTCTACTATACTATATAAAACTCTTCTACTGCTTGCAAAAGCAAATATCTAATGAGCTAACCACATGGCAGCAACTCAGTGAATTTAGGCATATAGACATGGTCAAGATGACTGAAGTTTAAGCATCAGAAAGGGGAGGAATTGACTGTATGTGGCATGGCTGTAGGTGCCAGAAATTGCTAATCTACTCACTCGTCTGTAGTGTTTACAGAAAATGGTAACAATTTTGAATATATCCAGTGAGCAGCAGCTATATGGGCAAAAATACCTTATTGATGCCAGAGGTCAGAGGAGAATAGTCAGACTGGCTTGAAATGATGGGGAGGCAACCACTCATATCCAATCATTATAACCAAGTTCTGCAGAAGACCCGAACACACAACACATCAAACCTTAAAGCAGACTGACCACGGCAGCAGCAGAAAACCACACCAGGTACCACTCCTGACACTTAATTAGGTGTCCTGTATATGAATTCAGTGGTCTAAACTGAACCAGAAGAAAATACATGGCCAGACACCAAAACAAATATTTTTAACTTTACATTCTACATTCATACATTCTATATTTATATTAACCTGGTCAGCTGTATTTTCTCTAATTCAGATATGTACTGAAGTTGTGTCTAAGAAAAAGCAACCCAATATTAGTTTTTAATCTTTTTCTGAAATCAAATATAATATTTCATTAATAAAGCACCAGATTTACAGAAACTGACTACGGCCCTTATTGTACTAGATACAATGTGAGGTTTAAAGATCTGTATAGGTAAGAGGGCCTACAATAGCGTTACAGTAAATAATTTACAATCATTCATGAAATAGAGGACAAAAGATGGTCACAAAGACAGATAGACAGCATCGTATTAGCTTAGGTATGTTTTATCATTTTAAAATCTCTGTATTTGTAATATTATTATTATTATAGGAAAGTTGTATCTGAAGCAATTGTCTTGCTGCTCATTTATTTTAATATGACTGACCTCCCTTTTTTGGCATTCTGAAACAGATGCTGCTGTTTCTGGCTGGCGATTATCAGCAGAGTCAAAGAGAATTCAGGTATACGAGTTCTGTAGATAAAACACTAGATAGCGAGAAATCATTTACTCTTGACAGTTGGCCCAGGGACCACTGAATGATGAATTCCCTGGAAAATGTTCACATTATTGAAGAAACAAAACAACATAAACACAATACAATATGATGTGATCCAGTGCAATAGCAACAAAATAAAAAGAATACAAAATGAGAAAAGCTGCTGTATTAGGTGTTATTGTGTCCATGGTCTGAATTCATAATACTGTTCTCCTTATGTATCTGCATGTCTGTCTGTGGAGGCTCTCTCTCTCTCTCCCTCTCTCTCTCTTTGACTTCTTTGTGAATGTTGTGGACTTGCAGAGGACACTGGGACACACAACCCAGCTTGGGATGGAGATGAAGCACAGCTGGGGATAATTAAACCCAGCACCATCTCCATGAAGGGGGACAGCCAGCCGGGCCGGCCTGGTGTCTCCCAGATAGAGCAGCTTGGACTGGGACTCACAATCTCACAGTCTCCCTTCACTGTGTTCCCAGTTCAGAGAAAAAGACAAAAATCTCAGCAGTGGAAATAAGTCTGGATAAAAACCCAAAGACACAGCATGACTCTCCTGTTATTTCCCGAAAATTAACAATATTTTGTGTTGCCACCGATTTACAGTGATAAACAATGTGTGATTGTAAGCATCTGAAAAGATAATTGGCTAAACCACTCATAACAAGGAGGTTAACTGTAACAGACCTGGCTGAATTTATCAGCTCTAAATTTGCCTTGGCTCTGGTAGCAAACATGGACTCTGGCCATATCACAGTCAGGGTTTGCCCACATCAAGCTGGGGCTGAGGTTTGTCTAATTTAGGGAATGCCTTTTTGTGTTTCTCCTCCACAGGGCTGATTAATTTACAATGGCACCGCACTCTGTCTCCACTGCACCGGTTCTGTATCATTGGAAATGAAAAGGTTTATTTTGGATGTTGTGTTAGAAAAGTGAGACCCTGTCTGGATCACCCAAATATCTTTTTAAAAACCTATAGAGCATGCCAACTCAAACAGTTTTGTGTTGAATAAATTGACCTGTCCTCTGTACTTGGTGTGATGATAAAGTGGCACTTTCCGAGAACCATCAACCTCAATGCTGTTGCCAAAACTATCGAGGTGAATGACCTAGTGTGCAAAAACTGCAGTGTGATTTATCGGGAAAGACCTCGGAGCAACACACTGCTGGCTGAGCCTGAGCTGTAACAACTGTTTCACTTCCCACTATTTGTTTGAGCAGGTTCCACTGCTGAACGGAACCATTTGATTACGAAGGCATCGAGCTGGCTCATTAATGATGCTGTTAATGGCATCCTCCATCATTGTGGAATCACTATGTTGTTCTACAAGCAGTCAATACAGCAGCCATTTCACCGCCTTTATTAAGTTACACTTTACTGGTCTGTAAAATTTGACTGCAGACATTTTATTTGCCACTTCTTGATGGCTGTGTTTGAAATATGGGCGGTGTGGAGCATGTGTAGGCATCTATCTTGCTCTTCAACATCTTGCACTTGCTTGGTTGTAAATAATGCTTGGGTCTCACATCTCTTTTTAACCACCATTTGGCTGCTTCAATGCAACCTTCACCTGTGAGTAACTCTGTCGTCTCCGCTGTAAAAAGAAACAAGGCCAGAGGGAGATCATTAGCTGCAGTTAGGTCAGTTATTTTTCTGATCGGAGCCTCAGTGGTTAGGGTGATAATGTGCAATATGTCTTCATTATCATAAATCATTATTATGTATTCTGAGTAATGGACCAATGGCACCAGTTGTGCAAGAACAGTTACAGGATCTTTGATTAAATCCCAAGCTACAGAATGAGCTCCAATGGCAGTGGTATTACGTTTTATTGCCTAAGCTTCACATGAAATGGTATTTTAACAAAGCAAAGCTCCTTTTTCCAATATGGATTGATGTCCAGGACAGGCATGGATCTTTCTTTAAGATGAGTCCATAAAGCAAGCACTCCATCACCATGAACGACATACAACCCAGGCAAACTCACACAAACATGCGTAATACACCATGATCAGCCAGGCCTGTGTCGCAAAACAGACTGTGGGTGCATTATCAAGTGGATTAGGAGCAAAACTGATAAACCCTGTATGCAGAGCAACTCACAAACATGTCGTCTGTTTGTTCATTTGGCCTTGATATTTACTCCAGTCTCTGTAACTAACAGAGTATGCGAATGACACTCATTCATATCAGGTAACTATACAGATTAGCAAACATGCTCTCCCGCTTCAGTTGCCATCACAGCGCACAGATAACAGAGCGCTCTGCCTCCGTTCTACACACACACTGTGCAAAGCAAACAATTTAATTTCGGTGTAGCGTCATGTCTATGAAAGGATCGTTGAACCAAGGCCTAATAAATGCAGCTAACCATGATGGATGGCTGAACAACTTCATAGTCCTCTTCCCGCCTCAGTGGAGACGAGTTGTTTCTGCACTGCCACATGAATTGTGACGTCTCCTTTGGGTTCTCGTGCGGAGGGAACTCACTCCACCCCTTGAATTCATCAGACTTTAGCAGGGGCTCCCCACAGCTTGTTAGAGTAACACGTATGACCACGTAGGGGCCCTAATGAGCTGGGAGAACCGTGTCTGAACGACAGAGAACATAAATCTCCTGTCCCACTCTGCACTCCAGGGACTCCATGGACACCAAGACTATGTGAATCTACAGAGCATGCGTGTGTGTGTGTAAATGTATAGGGTGTGCGTGCATGTGAACAGACACAGAATGCAGATGACTATGGCAGTATCCTCCTGGGAACCACATCTACCATAGTTGAAAGAAACAGGTTGTTTGAATTATGATCTAACAATAGTGTACCACTGCTACTCCGTAAATGAATGCAACACTGGCATATCTATCATTACCACAGGACTTGCACGCTGCTTGCCTCATTTCATTCGAAAAAGCTTTGGCAATCAATCCATCCATACTCTGCTTTGTACAAACCACCCGGCAGGCAATGATAATGTCTCTGTTTTCAGATCTCCGGTACATCTGCCGACTGCGGCATTGATCAGATTTAGTGTGTCTCACTCACTTCCTTCCTGCTTCCAAATCTGTGTGCTCTGCTCCTCTACTGTACCTTGGTGGTATAAAGTAACACGTGCATGGATGGTCTTCTTCCCTGAGATGCACTGGACCTTCCTTCACCTTGCAGAGCAAATGACTGCAGTGGGAATTGTGTAACAAAGGTATGACAGTCCATTAGAGCATTGATTTGTGGATAAATGTTTACCTCCTGTACTGTGGGATACAGCTTTGTATAAAACGGTGTTCATGTTTGGGTGGCTGCAATAGAATTGAAGAGAGAGAGAGAGAGAGAGAGAGAGAGAGAGAGAGAGAGAGAGGCATGCATATGTGCCACAGGAATGTGTACCATGGTGTGTGTGTGTATGTGTATGTGTGCATGAGGGAGCGAGAGTGTATGTACAAGTTATACAGCCCTACAGGGAGCTGCTATGGTCATATTTTAATAACAGGCAGTATGTTGTATTATGTTCTATGGACTTGTAATATCACACCGTCAGGGCAAAGCCCTAAAACATTCTCTGTTAGCTGGCCCTTAGCAGAAAAAAAAAAATCCCCTACATATCAGGGGACTCGCTGAAACGTTGTTTTTAGTTTTGCAGCACTTGTGAAAATGTGAGTTCCCACATGATTCCAGTTCAAAGGTATGCCTTTGCCTTTTTGTCTGCCTCAGCACGCAGAGCTCTCTCTCTCGCTCTCTCTCTCGCTCTCTCCCGGCTACAATGAGCAGAGCTCCAGGTTTAATAGGCCTTAAGTAGTGCTCCCCCTTTGCTGCCTTTGAAGAGCAAACACTCTCTTTCACTTACCCACACACTCACAAATACACGCACATTGCTATGTGAACAATTAAAAAAAAAAAAACAAAAAAAAAACAGTGGAACAGTGGCTACTTCACTCTGACACATCAAACGGGGAGCTGAGGGGAGTAATGCGTGGAATGATGTGTGTGTGTAGGCCAAGGCCAGGATGCCATTCATGGTTTTAACAGTGCGGTTTTAACTGCCCGAGGAGGCTTTGAGTCTGTGGTTGGCAAGTTCAGCACAGTTGTTTTAACACACACACGCACACACACAGTCGTGCTACGATCTCAAGTGCTGTTTGTGTATTTTTAGATCACATCATCTGTGTCAGTGTCTTACCTGAACTAAGTGCAGAGAACATCATTTTATGACAGCCGGGTGATTAGAAAAATAGCAGCAATATCAAAATCACTTGGCTCACTTTATAACAATAAAAAAAGACCCTTAGCATTGAGAAGCATCCTGTCACTCAAGAGAAAGAAAGTGAAGCTGTTCTTGGTGCACACACACACACACACACACACACACATGCAGCATGGGTGCATCAGTGTGGGAGTGTGTCCTGCATGTAGGCACATATGCATGTTCACATGTCTGACTTTGAGCTATCATATAACTCAGGCACTGAAGGAAAAGGGGAAAGTTACAATTAGCCTGCTGCCGAAAGCACAGCCCCATTCTCAGAGGCATGTTTACGCTTTAGTCATGCGGTAATTACATATGTCGTCTTTTGTTTTCTGTTTCTCATAAAGTGGTGAACATAATGAGGGAAAAAGAAAATCAGGGGGGAAAAAAACCAACTACATGGTTCTCTTTTTGTCTTCGAGCTCATTTAGACCTCAGTGAACATCTATGGGGTTTGAAACGGGAGGAGAGGAGAGGAAGAGGGGACTGTAAACAGGGTCTTTGCGTCTCCAGATGGGAAACTCTTAAGTGAATGCACAATGACGCAAATCTGCTTGATGGAGCTCGACATGGCAGCGGCCTCCTTCAGGAATACGGAAAAAAAAAAACAATCCAAACTTTTTTTTTTCTTGATTTACTCTCTATAATATCAATTTTGAGCTCTTTCTTTTTCTTTCTTTTTTCTTTTTTTTTTTACAGCTGTTGCCCAAAAGGGAGAGTCAGCGAAGAGGCAAGTACAAATGATAAAAAAACACAAAAGCAGGAGTGACTGCTCCTAATGGGACTGTTTTCAGCAGCTGCATTAACAAGCCTGTTTGATTTCCGTCTCCTAAGTGAAGTTGTCAGCCCATGTGTCCAGTGTTCTATGTTTAGGATGTCTAAAAGAGTTGTGTTTTCTGGCACCGACTGATAATAAATGCTAAAGGGGTGACCTTATGTCTCTTTCCCTGTGTTGCTCTACGGTCATTCTCAAAACAGACCAAGAAATCTTCCTGAGCCAAAGGTCGGGAATCTATCACCAGGGTTTTTGCAATAACACGCCACATATCCATAGTCGCTCTGTGAGAAACAGAACTAAAGGGAAGAAGGAGAACCGCCTCTGGTCGGTACTGAAGTCCTCTCAAAACATCATAAGGCAACATATTACTTTCAATTTGAGCTCCTCTTGGTTAAATAGGGTTAAAACACTCGCAGTTCTCTGAGTGTATTTCTTTACATATGCAAATATGAGCATACATAATTGTCTGCTTTCATTTCCATAATGTGAATCATCAGTGTGCTGATTTGCTTGGTCGATTTCCAGTTAGGCTCAGAGAGGAATTCATATTCATGTTGTGGAAAAAAAGGCACAAAGGGCCAGAGTGTTATTCATGTTGTGGAGACCTAAATCTGTTTACACAGTCACATTATGAGGACTCTCTTCCTTACGGGGACAAAAAGCAAGTCCCCGTAACATAATTATTATGTTTTAAGGTGAAGACATGTAGTATGGTTAGGTTAAGCCAATAGTAGTTATGGTTAAGTGTCAGAGTAACTTACTTAGTAACTTATTTAGACAATAATATCCTCAGGTAAGACAGTGTTTTTATGTGTGTGTTTGCAAAAAAAAAAAAAAAAAAAAAAAACACACATACACACTAAGGATATTTTTTGGCTTTGACCTGATATACAAGATATATGGGAATATAAAGCTGCACACAGTTTGTTTCTCTGGGCTCATAAAAATGTTTTTTTTCTCAGACGTTTGTGTTTCTCAATGGAGAGTGACAGTACACTGTAAGTACACTCTATCTACTGTTCATGATCTGTATTACATGCTTACCGTTCAGATATCACTTTTCATTTCAGATAATACCTGGTTTTTTCATGTTAAAAGAAGGATAGTTACATGTCTTAGAAACTATGAAGTTGTCTGTAAATACAGTCAAATTTTGCTCTAACACAAATAATTAGGTTTAAAATTAAAGAAGTGTAATGAAGTGACTTTTTCAAATATAAAAAATTTGTTGAATCCATGTTTTTTTGTTGTTGTTGTTGTTTAAATCAATTTACAATTAATAATTTATATTTAGTGTATTTTACAAATCGATCCAATAAAATAAATATAATGATTATCAATTCAACAGCTTTTAAAGCCAGGAGAGGTCATCACAGATAACTAAGATGATATCTTGTCTCATGTTCCAATATATAGATATAATATCAATATACTGCCCAGCCCTAACACACACACACACACACACACACACACACACACACACACACACACACACACACACACACACACACTTCATAGACCAGTGTATTGTGAAAGGGGCCCATCGTTGTGAATAACTTAACCATGATAGTTTTGATGAAAATGTATCATCTTGCCCTTGAGAATGTGGCAAGGCAGTCGATAAAGTGGTACAGAATCAGTAATGCTCTTCACTGCGAAGTCATCGGACTAAAGACACTTTTTGACTGTTGAAACAATGGAGGAGGAAGAGGAGGTGGTGGTGGTGGAGGGGGGGCATTCTTTTGCAGAGTCTGCATTATTGGATTTGGATTGTAACATGGTAGGATCAAGTTAGGCTGAGAACGGGTCTGTGAATATCACGTTGGAATCACAATAGACAAGGACCAATTGTTATTGCACCACACTTCCATTAATAATTCAATCATTTGACCTATGACATGATTTCCCGTAAAACAATCTGATCCTCTGAGGGATGATAGAGATATTTGAAATCTATGAGTGTGAGCGGTGCACGTGTTGTGTGTGTTTTGACCTTCCCAGTATGACATAGAACCTACGCCTGAGGGTATAAGTACAAATATAATATTTAGAGGGGAGAAGAGGAGCGACAAGACATTAGAAAATGTGAACGATGCAGCTCAAATATGCTGCAGTGTTTCCTGAACAAAAAGATGTGCCTGCCCCAAGGGGAGGGCCAATGAGCAAGCAACACAAACGGAGGGCCGAACACAAACAATGCACTTAAAACAGAGCAGCACTCTGAGAGCATGGGTAGAAAATCTGAGCAATGCATGCAGGGTGCAATAAAAAAGAAAACACAAGCACACTCACACACAGTGTGTGAGAGTGAGTGGATATGAAGCCCAGGATTATTATAATGCATTGTTTTAGGGATCAGTACTGACAGAGGAAACGCTGCTGTTCCAGCTCTGGCCTGTTCTAACACAAAGACTCATACACATGTGGACGTAGATAAATGAGATGAGGGACACAAATGCAAACACAGATGTATACTCACGCACACACACGTTTGTGCAGCATTCGTAGTGAGGACACTCATAGGCATAATACATTCCCTAGCCCTTTACACTAACCATTAACCATCCCAACTAAATGCCTAAACCTAAGCCCAAATCCAACCCTAATGCTGAAACCTTATAAGTCTTAACTCACAAAAAAGCTCCTTTAAGGGATGACAAGATGTGAGGACCAGTCAAAATGTTCCCACTTTGCCAAAATGTCCTCACTCCCTATGGTCTTCTTGGTGCTCACAAAGACAGCCGTACAAAAAAAAACGCACACACACCCACACACATACACACTGGTTTCCATGAGTTCCGAGGACATTGCTTTGACTTACATTCATTTCCTGGAGGCTTAGTCTAACCTTAACCATAATTACAAGTGGTCTCATCCTAACCCTAACCTTAACCTTAACCTAACCCTAACCTCAGTCTAACTTGTCTTCACCATAAAATGAAGCAATTTATGTTACAGAGACTTGATTTTTGTGTAAACAGATTTAGGTCCCCACAGAATAAGGAATACCTGGTACACACACATATACCAAATACCAACACACTCATGCAAGCGCAGAAATAATGCAGGGATGCCATCCATCAGGCTGCAGACTGGAGCGTTGGACGGGGAAATCTGTCGTGTGATGGCTGTAAATGAGGGCTGTGGCAGCACTGTCACATTGTGTTTGGCTGGGACACAGGAGCTATCAGGGTCTACGAGTGGCGGAGGGCATGGACACCGTGTACAGATATAATGAACTCAGGAGATAGCTGGGGCCATTGGGGCATCAGAGGAGGGAGAAAAACGAGTGAGGAAGAATTAAAGACAACGATCAAGAGAGAGAGAGAAACAGGAGGAGAGTGACGAACAGAGAAGCTGTGGGGATGCATGAGCTGCACAGGGCTAATCACTGTTGGGGAGGTGAAGAAAAACTGCCGTTACACCACAAGAATATTTACTCTAATTAGAGCCAGCTAATGTGTCTCCAGGTATAAAGTCTGTCGGCACTTTCCTGTGAATAATTTGGAGAGAGGAGCATGAATTGTCCAGTAGAGTGGTGCAGAGCTGCCTTTGAACACTATTAACAGTTCAGAGACAACAAAACTGAATTAATAGAATGTAATGTGGCCTCCTCAGCTATTCATCTGTAGAATGGTTATTAGGTAATCCAGAGTAATTCCTTCCTTCTGTTTTTCAACCCGGAACTTGATGACTCCTCTCACCTCCAAAGTGTCCCTTCGAAATGTGTTTCTGATTCATCTTGACAGAGAATTCCCTCAAGTCTCTGTCCTCCATACTGAGATGGTAAACATGATTTTATGGCATATTACAATCATAAGTCTCTGTAAAAGGCATTCAATCCCGGACAAAATAATTAATTCTGCTTAGCAGAGACAGAGCCAAATGTATGGATTTACAATTCCACACCTGAGCTCCCCACCATGTTTTAATGCACCATAAACACTTGGTGTTTTTTGGTCTCTGTTCCAATAAAAGCAGAGCGCGGGGGTGTAATATCTGGAGCTGGGGGAAATTAAAGATGAAGTTCCTCTCCTCCTTGCTGCACTCCCAGCACATGCACATGTGCAAACACACTCATTTGACACACACACGCGCACACCTACTGACGCACACAGACACACATAAAGATACACACACACACACACACACACACACACACACACACACAGTTAATCAGCAGCCCAGAGAGAAATCTAAGACCACATCTACACCCAGTGGAGGGAACCTGATACAACCACATCTTTCCCCCTTCCCACATTCCCTTCTTTCTCTTAATCATCAACAAACACACACACAGAGACACACAGACACACGCAGACTCGCTGATAAATTAGTCGCCAGGTTCAGTATGATTAACTAAAGTTAATGAAGACTGAAAGTGATCTCTAACAAGGTAACCATAGAAGGGAAGTCTTTTTTTTTTTAAAAAAAGAACACAGTGACTGCATTAGAAAACCAGAAGACATTCATTTTTTTCCATTTCTGCTTCTGCTGCTATTTCCAAAAGTCCTTTCAGTGTGCGGTGACAAACATAACCCTTCTGACTGGTGGAAAAATAAATCATACTTTCAAGTGAAGACAAATGCCTTATCCGTTGGGAGTAGCCTCAGGCTACAGTCATAATGGCCTCTCTCTCTCTCTCTCTTTCTTACTGCCTCTCTTTCTTTTTTCTCTCAAGACAGGGAGTTTCCCTGATGTAGTTTTAAATGTCCACCTCAAACCAGCTTTATACAGTATAGAAAGCTGGATAGATGCAGCATAGATCACAAGCAGGGTAGTTATTTCTGTTTTATGTTGTATAATAAAATTCTTCACAATAAAGCTAACAAAAGTTGACTATTACTTTAAATCCTGGAGGCAAAAAAAAAAGAAAAGAAAAAGAAAAATGCTGCTCAGCTGCAATCTAAATCTAAAGTAAACAAGAGAGGACCCATTAGTCACATCATTGACTGTCAAAACATAACTATGATCAACACATGGCACAAAGGTCATTGCTCATGTCTGATCTTGTGTCAGAGCCATAAAATCATGGATTTCCTATCGCCACGATTCCTGTCTGTGTGTGTGTGTGTGTGCGTGCATGCTGACCAGCTCAGGCTTGGCTCAGTGCAGGCCAGGCCAGCTGCAGAAGTCTGTCTCCTCTCCTCTCTCCATTCCTCTGCTCTCAGTGCTATCAGGTTGCCACTCCTCCTCCTCCAGCCCATTACACAGGCCTCTTTATGCTGCGCTAAAAGCTGCTCATGTTCAAACACTCTTGGGAAAAGCTCCTTAAAACACGTCAAGATGAGAGGCCCTGTCTGGTAAAATATTAATAGGAAGTTAATTGGTTGTTAATGGACTGGTGCTTGGGCAGGAATCACCCTCCATTAGATAGGCCACTGAAACGACCCATTCAATGGTGTCATCTTACCACCTCCACAATCTAATTGTTTTCCGGTCACTGTAGCCGTGAGTTGTGGTAACCTGGTGTTAAAGACATTATTTCTGGAGTTTAATGTACGGCCCTTTCAGCGGTGCTGTACCCCACGCCAAACACATTTCCTCGGGAGTGTGGTTTAGTGGGTGTTTGGTTTCTTTAGTGTCAAGTTTTAACTCCACTTCCCTTTTAGTCGTGCTCTCCTTTGTGTCATCCTCACACATTTAAACTGTTAAAAGTTGAGACTCTTCCGCTCTGTTGAACTCTCCTACATCTGCACATAAGGAAAGAGTTTTAACTTTTGTTGTTTGAGGCCAGTTTGTTTGTGATTTCTGTGGTTGCCATTACCCAACAGGGAAAAAATCCCTCCTCTGCTACAGTAGGCATGTAATATTGATGCAGAACCGACTCAAGAGAAACACAGAAATCAAATGGACTCTAAACAACACATACATTTTTGATCATTGCAAATATGCAAGATGCAAATGCCTTTTAAGTAAAACCACATGGGTATGTGTAGCAGGGAATATATTTAGAAATAAGTGATATTTCAGCATGTCTTTCAATCCCAACTTCGTTCAGCTCTGATTCATTTATGAGAGGGACAAATATTTGTTTAAAGACCAGTTCAGGAAATGGGCCTTGAGACGGCCACAGAGGTTACCCAGACAGACTGCTTTTACAGTTTGGCTTTTTAAATGTGCAATATAACTAAAATACCAACTCCTACACATACTTTGCCTTTTAGGTCAGTTGAACGTGCTGAAAACTGCAATTTATTTTCTTCCAAACTGCATTTTTTTTTTTTTTTACAAATCATTAGAAAATATTTTGCTATAATGAACAATGTCAGTTTTTAATTCCCTGCTCATACTTTGTCAGGTGATGTTCTTTTAATTCAAATTTGGCATCACAATCTAATGCCATTAACTACTCTCTCGTGACACTGACCATTTAACGGTAACCTCATTCATACATTGAGTGAATCCGTGTCCAATTACATTACGCAGCAAATGTCAATGGATCCAACAGATGTAACTGCTGTGCCTCAGCGAACGGTTGTAGGCTCAATAGCCGCCATCAGATGGCACTAAAGCACAAGAAGAAAAATTAGAAAAGAAGACCAAGTTGCCAGTCAGTCCTCCTTGTTTGACTCTGTTATGTTTGAGGTTCATGCTGTGATCTATTTCCTGGTGGATGGAGACTGAGATTACCATGATAGTGGATAAAAAAGACTTATGATGTTTTCTAAAACCCGTCTCTCCACTTGACTTCAACACAATCTAAAATGAATCTATCAGAAAGAGGGAAAACATAAGATTACTCTATTATCATCACCATGCACTGAGAAGAAACCACATTTAAACACAGATCTGTGCTTCTGATTCACCAGCAAGTGACTGCCCTAATTATTAACTGACAGGTACACACTTATGTTTCCACTTTATTATGTTAAGCAGCAAGTAAATGTAGCGACAAACAATTAGATTTATTTAATGTGTCAAAAGCTCCAACAAGGAATACATAATGATACACAACAAAACGCCTGCACTTTGAAAACACTTTAAGAAACTGTAGAAAAGTTCAAACAGTATGAAATGTCCACTCAGTAAAATCTGTACTTGAATAACATTTAACACTCAAAAACAAGCAAGCTTAAAAAAAAGATAAGTCACTGTATAGTATTAGTCACTCACAAGTCATTGGAGAAGTATGTGTTTTCACCAGTTAATCTCTTCCTTGTTTTTGGTGTTAACGTTTGACAAATATACATCTCAAATTTGCTGACACCTAAAACCAATCAACTGTTCTCTCTACAAATCTTTCAGCTATGTTTTTTTAGATGCCTTGTGGCAGGACGGCTCTGCTTCTGAACGTGCATGTCCCAGCCATTTATTAACTGTCAGTCAGAAACTTTGTTCATCTCAGGTGCACACAAGAACATTCATTGTGGGAAAAAAGCTAGTCCAAATGTCACACTACTGCACATACAGACATGCTATGGTGATGAGAGCAAAGCTAAATTGTTTCACTTACAACTATCTCAAAAAATAAAAAATTGAAATATTGCCTGTTGACACAATCTGTATGGAAGGTTGAGGGAAGTCTACATGCTGGGGCAGTGGCCACTCACTGGGTTTTGTGGAGGAATGCATGCTAAATATTGTTTTAATGAGCTCCAGAAACTTTTGTTGTGCATGATACAGAGAACAGGCAGTAAGAAGAGCAGAGTACAGATGTAACTAGATTAAATTAGACTGGAAGAATGTGCTGTATTCCCTTCAGTTAGAAATCCACTCATAGCCTCACTGTGTCCTGCTCTCACACTGTAGGTAAAGAGGGGCTTATTCTTCTTTCACCTCATAAAATCATTAATCCTCTCTTGAAGGACAAGGTGCAGAGCTGGACTGCCTCCTCTATCTCTCTCTCTCCCTCTCTGTCTCAGCTGTACTGTGGAAAAGGATGGGCTTGACCATGCCGGACAGGATCTTGGGCACGTGAACGCTCACAATCTCTGAGATCATCTCTGGGAAGTTGACACGCATCTGCAGGGACTGAGCTTGGATGAACAGATCGTAAGTAAACTGGTGTAACTTCCTCACAATCTGAGATGAAGAGAAAGAGACAAAAGGAAATCATGCAGGGGTTATTAGTAACCACGAAGACCCACTTAGACTCATACAGCATTAAAAAGAGAACAAAGCCTGCAGATGGGAGAGGAAATAGCAAATGACACACAGGGCCATCTTTGATGCAATCTTTAAGAAGGGGTTTAAAAAGATGACACTTTTTTGGCGCACTAAGCTCCACAGGCAAAGGTAGAGCTGAAGGTGACTGAACTGCAAAGTCTCCATGAACTCTGGTCTTCCTCGTAAAGAACCCTGCCAGACAATCTCTGGCTGACTGTCAGCTCTAAAGGCCTGGGAATATCGGAGATGTGAGTAGGACATAGACAAAGCTGAGCCTTTAAGGGTAAATCCAGAATGAGAGACATGAGGCTACAACTGCCACAGCTCTGCTAAGTGTGGGAGGAAATGTTCCTGTGGCTCTTGTCACACCCCAATCTGGAGTTTTTCCTTTGTCTCAATAATTGTTCTCAGTTGAAAAGTAAAAAAAAAGAAAAAAAAAAAAAAAAGAAAAAAGTATCTATGCCCTCTCGTGGCTGCATATCTTAATATAAAGGTACTGAGGTACAACCGTATATAAACAGTAAATTCATTCTCTGAATCCAAAACATTATCAATAATCAATGACAAAATAAAAATAAAAATCTTATTCAGAAATATTTTAAATATTTTACATTTGCCCCAAGCAGAAGTCTGGAAAAACTAATGCCACAGGAATTAGCTGTTTAACTCTTTCACCAATATGAAGCCACAACAATTAAAGTATCGCGAGAGCTTCTAGTTCCTGTAAATTAACCGTAGTATAAGAGATGTCATCCTTCATAGATCTGTCACTTAACAATAAAATAACATATCAAACTGAAAATCTCTGTGTCATACTATCCTCCAGTAGATATTAATCATACAGAAATAAAGTTCATCTTGTGGCTATAAAACAGCAAATGTTAGGTTCAGTGATTCAGGCTTAATGTTGGGCTTTTATAGGCACTTGACAATGAGACAGGGGCGTCTGTCAAGTGTTTCTATGAAGTAGTAAACTATCCGGGCCTGACTGTTATACAAAAGGAAGGTGTGTTTGTGATGTGTAAAATACTTTTTTGTATCACCCGGGATTTAATTTGCACATGACTCAATCCTCATGACCTTTAAGTAACTAAAAAGACAGCAACTGCCTGTGTTTACATTCTAAAAATGGATATCAAACAAAAACAATATAAAACAAACAAAAACACAGCTGTGCACACTAATAGGAGCAACTTAAAGTAGCAGGTGTAACAACCATTAACAGGTGGAACAAATGTCACCACTGCAGCGTCACAAACATGTACAGCTGCTGCTTCTTTTTTCTTCTTCTTCTTCTTAAGAAGCAACTAGAATATAAAGGATACAGCTGTTATTTTTTTGGTGCGGCAGTGGAACCACCAGAGGGTCCATCATTTTCCCTACAATACAATAAGCAAAACAATAAGCAGCCAGTAGGTGCAGCAGAAGCTACACTAGTGTTTGTGTGACCCTTTGAAATAAAAGAGCCCTTTCAAATAAAAGAGAGTAGGAATTTATTTTGTTAGGGTATAGATAAGAGTTTGTACAGATAAGACTGTAACTGAAAAGACTGCAAAGACATTGTACACTTAAATATTCATCCACTCATTGTCTACTGCTTTATCCTCCACATGAGGGTCGTGGGGAGCTGGAGCCAGTCCCGGCTGACATTAGACAAACGGCAGAGTGCACCTTGGACCCAGTCCATAGCAGGACCAACATATATAGACGAACAACCATTCACTCACACATTCTCACCTCAAGGCCTGGGGGCCACACACGGCCCACCGTACAATTGTATTCGGCCCATGAGATAATGTGTAACGCACATGACTCACTTATTAGTACCACACATCAATTTTCCTCACCTGTAAAAGAAATAAATTAAATGTGGACTTTGAAAACACAGAGCTGGAACCAGAGGGGGGTTATAAGGGCAGTCAGTTTCTTTTTGTATTTTGCTCCCTCCCTATCTTGTAAAAATTATTATTGTTTAATTATTATTGTTTTATTGCAAATTGTTTGCTTAGATACATGTACAGTGCTGTTCTACTGAAATACAGCAGCGGATATCAGGTGTTTCTATACTCACTCACTTTCTACCGCTTTATCCTCCACTGAGGGTCGCGGCGGGCATTGGTGCCTAACTTCACCGTGGACAGGTCGCCAGTCAACCATTCACCCTCTCATTCACACCTATGGGCAATTTAGAGTGTCCAATTAGCCTAGTCCCTAAATCTGCTTGTTTTAGGACCTCTCGCTGCAAAGGCAAGAGTGCTAACCACTACACCAACCGTGTGGCCCGTGTTACTATACTGTTGATATCAATAGAAAATCCTTCATATAGTAAATTATTTACCGCTCCTCTACTTCTTTTGTGAGGACTTCATTTGAGGTGTATATAACTTTATATTATAAAGTTATTTTGCCTAATCTTAGACTATTCCATGGGTAAATCAGTAAATTTTATTCTATGAAAAAAGTATCCATTGCATTCAGCAATATATAGACAATATATATAGTCTCAATATATATATAGACATGTCACATCTTTAATTTCAAATTTGATTTGTTTTATTTGTTTCTTTATTTAACCTATAAGCTTGCTTTGTTCTGAATTTTATTTATTATTATTATTTGACCTAGTTTGGCCCTCAATTTGGACACAGTTTTAAATTTTGGCCCCCTCTGTAACTGAGTTTGACACCCCTGGTTTCGAGTGTCCAATTAATCTCTGCATGTTTTTGGATTGTTGGATGGAACTGGAGTACACAGAGAAAACCAACGCGCGCACAGGGAGAACATGCAAACTCCACACACAAACGCCCTTGGATGAACTGGGATTCAAACCGGCGATCTTCTTGCTGTGAGGCATCAGTGCTAGTTACTACTCTGCCATGTGGCCTACATTTAAATATACCGCGCTTCAATGGTAAAAGCAGAGCAGTTCAACTCCTTCTTAATAGGGCTGGCTGCACTGAATTGCTGTGAGCCAAATACCTTTGTCTGTGTACTTGAACTACACCACTTCTCAATCATGTGGTTCTGTGATACTAACTCCAATGGTATTTATACACTGTTCCACAGTACAATGTGAAATGGAGCTGTGTGTATTACCGACTGAAGGTAGTCCAGCAGCTGTGTGAGCTGAAACAGTCTCTGTGTACGGGTGGTCTCTCCGCTGTGGCTGGCCAAACGGTCCAGCTCCTTGATGTAGGAGGTCCGCAGTTCATCAAAACAACGTTGGCTCTTAAGACCTGATGGCACTGTGATCACAAAGCCAGAACATAACAGTAACTCTCACAGACTTTATCCATCCCATCAATTCTCTGAAGTATGGCTGTACTCTACTGTAGTCATATTTCACTAGGTCTTATCTGACTCACTGATGCTGAAGAGGACCAGGGCCTTCATGCACAGGAACTCTTCTTGGGTGACCTTCAGCATGCAGAACCTCTGGGAGAGCAGCTTCATTCTCACACAGTGCTCATACATACTGGACACTTGCATCCGCCGGCTGTGAGGCAGTCATGGGAAAAATAATTAAAAAAACAATAAGACAGGAGATGAAGGAGCACAAGGTGCAACACAAAACAGGAGGTGAGAATCCAAGGAGAGATTCAGATAGAACAAAATATAGATAGCCATCATGGTGGCAGAAGTAAGAGTGGATGGAAAAGAGGAAAGAGCAGCAGAGGTGAGAAGAAATGAGTGAGATGGATAATGGAAAAGAGAAGAGAAGTGAGGAAGAGAAAAATGAGGGTCAGCAACAAGGGCAGACTTATCCATGACCAAGAAGGTCAGAAGAAGAACAATAGAGTGACAAAGATTTAATCTAGACGGAATGAGTGTTTCACTAATGCTGTGGGATATAGCAGCCGAGTGAAAGCTGCCACGAGGGCCTGAGCCAAGGCAATCTATGGCTGTGAGACTGTAGCACTGAGTTACTTTCATTCAATGTAAAGAAAATTTCGTGTCAGAAATTTGGACCTTTCATGGGCCTTTTTAGAAAAAACCGAGGAAAGGGTAACACAGAGACATTATCACAGAGGTTGCAGTGTAAATCCAAACCTGTCAAAGTAAAGAAAGAATAAGAAAGAAACAACTTAGTGTTGCAGTGCTTCCTGTGAACTGGAAGTTTTTCAAAGATGAAACTGAATATATCAAATGAGGTGATCCCTCTGTGGCCACATATATCAGATAGCAAGGAAACCGTAAAACAGAACAGACATGTTTACTGTCTCGCCTAATAAGGCAACATTCAGTGTGGGCTTTTTTGTTTTTTTTTACAGTCCTTCTCTGAAGCTTGCGTTTCACTGTGCATTTCTTTCCAGTTGTGATGAAAGATGAAATCTCTTGACATAAAAAATATCATAATGTTTATTACAGTTGTATAGGGCAAAAAAACTCTGCCTTGATTTAAGACCTTTACATGAGTACAATGTGTAAAATATTGATCTCGACTTACTCATTGAAGACTAAGTCTGGAGCAAAGTAGAGCATGGAGCTGTTAGTAAGTGTGTAGGACCTCCAGCCCAAAGCAAACACCATCACTCCCATCCATGACAACTGTATCGCTGACATCTGATCATCCACATGCAGGTCACGGAAACCTGTTAACAAAAACTCAGTTTATTCAAAAGTCTGCTCAAGTTAAATTAATGAAGCAGTTCAAGTTGAGGACTTCAAACAACTGATTTCCAAGATTGTACAGTATGCCTACAGCACATTGCTGACTATTTCCAGCTTAGAGGTCTTGGCTTAAATTTGAACATATCTCCCTCTAGTGGTTGATAATTTAACAGGCGTTGCATTGCATACAATTGGCTGCCTCAACATGGCAGTGAAATTGGCACAAAATAATGGCACCGCTCAAAGACTTTCTCATCACAAAAAAAATGTCAGAAGCTAGGACTGCATTAAATGTGTGATATGCAATAAATTTGCCCACAATTGCCACGATGGTGTAACTTGCAATAAATAA
This sequence comes from Brachirus orientalis, assembly GCA_016785285.1. NCBI lineage: Eukaryota > Metazoa > Chordata > Actinopteri > Pleuronectiformes > Soleidae > Brachirus > Brachirus orientalis. Next base: position 3,393,235 of record JAFBJR010000138.1, read on the forward strand.
ACAACTATTATTATGATAATACTCCTTACTAAAAACACAAAAAGTAGTTTATATATATATATATATATATATATATAAACCTTAAAATAATTATAATTAAACCATATTTACTATATTAAAAAGACATTTACAAATACAAAACAAAAAATATTCATGCACATGGTCTTAATGTTATTGTATGTTATTATTAAACATTGTCTGCTATTCTAAACAAAAACATTCCCCTTACTACCTGAATTGTTAAAATAAATAAAAAATAATCTAAGAAATCAAATAAATGTGAACACAATAATAATAACAACAATAATTTAAGTATTTGGAGTATGAGGATGTTGTAATATGTGGGGAGTAAAGTGAGCTAGGCTGCCACATTGGTGGAAAAGTTGAAAATATATAAATTATCTCCCCTTATGGCACATTCATGGCCAAAAAAAACTAACAAAACAATCTACTGTAAGTTCATTGTGGATCAAGCAGTGTTTACTATATGAATGCATCTTTTGTGATGTGGATATTGCGCATGTTAATATTTGGCTTCTTCTTCTTTCGGTAAAGGGTTCGCCACAGCAGATCATCTGCCTCCATCTTGTCATCTCTCTTGTATCCTCATCTGTTACACCAACTATCCTCATGTCCTCCTGCACAACATCTATGGACCTTCTCTGTGTTCTTCCTCATTCCTCTTCCCGGCGGCACCATCGTCAACATCCTTTGTCCAATATAATCACAAGCCCTCCTCTGCATGTGACCATCTCAGCCTTACCTCTCTTACTTAATCTCCAAACTGTTAAACATGAGCTGTGCCTCGAAAATGCTCTTTTATAATCCTGTCCATCTCGGTCACTCCCAACAAAAATCACAGCATCTTCTGCTCTGCCACCTTTTAGATAGTGCCACTGTCTCCAAGCCATGTCTCACTACCGCCTTTTACTTTTGCTGCTATCCTTCTGTCACAGAGCACCCATGATACTTGTTTCCACCCACTACTTCTTTGCCCCATATAACAAAGAAATCATTAAAACTGAATCATTTTGGTTTGCGCAGGAAACAACACATTCGAAAACATCATCATTTCCAGATTTGGTAAACACCAATTAACCTTTTTTCAATATCTTCTGACATTTTATGGACCAAACAAGGAGTCGATTAATCGAGAAAATAATTGACAGATCAATTCAAATCAATTATGAAAATAATCATTAGTTGCAGCACAACTGGTAATCTGAAGGTAGCTTTTGATCATTCTCCTTTGCACCCCCCCCCCAGCTTGGGTTTACATACCAACAGAGAAGGGTGCAACACTTGCAGAAGAAAAATACCACATGCATTTTAAAAATAAATAACAAGCATCTGAATGCGCTGCTCTTCATACGCAGACAGTAAATACAACATCTGCCACATAAGCCCAAGCTGTCACAGTCATATCCGCTGACTTGTCTGATACTTTCACTTAACAGTAGGAGTAATGACAGAATCATGCTCCCATCTTGTAGTTGCAGCAGTGTTTTTTTTTCCTGTGGACACATTGTCCTCTAAACTAACTGTAGATTTGGGGCCAGGCTGTTGAAAGCACTCAAAAGTGTGGCTTGCTTCCGTCTCATTTCACCTTGGTTCTGTGATGCATTAGCGTGCCGAGCTTGAGCATGTCGAGTCCAGTCTACTCTACCCCAGTCACACAAAAAAGCTACACACACTCAAAGCAGCATGAGCTGCCAGACCACCAGCACAGTTCTACAACAACAGAATTATATTATAATTATTTAGTTTTTCCAATAAAAATGACACATTTTCTCACCTGCTATCTACAAAAACAAATAGCTTGAGTGCACATTCTGCTAAAGCACAGTGTCAATAAATATCACTTTAAAGTGGATACAGTATGGAAATCCTGGCGCTTTCATAGTGGGTATACGACATATACCAGCAAATCATGTAAACTATACCACTGACCCTCCCTTTTGCTCAGTATTGTTAACAAGTCTGATCTTGCACGCTTTTACTAAGCACAATTGTTTCCCTGGCAATAGACTATACCAGCAGCCATGAGCTCAGTAAGGCAGTGATAGCCTTGACAAAGACTAGTTTGCAGTACGTTACCTTGGCTGAAACTCTTTACCTGGTATTGCCTTGGCCCAACGCACCACAGTAACCAGCTGTCTTTCCCCAAGCTCATTGAGACTGGTGAGCAATGACGCAGGACTGTCTGGCTGGGCAGGGTTGTGTCCGGCATTGACCACGGTTGGCTCAATGGCCTGCAGGACAGTGAGCAGCGATACGCAGGAGCGCAGGGTCGGGGGTATATTTATAGCCATGGCCTGGGACGTCGCTGAACATGTACAGATAATAAAACAAAGGCCAGAGCAATAGCACAAAATTAAAAAAAATATATTTTATCATACAAATATGTTAAATATTGTGAATAGCTGATATTTGATCTTGTGAAACACTAATTCTCAGCACCTTGAGCCCTGGCAGCTGCACTTATGGGCTGCAAGATTACATCTTTCTTACCAGAGCGCTCTCTTCTATCTCCAGGGCCCCAGGCAGCAGGAACTTGCTCCTCCTCTCCGTTTCTCGTCTGTCCGCCTCCCTTCAGTCGGCGACCTAGAATTTACCAAATATATAGATAAATAGAAGGTAAAAATGGCTGAAACAAGATTAGAACCATAAATTATTTGTATTCCCTGACTACACATATACTGTATGTATACTTGAAAAAAAGTCATGAAAATATTAAGAGAATACTTAAATTACCATTAGCTCAAGAAACATTTTGGAAGAGGTTTTAAAAAAAGGGGCTGCTGAACAAAAAAAAAACAAAAAAACAAAGCTCCTCTGGCCTTTGCTGAAATATTTTTTTTGCTGTATTTAGGCAAGAACATTTGATTAAAAGTTCTGATCCAGTGCATGTAAGGTATCTAACCACTGAAGCCCTTTTCCAAGGACACATCACACATAGTACTTTGCTTCCTCTGTCTCTCTTTCTGTTCTCACCTTCACTTCCTCACCTTTAAGGCTCATTCCTGACATGAAGCACCTCTTTAGGCGACACGAGGCACAGTTTTTCCGCCTCAGTTTGTCGATGGTGCAGTCGTTCCGGCTGGCACACAGGTGGTTCTGCTTACCTGGAGGCACAGAAAAGCCCTGGGGGATGAGGGGAATGATTTCAACAATGCCTTGTCTTTCACTCATAGCAACGACATGTGGGTGTTTACCGTTAACAAACAACTCTCCCTCGTAATGTCAGGTCACTGTGCCCTGCCTGCATGAGCGAGCGAGTGGGTGTAAGAAATTAAATCAGTGTACACATAATTGAGAGTGCACAGTGCACTAGCGTGTTTGTATGTGTGTCACGCCCACCTGCAGCGGCCCTCTTGAAGAACACTTTGCAGCTGCCACAGGTGACTGCTCCATAGTGACAACCCGAGGCATCGTCCCCACAAACCTGACACACTCTCCTGTCTGACAGGTACACACCCGGAAATAAATCTTCATGCCTGAACAAGACACAGGACATACACACAAAACCAAATATAAATGAATTAGAAAAGCAGTTTTCCCCTTGGTGCAGTCCTATACCCTTAAAGATTAGGACAGACTGCCAGACAGACGCATTAACAACAGATTTAGGTTGTTGAGTGTAAGGCTTTCTGATATGATGTTTTGGGCAACTAATTCCCTACATCCAATTAAACGAGGGGATTTTTTCCTCTCTCTGACTGACATGACATAACAATTCACATACAAGTACTGTAAATAAAGAGAGCATTCAGCTGTTTGGCTTTATTAGCAAACAATAGAGTAAGTGCAAAGTACATTTTTTTCCCAACTCCAAATCTAGGAGGAGCAACAGGTGCAACATCTTAAGATTATAATGACACTGATAAATAAGAAGACACAACACTAGCGGTTCTAGAAAGCTAGTGATTGGATGACCTTTGACACAGTCTGGAGATCTTGCTGAAACAGTGGACCAAGGTCAGGAGAAGCATATGGGGCTGTTAGAGCACCGATGATCTATGGTGATACATGTGCACCTGCACAAAAGATGACTTTATAAATGTATCCAATGATGTCATGGCACGTAATATAATGTATTTGATTTAAATTTGATTTGTTTGTGCTGTGGCAGCACAGTATGAATATGTTTAATGAGGTGTCCAGTAAATAAGCCTCGTGTTCATAACATTGCTTTAATAGAAGGAGACAAGTAAACAAAGGAAAACTCATTGGAACCCTGCACTAAAGCTTTGTGGATTAAAGCGTAGTCACTAGGCACGCTCTTCACGCTGCATTTGTCCCTTTGTTCCTGACTGAGGAAAGATTAGACTGAAGGAACGGTGGCTATTAACAGAACGGCCTCGCTGACCTGGTGCCAATGAAAAGCAAAAGTGATCAAACGCTGACATTTACCTGAAACTGCGATCTGAGCAATCCGCCCAAACTGACGGCTCGGTCTTGATAGTAGAAAAAGTGTCTTGTCCTTGAGCGATTGCGCTTTGGTATCTTTCCACTTGACCATATCCTTGTGCCATCACTGCTCTTATGCCACCTTTATCACACTGCTCGCCTTTACTGTACCAGACGCAGCGGCATTCCTGTTTAGACCCAAGAAGAGTTGGGCCACAATTACAGTATTGGCACAACATATTATATCCGCCGGATGCGCCTCTCTCTGGATCAGACCGAGCGCCGTATGTGCGCTCGTTTGCGCACCGCACACTCTGAGAGTCTTTGTGCAGGTTTGGGTGAACAGAGTACGCAGAATAGTATGTCAAAGTCTCATCCGACTGAGTGGACGCGGGTAGTTCCACCACGGGGCTGGTGAACAAGTTTGATTCCTTGCAGACGTATCTGGATATGGCCGGGCCGCGCGTCACGGGCTGCGCGCCGTACACTTCCCCTGATCTGAGCATATCCATGCAGCTCACCTGCTCCATGCTATGGCACACTTCTCCAAAGTCCTCTTCGCACATGCTGCCGTCGTGTGAGTTCACATTCGCACCCGCTCCTAACTCCGGCACCACTCGAGAAATGTTCCCCACAGCGGATGAGTCGTAGTCCGCGAAGGCGCTGGTGCTGCTGGAGCAAAGGTTCATGTTGCTGAGCGGGGAAGACACTAAATCCAAGCCCAAGGACACTGACACTGCCTTACTGAGCTCAGCGGTGCTCGGGCACACATAAGTGTCCGCGCTGTCCAGGCGATTCTGCTCATTCATTATTAAAGTGTTGGACGTGTCTTGGATCCCGGACAAGCTCGGATGGAAAGTAATGCGTGACTCGCGACGCTACAGTTGAAAGAGTGCGCTGCTTGCGCAGAGAACAAATAAAACAACACTTTGGTTGGAGTGAACGCCTACCCACTGAGCCTCAGCGGAGAGGATCAGTTATCGACGTAGGTTGCTAGTACAGGATAGGGACGTCCCATCGAGCTGTTCAGCGGGGAGTGAGTGAAGAGATGACGAATGTACGGCTTATCTTCATCCAGAAACAGGAGCCTCTGATAGTTGACGTTGGATTAAAACTCGCCCCAAGCAGGAATTACGTGTAAAATGATAAGGTTTATAACCAAAAAACCCAAACTCACCGAACAAGCTAACTTTAAAGCTCACTTGAAATCCCTGCCTGTACCGCGCCACAGTTTAACATGCAAAACTTTTCTTAATCTCGCGAGAATTAGCAGAAATCAATAGTATACTGATCACAATAGGTTATATAACTATATAACGGCAGTTGAATCCTCCTCTCCCTGATGTTTGCTTTTGAGTCACTCATATTTTTTATTCAGTTGTTTATTTGCTTGCATATAATTCACATACCTGATTAAATATGCCACTAAACACAGATTAGTGACGCACTGTGGGGAATAGCACGGGTGTCAATGCTGGATGGATTTTCATCACTTTATTTATGGACAGCATTAGATGGATGAGAACTCTTGTCAGCAACTAGAGAAGGGTGAAGAGAAGTCTTTGGATCAGTGGAATTAGTATTTATATGCCATGGTGGGTCTGGGTTGTTTCTGGTGTTGCACTTAATGGCAGTGAGATGGAAGAGGTACAGTGGCTGAATTTGGGTGTTATATTATAGAAGGCATTAACGTCACTTTGCTTTCTGAGTGTTAACACAGACAAACATCTATTTGAAGGCGATAATTGGGTTTTATTTTTGATGACAGCTCATCAGTTTTTAGAGGTGATGCCTTCACATTCACATGGGAACTGATGCACAAGCACACACACAGGGATATGAGTTTCTCTTTATTTTATTTTGTAATAAAGCATGGAGCTTTTACCATTTATTTTGAGTTAGAGCAAATGCCTAGTTATTATGTAATCACTCTCATTATTCTGTATTAAAGAGGTTTTCATGCATTGGCATGTTGCATTTGCAAATGTGTGTAATAGGATTGACACGGACAAAAGCCACCTAGGTATGATTGAGAGCACTGGTGATATGTTTGCCTCATATATTTGCGCTGTACTGGACTACTAATTAGTTTTCTGTTTCTTGGAAATTAAAAATTTATTTTAAAGAAGAGCTGTCTGTTTTTCTAACTTATCACCCCCTGTCAAGGAGGTTAAAGTTTCACCCCCATTTGTTTTTTTTTAAGCAGGATTATGTAGAATTGATTTACACTATAAGGAGAATCCATAATATTCTAGTGTACATCCTGTGAAAGGGTAATAACATATATATTTACATAGCATTTTTCTAGTCTTCATGGCCACTGAAAGCTGCGTCATACTACAGTTTTTCCATTTACCCCCATTCATGCCCAAAATAACTCCATTTTCTATCACACACAAGCTGCTGGCACACTGGGGTAATGTGTCTTACCCCAGCAGGCCACAACCTTTAAGTTGAAAGATGACTCATGGAAGATGATATTACCTCAATTTCTTGATATTATCTTTTTATATGTCTCAAAATACAGACTATCTTGCTCTGGGGACATAAAACACTTACCATAATTTACCGAAACCACAAGCACTGCTTACAGTCAATATTACACTCAACATGCAATTAATGAAGTTACACAACTACATCTGTGGTTGTAAGACAGACATGTGAGATTGTTTGGCCTTGGCAAAGGCATGTGCTCTAGTGAATGTTACACTGGTCTCTCACTAAAATTGTTCAGACCAGTTCCTTGTTTACAAACATCACTGGGTGCAGACACACTCGAGGGTGAAGCCATGGCAGCTGATAAGTTCTGTTATTTAGAAATGAAGCAGCTGCTGAAAACCTGTGAAAGTGCTGTTTGGAATTTGCATGCAACACACATTCTTGCCCAGACTGACAACACTCCCAGCACTGACACATAATCCTGTAGTGTATGTACAGTATAGTTGTATGTTTGTGTAACAGGTATATTTATCAGTGTGCCTAATTACCTCAAGCAATTTCAAAGCATTTATTTACTATCACTTTACTGAAACACAGAAGTGTACACGCAAACACACACTGTGCTTGTGTGTATGCACTTGTATTTGTACAGTTTTTAGGCCATTTTCTGGGCGTTAACTCACCCGGTCATGATCATTTGTCCTCATGGAGACCAAAACCTGGTCATAATAAAAGAGAATCTCACTTCTGAGGAGTGATGAGCTTAGTTTAGCGCTAAGATTTGAATTGTGATTAGATTAAGGTTAGTCTAAGGCATTAACTGGTTATCGTTAAGGTTAAGGATCAGGGTTTGTTTAGGCTGTACAGATGAAGAAGTACTAAGAATAGCTGTCAGAATAGCTGTTTGTGTATATTTGTTTAGTTTTTTTGTCTTGGTTTCTATTTGTGTACAGATATTTACGGGCAAAAATAGTCAAATTCCTATGTATTTGTACTCATAATTGATTCAGAAAAAGTATCTAGTTCCAAAAAGTGACATGACCTTATGTGTCCTAAAAAATAAAAAACTGAGAGCATAGGCTTAACTTAAAAGCACAGCATTAAAGCATAAAAATACGGTTGTTATGACTGTTTCCTGTATTTGTAACATTATGGAAATTTGAAGTCTGCTTCCCTTTTAATTGTAAATTATTGATAACCTTAAACTGCACAAGTCAAACAGAAACACAGAACAGAGGTAATAGCATTAAAAGTGCTTTTTATTCCAACTGTTCATTAAATCAAGAGCTATGACCAGATTGTCTGGGCTAATAGATAATTCTACTGTATGAGCTAAACGCCAAGTTTTAAAGTATTTTACATGATCTATACTGTTTTTGGAGCATACATGATATTTCCAAGTTGATCTTCTCATAAGCACTCTAAATATTGTTGCTTGTAAACCAAATCATGGTCATTAAAGGCATCAGACCACAGTATTAATACAATTTGCTGTCATTTTCAACTTTCAATTTTTTTACTACCTGCAATTGCCTAAAACTACACCTCAAAAATATCTTTGTGTCCAATTCATCATCTATTCTTGTCCTGTCTCCTGAGTAGGGCTACAACACACGGTCTCACATGGACTCAAATTCATCGATGCGTTGCTTGGTGTTACCCTGACGAATCTGACGTAGGGTCTTGTATTTGTCACGGCCCGCCTTCACATTCTCAGCATGGATCAGGTCATTAGGGGTCTTTTTGCTCTCGTCCACAGCTCCAGCCAGCTCAGCGCTCAGGAACTAAAAGAGAACACAAATACACAGTAAATGAAATCCTCTTACACTAGAATCTTTGTGAGACTATTCAGAAGCCTTACCTCTCAACAACATACTCTCCCCAATCCCCATCTGAAAACACTCTATTGTTCGGAGTTATTAAGTCCATTTCTTGTGTTGGGTCCTCTGCGCAACATCATATCTTGTTTTGTCAATGAGATAGATACCAATTTCACTTCAGCTGTAATAGGCTCTGGTCTGTATGAGATTTGCAATTTACCAACACAGTAATAATTTACTGACAACAATGTTTAATTAATAGTGAGTTCTTGGTGATACATTTTTGCAGCAGAGTTAAATTTCTGAATAACAGTGCTGATACACAACGGAGTGAATGAAATCCAAACACTTAAAACAATTTCAGAAAGAAATGTGTATGTTTCAAACCACAAATTGTATGAGGCAGGACAAAAAGTGTCACTCAGAAATATCCTCCATACAGTTGATTAAGCCTAGACCAGTGAAATACAATTACTCACACCTGAAGTCAGTAAGTGATAGTGTTAATGTCAGTAAAAACAAAAAAAACATTTTAAAGCTAATCCTGTGGCTTTTTTTTGCCAGGGCTTAGTTAAAACATTACTTTAGGCTCAGTCTTACTCATAGTGACATCGTTATTTTTGACACTAATCTGTTAGGCTAACATTTCTCAGGTTCAAATATTGTTTAAACATTGTAACTTTTTGCTACAGTGCAACAATAATTGTTCAGTATTCACAATGAACCACACTTATCAACAAAGTATTATGGTGCAAGTTTTATTGTTTTATTACCACTGTGGGGTCCATGAATATCAATTCATAACTTCATGGTAATTCATGGTTGGAGCAGTAAACTAACCAGCAGGCGGCCTCACCACAAGTGGCCGAAAGGCTAAACTGCCATTCCAACATGTTCCCAATGACACCGTCAAAAGGTACCATGCAGTATTTCCCCTATCTTCATTTAGCACCCACTTCTGCTAGATTATTGAGCACTACAGCTTAAATGACATATGATCAATGTATGAATTAATATCAGTGTACCACTAATGATTATCACTTATAACTTAACCATCAAAAGCTGTAAATTAAGATTTAAAAAAACAAAACAACAAAATTAATAACCTACAAATACGTTTTGGACATTTCATTCAAAACTATTTTGATTTGAACACATGAGGGCTTGGGACACATGACAGCATAATGGCTAGTCCCTCACAGCAAAAAGGTCATAAGTCTGAATCCTGGTTTGCTCTAAATTGGCCTTAGGTGTGAATGTGAATGGAGGATTTCCTGTGGTGCACTCACACTCACCCTCTCACACTCAGGGTATGAATATGACTTTATTACATGTCATTAACCTTGTTCTTTCTCTCTCAAGTCTGTGCTTTTCCCTCCTGTCCTCTCTTTCTCTGTCCCCATCTTGCAGGCTGCAGGATCCAGATCCAGTTTTTGATGATATTATTATTATCACTAACAAGAGTATTGTTGTCAATATTATTATGCTATGATTAAAGGATAAAGCGGGAGACAATGAGTGATTGCTGTGCATACACTGGTGCCCCATATTCATCGTCATGGTTTAGAAAGGTAACAATTTCTAACATTCTGGTTTGCTGATAGGATTTAATTAAATAATAATTTAAAAAAAGCTATTTTAATGTTCACAATGTTCAGTGCATCAGGTGTTGAGACGTATCATTAGGAGATCACGGATGCCTTCGAATTCATCATCTTGGCACAAATAATGCAAAAGAAAAAAAAGTGTGATTTGTTAAGTAGCTGTAAAAGTACTTTAGTGTGAACCACAGTGGTGCGGCCGTGGCTTAAATCCTATGTAAAATGTATTACTTTTATTAAGTGGTTGGAAGTTCATTTTGATTCATTTGACTCCTTTCATGTTGGTGCGTAAAAGGTTCATTACACTGGATTAATGTGTGCGTTGTGTCAATGCTTGACGGTGGGTCGGCCTGAAGCTTGGTGCTGGGGGTAGTTAGAGGTTTGCAGATCAGTGTCTGTCATGGTGACTTTGGAGCAAGAGTTGCTCATATTGTTGAGGTGGTTTTTGCCATATTTGTGTGCATTGTTGGGTGCACTTTGTCCAACAAAAGCACCAGTACAACAACCTCTGTTTGCTCTGCGTACTGTTTAAGCTAAACATCTAAATGTGATTTAACTGACTAGTCCCTGTGTTGGTATATTTGCACAATGTGTTTTGATTGGACAACGCACTCTACTACACAAGCAAAGCAAAGCAAAGATCCATAATGCAGTTCGGCAGCGCTTAATGCTGCTCCATTCAAAGTGAATAAAAAGCACTTCTCTTTAGACCAGCAGAGTCACTGCTCTCCAGTGGGGTGGTTGTAAATTTAATGTGACTAGAGTGTGTTATCTTCCAAGCATTAAACTATATTGAAGGCATTTTTTGATTTGTTTTGTCTGCAAACTTAAAAGCTCAAGGGCAGCTCCAGGGTTTCTAATCTGCTGAACTTGACCTCTGACCAAAAGGAAGTAGGAGAGCAAAGAAAGAAATTAGTGTTAATGGATATTTTTCTACTTGTTTAACCTTACCTTAAGATTTTTCTGCAGTCTCTGGTTTTTCTGAGCCTCTGTTACTCTTTCCTCTTCACTTCGATCACGGATCATGCCTGGAGAAGTCAGCTCAGCACTCGCCTCTGCACTGCTCTCGTCAGTCTCGTCATGCTCGTGCACGTTGGGGTGGACTGAATCCTGAATCTGGACACCCATGAGTTTAGTCTTCAGCCCGTCTTTGGTTCGCTCCAAATCAGCTTCAGCCATCAGTGCCTGTCAACCCAGATGATTTACAGTGAAGCACTGTGGTTGGATATTAAAGTGCAAGAGGCCTCCTGCACTGTACTTGAGACAAAAGACACCTGTATACTCACAACAATGTGGTATAACAAGACAATGTGGAGACTGTACTGGTTGCAGGTTGCAGATTGGGGTACACTCAAGCTAAAACTTTGGCATTCAATTTCTTTATGCATTTAATCATTTCTTCCTAGCTTCCGAGGGGCTAAGGTTTACTGCAGTGACAATGCAGTGGCAATGACAAAACTCATTCAATCACAGTTTGAAAGACTAGTCAAAGTCTTGTCTGTGGTTGAACTTCTATTTTACTCTGGTTCAACATTTAGTAGTGTCAGATATTCCCCTTTGCTCATGTTTGATTCATCCTTCACCTCTCTTGTGGTTCTTTGATTAATTCTCACTTCTCACCCTTCCCTGCCATCTCTTTGCCTCCTCGTCCTTTTTCTTCTTGGCATCCTCCAGCTGGGAGATCTTAGAGGTAAGCTCTGCCAGCTCAGTGGCCTGTACACACATAGGCACACCAGTGAGAAGAGAGTTAAAAGTGCTAAGGATAGAAGGTCAGTGTGCTCTATGTGCATGTGAATCTAAGTGAATGTGTGTTTTTTTGACTGTTCTCACATCTATTCATATGCAGACTCACAGAGGTAATTTCAAGATGAAAATGTAAATCAGTTTTTGTAAAAACCCTTTGTGATGTCAGACAGAATAATTTAATAATTATTTAACAACATCAAAGAAATAGACTGCATTTCCCCCTTTTTTGGGGTGGGATTTGATCAGTATATTGTAGGTAAATTAACCATAATGAATATTATAAAACAGTAATAAATGATTTGTGTCAACATTTTTTGGTAATGAAAAAAGGGTGCAGTTTAGCCTTTCAAATTAAATTGAATGACTATATTCAAATGCAAATGTATTGTGGAAAAATACCAAGCTTTCCTGGTTCTTGATCTGAGTTTCAGAATGGTGTAGTAGGGCTGCTTTAGCTTCTACAGCTGCTCGGCGGTCCTTGTCCAGGAGCTCAGCCTCCTCCTGGGCAATTTTCCTTTCCTTCTCTAACTCGAGAGCCCTCCGAGTCTGCTCCTCCAGCTCTGAAATATACATGCACAAATATCCAACTCACATGTGCAGACATCGTCATCCACGGATGATATTTAACAGATACTGTATTAAAAAGTAAGTCCATATGTTATGCTATTCTTTTAACATTAAATTGAAAAAATAAAGCTCGAGTTGAGAAACATTTGTATTCACAAAGTCATCAGACCTTCTTGAGCTCTCTTTGTCTGCTCTTCAATCTGTCTCAATCTCTCCATCAGCTCCATGGTCTCCCGGGCAATCTTCTCAGTTTCCTTCTCAGCATTTTCTCGCTTTTTTTTCTCACTCTCAAGCAGAGCCCTGACAAGAGAATTGAGCATAAATACACATCTAAAAAAATATATCGCCTCACAGTTCTTTGTTACAGCAAAGAGAACACACTGTAAAACTGTAAAAAAAAAAAGCCTACATTAACTCATCCACTCGTACCTTTCCATCTGCCTCTTATTCTTCTCCTGTCTGGCCTGGGCCTTCATCTGCTGCACCTCGATGGTATCAGGTTTACGTCTACGCATGTACAGGTCATGATTCCCCATACACAATGCAAGGATTCGTTTGTTAATGCGAAGTCGAGGAACGTAGAAAACAAAGTCCTGCAACGCAAAAACCACGAGCAGTGATGCCCTGGGGCTTATTTATGGCACCTAATCAACATCACATCTGTTTTATATTCAAGCATGGGCTTAAATAACCTAAAGCAATAGTTCACTTGTGGGGGAATTCAATTTCTCTTTTTTTCCTGAACTTTTGGATGTTTTTCTTAAGACTGTGCGTGCGGTCACACGGCAAGTAGAACTGAGAAGCTAAACTAATGTTTGTCTATTTGTGAACGAGATCATATTCTATACCAACTGCGGTCATTACATTGTTCTGGGTATGCTTTTTCATACGTGGTATTTTTCCAGTAATAAGGATGTGGCGTTCTCTCACATCTACAGTGAATAAATATGAATAGGCAAATTTCTGCCAAAGCAGGATTTTGAATGTAGTTGTGAAAATGAATTCCTCATACTCACAGTTGGAAAAGTAGCAAATTTCCCACAAAATGATCTAGTTTATATTTTGACCTGACAGCAGCAGAGAAATTTAATATTATATTATAATTTTATTATATTATAATATTTATATTATATTTATATTATTATAATATAATTATATTATAATATTTAATATAATGATATCGTCTATAGAAACTGGACCTACCGCAGCTCAATTAAAATTAAGCATTACTAATGACTATGTAATGGAATACCGGAGCCTTCTTGTCGATTGGCTTGATGAGGAACTTCTTGTCATTGAAGGAAATATTTCTGATCTCACTCCAGGGGAAGCCAATCTTCGGGGTCATCCTGTAAAATATTGGTATGATTTAGCACTGTAGTAGCATAATAGTTTCATAGCATAATATCATATTTTTACACAGTTAGGGCATGATGTTCAAATATGACATAAAGTTAGAACTAAAGAATTACAGCTGCAATGTGTAACTCATAGTGATTTTTTTGTTGTTGATTTTATTATTCTGTCTCAGTTTCATTTTCATGAACAGAAGCAATGTAACATTATTTGTATGCTGCATCCCTTATCTGAAAATGGGCTCTGTCAAGCAATACTATCAGACCTGACTGAGGGAGCATGTGTGAGACTACAGCAAGTGTGCGGGGGTGGGCAGGTAGAAGATGAATTTATCCTATCAAACTGGTGAATGCTGAATTTTTGAGCAGTAGATTTAACTTCTGAAATCTTTCCTGGATGCTTCTTTGTGTTTTCAGGCATACTCCAAACTGGTCGCAGCCTTCTCGCGTAACTAGCTTTGCTGTTGCCTCTGTCTGTCTTGAGCAAGTAGCAATGTGTAGTGATGCCACTGAACTCTGGAGTTTTGAAGCCTGGAGTTTTGCCATTAGGCCAGCGACATGTTGAGGTTTTGCAACCAGAAATTGACAGATATCCCCTGAAACCAGGCACCTATGAGACAACACCGGCTGTCATTCACACTGGTGTTGACTCAAATGGGCTGTGCTTTGCTACTTTACTCTAAATAGTAACATAATTTACAAAATTGGCATCATGTTCTATTGAATGAGAGTTAAAACCAGCAATTTAGACCATTAACTCTTCAGGAAAATGTTTACTGACATCGTAAATCAAGTGGGAAGTCCCATTCAGACCACTTTGTTTTTGCAATCAGCATCTGCTATTCAGCATATTCTCAGTTTTGGGTTGTCCTGAGCAAGCACACTGGAAGACTAGATCCACGTTTAATATACCATAGTCATCATAGTCTTGACACAATAGGAATCACTTCCTGTGTGCCGCATAGGCATGTCACTGGGTGAAACCCCAACACTGCTATTTGGAGAAACACAGAGAGTTGTGTGGAGGCTTAATCATCAGTGTGTGAACTAATTTGACAATGGTTTGAATGTAACAGTGAATGTAACTGCTTATGTTTACAGGTTACACACTAAATCTTTAAATTGTAGCATCAATATTCTCTCAAACTCATAATAATTATGTCTACACCAAAGACACACGTTTGCTGTGTTCATAGAATTCAATATTGGATTATTGGATTATTGAAATACAGCAAAATTTCTTGGCTGTCATAAAAAAGAACTTTTATCCTTCACTCCTCCCAATAACACACACTCACATACTCACTAATCAAAATAAAATTGAAAAAAAAAAACATAAAACATAAAAACAACACAAGATTAAAGTGCTATTTAAATGTGTAGTTAAAAAGTGCATTAACATTTATTGCATATTCGTGTGAATGAAACCATCCTTAATCATTATTGCAGTGGTATGGGAGGGCATGAGATAGGGCGACAGGAGCTCATCAGCTTTGTATCTAAGTTAACAGGTTAAAACTGCTGAGCACTAAATACAAACCTAATATAATATATTATGGATTTTTCAGTGAGGGAGCATCAGCAGATGTGTTTTTCAGAAATGTCTTGTCTTACAATGAGCCTGAAGGGGAGCTTAATATGTGTACCAAATTTCATGGTAGCAGTACATCTACATGAAATGTCAAAAATAGTGGTACCAAAAAAGTAATAGGTCACCAAATTCATTATTCTTCAACCAGATGTCATATCTTTCTGTGCCAATTTGTTTGGAGATGTATGTAAATGTTTGACCTGTTGGTAGAACCAGAGGAAAAGTCAGTGGACACAATTATGTCCTTAGGATTTATCCTCTGGGGAGAAATATCAACCTCATTGTGATGCAAAATAAAAGGTGAGAGGTCACAATGAGCACAAGATTTCATGGTAAACACCGTCATAGTCCAAAGTGGTGGAAGACTGACCAATCATCATAACTATCCAGTGGAGTCATTAGCATAGCTGAATCATGACATACAGGAGTGTATATGATTCCAAACAACTTTGATAGACTGTGACCTACTTGTCCTTTTTGTCGTAGATATTGAGGCCCAGTGCGTCCACTCCCAGCCACAGCTCTGATCCTTTCTTGTTCTTGATGCTGAAATAGTTGACCCCATACATCTCGAGGTCCTGGGCTATTTTCAAATACTCCACCATGGCATCTTCTCTGTGGTGTGGAATAATTTAATGAGCTACAAGAAAAACTGTATGCCAAAGCAAAAATTAATTAATGACTTTTTTAGACTGTAGGCAGCACAAGTATGACTCCAGTACCTCAGCATTCCTTTGTGCTCTTGGTGCCACACTTGAATTCTTTCCTCCCACTGATTCTTATTCAGTTTGTGCTGTTCCAAAACCCTGGATTTATCAGTGAAAATGACACACCAGTTAGAATCCAGATGACTGAAACTGGAATTAAGGTGACCTCGGGTTAACCCGTAAATGTAAAGGACTCACTACCTCTGTGGAAGAAGCTTCTCTTTTGTCAGATATCCTGGTACGTGATAGTCTTTCCTGTAGTCTCCATGTTTGACCTGAACTGCATATGAGGCTAAGAGAACCGCAGTCTCAGGTGGACAGTATATGTCATCATTTAAGATGCACTCCTTTACCTAAAACACAGACATTAATCTCTCAGTTTTTTTATTATATCATATGTAAAAATGTTACACACTTCTGTACAAAAATGTCAAAAGTGCTCAAATGACTCATAGGCAATGGTTATCTAAGTATATGAGTTCTTGTACTTTATTTTAATATTTCCAGTTTGCAATTTACCTTTACTGTGATTTTGATGGAAATTGTGAACCATCTACTCCACTATACTTATTGACAGATGTTGTTACTGGTTACCTTTAAGGTGCGGATTTCACACAGTGGATAATAAAACAAGCTTTATATATATATATATGTATATATATATATACACATATATATATATATGTATATATATATATATACAGTTTTTCCTGATCTTTGTAGCTTCTTAAATGTCTTTTAAATGTAAATAGTGCCATCAAATAGTAACAGAACTGTGTCACATTATTTCATTATCTCACAATTGTCCTAATGTCTGATGTTTCTGTTTGTAAAACTGTATATCAAGTAGCTCAAACTTCCAGCTGCTACAACAGAAACAAGTTTGCCACAGTTATTGCAGTTAGTCTTCTGATGATTTCATAAATAATAACACTCCCGTCAAAAGTAACAACCCAGTACTGATATACTTTAATGCAGGATTTGTTGAGAAGTACTTTTACAAGGTTGTATTGGTACTTCAACTTTCACTGTGTTCTGGTGTTTATTTTGTGCACCTGGATCCATATTTTGTATGCCTGTACTCCCTTATGGAAAACCCAGGAGGATTGCTGGGATCTGCGTGAGTCATCATGGAACCCCCATTGGTCGTTAAGACAGGTTTAGCATTTTGTTTTGATTGAGATCTCTTATTTGTCATCACATGTTATGAGCACCACTCTTGCGTAAGTTGGCATTATTTACACTGCAATAACAACCTATATAAATGCATGTACGCTGTAGTTAAGTTAATGTGAACTTACATATTTAAGAACATGGATTGTTTGCAAGGTATAAAGACAAAAAACTGCTAGAATGAATCTAGAAATTTTGTTAAATTGGCTATAAAAGCTCATCATTGCAATGCCATGTTTCAAAGGAGAACATTTACAACACAATTCTTATTTTTTTAAAAAAGCATCCGTACTCATTTGCACTTATCTCCAACCTGCAGAAAGAAGAGACGCTGTGTTGCCTCCTGGATCAGTTCCTCTGCGACATCCTCAGGGTAAAACTTGGCCCTGAACTTGATCAACAAAGGGTTGTCCCTTTTCACATCTTGAGCTGTCACCTGGGATTGGCAGCCCACAGCAATGGGATGCCAGAATGAAGAAATATACTCTAATTAGCCTCAATGGGGTGATACAGTAACATTAATGAAACCAGAATCATGATTGCATCTTCATTTATATCCAGCTGTCAAAGGAGTCAGATTGTGCCCTTGAGGGATGTAAAAGTAATGTAAAAACTTTGTCCTCACCCTCTTGTTCAGTTTGAGCCATGTGGAGAAGCCTTTGCTGTCATGATACTGGAGGCCAAAGAACCAGGTTTCCCTCAGCCCAATGGTCTTCAATATCTGACCACAGTAATAAACACATGATAATATTTTTGCATGCTAAAGTGTAATGCACAGTGTACCTGGATTTGTTCTGACATAAATTGCAATTGCAAATTGTTTGGCAATATATTTTTTATTGCAATTTCAATGTGAAGATGATTTTGTTCAACACTAGTACCTGGTCAAAAAGTTGCTTGCCAGTGGTGCTGGGCAGGATGGCAAACTCCAGCTCAGCATCCATTGTTGTAACCCGGACATTTATCTAGCAAAGAAAACAAGCACAATGAGCTACAGGAGGAGAAAAAGATCCCTGCTGTTCATTCATCTGTTTCACTGGAGAACTATCAGGGAGCATGCAGACCAACAACTGAGAAAAAAGAGCAGTACCAGTTCTGTCATGGCTCTTTTGTCATTTGAATCAATGCTAAATGTCCTTTTGTGACAGCAAAATGACCAAAAAGAGTTGTCCTTACATTCTTTTGTTCAACCAGGAGCATCCAATCGCAAGAAGTTGGTGGGGACTACAATCAAAAAATTAAGCCCATAAAATATTTTAGACTTCACCAAAAATGTGGCAGTTAATTCCATGATGCATTCATATTAATGACAGGGTGAAAATGAGGCACACCCATTTACATTTACGGTTATTCTACCATGTACACAACAGGTTTGTAACAGTTGGTACAAACTGACTTGTGAAATAGAGAAAAGCAGCACAGAAGAAAAATTGTTTGTTTCACTCTCATAGGCTTTTCTTAAATTTGTTGCACAAAGCAGCCTTCCACCAATGCCTACAATAAAACATTAATATTATCAGTGCGCTGCATGTGTGAGAATGTTAAAAGTAATTGAGAGCGTAACATTTGTTTGTGCAGAAAATGTGAGAAAACATTATTAACATTACTTTGAACGAAACATGACATCATCATAGACTTTGCCCATAAAGAAGATGAACAAACACTTTCTCGCAGCCTTTACTTTATAGAGCAGGGTCACACATTTCAACCATACGACTGCAATAGCAATTTAAATGTTTCAAACAAATTATCATAAAACAAGGAGACAATAAAATTATAATCAATTAAAGATAGGTACTTACAGTTGACATTTGTGTTTTTTTATTTCTGATCGAAACACTTCTGGAGAGAGGTGCTTGCTGAAGCCTTTTCTCTGCGGAGTCATATGAAACTGCTTGCAATACCTACAAGGATTATATTGAGTGAGAATGGACCATTGTGTTGTTCCCAAGTATGTCTCTTTAAGTTAATCCAATGGCAGCTATGGGCCCACACATTTTAGACTGACAGCCTTCATCTGCAGTGCTCACTTTTTTCACTTAAATTGGTATAGGATATGATTACTCACTGAGTTCTACTCCCAAATCTACAGGATTTATACAGGGGCAGGCATCAGCAGTACCTCCGCAGCTACAGATGTTCCAGTAGCAGTAAAAGAGCCAGCACATTCTGCTAATCTATTAATCCTTCTAGTTAATGTTTTAAGCAAATGTTGTGATGGCATACAGTGATCTTGTGGTGGATGGGGTGGTATGAGTGGTATGAGTGGTATGAGTGGTGGTTGTAGGCCTGAGTGTGAGCTGACAGAGCTGGCAGAAATACTGAGGCCATGTGCCCAAGATCTCTCATTAACTGTGCGATGCGTTTAAGGACATTGCAGTTTTCTTACTTTGAGCGCAACATTTTACTTCAACACTACGACTTTCGCAACAACTCTCCTTTGATTGATCAAAACTTTTCACACAAGCAGCAGCATTATTAGCAAACATACTAATTATGTTCCCTTGATATGACCATAATAATTTTACATTGCCATTCGTGCAATCTGTGTAATGTATAATGTAGAGGGTGGTGCAGTGGCTAGCTTTGTTGCCTCTCAACAAGAAGGTTATCAGTTCAGATGCCCTTCTGTTTGGAGTTTGCATGTTTCCCCCTTGTGCGCGTGGGTTCCCTCCGGGTACTCTGGCTGCTTTGCGCCGTCCAAAGACATGCCTGACCACTGGTGCGACTGTAAGAGTGTCAGGTTGTTCATCTTTGAGTGCTTGCCATGTGATGGACTGGCGACCTGTTCAGGATGCACCCAGCCTTTCACCCTATGTCACTTGGGATTGGCTCATTAGGCATGGACTGCCTAAATTAAAGACTTAATGAAGAGGTATCAACCTTGCGCCCCTTGATATCAATTTATAATTAGCTATTGTCATGGACAGTGAGCATATTTTTAATAATCACACTTTTAAATGTATTTAATGTAAAGTTATATATATATATATATATATATATATATATGAGCTTGTTTAGTGTTTTCATTACAGTTGTCCATGTTATTATTCAATGTTTGACTACAATTTGCATCGTAAATATGTTTTCTGTTGTGAACTGTGTGACGCTCCATATCATGACAAACACTTTGAAATATCTCTCTGTGAAATATCATCATGAATATCATTATTGTGTTGTGATGAAACCAAAATATTGTGAAATGAACTAATTTCCAACATAGTTTAATGTTTTTCCCAATCCGCGGTGCCCTTGTGACCAGATTGAACACTCACTGGCCCCCAGGCCGTCTAAGTTTGAGACCCCTGACTTAATGCTCATAAACATATAAACATTTATGGGGAGCACATCCAATTTCTGCCAGTAGGCCCTCCTAAATGTTACACACTGGACTTTTAATTTTGAAAAAAAATTAGTCAAATTTGATTTATCCCGTCTAAAAGAATCAGTTATTGTTATAGGAAATGTTGCACTCACCGTTTTCAAGAACGTGCCAGTTCTACCTGTGTGGTCACTGGTAGAGTGGCAGGCCTGTTGTCAGAGCGCGTGGCAGTGCCACTCATCACACGTAGCCACGGTTTCACATTGCGGGCGCGTGCTTGTGTGCGCGCTCACCGGGCTATTGTGTTTTTAATCAACAAGAACAAGCAACTCGGTGAACTGGGGCGGCCAGCTGAGCGACAGAGTACCGGTAAATCATGGCGGACGAACAAGAAATTATGTGCAAATTAGAAAACATCTTGGAAATACGGTAAGACGTGTACACTGAATAAATGAACGGTTTCCAGGTGTTTGACACGTACCTAGCACATATCCTCTTAGCTAACGTTAGCCGGGGCCACGAACAAGCCCCTGGGCTTCGCTTTTGTTACGGGGCTAGCTCCCGTTAGCTGGTCTGTTCTGAACCCCCATTTTATAGTTTTCTGTTCCTCTTGACTTAGCCTTAGTTTGTCTGCAACTTGGTTGCCAAACATGTGGTACAGGTTAACTAAGAGATAAATACATAAAAGCTGCAGTTACGCGGCATGTTCCGATCACACACACATCGACAATCCAGATGCATGTCAACTAAATGCCAGATGTGCGCTGCTAATAACCGCTGTGGGTAAGCTAGCGACTTAGCTAGCAAGCTTAGCGGGCTGTCATTAACTCTGTTAACGGCGGTGACTTGTGTTTGTTTACCCTGTTCTTGATAACAAAGCAACAAATTACATTCTTTCACATTATAGATCACGCATAAACGCAAAACACCTGCAGAGTTAACGGTTGTGCGCAAAAGTAGACTACAACCGGTGGAAAATGATGTGTGGTGACTGAACAAACAGTTATTTTTATAACGAAACCTCTGTATTTAGTTATTTTTACAGTTTTTTTTATTTGTGAGGGAAATAATCTAACAGCTGGTGGTTTGTCTTTGTTGCTGGCTGCAGGAACAAGACCATCCAGATGCAAAAAATCAAGTCCCGACTGAAGGTTGAGTTTGAGGCTCTAGAGTCTGAGGAGAAGCACCTCAAAGAGTACAAACAGGAGATGGATCTCCTTCTACAAGAGAAGATGGCACATGTGGAAGAGCTGCGGCTCATTCATGCAGATATTAATGTGGTGAGTGAATATGACAGAGAAAAGCAGTCACTAATGGGGAAGTGTGTTGTCTCAATTCAGCTTTAAGATGAAGTAAACAGTGTAGTAACAAAATTGACAGTATCAGAGTTTGACTAAAACACACTAAGGATGTGGCTGTAATTTTTGTGTCTGTGTTATTGCCGTTATAATGATATAATAACTAGGCCATCACAAATAGCTTATCATGTTATTCTGTGCTTTTCTGAAATATCTAATCACGGCCTTTTAGATGGAAAGCACCATCAAACAGTCGGAGAATGACCTGAATAAGCTGTTAGAGACAACTCGCCGTCTGCATGATGAGTACAAACCCCTCAAGGAGCATGTTGATGCCCTCAGGATGGCTTTAGGTCTACACAGACTGCCAAACCTCAACGAAGAAGAGGAGAAACTGTCTCTGGAGTATGTACCTACACACATACAAACACACACACACACACACACTGTATATACAAACACACAAACTCAATCCATGCGAACTGTGCAAAACACTCTAAAGTTTTCTCTAGCAGGTTTTGTCTTTATGCAGTTTTATGAAACAGGAGTTCCCCTGTCATTTCAACAAAACAGCAAACAGCAACTCAGCATTTTTGCTATGTTCTAAATTAGCTCTCAATTGTTCCCTTATTATATTGCTGGGTTTTTATTCTTGTCTATAGTAAACCATAGTTCAATGTGCAGGATTTTCTAAACAGCTGTGTAATGTTAAGGAATGACAGAAATAAGTTCATTATGAGTGAAAATTAGTTTTTGGAATCTTACACATTGCCATATGAATGACATGCAAGTAGAGAAGGCCATTTTTTTTTTTACATTTACTATTTTTTAAATGTAAAAACGTTCCACAGGCCCACTGTGGTGTTTCCTATGGGGACATCTTACTAGTTTGACTATAAACCAGGAAGAAAATCAGTCAAGTCAAGACTGTCACAGATGAACTGTTGGAGGGAAAGATTATGTGTTAGGAATGTTGGTGAAAATGGAATCAAATCATCACAGTAATTTAGTCAGATTACTACTGGCCACTGGGAAACAGAGCTGTCTGCACTCTACATTTCAGCTGAACCAAAATTTGTTAAGCAGCCAAACACTGTTATATTGTCAGATGGTTGTGAGAGAATGGTTATGAGAAATTTGCTCCTCAAATCCATTCACTAGAACTTTTGTTTTGTCAATGTTTTGAGTGGTGCAATCATGTACAAACAGGTTGACTTTAAGTCTTAGACCTTTGTGTTTGACCTTTCTTTATAATGTTTGGGTTGTAATGCAACAACAAAACCCACTTTTGTAATAATGTTGCACATTTCACACTGCTCAGACATTTTACCTAGGATTAAAATCGAAAAAAAAATCAGAATAACACGTGATTACAATTCTGTGTGTGCACCTTTTCAAAATATAAAATTGTCAAACACACATAACATAACAAACTTCAGTTTGTTAACTTATTATCTAAGTGCAATTATACAGAGAGCAAAAGAAAAACTAGAGCCAAATTCCTTGTCAGGCCTCACAAATAACATTATTATTATTTTCATATTATTTACTACTACTTTTTTGATTGTTGGAACCACATTAAAAATCTGAGCCACTTCTTCAAACTATTAAGAATAAACTGATTCTAAATAGATAGACTAAACTAGAAAATGTGTTATTAATGTCTTTTATTATTATTATTATTATTATTATTATTATTATTAAAAAATATTTTTATTCACAACCTTCTTAGTTTTATTTATGAGAGCTACATATGTCTGGATCTTGGGATGTGATTAGTGTGAATGTACTTTCCCTTATTGTTAGTGTGAATCTACAGTGGTACAATCCAAGACGCATACACCTGGTTGGCTGGAATATTTGCTTCATGTCACTCCCCTGCTCTTACCTACATTTAGTCTTTCATAATAATTAACAAATATATTTTACACTTGCAAGTAGTATGAATGTGACTGTTTTTCACAATCAATGATTTTACAAGTGTAAAATAGTATGTACAATATCTAATTAATTTTATGTTACTTTTGAGGATGAAATTCCACTCAGGCAATAATATATTTAATTAATGCCAAGCTGTTTTAATGTTAAAAAATTTTAAAAAAACCCTAAAATCCCCCAGAAACGTTTTTTTTTTTTTTTTTTTTTACAAATTCAGTAATATAACCTGAAAAGGAACAAGAGGGACTGAAGCACAGATTAATTTGTAGCCTCTTTAAGTACAAACGTATTGGTTATTAAGATCACATCACTATTAGCTGAAGGCAGAAAACTGTACAGATTTTTGTCTTCACCTGAAAATAAAAATGTAGTTTGAACAACATAGTGCAAGACTCAGTGAGTAATTAAAATATTTTCGTTTTTTTTCTGACAGTAATGTTGAGTGCGTACAGCCAAGCTATCGAATGCTTCAGCAGCATTACCAGAGTCTGAGAAGGTAGCTGTGGCAGAGAGGGGATTGTTGCAATAGATCATGAGGGTCTGGCACTTCTGTCTGCTAGTGACATCTGCTCAAATGTCAAATGTGAATCGGGTTGGCTATCCTTTTGTCACCAGTTGGGAAATGCAGACTTATTCTAAAGACAATGTAAGATAGAGGAAACCTTAATGGCGATAGAGAGCTGAAATTGAATGCTGTTTGGTCATTAGATGATTAATTTTCTACAGTCCTGTGAGTGGGAGACTGTTTTACTCCATTGGCATCTAGTTTAACTTGATATCCAAAGTCTAAGTGTTATCTTTGGTACTCTCATCATACAAATGTTGTTAATTAGGATCTATCTAATACAAAATGAAAATTTTCTCACACATAAAGAGCTGAAATTGCGAGAAACAGTGTTGAACCACTCTGCATGCTGACAGCATTTTTGGCAGGCTGGCTCCTCAGTTTGGCTTTGTATTGTGTGGAAGCTTGGATGATGAGTTCATTTCTGGCCAGGTGGTTGTCATCTCCGTTTCCCTTCATGGTGGTGCGGTTCTTCTTGTTCCTCTACTTAATGAGCGAGTCAAACTGTTGTGGTTTATGGGTACTGTTTGATGGCTTTTCTTTGTAGACAGGAGTCATCACTTGCCGAGTTTTATGTTGATCTATAAGGGGAGGAGGCTAAACTACCTCTCCATCTCATGTTGTTGCGAGAAAAGTAGTAATAGTAATAGTGTCTACTATGATATTTCAGGCCACTCAGTGAGAGTGCTATATCTGTACAAAACAGAACGCTAATGTTAAAAAAAAATGAAATACTTATTTATAGGAAAACATGTTGTAATTTGTTAGGTGCTTAAGTGACTTGTGGTTACAGTTAAACAGCCTATGAACTTTGTTCTGTACATGCTCAAAGTTCTTCTCTATCTCATTCCTATTTTGAGAGAAACATTTATTCTTGAAAATCTGCCAGTCAGGCATTAAGTCCAAGGCCACATTTCTTTCCCAACCATCTCCTGCCCACACACATACACACACAAGTGCATGCATGCAGACAAACACTCTCACCACGACTGCACTCATGCTCAGAGTTGCTCAATAAAGATGAGATAATATTACTGGGATGTGATCATAAGCTCTAGTAAGCTAAGTAAGAGCCACGTGTAAGCAGGTCTTTCTTGTTGCTCTGCTTTTAACAGTTACTTTGAGAAGCAAAAAGCGGAGTGGCAGAAGGAGCCACATGACCCTCCAATCCCAGAATCCCTTGCAGCTGCTGCAGCAGCAGCGCAGCAGCTTCAGGTGTCTAGGAAGCAAGATGCCCGCCAGACAGCCACCTTCAGACAACAGCCTCCACCTATGAAGGTATTGATTCAGTTGATTTAAAAAAAAATGTTACAGGTAATTAGGCTGCACTTTGAATAGTTTCTTTTGAAAAAAATGAAAACACTTCATTTTTCAACTCTAATAGGTGCCCAACTGTTTGATATATAGAAAACTATAGTAAAATAAACAAGCTTCGATTTAACTACACTATATTTTTGACAGGGGTGCACTTGATTGAGTATTGCTACAAGTAACTGAAGTAGTAACTGTTGTGACATTCCCTCCCCACGCTCCAGGCTTGCCTGTCCTGCCACCAGCAAATTCATCGTAATGCTCCCATCTGCCCATTGTGCAAAGCCAAGAGCCGCTCCCGCAACCCAAAGAAGCCCAAGAGGAAACCAGATGAGTAGATCCTACTCCATCTTCAGCTTCAGTAGTGTTTATAAAGGGAACTGCTCCAATACACTGATCAAACACTAGCCACGCTGAAATACTGTAAGTGTGGCTGAAATACTGTAAGATCTGTGCTGCTGGACGACTTCCACGCATTTTCACTCCCCACATAAACAGTAACTTGTTCTTAGTAACTCGGTCATAAGCAGTCAACAAATGATTGAGGATCTGATAACGTCTTTCTGTTGTCTGTTTTTATTAGTGCTTTCGATGTGTTTATATGTAGCAGACTGACTTCCATTATAGTAGGTTTTAAGTAGGTAACTGCAATAATGCAAAAAATAAATTTGATAAAATGTCCAAATAACTTCCATGTCCGTGTTGCTGTTGTTAATCGTCATATATATATTGTACTGTACTTATTATGTTTTAATGCATGAGGCTTTCGTACCTGTCTGTTTGGGTATTTGTGCCAATTAAAGTAGATGTAATTGCTAAGTTAAATGAAACAGTGTTGTTTTAATGTTTACAAAGTTAAAGTGACTTTAAATTGGACACAGAGACCAGACCCATTTGCTCTGAATAGTGTTGTGTGTAATACTTTAATACAGTGATAGGAAAATAAATGGCTGTTTTTGTACTATACTTGTCATCATGTTATGTTTTGAAAAAAATTGCTCACTTGGTGTGCGTGGTGTGAACATAAACAACCGCAGCTGAGGACAGTAACTGCAGACTCCACCACCGGCATATGGATCAATGTTTATTGGGCAAATTGGTGGGTTTAGTGTGTAAAATTAAGAGGTAGGAATATGTCTGACTCCACCAAAACATTGTCCCTTCTGTTATATTAATATGGTGCCCGTCATGTCTGCAGCTATCTGTCTGGAAAAGGACAGCGAGGTCTTGCTAAATGAGTTCCTGTAGCGCTTTTGTCAGGGTGACCCCTCATTTCATCTGTTGCCAGGGCAACTCCACGTTCTTCAGTGGTTGCTAAGGCAACCCCAGGTTGCTGTGACCCGCATATCTTCACCAAGTAGTCCCTCCCAAATCCAGCGAGGGGTATCGGGCGACTTTGGGGAATATTGCACAAACCCATCCAACTTGTATAATCCTACAAACGACAGAGAGGCATTTCAGTGCGGTAAATAATCCATCTCATCAGTCATGCTGGCATAAATACAGTATGTGAGCCAGAGTTGGTCTTTAAGTGATATAATGCCTCTTACTCTGTGGCTTGACAGTGTGTTTAGTCTGCCCTTCAGAGTTTGGAGCTGCAGTTGTGTCTTCTTCCTCCAGATAAAACTTCTCAAGGCCAGAGAAGCCTGTTGCTGCTCACACACGCTGCACACAGCGGGATCATGGAGCTCCACGTCTGCGGCCTGCAATACAAAAATACAACCATTTTTCTACAGTAATAACGACCACACAGTAAATCGAAGCCACACTGGACAGTCTCTTTCTCACCCTCCTCATCTCCTCCTTCAAAGTTTTGAGCCTTAGCGTGGAGATGAGTTGAAGGGGGACAGTCTGAACTTCGGGACCTTGACACTTGAGACCGAGGGAGGGTTGATGTTCAGGGAAGTTACACTCTCTGTCTCCTCCAGCGTCCCTCCTCTGTCTCCTTCGGCCTCCTGCCTCTTTGTTTTTCTTGTTCACCTTCTCCTCTACCGAGTCCTGAAGCTGCTGCTGCTGCTGCTGTTTGTGCCGGACACGAGAAACCATCACCCTGCAGTAATGTCCCAGGGCCTCCTCCTCCTCCTCCTCCCTCTCCTCCATCTTGCAGAAGAGTCAATACTTGACAGTGTTTCAGTTTAGTTTGCTATCTTGGTACTATACTTACTGATAAAACATTACGTTAGGTGTTAGCTAAAAAGTTTTTTTTTTTTACAGACAGAAGAGGACATAAACTGAATACCTGAACAAATCGTTTGTTTCTCAAGTGATTTTTGGAGCAAAATATTAAAAACTACGCTGAAACAACTGATACAGAAAACCAAAACATCCCTCTGATGTGATCCGATCCCGTTTACAAAGCTGTATTTGCACACTGTCTTCTTTTACTGATTACGAAAAGCTGCATTTCCTGCCATTGGTGAGTCGCTACCGCCCTCTGGTGGTCAACAGGGGTACGTCATGTCTCTGCATTTATTTACTATTAAAATTGAAAATAATTCACAGTATCTATCTATCTATCTATCTATCTATCTATCTATCTATCTATCTATCTATCTATCTATCTATCTATCTATCTATCTATCTATCTATCTATCTTTTTATATTCATATCATCAGAATAGTATGAAAATGTTAAGACATATTGCACTATAAATGTTAAAGATTGCAATTTAAACGTGTCTTCAATTTTGATTTATATATAAATAGGGACATCTTAACGGACATCATACAGCAATGTAAGTTAATATGTCAGATTATAGCTCAACACTACTTTCCATCTGCAGTCCCCTGGTAGGTTGGTGGAACATAAAAAAAGACACTTAATACAGAGTTAACAAACAAAGACAAAGCAAGTATAGAAAGATAAAAAAACCCCAAAAACAATCAAATCAACAGATGTGAGATATTGTGCTTATGTGACTGCACATTTTTCCAGATTGGTATTAAAGTGCTTGGATTGTTGATTGTAAAAAATAAAAAAGATATTGCACGTGGTGAGTTGCATGTAGTCCTTTTGCACGTTATGCATTAGTTACTCGTTCTGTAATATATATTTTTTTGATTGTGCATGTTATTCTTGCACTGTCGTTACAACGTGTGTTTTTCTAAACAAAGAACTAAATGTTTGTTCTGTGATTGCTGGTTGCGCTTGTTGTGTCACTGTTTATGGGTCAAAGAACTTTGTTTCAAAAGTGACCCTTGCTCTTCCCACATTTAATCGTCCCATGTCACGTACATGAATAATTCTCCTTCCAGTATTTGTACAATGTCAGGAATCTGTCCCGCTCTGCCATCTGCTGAAAGAATTCAGCCTTTTTTTTTTGTTTGTTCCCTTTTACACACGGGACAGAATGCAGACATGGCTGGGTCAGGCAGAGGAAACAGCTGACTGGCTGCTACTCCAGAGCTTCTGACAGTCACACAGCTGACACATACCAAAATGGTTGCCTTGGTGCGAATCAGGGGGAGCAGGGTGACAGCAGGACACATACGGGGGACAAACTGCATTCTGTCATACATCAGTCGGTGTCATTGTCCCACTGGGAAATGCAGACGTGCAGTTGTGAGCTGGATCCCTTGACCGCATGATGCTTTTTGGTGAGGGATTCATAACTGACTCCAAGACATGGACGTCTCCATTTCCTTTTTTTTTCTTTTTGTTTTCATGCCAGACACAGGGAGAGAGCCAGACACACTCACCAATCACAGAAGGAGTGTCACAGTCCTATCACCTTTCTAATTATAAACCTGAGCCTTGACTCTCCAAGAATGGAAGTTTAGCCGAGCCCAACTGTGGCCTAAAATTAACTCCCACCCCCCAGACGGGAGCTCTTCCCACCTTGTCAGCTAACACACACACACGCACACGCACACACACTATACTGCACTTTTCACAGCTCTTGTGTGAGCATCACACACACACACACACACACACACACACTCCTTGGAGAACATTTGCTTCTCTCATTCTCTTTCTCACATGAGTTGTCCTGGGATTTTAAAAGGGTTTACTTCTAATATTTTTGGAAATAAGTTCAGCTGGCAGCACAGTGAGGTAAGTGTCTTGTACAATAACAGTTTTTTTTTTTTTAAATTTCTGACAAGCATCATTCAGTACTGGAGCTGGTTCTTCAAAACTCTTCACACAGTCTGCAGTACCGACACGCATCTCCGCTGGACGCGGCGTCTCACCCTCCAGAACTTCCAAAACTTTTTCTTTAAACAGTCTTGAACAAAGTGTGTTAGCATTTTTTTTTTTAAGTGTGCTTTTCAGAATGCATTTTATGTGTGATTCACAGTTAACTCCACGCGGACTTCTGTTTTGCTGACTGTGTGAAGAGTTCTGACCAATGCTTGTTAGCAACTGAAAAAAAAAAACAAACTGCAAAAGTATGTTTGCTGCTGTTCACACAGAACTAATTTTGTGTAATTTATGTATAAAATGCTCTCATATGTAACTTTGAAATCACACATTTCAAGTCTGTTCCATGTGTTCGAGCTGCTTTATTATATTACATAGAGTAAATTTAGAGGAAATGGTCACGGTAGAATCACTTCAATTTGCTGAGTCCCTTTAAAATGATAAAAATACACTATATGGACAAAAGCATTTGGCCACAGACTTATTTGCTTCAGACATTTTGGGCAACGCTATGCTTCCAACAGTTTGAGGAAGGCCCTGTTCTTTCCCCAACACGATTGTATAAATGGTTTGGTGTGGAAGCACCTGACCGAGCCCTGACCTGAACCCCATCGAGCTCCTTTGGGATGAACTGGATCAGAGATTACGAGCCGGGCCTTCTCGTCCAAACATCACTGCTTGACCTGAAGAATGCAATCCCATAGAAACACTTAAGCTGTTATAGCTGCAAAAAAAGGAGGACAAACTCCACATTAAAGTACAATGTACTGTATGTTCTCCGTGTTTTTGCTTTGAGGTGAGACACATTTTCAAGCCAAATACATCTCAGATAAAGAGCAGTGTAAGGAGCAGAGTGAACGAATAAACTGCTGATGAAGCTCGCTGAGGGTTTTTATGGCTCCAGTGTGTCATCAAGCCACATTTTCGACGCGCCTAGAAAATCCTGAACGGAAGACTGGAGACAAACTGATTTCATTATTTAGACTAGAGTTGTAATTCATTTCAATTTTATATTCTCAGGCTCTATATTCAAACATCTTTACAACATGTAAAGGATAAACTCTGTGTTTGCTTTACAGGGACATTTGCGTAAAACTATGCTTAACAAATAGAACCAAGTATTTCCGCTTACATGAGTCATATGGTGCATCGTCTTCCCTCCCTGTCACTGCAGATGGATGGGCTTTGACTTGTACTAGCCTGAAGTTACATTATGGTTCTGGGCCGAGCTGTCAACATGAGTTTGATGGACATTTCTAAGATCTTTTCCCTGCTGCAGCCTAAGGAGGAGGATGGGGACAATGAGCAGTGTCAGGCCTTAAACAACGCCGTGAGCAGCAACAATGTGACTCTGCTCTCTGAGCTCCTCTCCCAGGAGAGCCACAGAAGGTCCATCAATGCTCGCAGTGGGTGGGGGGTCCCTGTAACCCCTCTGCGCACTGCTGCTGCTCTGGGACACCTGAAGTGCCTGGAGTTACTCTTGGAGCACGGCGCAGAGGTGAGATACAGAGAAAGCTTTCATTTTTGTTGTACAACTATCACATGTGTAGTTTTGAGCTCGAGTGTGAATTGGGTTAGGTGGGACACGACAGATGTGCCTGCTGGTGGGTGTAATGGACAGAAGTATCTTATTTGAATATCAAAAAGCACACACCCTAACCCTAACCCACCCACACAACCCACCCTAACCCTAACCCTAACCCCTATTTTCATCCCATTTTCCTTTGTGCATTAAAGTTGCTCTAATGAGCTTTTTTTTTTATACACAATATATAAAGGATGGGTCAAATTACTACATCCAAAAAAGTAGTGACAAACCCACACAAATTGCAATGCTAAACAGCCTTTCAGCATTTGTTGTGATTTTTGGTACCATTAATTTGTTTGTCCATCATCATAAAATCAAAATCCGTTTACTAAGGTAGCCCTTCCAAACACCATGTTCCCATGAAGACCTGAAACTAACAATCAGTTCCTCAGAAAAAATGTTTACCACCATTATAAAACAATTGAAAAGTAGGCCCATGGACTTCCACTCAAATGGAGCTCTTTTTTGAAACCAACCAAGGGACTAAGTCTACACAGTCTACACCAGGTGTGTCAAAAGTATGGCCCGCGGCCCAGAACTGACCCACCGGTGGGTCCAATCGGGCCCACAGGATGATGAAAAAAACTGGGATCAAATTGCTCTGTATGTGGCCCCTGAACTAAAATTAGTTTGACAACCCTAAACAATACCAGATAGGACAATGCATCATGGGTAACTGAGCAGCCTTGGTGGGGGTTTGCTGTATCTGAGTGCTAAACTCACAGTACCTTATCAGGCCAGAACTAGGGAGCAGCTGGGTAAACCAAGCCAAACTAGTCCCTGGTTTAAATTCTTGAATCTCAAAACCACTGTTTGCTGGGATTACAGGTTGTGCCAAACCATCTCCTTTGTTTAACTCCAGATTGACTGCCTGGATGTGAAGGCCCAGACACCTCTGTTCACGGCCGTCAGTGGGAAACATCTGGACTGTGTGGTTGCCCTGCTGAAGGCTGGAGCTGATCCCAATGGCAGCCACCACAACAACTGCTCTCCATTGCTGACTGCTGCCCGAGAAGGTGATGTAGACGTGCTCAGAGAGCTGCTACGGTTTGGAGCTGAAGTGGATGTTAGACCCAGAGTGCCTGAGTGGGCCTCCGGTGGCACGGCGTGCAGGGGGCCACTTTATATCGCAGCTATTTATGGACATCTTGACTGCTTTAAATTGCTCCTCCTGCATGGGGCCAACCCCAACTACAACTGCACGGATGAGAAGATGCTGGCCAGGATCAAGCAACCAAAAACAGTTCTGGAGGTGTGTCTCCGTTATGGCTGCAGGGTGGAGTACATTCAACTTCTTATAGACTTTGGCGCAGATGTTTATCTGCCTTCACTGATCATTGACAAGACCACAAAACCGAGTGAAGCCCTGGTGCTACTGCTCAAGGAGAGAGGTGAGAGTCTGGTGATTATACCAGAAACTGTTACACCAGAAATGTTTCATTGCAAATGTTAATCCAACTTTTTTTTTTTGTTTCTTTCCACTCCCTGTTTCTTCTATAAGTTTGTCCAAAAACACTGATGTCACAGACTCGGCTGGTGATTCGAAGACACATCTCCTTCGCTGATAAAGAGCCTGCCATAGACAGTTTGGACATTCCTCAGATTCTGAGGAACTACCTGAAACATGACACCTCTGAACTCATGTGATGCTCACGCTCACCTGAAGAAATGTGGCCAGTGATTTTTCTTTTTTTGTTTTGTTACCTTGTTACTGTACACCCATGACTGGATAATTTATTTTTTATCTTGAAGGGATGGTCACGTATAATTGTTATATTAAGATTGTGTTCTCAGTTAAGTCCTGGGGATGAGGGGGGTAACAGTGTGAAAATACATGTGATATTTATGTGAAGAAAGGAAGATGGCAGCATGGGACCAGTTTATTTACAATAAATTAAATAAAAAATGACATTAAAGCAAGCTGATTCATGAGAAGCTGTTTGGTCTATGAAAAGGGAAGAAAAGGAAAAAACATCATCAGACACTTAATTTAATCACACAGTTTTCTCAGCTGACCTGGTCAGAACAAGGGGCCTTCTGCAAGGGGTTTGCATGTTCTCCCCGTGTGTGCATGGGTTCTCACCAGGTAATCTGGCTTCCTCCCACAGTCCAAAAACATGCAGATTTGGGGATTAGGCTAATTGGACTCTCTAAATTGCCCATAGGTGTGAATATGTGAGTGAATGGTTGTTTGTCTCTATGTGGCCCTGTGATGGACTGTGGACCTGTCCAGGGAGGCAGAAAGATAGACCCTGCCTCTCGCCCTATGTCAGCTGGAGTTAGGCACTGTGAGCAGTGATTCTGCACACAGAATCACTGCTCTCACGCACCAGATCCAGCATTTCCCTCTTATTTAATTCCCACTGATTGTGGGAGTGGAGGCACCTGTGGTAAAAAAACAAAAACAAACAAACACACACAGCACTCCTCCACCCTGGAACACAACAGTTGGTGTTGGGCATGGCAACCTGTAGCTGAAGTTTAAATAAATAATTCTGGAGCCACAAAGATGCTTCCTTTAGTCAAATATTCCGTCCTTGGGAAGTGTAGCACCACAGTTGACCACTAGAGACCACAGTTACACTGCACACTGCCCTTGCTCTTGCCTTCTCACTTGCAATCTCATCAGTCTTTTCCACAGTCGGATGCAGATGCAGCCTCACTTAAGAGGTTTAGTCATCCAGACAGAACTGGAGAGACACACCGACACGCGCTGACCGTGCCACACCAGGACATCTCAGATCTTCCCGAGGAAAAAAAAAAACACTGTCTCACATCTGTGGACTTCAAAACACAAAAGCACAGCCATCAGCCAACATTTCTGCACGGCCAACTGGGAGAATACATTAGCATAAATCTCATAACTTATTGATTACAGCATAGTTATGTTCAGGCATCAATTTGTGGTTGGAAGTTCTCTGCCTTCTGCATACCAGAAGGTTTTTCATCCACAGTCCAGGGCCCTTCCTCTAAACCATGCCCAGGAATGAATGTGTCAGCTCTTGGGCCGAATGGGCCTAACAAACAGGAAATGATGTCACACAACAGGAAACCCGGGACAATGCTCCCACTCACACTTTGACGCCTTGACACGCAGTTCTGCAGAGAATTTATTTTCAACAAAAGTACAGCTATATCAGATATGGATTTATTTTTTACAGCGAAGTACAACATATTCCCAGTGCTTCTGATTACATCAAAACATATAATGTACATACAGTTGACATCTCCACTCTCCCATTCACAGTTTCTGGATTGAATAGGCATTATTTTTAAGGATTTTTATTTCTACAACAAATAATCAACTCAAAAGGCCGGCAAGAAAGGAAATGACAAATGTTTGTATATGATGACACTGTGAGTAAGATTTCCTGTGAGAGGCAAAAATCTAGACCTCAAAATAAATGCTATTATACAATGACTTAAATTTCAGTGGGACATCAGTCTTCTATTTACCTTGTTGTCACTCAAAAACCACAATGATATATGGCTCATTGATGACTTTTTGTTGCACCCTGACTAATCTGAAACACAAACTCTGGACTGTATATCCAACTGCAAGGAGTTCCTACTGAATATGTGGTTATGGCAAATGTGAGTGAACGCATATACTGGCCTGTGCACACCCCAGATTAAAGAAAGTACAGAAATCGGAGCAAACTCTGTTCCCGTCTTGGTTCTTTTGACTGAAAAAGAGAAAAATCAACTGCACATTGGCAGTACAAGGTCAGACTTATATATATAGATATATATGAGAAATAAAACCAATATTTACATCCTTTTAACCATGTGGCCAAAATAGCACTATATAATACTGCATTCAAAAAATAAAAGCAAGGAATTAATTTGCCCCGTCAAGTCATTGTACTCCAAAGGAGAATTTGTCATTTGAAACAAAAGCATGACATGAACTGCAATGCAGCACTATGTGTGTGTGTGTGTGTGTCTTCAGGTTTATTTTTTTTTAAGTTCATCCCAATCCCAAGAGCTTGCATTTATTCGGTTCTTCTACTTGACTACAAATCTATACACAAACACCCATGATTGCTACTAACTCCTATTTGGTTCTCTGTTGTCATAGAAAAATTATACCCGTTTTTTTTTTTTTTGCCTCAGCAGTTAATGGCATTAAAGAAAAAAAACACATCAACAGCAGCAGTTTGGACCATGACAGTGCATGTTAAAGTGGATGAGAAGGAAAAAACAACCAAACAATAATAGAGGTTCAAAACAATGTTACAGTTAATAGTACCCACTACATCTGGGCAAAGAGAGCATCAGTGCCTTTCATCTCATCTCGCAACAGTTCAGTCTTTGACTCGGCACGAGGAGATGTTCCTCCTTGAGTCGACTCGACATAAATAAAACCGGAAGCGTGTGACGTGCAGTGAGCGGGACACAGGTGAACAGAGAAAAGAACTCCTTAAGTGAGATGGCATGGGCTTAAAATCAAACACGGGAGTTAAAATGAAATTAAACAATCCCTTAAGAGTTGTCTTAAGTCTCATGCAAAATATTGGATGCCACAAGCATGCATTTACCTGGTACTGAGGTCTACCGCACGCTAGAACTGGAACAACATTCGTCTCCAACGCAAAATACCAATATCCAAATATATGATCTGTTCTTTTTACAGTATTTACAGTGCTTGGTTGATAAAGGTGAAGTAGATGATTCTTCTTCTAATTCATAACTCACTATTAATAATAATCTGTTTCCCACTATATATATTGAAATTAAATCATCTTTTAGCAAGATAAATAGATAAAAGGAATTCTACATCGTCTCTAAACATCTGAAATAAGAGTTAACTTCTTTTTGTGCAATAAAATGACAGCTATGTAAGTGTGATACCATAAGGTCTTTTAAAGTGATTCAGTCGGACGGCACAGTATCTACTCATATGAAAAGGCCTGACCTCTAAGTTTGTGTCCGAGTGGATCTCATGCACTGGGGTATGAGGGATTCCCAGTGTGTATGAAAGAGAGAGAGAGAGAAAGAGAAAGTGAGAGAGAGATGCAAGTCCCACATTGGGAAGGGAAAATACATGACTAATTCAAATCTGCCTGTGAAACTGAATAGATAATCACTAGTGGAATGCTGGAAGGCACTGTTAGATAGCATCTCTCTTCTCCGCAGCAGAACGGGCCAGCGAGTGCATGCGTGATGATGTGTCTGTGTGTCTGTGTGCCTGGATGCTTGGGTCTGAATGTTGGTAGTGGTGGTGGCGCGGAGCTGGGAGGCAGGGGAGTGGGCAATGGGGGTGGGCGTAGCACGGGACCTGAGGTTATCATGGCCTGGGAACCATATCTTTTTGCTGTGCCAGATGTGGGAATTATCTTCCAAAACAATCTCACTGGGAGCCATCTCTACAGACACCAGCAGCCAACTCACCCATTTCTCAACTTTCTTTACTGAAACGAAACATAAATTACACAACATACAAAGCAAATCTAACGTTTCTTTTTCAATAGGTTATAAGGCCTGTAAGAAGGCAAACAAATGACATAGAACGATATATAACTCTTTTATACTACGTTGTAGTGAGTAGTGAAGATATATAATGATATATCACATTGCACAAGTTGTCATACTGTATAAGTACTGTCCATCAGGTGATATAATTCAACACAAAGTGTACTTCTGCATCTGAGGTTAAAATATGATCACAAATCCTGGACAGTTGTATCACTTACATTCCAGCTGTAGGAAAAAGAGCAACACCTTCATGTTGTGTGTAAAATTAGTAGTTTCTCCTCAGTTGAGACTCTGGAGTGCAGAACCATCTCTCTCTCTCTCTCTCTCTCTCTCTCAGCAGGGACTTTGTTGATTAAACAAATCAGTCTGATCAGGCGACAGTCCTTTTGTAAATCACTTAACAGTGCCAGAGCTACAACAGCCAGGACATGGATCAGATTTGGAAAACAACGTGGTGGGGACGAGTGCCAAGCTTTGAAGCCACAGTCTTCAGAGATGCATGGATCTGTTAAGAGGACACCTGCATGCTACAGATTAAATCTATCTTTCTGCCTCCCTGTGTTAATGGCTAACACTCTTTTCAGCACTGACTCACAACCTACTCATACATTTGTCTTGTTCATTTATAATTTCTGTCATTTTGTGGACCATTTCGCCTAGCATCGGGTAGGGCGCTTTCCTATTTTGTCACACTGTGGCATAGCTGAACACTGAACACGTGCTGTGCTTTTTTTTATTTTTTATTTTACAGTGTGAGCGATACAAAATAATCAAGTCACCTCATGGAGTCTTTATTTTCTTTTCACAGCTGACAGGGGGATAAAAAGAGAGATTCATTTTGACCTTGGCCAATGCGTCACCTTCATGTCAAGCTCTCAGTGAATTTTTCCAGAGGTAGGCCGTGCACTTACCAAACACCCAGTGAGCTGCTAGCACAGTGCTACAGGGGTGGTCTCTGGGGGGGTGAAGGGGATCTGACACAAGGCAGGTGAACCGTAGCCTGCCTATCTCCTGCTCCCAGCTGTTTCATCTGAGCGGCGAGCTCTCTGTCAAATGCAACCCACAGCCCCTTTGGTGTGATCGGATATGAATACCCTGTCAAAAGTGGTTGGTGAAAGGATGTAAATATTCTATTGATGTTGTGGCTATTGATTTCTTCCTTGACCCATCTTATCGCAGCCAATGGCAGGCTTCCAAGAGTATGAAGCTCTTCCTCTGAGATCCTCTGACTCACAGAGGCTGAGCAGGTGGGTAGAGCGATATGGAGGACAAGAGAGGGATGCAGAGAGGGCGTGTGACGCTGTGAGCGCCAGAGGGTGAATCGAATATGCAGACAGCCAGAGAAAGGAGTGCGGAGAGTTGAGAGTGAGGAGGAGATCCAGACGCGTGATATCAGAGATGGTCTGACCAGTCTGTGATCTAACATAGAAGTGGCACTGACAGTGGAGCTTAAAAGTCCTGGGGTCCGTCGTCATTCAATCTCACATTCACAGGAATGCAACAAGTAATCTCACATAGCAGCACAGCAAGATCTCAGCTTTTGGACACAACTCGCCTCGGGTTTGTGTTTCTATCCAGATGATGGATTAAAAATGAAATCATACAGAATAACAATCTCAATAATTCCAGGACATTCAGATGGTGTGAATATGCAGAATCGAAGGGAAGGCGTTCATGACAGTTGACTCAGCTGGAAAAGCATGATAACTAAGAAGGTTATTAACATATATGAAGTGAGTTTATTTTTGTCTTCTGTCCTCCTGCTGCTCCATATCACACTCTTTTCTAACATTGGTCCTTTACTTCAGAGTC
The DNA here is from genome assembly GCA_016785285.1 of Brachirus orientalis. Classification (NCBI taxonomy): domain Eukaryota; kingdom Metazoa; phylum Chordata; class Actinopteri; order Pleuronectiformes; family Soleidae; genus Brachirus; species Brachirus orientalis. The sequence continues at coordinate 3,432,096 of JAFBJR010000138.1, forward strand.
TTTAATGTATGTGTGTTTTTCATAATTTTCTTCATCATGAGACATGATCATCCAGTGTTTAGTGCTTCTAAGAAAAATAGCTGGTCCTTCAGAAGAGTCTGTTCATCTCTATTTCTTAAATGGAGCTAATCTACTAAAATTCTGCCAGAAAGGAGCCTGGCCTCTTTTGGATTGACTGAATTCAAAAACTTCTCCTTGTGCCATGTCCTCCGTTACCTCATACTGCCCCGCACTGAGGGGGTCCTGGGGGGGCGGGTACGAGGGGGGTGTGCACCTGTTTACACCTAGGGAGGCAGGTGCAGAAAGAGCAAGGGGAGAGGTGTGAGGGGGAAGGAGACAAGGAGGCAGTGCAGGGCACAAAGCAGAGGAGACAAAGAAGGGAGAAGGATAGCAAAAAGGAAACAACGTCAATATCGTATCTGAAACAGGCACAAAACACAACACCAAGTCATGCTTCCACAGAAAACAGGCACAGAGATGCACAAAATTGGCCTCCAGTGCTAACATTCCTGCATATTAATCCTGAGCCATGACACAATGTGATCATAATGATGACAGCTGAATTAGGAGAAAAGTGGAATTCAGCTCTAGCGATGACACAAGGGAGACTAAAGGTGCTATTCAATCAAAGTGTGTTTCAGGCAAACAAGAGAATCAACAGATTGCTTCTGATGGAAAAGATGATGACACCAGGCATTTGGACAAGGGACACTGTTCCTCCATGTTTGTTGACAGCACAATTGTTTGAATAGCACCCTTGACACTTGAGAACACAAGAGTGGGGACAATAGAGCCAACAGAAAGCTGTTTATGCATTAATATGCAATATGCATTTAACTACAGTCTACAATGTTGTTTGGCTACAGTCAGCTACAAGCATCACAACTAGTGTAGCTAGTGTAATCAAAAAATTGAAACAATCAATATTTGAAGATGACATATTCAAAAGTTGCCATGGCATCTTAGACAAAAAGAGACTGATCATGAACAGTGTCTTTTGTAAGGGGTATTTTTGCCCAACACTGTTTTAGCAGTTCACAGGGTTAGTGGGACCTGGTTATTTTGGACAGTGGACATAATGCTTGCAAACAGATTGAACAGTGAGTACATGCTCCACTGCCAATGTTAAATCAAAACACCTCCTAATGCTGCTCAGCAGTTGCCATGGCATCTTATTGTGCTAGCTCTAAGGAGAACTCTAATGCATATACCTTTATCATTCTCAAACCATGTCCATACAACATGGCCCTCTTTTTCAAGATGAAATCTATAAATGAATCTGAAATTCAAGAGAGTACTTCACCTTGTGCCAGCCATGTACACATACAGCACTTAAAAACACACAACATTTACTTCTGACAGACATCTACAGGGAGCCTAACATCAGAGAGGACATTCCAGGAGAGGTTATTATTTTAATACCTCAACTGATGGTCATGCTTACTGTGAAACTGGCAATAGCAAAAACATCAGTAATGGTAAATGTACAAACATCTAGCCTAACACTAAAGCAGCTAAATCTTCAAGGATGATACCAGTTACGTGTAGATGTGGGTCCTCTGTCTTTGACAATTTGCCAGGAATGATTAACCTTGAACAACTTGTCTGACATGTTTTTCTGTTACTGAGATATGGATTTTGGGGAACTGACGCCAATAAAAGACAGGGAAAAACCTGATAAAATGACAGACAATGTACTCTCCATTTCACAAGATGAAGATGTGTCCTGCAATTTAGATAATAAAGAAAAACTTTAATTTTTAATTATTAAAAAAAAATGTGATTAATTGAGCAAAAAACAAACAAACAAAAAACATTATATTATCATCATTATATTATTAAATAATCAAATGCACAAGCAAATCCTTTCATGAATAGGACAGTTGACAAACATATTTATGACTGATAACAATAACGAGTAAATGAATAATGAAAACCTTTCTGAACTTTAGTCTTAATCAACAGCCCAGGCCTAATATTTTGGTGTATCTGGTGTAATATTTGGCGGTGACCCTTCTCACACATGGTTGGTATCCTATGTACATCTGATCAAGTGTGGGCATAAAGTGAAATTAAAAATCAATTCCTTGGTTTTATGGATGTTGAATATGCATGTAAAATGCATATTTTATTAAAAAAAAAAGTGTTCATATTGGTTCCTGTTGGCAAATAGAAATGCTGTTACCAATAAATCCCTGCAAGAAACAAATCGCTGGATCACATCTGTCAATCACTATTCAGGCAAATTCTCTTGTTTTTCTGGATATTTATGGAGTTGCAACAGCAACAACTGCTCTAACTGGGGAAAAGGAAAAGAAATGCAAACTGTCTTCTGAAATATTAAAACATCTCACAGCTATGTGACACAAGACCCACATGCCACGAACACTGGCATCACCCTTTAAACTCAGTAGTTCATGCAAACAGCCCTCTGTCTTTTCATTGATGCTTAACAGCTGCTTCATATCTCATACAGTATCAAGTCATCCTCAAAGCAATAATATTGAAATGACTCTACTGCCGTTAGATGACAAGAATTCACTGGACTCTTCTAGTTTACTCACGACATAGATTCATTCATAAACAAAGCACGTGAGTTTGAAAAAGGAGTAAGACAGTAAGAAAAAAAGAGCAGGTTAAGGAAAGAGTAAACAGCGATGAGAAGACAGAGCACGTCAGCAAGGAAGTAAAAGGAGAAATCACCTGATATCTTCTTGTTGCCTCACCTTTCTGTTTGGTCACCTTTCTCACTGTCATGGCCGCCTGTCGTTTCTGGTACTCAGAGATCTCAAAACCTAAAAGACAATATTGTCACATGATTTGTGTCATGTAAAAAAAACCCAAGATGGAATGTTTGTGAAAAGAAATAATAAGAACGTTGACTTATCTTTCACTTTGAGCAGAGATTGTTTAGTCACAATTTAACATTATAATTTGTCAATGACCCAGTCAATCAGAGCTGTTACACTTATGGTGCTTTTCCATTATGTAGTTTTTGCTCTACTCGACTCTACTTGCCTCGACCCTCTCAAAAATGTCATGGTTTCACAGTAAAGTTCACTTTTGAAGGAATGAAAACATGAGGTTGTTGAGTTGAACATGTTTGTTTACATGTTAGCAGCAGAAGTATTGGAGGATTCACTTCACACTGTAATAGTTACTTTGTATTTAAAAAATGATGATGAGTAACATGAACTTTTTATCTTATTTGTTGAAATCCTATTTTATGTCTTTATAAATGTTTGTTTCTGAAGCCATGACAACTCTGAAATAAGCACAGGCAATCATTTCATTTTATATAAAATGATTGTCTGTAACTGACCAGCACCTGCATCCACTCTGCCTGAGCTCTGAATTCAAATGACCTTAGTCTTCAATACCAGCAAAAAACACATACACAGCTGAAGGTGTGGCGATAGCCAGACGTTAGTCAGCAAGTCACAGGAAAAATGCCAGAGAAAGTGCATCTAAAATTCACAGTTTTTTAGAGAGCTGATTTGAGAGTTTTGGGATGTGTTGGTTGCAGTTTTTCAAAGTGTAGTCTGCTACTGCTTGCTTTAGTAGGCTTACAGAGCCTAGCTTTTAAGTATAAAAGTAATGAAGGCAGAACAATATTACTTAATAAGAGCATTTATTATGTGAATATTGTGGCATGATTGGTAGAATGTCTTTAAACGAGTTGGTTGGCCATTCATTCCCAGGCTCTACTAGTCTACATGCTGATGTATCCTTTGACAAAACAACCTTAAAAGCCCAATATGTAATTTCTACCACTGTGGGTCTATCAATCAAAACAATAATAAAAGACTAAGCTTGATGACATTGTGAAGCACAACAGAATCTTAGAAATTGTTGTTTGGGGAAAGCTTTTGTAGCAGAAAGTACAGCAAATGGCAATGACTGTCATGATCTGTCTGTGACAAACACACACAATAAAATTCAAAAACACAAATCAACACAGTGGCTGACTGGTACCAAATATTTTCCTTGCCATGATGATGTTTCATAGCAGGTCTGCCCAGAAAGTTATAGCGGTCATATATGATAGTATACAAATGTGGTTGCACATTTGCTATGTGTTTGCAGCAGACATGAAGGGAAACCAGAAGTCAAGCAGCTAGGGAGAGTTGAGTGTGCGCACACTCTACATGTTATTGCCTGTTCTGTGTCTCATGAAAATCAGCCAAAGTTCTGGAGAGCCTTGTGGTCATTTCTCAATAGTGGAGATAGGTAAGGTGGATGACATCATTAAAAGGTGTCCGGAATGAAACTTTGAACATGAATACAGATTTTCTTTTTTTATGGATTTAAAGAGTGTTATAGAAATGTTTGCTGTAAGTAAATTACCCAAAATATATTCATTGATGACATTTTAATGCTGAAATGTTAAATGTTAAATGTCACATTGCTCATGGCAGCAGTGTATGCAGTGTGTTTTTTAGTTTGTATGATGTGCAACAGAAAAGCGTTGCATTTACTCTATGAAGGTGCATATCAATACGTGCGAATGGCAAAACTATAATGTAGAGCGCTTTGAGTGGTCATCAAGACAAAGTACAATATAAATACAGATAATGTATCCTGAAAAGTAGCTTCCCACTTTCCAAACCGGGATGTGCGGTAACTAACCGATTTTCTCATCCTCCTGCACCATCTTCCTCTCCTCGTGGAAGGCTCTGAGCCAGCGGATCTTCTCCTCTGGTTTCTTAGCCAGGAAGATGTGGATCTCCTCGCTGTCTTTGTTGCACAATTTGAAGGCGTTCTTCACACTGACGTTGAAGTCATCATCACGCCCATCTATCGCGTCCCTCACCTCGTAGCGGTCCATGTCAATGCGGCCCTTATAGTACAGGATGTCCCGGCGTATCAGGTCCTGGGTATGAAGGAAGGAAAATGTCTGTTAATGTGCATGTGTGTGTGCTGAACTTCAAAGGTGTCAACAAGCATCTGTCCACAAACACACACACAGGCTGGACAAAAATCTAATGGATAAAACGGTTATCAAGAGAAACATTTTCAAATCAACTGATATCAATATCAATAATTGTCATAATGAATGACAGATGGTTAAAGACTGAATTTGCTGTTGTGCAAAACTCAAATAAACCTGTAAATTGTTGTTTTAAACTATTTTATGAGCAGAAAAACAAATGCAGTAATATTTAACATTCAAAGCATAAAACATTAAATTGAACCACTGTTGTATTATGATTAAAGCACCACATCGCTGCTATAACCCATGTTTTTGTTAAGTTAAAATTGCTTAGTCTAAGCCATTTTGCTAACAGTATGTAAAAACTTTCTTGATATAATTCTTGATTGTTAAACCACTGGAGCCTTAGAAAACACACAGTACAAAACAACTTTGAATATTTAATTCCCATTTTCAGATACATCAGCATGGGAGCCACATGTAATGATTATTTCTGTTAACAATTTATGTGCCAATTATTAATGGATAAATTGTTATGCCTACAAAATGTCCAAGAAGAGCAAATCATGATTAAAAAAGCTAAATATTTAATGTTAAGTGACAACCACAGAATGTTTATCCTTTATCTTTAAAAAATTACCCAAATTGATTAAGTAATTCTCTGCCTGTCTATAAGTCAATTAATCAACAAATGAGGTCCACCCTCAACCAAGCATAAATAACCCAAACTCATTCAAGGTTTGTGATTTGCAGGAATAGCACTACCATGTGACATAGTCTTTATTGTAACTTTTGCTTCAGGACCAAATAATCCAGTCACATGAAAAGGTCAAGGAAGGTAAAAAAAAAGAGCAGGAATTTCTAATAAGCATACAGCTAGACAAATCTGCATCTGTGTGCTGATAAGTGATGGGAGGAGAAGATGGAAGGCTACATGCATCTTACTAATAACACACCCTGGGGGCTGCCATTACACATGTTGGACAGAGGATGCTGAAGTAGGAAGTGTAGAACAAAGACTGAGATTTACAATTTAAAATGTCTGGGAGCTGAATTTATGTAGCGAGCCAGAACAGCCTGCACACGTGTGTGATCTGCAGACACACTGGAGTTTGTTCCTGATGCCAGAGATGTTAAGTTGTGATAAAAGAGGGGAGGACGAGGACAAAGGGGGAAGCTAGGAAAAACAGAGAGACAGTACACCTTGTATGTATTAGCCTATCCTCTTTTTTTTGGCATGTTCATGTGTGAAATGGTGAAATTATTGTTCCTGTGTGTGTATAAATGTGTGCCAGTGATGATACAGTTATTCAGCCCTGGTGTGCTTTAATGTGTGTAGTGTCTGTCTACTTTTTATGTCCATGTCTCCGTTGTCTTTGTGTGCATGTACTGCTGAGTCCAGTCAAGCATGAACATCTGTCTGACAGGAGAGCACAGCCTTGGTGCATTAGAGCCCAAACTACCACAGCTCCATTTTGTGAAAGGTGTTGAGGATTGGAATGCATATTCACTCAGAACTAGTGTTTCCTATAATGCATTTATTTGCAGCAGGTGGACAAGATTATATTATTATTATTGTGTTTGTCTAATTAAACCAGACTTTTAAAAATACAAGTAAATGCGGAAGTCCCACTGGAATTGCACTAAATCAAATATCTGAGTCTGAATAACACACCCAGATAATGTGACTGGGAGTCAAATTGCTATTTCATGCATACATTAAGTTGGACCCTGAAACTGGCCTGACCACTCTGCGCACGCTCCAGTTCCCAAACCAAAGCTTTGACCTGGAATTAATAGACAAAGAGGGCAACAGCAAGAAAAACATGGCAAAAACCAGACTGGTGCATTTTTGGACTGACAGAATGCCAACTTAATGTTTTTTTAGCCTACAAAATGTAATATTTTGAAGTTATTGGATGGTAGAAAGACATGGAATGGTGCTCAATATGCCAACAACTAAAACTAAAGATGCTGCGGCCAAAAAAGTCTTCACATAAAAAGAAGACAGAGACATTAACTACCTTCTTGCAGAGGACCAGCTGGTGATCAAAGAGGAAGAAGACTCGCTGCTGGCTGCGTCCATAAGGCTGATAGATCCACGACAACTCCCCGGTGTAAATGAGCTCCGAGCTCCTGTCCAAGATATCATCTCCCTAGATGTGCGCACAAACACAGATAGACAGATAATAAATGAAAAGACTACTAAACTGTTTTATTCATCAGGTTGAGCACTTTTCATTTTAACAGTCCTGCATTGGCGATATATGTGCCTATATCAGAATTTAAACTACACTGTTACCACAGTAACCAATAAGAACTGTGACAGAACCAAGTATATTGTCTGTGAATAGGTTTTGCCCTGTCAAATAATGTCACACAAAACAGCCTGATGAGGGTAATAGATTCAAATTAATTGCTCACAAAGCAACAATTGATGAAGTCAACCCATCATGAGTGATAAGTGATTATGCAAGTACAGAGAGGTGAAGGTAAGGTTGGAGCCTGGGAAGTAGTTCCAGTTCCAGTAAGAGTGTATATTAGTGAAAATTGATTGTATTACCTATAACTTTGACTTTTATATTTACCTCAGGTAAGGGCCTTGCTTTGCAGAGGCTGCCATTTTGCACTGCCATGTTTTCACAGCAGGCAGAACAGACATGACAAAAACAATTCTGCCGACATAAACCAGATTTATAAACCAAAGAGGAAGAAGGAGGAAATGACAGAAATAGTTGGACGAGTGGAGAGAGTTGAGAGAGAGTGTTCGCATTCTTTCTGGTAGCTGTAGGCCACATGTAGTTTGCTGACACAGTAATGCTGTGTTCCCATCATGGTATGGTTCGGTTGATGCAGTGAGGTTTGGAATGGAAAAGCATGACACCATTGTGGTGCAACAAGAACAAATGACAACAACTATGAAGGACACTGAGTAGCTCTTTTTTCCTGCTCAGTTTGTGGCTGTTTGCCTCAAAAAGACATCAAGCTTTGTATGAGAAAAGACCATGGGTGTTGAAGAAACATCAGTTGCAAGGTAGTGATGCTTTTTTGTTGCCCAATCAGCTGACGCTCATGCATGGAGCCGGTCTAGCTCCACCCTAAACTTACCATACCATTTTACTTCGGGAGCCCAAGGGGAGGGTGCAAAAAAATTTAACAGTAGGGGCTGGTTATTTTGGCACTATTCCTAATGGAAATGCAAAGAAGACATACCGAACTGTAACAAACTACTTGATGGAAACAAAGCTTAAGGAAAGGAAGAGGTGAGTGGAGGAGTTCTTAGCTTGTTGCACTCTGCAGTCTCACCGTTAGATGTCACAAATTCTTACACACTGGACCTTTAAACACAATCACTGTACTGTCCTCAGAAAAATGCCAATGAAGGACTAAGTGGCATTCAAGATAATCAAGGGACAAAATCAGTTCTTTCTGTCTTTTTTCAAAAAAAAATGCCCAATCCAACATATTAAAAGTAGGCAGATGTTTACTTGTAGTGTTATATTAGTATGGTTAAGAAGATATGGCTGTTCAAAATTTTCAGGCAACCTAAGTAAACAGATTTTCTGAACTATGTTTTTCAAAGATAAGAACAGAGGGAGAATTCCATTATGGACTATCCTCAGTCAGAAAAACATCAGATGCTTCGTAATTATGGTACAGTCAGTACAAGCACATACCTCCCAGTCCAAAACAGAAGCTTGCCACTGGGCAATCTTGTCAATGTTCTCCAGCCTCCTCTTCCTTTCATTGATCTGCTGGGTGACGTTCCGCATTACTGCCAGGGCAGCTGCCACATATCGATAGTCACTATGGACACAGTGTGCACATAATTACACCCAGGTGTTAAAGGATGAAGTTGTAGCTCCTGGAGACTAGACACTCTTAAAAAAGACTTAACGTTGCAGTAGTGAAAAGCACAGGGTAGCCTATTAAAGACAGGGGTTATAAACTAAAAGTAACAGCGGTACATCTGCTGGAGCACCGTCATCAGCCATTTTCTCTATCCACGGTTAACTCTGACTGCGTCTTTGCTAACTGAGCTGGATTTATCCCTCTGGCTTAGATGTGCAATGGATCCAATCCTCACTGTGGAAGATAATGCATGTGTGTGACAGTGCTGTGTGTGTGTGACAGAGAACCAGCCTATATCAGGCAGATTTTCTGTTGCTCCCAACAGTCAAATGCTGTGATCTGGCATGCCTCACTGGCAGAGCTGGCATCTTTCCCTCTCTGGCTGGGAATACAGTACGTGGTTTGTGAATGACCTGAAGCTGGCGGAGACACCCTGAATCATTTACACCATGTTTCTGTGGGTTTTCATGCCTGAGTTTGCACATCTGGATGCTCGTATAGGTGTCTGTTCACGAGAGATCATCTGCAAATATTTAGACTGTGTATTGGTCGTCTGTGCTGTGCATACAGTGTGTGGAATGTTGATGCTTGAACATGTGCCAGAAAAAAACAAATTCATATTTAATCTGCCTTCCATTTATTTACAAAGCTCTTAACAAAGTTTGGAACTCATGGCTATGTACTAAAAATAATTTGACTCACTCATGACATTCAGTACTGTCTCCTTCTTTGATAGCACAACTGCATTTCCTTAATTAAATAACTTTCACACAGTTACACAATGCTAGTGAAACAACAGTGTCAAAAAAACATTTGCCTCAATTGCCTCAATAATAAACCTGACACCTGCAACAGCTGCATCACAACACAATGAATCTAAAATGCAACGCATCAGTAATAGCTTCTTTTATAGCAATAGCAACACATTCTGCAGTATATCATACCTATGCTCCTGTGCGGTATATTTGAGAAGTTCAGCCAACTGGAGCGGATATTTGCAGATTTTCTGGACCGGTGTGAGCAAGAACCCATCAATGGCAATGTCAATCATCTGCTGGAGGAGGCGACAGGCCTCGAAAAAGTGCTGGTACCTGCCATCCCTCATCAGTTTACTCAGTTCCATACAGGCGTCCAAGTGGTTGTTACAGTACTCTGAGTAGATCCAAAAACCATCTTGCTGCAAAGTGAAGGAGTACAGAGGAATATAATCAGGGAGGAAAACCCTCATTTCATTAAAACCTAATTGGAAGAAGCCAATGTAAATCTAAGAATCTGTGTGGTTGTTTATACATTTACCAATCCTTTTTTCAAGATTATGACATAATTATCTCGTTAGTTTAAGATATTGTTGCTAGTAATGCTATTATCTTAACAACTTTACCATAATCTCAAGATGATCTCATAATCTCAACTGAGTTCTAATCTTCACAAGTCTGATAGTTTTTCCATCCAAATTTTTATTAAAATTATTGTATTAGGAACATGATAATAACACAACTCACATGTTCTAGAAAGCATGGTCCAATTTCAGAGAGGTGTGGTTCCTCTGTGTTGTACTGTTTCTCCAGGTCTCTAACAAACCCCATCTGGAAGCGGTAAATGTCCTCGATGTTTCCAAAGATGACCTTGAGCTGGTCGTCATTGAACATGTCCACACGCTTTCTGCACTGGCGCAGGTAGCCCTGCAAAAAAATATGGGTTATGGCTGCTGAAAGGTTTTCACAAATGTTAAATGAGGTACACGTGGGGTACATCCGTATTGGACCTTTTTGGACACTCATTACCATAAAGCCCTGACAGGAAATAAGACAATTAACCTCTGAGCACAAGACTATTCCTTTTCTTCCCAAGTAACTTTTTCTGAGAAGTTAATTATCCTGTGCTTTAATAAATTAAATTATACTAATCAGATAAAAAGGGGTTTCTTTCTTATTTATTTTTTAAAATGAACACATTATAATTCATTTGAATTAAAACAAACTTTGACTTGCTAGAGGCTCTTTGAGAGTCAAAAAACAAATTGGTGTGGGTCGAAAATCTGTCACTCCAGTTCTTGTAGTTAATTAAATGCCCTGATGCTTTGGCCCTGACACTTTGGAAAAGATCTGCTATTTCATTCTCCACCACCCAGAATTATCTTTGATGTCTTTATGAAATACACATAGTGATCCTTTTAGTTCTGTTTCTTGAACCTTAGGCCAAATAATCAAAATTAAGCAGTGAAGCAGTGAGAGTTTTGCCTCTTGATTAATGACATAAAAGACCCTGGACAGGTCACCGCAGTCGATTACTGCACTGACAACATAAAGACACAAACAAATATTCACACTTACACCCACACCAGAATCTCTAATCTAAGTCAAGACTACCCGGAGAGAAAACTCACAAAACTCCCCACTGATCAGTCCAGTAATACTAGTTTGTTACTATTTCTGGTAATAGTATGCTAATGCCACCATATTGCAATGGTAATCTTTTTGTAATAAGGAAATAATATTACAGTGATACTATGCTATTTCTTAAGTAAAAATTTGGTAATGGGAATCACAATTAATAATAACCATACTGTATGTAATTACTTGGTGAATATTACAGAAACAACACTCATTACTCATTACAAAAATAGTATCATACAATCATCATATTGTTAGTGTACTGCGCTGCATAGTGTTATTCTATTTATTTCTACTGAACAGGACAGTGAAGCATGAAAGGAAGGAAAAGAGGGGAAGAACAGGTGAAATCAAACCTTGGTCACCGCAAATGGACCCTTTGCCCTACAGGGCGCTGGATAGCTCAGTAGGTAGAGCAGATTTTAACATTATATATTGTATGTGGGTTATATATATATACACACACAATAAAAGCTTTTGTGGGAAAACTGTCAATGCCGTCACCTCAGTTATTGCCAGGAATATGTTTGTGTGCAGTGATTGTACTGCACACACAAATATATTCCTGGCACAGTAGCTTGTTTTGCAGTTGATTCTACAAAAGATTCACTCTGCCAATGTTTATATTGTCTTTTAAAACGCTTTTCATTGTTGGTTTGTTAAGGTGTTAAGATGTGTCAGATTACTCAGTCTGTTTGCTTTAATTTGTTTTCACTCAATAAAAAAATCTAAAATCAAGATTACTTTTTGATATAACAAGTAATCTGTTACTTTTATATATTATTTTATGTTTTTTGCCACAAGAAAAGAAAATATGCCAGCATTTCATTCTGTTTCTGTTTCTTATTCTGTTCGACAGGCGGACAGACACCTGTCTGTGTGCTGCTGTTGTATCGCTGCCCATGTGTGCAGCACCTCAGCGAGTGAGATGATAGAACAGTGTTGGCTTCATGGAGGCATTTGCAGAATATCACAGTGAAATGGAAGTTGTTTCTGTGTAAGAAGAGTCTGTCAACTGAGAGGAGCACCTACTGCAGTGAGGCCGGGGGGAGGAGGAGCAGGACGGTGCTGACATCAGTGTTCTTCAGCCCCGAGACATCACCTAACTTTTAACTAGTAAAACCTAACTTTCCTTTAGTGAAATTATCAATAAAATTTCTGAATCTCATCATAGATTGAGCAGCACTTGACAGTTACCTCAATAAAGCTGACTTGGTGATGAACATGGTGATAGAAAAGAAGAAAAAATATTTCAGTGTTTGGAATAGGTTTCCACCACAGCAAACAGTTATTTTATGGACATGATCAAAGGGTTACTGGATCCACCTTTCTCCTTTGCAGTGCATGACAGCTGTCATCACATGCAAGTGAGCAAATGACACAGTTGTGGGTAACACTGAGTAGACAAGAACATCACAGGGGTGTTCATTTTTGATAACGCAGAAGTACTGTAAGGAGTTACTTTTCTCAGTTGGTAATGCAATGTAAAGAGTTACTTTTTAACTGCAGTATCTTTGTAACCTAACAAGTCACTTTTAAAAGTAACATTCTATAAAACCTAATAGCCCTATTATGACAATAGGCAAGTGAAATCTTTTTTCCAAGTAAGTTTATTTAGATATTTTTCACTGAGCTGTAAATAAACATCTATACAGTGAATCACAGTATTAGTGCTCATTCTCATCAAATAGAAAAAGAAAGAGAGTAGTGAAGTAAAACATAAAATGATAATACCATATATTGACAGAGGTATAGTGGATAATATATGAATACCTTATAAAGTTTACAGAGTTGTCTTCAAGTAAGTTTAAAGTGAATCTGACTATGGTGAGACTATCAGTCCGAAAACTGAGTTGGTGCAGTCAAACCACACTTTAAACAACATTGTACAAATGTTAGATGAGAAACTCTCACTTCAACCCCCAGTCCCTCCACGTTTTGTGGTGCACGTGCGATCAGTGTGAAAGATCATATCCGGACATGGTGCTCATAAAGTCTTGTTAAAGTCTGACAGTGCAGAAATTTTTAGATTCAGGTTTATCTTTGACATGTTGTAAAACTTTACAACAGTGTGTATGAAATGCCTAAATGTGTTTAATTTTGTTAGGTATGAATTCTAGCTTTTCACTTTGGTATGATTCATAATATAATTTTTTTTTGGATGAAATCCCTCCAAGTATGGCTGGCTACACTACTGTGTGGAATTGACATATTGTGTTTTCATATTTAACAAAAATATTTTTGGATTGTTTTGGGAATCAAAAGAAAAAGAAATATGTAATGTAATAGGAGTGTGAATGTGGGAGTGTTAATAATTCACACCAGTCCGCTGCTTCCTTGCTTCTGTTTCTTCTCAGCTTAACATTTATCTTTGTCACTGTAACTTGGTATTAAAATGTGGCCTGGAATAGTCGTACATGTCTGTGTGTGCGTGGATGTGTGTGTGTTTTAGTACCTCACAGATGTCCTTGAGGTGTTTGATATAGTGCCTTTCTGTGCTCATGATCTCATTGATGACGTTAGCTCTCATCTGGTCTCGGTTCTGGAGGGGCGAGCCCAGACACAGGCAGTCATTGGTTGGGTCCAGGTGACCATTCTGCACCTCGCTGGTCCCCTCAGCTGGTTCTGCTCCCCCATCCTCCTGGTTCACCCACAGCTGAGAATAAACACACAACATCACACACACAGGCACGCACACCCACACTCACTTGAATATGAAATATGCAAAGATGCACATGGGAGATAAATGTAAATTGTAAAATCTTTCCCATAAAAATAGCATTGCTCATTTTTTAGTAATAGCACACAGGCCCACGTGTACACACACACACACACACACACACACACACACACACACACACACTGCTTCATTTACAGAGTCTCTGATGGCTTGGACAGTGATGAAGCCTCTTAGTTCAGCACATCAGAAAGGTTTGGGACAAGCTGCCAAACAATTCAGAGCCAAAATAAGCCTCTTTCTGAGACTGGTGCCCAGTATTCATTGTAATTCCAAACTTCAGCACCGCCTGTGACCCGAAAACACGTATGCATGCACAGATACTCGCACACACCCTCTTCACGCAAGTATGCACTCATCAACATTCACATACACAAAGATCCACATCCATAGTATATTGCACTCTCGGCCTCTGAGTGTGGTTTCAGATGCCCAGCAGCCAACACCTGATGACACACAGTTTGCCAAGAAAACATCAAAAAACCGACTGGTAGAATGCCAAACACAGGATGAGAAATGCAGCGCCACAGACAAGCAGAGTGACGGGTGGTAGAGCACTGACTGCAGACGAGAACTAATAGCGCAGCATTAAGACTGAGAAATATTCTGAGTCAATAGTAAAAAAAAAGTATTGAAGAAAATGATCGATATTTTAAATGGTAATAACTATTTAACAGGAATAATGATTTCAAAATTCATGAACTGTTATTCTATGTGAAAACATTTCTACAATTTAATTTAAAAGCTGAACAGAAGGCATAAGGGGTAATCTTTACTTTTGACTCATCAGTCGTGCCTCTTGATGGACCACACTGAGAATGGTGTGATCATTTCATGGGAACGTTAATGTTGAAGTAATGTCGAGGTTACGTTGCGTAGACAGACTGGTGGGCAGGTGGGCGGGCAGGCTGGATGGGTAGATGAAGCTCGGTAAACGCACCTTTGACGTGGTGTTTTGGAACCGTGGAGTTGCTATGGGGTTGATATAGAAAACCTGTTTTGTTTGGGGCTGAGGAGGGTGGGGTTCCACCTTGGAGAGAGAGAATGACAGAACAAAAAAGTACTTTTTGGATGACAGTCAGTCAGCCTGTCTGCCCTGCCCTCTCAGAAGTGACAATATGGAAAGGTGGACAGGTGGTAATGATCATGAGGAGTGTCTTGGGAGGGAGGAAGGGAGGAAGGTATCTGTTGTGGTAGCCTCCACCTACAACAACTATACCATTTTTTCCTGTAATACTGTATATTAGGTGAAGGAGTTAAGTAGCTGGATCTCTTCAGGTTTGTGTTTGTAGGATGTATTGTTACATAGGTATAAACAGGGACAGAGAAAAAAAACAATATCATCGCCGCTGAACAAAAGGCTGACCTCATAAAATCTACACCTGCTATGTTTAGAAACTGGTTTGAAAAACTGCTCTCTCCCCACAACGAAGTCCATCGAGAAAATCAGCGATTTCTCATGAGGACACACAGAAGTTGTTAATCCACTACTGTCTCCATCAGTGGGTTCAAATATGGTTTCTTCTGAAAAAACTTCTTTGTCCAAATTTACGTAAGTCACATAAACTTATCCGACGAAGCACCAGAAGACATCATAGACTTAAGCAGATGTAGATTTTATTACATGAGCCTTTTTGTTAAGTTATGTTTGTCCCTCTGTCACTACCAGAAGTTATGTGACCAGTGAGAGCAAGTGTCCAGTTCCCAGGCTGGACAGCGCATGGGGTGAATTAAATATTGATAATATGTCAATACCAAATACAGCCACACTTAAAAAAATAATAATAATACAATTTAATGCAGGGTTTAGGATTAATAACAGAAAATTCAGGTATTAGGTGATAAGTAAAGCAAACACATAATTCATATTAATGGGTTTTAAGAATAGGAGTTGAAGGTACATACTAAAAGATGTCCATCAGCATTTTATCATAATCATCAGGATGGCCATCATCATCATCATCATCATCATCATCATCATCATCATCATCATCCTCATCATCCTCATCATGGTTTTAATGTCCATGATCACTCTTGGCTAGCTGCTAGCTATTATGTAAATCTGGTTTCACATTGGATGCATGTGTGATGCGTAGCAGCTGCAGTGCCCCAGCCCCCTTTTTATTTAGGCACACGTTACTCTGGTGTGCTTGTTTACACTCCCCTTTAGCTCTTTGGGGACAGACCTCTTGGATAATTTTTGTAAATCTAACAGCAAAGATATACAATGAAAATAATTATTCTTCACAGTTTCAACGTCTGCAACACATGTCACAAACACAGCACATCTTTTTCCTGTTTCAAAGTAAAAGTATTCTAGCATGTAAATACTGTGATTTCATTCCTTTTATTGGGTCCAACGCCAACAGAAGCGCTGCTGACATATTTAAAATTATGCTTTATGATTTTGAAAGGCAAATTATGTAAAACATAGTAGAAGCTAAACAGAAGCTCCACACCAGGTGAGGAGGACAAACACACCCGGTGTGAATGACGGATGAGGATTAGATGCAGCAGATCGGCGCTGCTGCAGTAACATGTCACACACGCATCTAATGTGAAACCAGCCTAAGACTTAAATAAAGCATTATCCAACTGTGAGAAGAGCAAACATATTACTCTGTCTGTTCATGTGTTTCTGTGTATGTGCCAAGATACTTGTGCCCATGTACCTTCCTACTGTGTATTCATCAGTTTCTGTGCATATGTTCACGTGCCTCCATCTTGGTTTGTGTGGGTGTGTGTGTCTGTGGTTGCTGGCCAGCCATGGCTACAGCTAACTCACCCGTACAAAGCTGGCAGGGAACCATCCTTCCTCCTCGTCAATCTGGCCCCACCACCAGTCCTTGTTGGAGGCATCCAGCACCTTGATGACATCACCGGCCTTAAATGCCAACTCCCGGTCCGCCATGGTCACATGGTCCCATACTGCCTCAGCATTGACTATTGAACCTCCACTTATCAACTAGAGAAATTGGAGGGAGACACAGGCAATGCCTTATGTTTTACTCTTGTTATGTAGAGGCTCTATTGTGGAAACAGAACAGATAAACATCACTGAATAGAATGAACAATAAATATGGAAGCTCATGATCTAAAACAGAATGTAAATCGAATTTGAACTAGATTGTAATACAGCACTCAGCCTCATTTTGGCCCCTGATTTGTTGTTAAACCCACTCAGATTACTAATGGATGCAAATACACACCCTCAAAGGCAGGGCCCACTGGCAGCTTAAGGACTGCAAATAGAGCAACACAATAGCTAACACAGACCACAGCACAACACAACAACACAAAAAAGGCAGAGCCATTAGTGGAGAAACAACACAGTGTTCAGAGGCACAGCACCAGTCTCCACACAGGGATGGTAATTGGCCCATTATGACATTAAAATAATTACATGTGTTAATTTAATATAAATGCTGAGGAGGAAACAAATGTGAAGGGATAATCTCCCTTCCTTCATGCTGTCACCAGGGCTTGTTATTTTATCTGCAGCTCAGTCTAAGACAAAACATGGATGGATGACTCATCACATCTTTTCTATTGATTTTTACATAATGAATAAATAATGTGGAAATGGTGCGACAGTGAAAAGAATTGTGAATTGTGACTTGAACTACAGTATGTTGTGCACATGAGTAGATTTTTGTTCCTACACTGGATCTGTAAAGGTAGTTCGCATTTATGGATATAAAACAGTGGACAATGTTCCTGAGAGTCTGACATAATCAGTTTACCAAAACAGCACCACTATCCATCACACTGAGGAGCTTGGTTGCCTTGAGACATGCATAGGCACAACCACACACGTTTGTCCAGAATTCATAGGGTGGACACTCATAGACACACACATTCCCTAGCTCCTTACTCTAACTTTAACATCACAACTAAATGCTTAATCCTAACCCTAACCTAAACCCAATTCTAACTCTAAACCTAAAACAAAGTCCCTCAAACCCTAAAAAAAGCCCTTTAATTGGTGAGAGAGAAAATGCCCTCAATCCTCATGGTTTATATGTTTTTTGGTCCTTGCAAAGATGCCCATACACAAAGACACACATACACATACATATACACATATGCAGCCACACTTCTTTTTCACTTTGTTTGTATGCATCAAACCTGTGTAAGCATCTATGGAACATTTCCAAGTCTTTATTCCAATTGTTCCCTCCAAAGTATTGTTCATCAGCATTCTCCAGTCCAGAGCTAACCATGCATCCAGTCCCTGGGGCAGTAGGCAGTTCAGTCAGTGCTAACCAAGCTAGACAGGAGCTGCTTAAGCTCCAGGTAAGGCAATACCAGACGCCTGGGGACAGCTTTGTCACATGGCATAAAATTATTCCTTCACTATGGTGTTACTTAAGACTTTTGCATGGTAATATTGAGCTAGTGGGCTAATTTCTCCAAGTCATTCAGCTTTGCCAACCTAAATGAGAACTCCTTTTAAAATGCATAACACAACTGCGGCAAAAAAAATGCTATACCATTGTCCTGCTGATACAGTGTATTTATAAGGATGTTCATGAAAAACTGCAGAATGTGTGGGTATGTGTGTGTGTTTGTTTGGAATAATCCAAACCCCCCATGAGGATCTAAGCTCTCAGACTCAGCAGCTGTATTGCCCCTTCCACCTGTAGGACAGCACACCTCCCTGATGCCTTCTTTAAAACAGATACAGGGAGTATAAGCCAATCAGAGCTAAGGGGTGAACACGGGGGAGGGTCATCCTTGCCTGGAAGGGAAAGAACAGGCGTAGTCATGGCGACAGATGAGGATGCTTCACTGACATTGACAAGATGATGGGATGAGGCGAGGACACTTAAGGTTGGACTGGGATATTTCTAAATTTAGGTATGTGTGAGTATCTCAGTGAGGCAGCACTCTAATATGGACTCCTGGACTCTTAGCATGACAAACCAATCACATCCCAGAATTCACCAACACAATAATTTCCTCGTTGATGGAAATGTAATAGTTTGGCCTTTGCAGGCAGGTTTTAGATCTTGTCTTTGAGTAGGTTAATCAATCAGATATCACATAGGCTGGGAGTTGGGATAACAATAGCTCCAGTGTATATCTCAAAACTCTCCACTACAGGAAGAGAAGAGGATTACTGCAAAACATGTGCTATGCTGCCATGGAAACAGAGCCAATGAAATGAACTGTGCTCAAAACGATAAAAAAATATATATATAATAATTATTATAATATTAATTGTTGATTAATTGAAAAGACTTTGATTTACATCATGGATTACAACAAAACAGGTGGAAAAATAAAACAATGCTGCAATAACTAAGTAAATCCAAATCAGTTCTGCTTGACTGTCATCATCTGACATAAGGACCTTTGTCTAAAACAACATCCATAGAACAGATGAGCGTTGGCACCTAGTCCCAGATACTCAGTCCCCACCAGTATCAATCCATTTTCAGCCCCATTCACTCCAAGCACAATCTCTTCAGTCCCAATCAATCACCTGTAATATGGCCAACAGACGGAAAGACCAGAGAGAGAGAGAGAGAGAGAGAGAGAGAGGGGTCCATTCAATGTTCCTTCTTGCTCAGGCCTCTCTTTCCCCTCATCTCTCCATCTCCCTAATGAGATCAGTACCGACCACACCAATACATTGCATCCCTTCTCCCTCTACATGTCTGAATAAATTAGAAGCATTACATAATCAATCTTCCCATTCTCTGCCTTAGCTCTGTCTCATACCTAGTATGATCAAATGTCAGAGGAGTGGACACAAAGACACACAGATGCAGAGAAGTGTTACAGAGACACTTATTATTACCTTTGTGCCTGCTAGATGCAATAACCTTTGTCATCATTATTGTTACATGGTAGTTACATTATCAAACATCAGAGGGTCATTCAGTTAAAAAAAAAAAAAAAACAGTATTTAGGTCAATGCAAATGAATGCAGAGGAATCTGTCACCATACATGTATATGTGGCAATGCTTTCTGTTTCATGTTTCAGCACATGGTGACAAGGAAATACGTAAAAATTAAAAGTCCGATTCACTGGCTTTTATCGTCTTTGCAGCACAACACATCAGCATTCACTGCACTGGCAGCTCCACTGCATTCCAACATCCTCTTCTATCTCTAGCCACAGCACAGCTGCACCAACGCACCTACAGCATCCCCGAGCAAACACACACCAGTCTTACCATGTTTGTGGTATGTAACTGTTCGGAGAGTGTATGCATGGAGAAGTCTGGATCATACAATCATGATAATTAAATCCTTTTATGAAGAGGTCGGGGCGATGGTCCTCCGCAAAAGCTGAGTCCAGGATGTTGAGTAACAAGGTGGTGTATTCCAGAAAGAGGCTTCTCTTTCCGACGCACTGAGTGAGTCTCACAGTCCGTCCTCCCTGTGTCTGCCAGCCCTGTTATGTAATACACTTACACCCTGAGTCGAGGAGCCAATCAAAGATGCTCTGCCTAAAACCGGTGAAAAATACACACACATCCTCAAACACATGCCAACCGCACATTGACACTTCTGATTGCACATCATTTAACAGAAATCTAATGGAAGGCACCTGCCCTAGAGGGAATACTAATGTGTGAACACCTGGGACATGTGCTGGGCACAGATCCAAAGATGAACTATGTACAACACCCACCCAAGTCTCTCTCGCTCTACACACATACAACATAAGAGGCACATGTAAACACACATCTAGTAAACCACATCCACATCAAGTTGCAATGTGTTGTCTCTGTGAGGGTACATGCAAGCAGGCCTGTTTGTGCCTCATACCCTATGAGAAAAACACCAGCCTACAAGCCGTGGCTGTATGTTCACTGTATTCATAATAAATGGCTGCCAAACATTTATGTCCACACATACAGTACATCATTTACCACTTAACTACACACACACACACAAAATCCCCACAGCACTTAGCTAGTGTTAGAGAATACATAGTTTCTACAAATATGAGCCAGGCTGACATAACTATAAATAGGACTGGCATGGACAGCTCTGGATAGGCTTTTAGAATATCTATTTCTGACTTTCATTCAACATTCATGACACCTGCTTCAAAAACCTTATCAGCTCATACCACTGCATGTGAAGGAAAGGGGAAAGGACATTTTAATCTCCATTAGTCAAGCCTTCAGTAATAAATATGCACATGTATATATAGTATGATATATGATATATAGAGAATTGCCAGAAAGTTTCTATTCTTAGAAACTTGCTGGTAAATGTATTTTTTTTTTTTTTTTTTTCACATCCAAAAGGTTGTTTAGTTTTAATATAAAGTTATGCTCAGCAATCATGTGCGTGTTTTTTGTTATAAAAAACTATTATAACAAACTAGTATATTTTATGGGGGGCGGGAATCTGCATCGTCGGCTGCCCTGTTTTCTAAAGATCAACACTGGCATTCACCATAGACAAAACTTATCAGTGGACCTCTTAATAATGATGCCTTTATTTAATTAGTTATTTAGTGACCAGGTGTAATAATGTGCAGGTGCCACACTGAAACGGTGCAAATGGGAGAAATGTGAATATTGTCTATGAAATGGGAGCTGAGTTTAGCTGCATCTAAAATGGGGGAAACCTGGAGTGATGAAGGTCCTCCTTTCTGAGGCCCAGACCTGCCTGCTATTGGTTACTGTTCAGATGAGATTTCAATGACCCCCCCTGAGTCTTGTGATCAGCAACACAGAGCTCTCACTCCCATCACTATTTGCTGCAAATATCACATTTACTTCAGTGGAGAGATCCCTGCACAGCTATTTAGCTGCCATATTGTAGATGTGGCTACAATAGAATACAATGGAAAAACAAGTCCTGACGCAGCAGTAGCCTGTGTGCTTAATTAAAAAGAAAAACTGAACACACCATCAGAATTTTTTTTTGTTTCATTTAAAACGAAATAACATGGAGGAGAGAGGATGATCGGCTTGGGGGAGTGTGCGGGGGACATTTTTATGAGTTTCCAGTCATCACAGAAAAAAAGGTAAGAGCATCACAAATCTGTATCCGCACGACTACGACCACCAACAGACAACACGAGCTATCACAAACGGAGAGAGGACACAGGACATAATAACGAGGGACTGGGGGAGGGAGAGAGAGGAGGGGGTAACAGAAATACATTATGTTGTACCAACGTCATTCATTTCAACGCGTAGCCGTGATGGAGCGCCGGGTGTCCCCGCTCTCGACCAACGCGCACCGCCTTTCTCTCCTCTCCAGTGTGAAAGAGTGGTGCGCTGCGTACCGGGGCCCAAGCGCAGATCCATTAACGAGTACCGAGGATGAACATCAACAGCACGTTCACAAGCACCAGAACTGCGATCACCGTAAACACCGCGCAAGTCTGGACATCCAAGGCCATGGCGCAGCGCTGCGGGCCGATGCTGAGATGCGGTGCGCTCTCAGTGACGGGTGCTAGTCAGCTCCCCCCGTCTAGACACGCAGCCTCAAAGCGACCAAGAAATCCACCATTACAGGCAAGAAAATGGGTGAAAAAAATGATGCCCCCCCCCACGTCTCTTCTTACTCTACACGATGTGATTCATAAAGGCACGGGAAGAGATGCATCATCCTCACCATCATCATCGTCATCAGTCTGCACCGCAAAGTCTCCCAGCTCGTAAACACCTGCCGGTGTTTTGCCTCTTCCTCCCCTAAACCCGCCGACACTCGGGCCGATAGATTCTCTAAGCAAACGAGAGGATGGCTTGTGCGCAGGGCGGCAGGCTGGTCGCAGCTGTCGAGCTGCCTTCCGCTGAGTGGGGACCACGTACAGCTGAGAGGCGGTCCTCTATTAATACTGATGATCAGCCCTACACTGCGAGACAACACCGGCATCAGCCCTCACCTACAGTCGGGGGGAGGGGTTACAGCCAGCCCCTCTCTGACTACATCAACCACAGAGGCCAGAATCATAACCTCATTCATCTCCCACCCCATCTAAAAATATCACAGAGCAGTGGTGATTTATTATTTATCATTAACAGGCCCTTGATAAAAGAGAATAAATGTCCGAGTAATGGATGCTCATTCCTCGGAGGGATCACCCTCCTGTAGTTTTATTGGCTTAATGTCAGACGCGTGTGCCTGTGTGTGTCCACGTATCAATCTGATACAGTAGAGCTGAACTGATAATCAACCAAATTTACATTTTGCTCAATCAAAGAAAAAAAAACAAAAATCAAGGAATCACTTCCAGGCAATTCAAGAATTTCCCTTTGGTCCAACTATTAATCTCAGACGCTCCCAAACCAAACTAGAGAAAGCATAAAGATAGAGATAATATACTCCCTCTTTTTATCCTGAATCCATATCCATGTCTGGATCACCACCGGAATCAAATTATTTCTTCCATGTGCCCTAACACACATCTCCAGAAAAATAAATCCAAATCTTTCATTTGCTTTTTGAGTTATGGTGCTGACAGACAAACACTGCCAAAACATATCCTCCTTGGCAAAGGTGCTAAGGTCCAAAGTCAATTCAATTCAAACAGTCCAAGACCAATCCTGAGAAAGCACAGTTTCCCAGTGTCAGTGCACTCCCCCATCTTACACTGTTAACAGTTAAAGATATACAAATCCTCAGTTTGTATCCATGTCAGAAAATGTAATCCAAATCTGTCCTACAGTGTTCACAGAAAGACAAAGACTGCCAAAAACATAACCTCCCTGGCAGAGGGAATTATTGCATTTTCTAAAATACATTAATTTAAAAGTTAGCCCTTGACAAAATTGTAACAGCATGGAATAGAAAAATGTGAGTGCAGGTCAAACTCCTAAAATGTTAGATCCTACATTTACACAATACTTAGTTTTTACAGTTTGCAACACAAAACGCATCCTTTGCACTGATGATTTCATCAGGAGAGAGAGAGAGAAAAACTCGTCCTGCAAAAGCTATAAAAGACTTGCAATCGTTTTTTTACAGGCTGATTATTTCTCTCAGAGTCTTGTAAACTGATGCTGATGTGTAAACCCGCTCCAGCTCTGCTTTACTTGAATAGCTCTACAATGTGTATATTGTAACTAGACTAGGATCTGGTGCAGGACAAATTCTGAAGCAGTAACAAACACACTAACCAGGATTTATAATATTTAGTTAAAGCTGTGGTAGGGTAAAATGAAATCTCGTAATGTGTGAGAGGCCATGGGACCAGGAGGATACATAAACAAAAGAAACTACTGTAAAAATGGATGAAAATAACTATTATCACCCAAAACAAATTCAATTCAAGCAGCCTTTGCAACATGTACGTATCTATGTATCCTCTGCACTATACTGTACATATTAATAGGGCTGCGGCAATAAATCAGGTACCTTAACTAAATTAATCACCAACGTGTTTTTTAATAATTAAAAAAAACTACAAAAACATTACAACTCATTTTGCTTTGTGAACAAAACAAGATGACATTTGTGAATATCATCATCTTTTCGAGGTTTGGGAGACAAGATCAACTTTTTCTGAGACAATATGAACCAAACAACTAATGCATTAATGGAGACAATAATCAACAGATATGTTGATATTGCAATGACAATACATGTTTTGACATACTGTGCTGTACTCTTGCCCCAGTGGGAACTGAAGTTGCTGGTGGTTGTGAATATTGTGGTCAGTTGAAATCAAGGTGATGACAGTAGATTGTAACGATAATCCAGCATCATTGTAGGGATTAAAGTCTTTAATTCCAGATGTCCAAATTTCCTAATGTTTCCACTAAAACTGAACTGAAGGTATAGCTGCTGTTTGCATGGTTAGCTCAGAAACAACATAAATCTAGCAAAGTATGACTACCATAACATAATGAGCATAGTGACTTGGTGGACTGTGTTTCAGTGATGTTGAGACAAGATGTTTGGACACTTGTTTCCACCAAGAAACTGCTGTTAAAATCATGTGCACACCTGATACCAGCTATAAGCAGTTCAGATCTACCTTTCATTGTATTGCACATAAGTGCATCACTGTTGTCTGCTCCTCCTATTGTTGGCATATTTCGAAAAGAACATGACGTGATCATGAATCAATACATTCTGGAAAATTAATTCAGTTTAGTCCCTACACTCCCAAACCCACACACACCCTCTGCAAAACCACAATGTCTTCACATTCAGATGGGAGCTCTGGCATGAATCACAAGATCTCAGAATAAGTTTTAAAGAATAACACCAAAGGAATGCACTATATATCAGTATTTTTAACACCATAAATAATTTCCCGGGCACTTTCTGCACATACAAGCTGATAAAAGCACTGTCTTGAAAGCCTGGCTTTCAGTGAGTTACAGAGGGCTGTATAAGGTATCACAGCTGCAATATGACAACCATCCTCAAACAAGATTCTTTTTTCCCCCTGCTTTATGCTTGTGTGTTTGCATGTGTGTGAGATAGAGTGTGTGTGTGTGTGTGTGTGCATGTATGGAAAGCAGAGTGAGCAGATTATATAAGCCTGCCTTACCTCTGTGGGCTCCCTCTGCAATCTCCCTGACATTTAGACAACAAAGGTCACATCTGAAAGTCTAAATCTGCACAGACACCAATGCTAATATACTCATACATATACAAGAGAGGGGGGGGGGGGGGATATATATAGTAGAATATCTCCCACCAGTGAAGGACTACATGTTAAATTAGTCTTACTGTATGTGAATTATGTGACCAACAAAGACATATGCAGCTAGTTAATATGACTCCCCCCCATCATATTCAGAAGGGCTGAACAATTAATTGATTTCTAATCAAAATTGGATTTTGTACAATATAATTCATTGTCCTTTCTGTTCAAATTAAAACATACATGTTGCAAACAATTCATATCTTTATGTTCTCATCCTGAGGTACTCCAAAATAATTTGGAGTGCCTCATGTTTTAATGCTGCTGTGTGGCTGAGTTGTACTGTTCGCCTTGAAGGCTCATCATTATTGCAGACTTTGAAAGGTAATGAATAAATGTATTTATTATATCTCTTAAAATCACCCCGAACCCTTTCCACAGCTGCTCACTCTCCTCTTGATTGGGACAAGAGAGATTAACGCCAGAAACTATGGTCCAATTAAGCCAAAGGGAGAAGCTCACCTGCAAACAGCAAAGGCCGATCTAATGTCATCAAACTGGACTGTTTCCAGGATTTGAGTGTGTTTCAATATCCTGTCAGTGAATGCTACAAACTGATGGGAGTGGAAAACACATCCTCAGCACCTTCCTTGAACAAGGTAGTGGGAAAGGTGCCAAATGGCCTGCTCTAATTACTCTAAAAATGTCCTAATTTATACCTCAGGGTGAGATCCACTCATAAAAGTTGCAACATTATCCGGCAGCTTGTAGGGAGGAAGCTTTGGCATCATCCATCATTTCAAGACAGACAACCATATGAGAACCCCTGTTTTTGCTCTTTACCTTTATACAAACCATGGGAAAGATCACTGAGTCTATTTTTAGTCAGTGCTGAACTGAATGGATCAGTTTGCAACCGCTTAACATGAATATGAGCATTGCTCACTTTCGCAAGACTGAACAATACTTTTACCCACAGCCTGGCAGAAAGAGTCTGCCAGGAACTGACTGTTGTTAACACTTAGAGTGGTTAACTACACTGTAATATCTGTAATCCTAATCATATTGTAAATTCTGAATATGAACTTTTACCATCAAACTTAACATTCACCGTCATGCAGTTTAAGATGTTCAGATTGAAAGTCTTTGTGAATCAGCCCAACTCACCCCAATCGTAATGAAAACTTAAATTAAATATAGTGAATATATTTCTCTGTCTTTGCTGTGAATGTTCGGTAATTTTGTCTAGATGGATTATGTGATTAATTGAGTGATACTGCAAATGGAGTTGCTCTGGCAAAAAGTTGCAAGAAAGATTTTAGACCTTTGTCAAAGAACAAAAATATTGATCTCTATCTCTCTAAAGATTCAAGTTGTATGCATGCAAATAACTTCATTCTAATCTGTATTAATTATACTTTAAGATAGCTCTTTTAAGTAGAAACCAGTAAAAAAAATCCCTAATCCTCTGTGCCTCACACGAGTGCATAAAATCAAATTATGCTGTTCTTTAAAATTGTGAACACACATTGATACTGCTGGCTATCCACGATGTACTGTATAATGAATTGAATGAATTCTACATCTGTTTCAGAAAAAAACTAATCATACCCTTTAAAGTTCACATACTAGAGCCTTGAGGTCAGTCATCATTCTACCAAGCATTAGCCAACGCTACGTCTTCAGAAAGTCTTTCCTTGAATAACTACATTGGTAGCAAATTAAGTTTGTGGTGAGTAGGTATTTGGCTAATGGAAGGCAAAACCTACCACACCCATTTCCCCTCTAGTCTGCTGCATTTCTTTTGTTCCCCTCCAATCCCCACAACAACCACACTAACTTCCTACTTCCTGCCAGGCCCTCCAGCCACAAAGAACCCTAAAAATAAATCGCTGGACTTTTCCTGAACGCAGCTTTGTCACCATTGTTCAGACATCAGCTGTTTATTCGTTCAGCTCAATTTGGCTGTCAGTGTAAAGTCGAGTCAGTGGGTCAGAGCAAAGGGAATTTTTAAAAAATAGAGTAAGATAGATGAGACAGAAGAGGAACATCATGCCAAGTAGGCTGGAGGAATTGACTTCACAGACATCACAAGTGAAATCTCAAAATTCCTCGATCAAATAGTCACTGGAGAAATGTCAGTCATTAGTAACATTACTACAGGACCAGTGACATTGAATAATTATTTCATGATAAACCAGTGAAAGGACTGTGGGTTCTTCATAACATAATGAGGCTATAGCAGGAAAACTCATGACTCTAAGTCTCCCTATTAACACTGCCAGATTTTTTAGTTAAAATGGCTTTTGGAGATACATTTGCAAAGGAAATACAAAATATGAAGCTAAAATATATGTCACCTGCTTTCCTTGCTTATGTGACAGAAAGTTGGCCTTTATTATCATGCTTTGAGAACTGTATTTTAAACTGCAGCATCAATGGCTAAAAGTGTACCCTATATAAAAATGTTTACTTAAAATTAAATTGGAAGTGAACCAGTGTAAGTAAGTCTAAGCAACTGCTGACACTTCATGTTTTGCCCAATAGTGGTAATAGTGAAAACTAAAAGGAAAAGTGCAGTGTTATGGTTTTACCATGGTGATGATTTCACTAATTTAATCTGTGCACAAACTATTTTTGGCTCAGTACACTGGTTGCCTAGCAACCTCATGATGATTCTATGACTTGGCCAAATTAATTTGCTTGATTTTTAAGATCATGTTGTATTATTTCATACTTTTACTTTAATGCTCACCTAAATTACCAATTGACCACAGTGAACATGATTTTACAGCAGATTAATTGATTTAAATTCCAATTTGCATTTCCTGTGCCTATTGATCAGTGGGATTCCATTATAAACATCTAGTATACTACTTTGCACCCAGGGCACACTGAGCATAAACATAAAAAAGCATGACAGCAACCAAAAACTAAGATATATAAAAAACAGTATCAAATATTTTTATTTTTTTTTTGTAAAATACAACTATAAGCTATTTTAATTCAAAATTGTTGCTTATGGGTTGTTAAACCTGAAAATTAAGTGACATGCTTTAACATGCTTTCTTTGTCATTAATTGTTGGTTTAACTTGTAAAAGTAATTTTACCTCAAACAGAGCAAGACTGTCTGTCTGTTCTTCAGAGTTTTTCATTATTTGGAAATTCTATTCACATTGTTTAATTCATTCTTCATGCTATTTTAATAAATACAAAAAGCCCAAAATAGTTTAATGATACACTGAAAATACTTAAATTCATCTAAGTACAGTCTGTTGTCACTGTGTCAGTTTATATATATGTATGTATGCATGTATCTATGTATGTATGTATATATACACGCACAGTATATAGTATACAGTATATAAACGTCCCCAAAGTATGGAAACAGTTTCTCTACTAAATGGCAGAGGCACTGTAGACAGTGTAACAAGCTCGCTTAAGGGAACTGGGTTTTTCAGAGTGTAACAAAATGGAAGCATTATAGAACACTGCTGAAAAACACAGTCTGTTTTTTATTCATGTTTCTGTTCCAAATCAGTGCCAATGTGTCCTTAAACAAAGCCTCCAAATTGGTCATGTGAGAGCCCAGCAGTAGGGTTAAGGATGAAACAAAATCACCTCTGCTAGGATTTGGTTGGTTGCCGTAGCCAGCACTGATTTACTCTACTTCTCCTGTGCCGGTTGTGAGTGTACTGAGTGTTCTCACTAGTGTCACCATTCATCAGAACACTGTCAGCCACCTGCGGCCCAAAAGACTGGGAGGTAAGAGCAGCAGAGCTTTAACATCCTATGATCTGTTTGCTGCTTCATTTACATGCAATGTTTGTTGAATATCTGCACTAAGCCTCTGTGGGGATTTTTATTGTAACTGTGGTTGGCAATATAAAGCCCACTTAGCCACTCTAATCAGCTGTCATGCCTACTGTACAGTATGTAATAGATGTATAACTCACTATGAAGTGAGGGGTGGAAACAAAACTATACAGCTGAACCAGTTATCTAAGCTTAAATTATTTCACATTCTCAATGCTGCCACACCACGAGAGTTCAAATGCAGTGCAGTGGATTGAAATGCAAAACTCTGCAGTGAAACAATATTTGGGTGTGGGCTTGCTTTTTGTTGATAGGTCCATTCCTCCCATCAAAGACCCCACCTGATACATCACATACACTAACATGTAACAATATATATGTCACTGATGCACATGGGAAGTTGCATACTCCTATACTCATACACACAAAGGCCACAGAAAGCAGGTGTTTTTACATACCTGCAGGGATGGATGGATGGATGGATGGATGGATGGATGGATGGATGGATGGATGGATGGATGGATGGATGGATGGACGGATTGTGGATGTGGTGCAAAGGGAATGGAAAAAAACAGCAGGGAGTAGATACTTCATCTGAGGAGGAAAAGTTGAAAGAAGGAGAAGCCAGTGGAGTGGAGGAATGAGGAAGATGTGCAAGGAGTGAGGTGGTTACATAATACGAGTATGTAATGGAGGGTTTTCTCTGACACTGTGAGTGGTATAGCAGGGAGCTGGGGAGGTCAGAAACAGAAAGTGAAGCTAAATAATGTACACAAGAAGTGGCAGCTGCCAGAAAGATCCAGCCCATCTTTCACAGAGGCTTACACTCTACGTACTCTAATTAGCAAACCACTGAATGGGCAGTTGACTTCTGTCTTATTTTTTAGACCAGTGGCCAGGGCAGGAACAATGTATTGTATCATACAAATACTAAATTAATATGATTTACATCACAGCAGTTGACTACAAAATTACAGAAGGAAAGACAGATCAGAAAGCACTCTGTGAAAGTAAACGTGACATATAGTTAAAGGTCCAGTGTGTAAGGGTTTGGTGAAATTATTTCTATTTGAAATAAAAAAAAAAATGAAATATTTGTGTTTTTACAATATTTATTTTTTCAAGATCTGTTTTTTTTCTGAATGAAAAATCCTTTAAGATCCTTTAACAGACGTAAAAACAGATGCAATACAGTTTACTTCTATTATCTATATTACTATTATGGAAAATTATAAAGAGTTAGAACTGATCAACCAATACATTAAATTCATATACCAGTTTTAAATTGGGGCTGCTTTGATTTTGGTGTGATTTTCAAAATGTTTTCCTATGTGAGTGCTCCACCGTTTAGTTAAACATTAGTGGAAAATGTTGCTGCATATGCCAGTTGGTTGTTTCATTCTTTTTTGAGGCAACAAATCATTAGATTTTAAGTTTAAATAGAAAATACTTTGTGGGACATTTCTAAGGTGTATGGATGGTTTAGTTTTAAAAACAAAAGGCATGAAGGCAAAGCATACATGAGATGCAAGAAAACAATTCAAAACAATTAGGTTGACAGAGCAGCAACATAAAAACCTCTAATAATTAGGTCTGAATATTTGTATAGACAGACATCATTATTATGTTTATAGTGTAAACAACTGTGAGTCTCAATTTCTTCATTTGTACATTCCAATGTCACTACAAGATCAGACCAGAAATGTTTTTAATACATAGCAATGACCAAGAGATTATTCATTTTGAACTTTGTAGGATTAAACAAGTATCAATTTCTTATTCTTATTTTGTGATTTTCAGTTTGTTCTTTGCAGACTCCAAAATGTGGTATATCTTTTGCTCAGATGATATAAGTACCGTTTCTTCATTTGATGTTGAACAACTTGGGATACAATATACACTGTTATATACTGTAGCTAGGTATTGCGTAATCTGTAATAATATTGTTAAGAAAAACAAAAATCCCCTTACCCCAAATTCTAACCTAATATTTTAGGTTAGAATTTAATAATAAGTTATTAGCACAAATAACACATTAAAACCTTGCTGTGGAAGAAAACTGCAACACATGCAACCCTGTGGGGCTTATTCTTTCAGGCGATGATTCCCACAGGCTTATGTGGGCTCATCATGTTACCTACATCAAGCTGACTTTCTTATGTGTTGACTTAAAGCCAGGCAAATCCCAAATATAAATCTGTCAGCGAGTCATTAAATTTAAGCGTTTTTCACAAACAGCAGGAACTAATGATTGTGGGTAAAATTATTAAAGCAGCCTGATAAAACTATTACAAATGATGCTGAATAACAAATGCTGGAGAGCCTTGGGCCCAGAGTAAGTTTCACAAAAGAAATCACTGCATGTTGTGACATAAACTATTCGCAATAGTTTCCCCACTAGCTGTACATACTTGGAGTGATTGTGGAAGGATACTAATACTGGCATCTGATGAGGTATGAAAAAGAATGCAACTCCCAAACAGCACAAACACAATACATGCACAGGCATGCACGATCTCACAAAACACAGCGTTTAGTACAATAAAACAGGATACACCAGTGAGTGAAAGAGTTATCACAGAACACTGCTCCTTTAGTGAGCATGTATGCAGCCATTTGAAACAAAAGTGGAAATGGCTTTTGTAGGGAGAAAAAGGAAACCATTTAAACAGTTACATAAGTGAAAAGGCCCTGATCCTCTCAGTCTCTCTTCCTAACACACAAAAAAGCTCACCATGCAAGCATGGAGACACACGCTTATGCATACAACGCCACCACCTCCAACAACAACAATTCACGCATACCTGACAGGCAGATCCCTATTCTTTGGAAACAACAGCCTAGGAAAGCTATGACACAAACACCTGCTCAGACTCAGTCAGACACTTCTATTTATCAGAGGCCACTGCATCCTTCAAAACAGGATTAGCTGGTGGCTGGAGGAAGTCACAGCAGATACGTGCCTGTATCTTGACAGAGTAATAAAAACCGATAAAGAATTCTACGTCACCTGTGGCTCAGGGTGCAAACTGTACATACTGTACATAAAGTATTTTTGTAAGACTCGTACACATTTGCAGTGTCACTGACACTAGAGCTATGCATCAGTAGCTGGTGCTAGTCATCTTTCCCCAAATAATTAAGTCGTAATGCAACGACTCATACACCCTGATGGATGAATTCTTCAGAAGCGCATGTGCGGTGTGTGTGTGTGTATGTGATTAGAAAACAACATATAACCACTGATGCTACCAACATGTGCATGAAAGAGTGCACGTAAGAAGTTGTTCAACACAACTTTGTCTTTTTTAATTACTGCCTTTCTATTTCCCCAACTAAAAGATATTATTGCATAAGGTGATTATGACCAGAAACAAACTGGCATAAAAAAATTAATCATACAAGATTTCTGTTGAAACTCTTAAGCTGCATTAAACATTTAACAAGTGTGAAAAGTTGACAGCAGAGCTTCAGCCACAGCATCAGCAACACACAGGAACACTGTCCCCTCATCTGAGAAGAGAAGAGAAGAAAAGAGAAGAGAAGGCAGTGACAGGGAGAGAATTCCATTTAAATGAAAGGGAGAAGAGAGGCGTCAGCATTAGTGGTTAATCCACTGCAGTGAGAATTCTTTCTCTCTGCCTGCGGCCTCCAGGCTCTAGTACACATCCTAACATGAGAAACATACGCTGCTCTAACTCAAACAACAGGTTTGACTCTGACATGAGGACAACACTGAATAAACAGGGTACGACTTACCACAGGACAGCAACACGCAGAGTGCATGTGGACGCATCGTCTGTGAACATGACCATGCCATGTCATATCGTTTTGTACATATGGATTGAATGCATATATGATGCTTCCATGTTCGAGATGCAGTCATAAATCTCCCACATGAGCCCGCTACAAATGAACTCCCCTCACCATTCAAACACTCTCAAGACATTTCCAGTGTCCACGCTCCCTACCCCAGGGGAGGGCCATGACACAAAAATGCACACAAAGGGAGCATCTCTCTGTTTCTCTCCCACCCCCTTTTCTCTCTCTCACCCACACACTTTCTCTATTTAGCTTACACTTAAAAAGGCTGCCTAAAGATAGAAGCAAGAAGATGAGCAGGAGCCAGAGAGTGTCATGGCAACAATGTGCAGTGGCTCACAAACACTATTAAGACCAGCAAGGAAAAAAATTATAATCACAGCCTAAATGTTGTAGTACCACCTCTTAAAAGACAGTTTACTAAACTCTGGGCTCATAATTTAGCAGCAAAATCAACTACTTATTGTACAAAAATGCTTCAACTGTTGAAAATTCACTCACAACAAAGAAACTATGAGTTCAATACAACACTATGCATGATCTTCTTAGATAAATAGTCATATAATTCTTTGGTATTATTAAGGGAAAATAAACTCCCTAAGAATGCATGCTAATACATATTCATTGAAAGTATTTATAATGCTGTGCTGCTCTTTACTCAAATAAAAAAGATGGCAGAGAAGATACAACTCAAATCATCCCATATTCAGCAGAGGTTCAATTTAGTGTGATCAAATAATGATGTAAACAGTGTTCGAGCACTATGCAGTGCAGTTTTGTAGCGATAGGTGTTGGACATGGGCCCAGAAATGTTCACTACCCAATCAGGATGTTTCAGAAAAACTCTGCATCTCCTTCCACTAGAATCCCCAGAGACCACTTACACATCAAAGCAACAATTCTGAAATGCCTGGTTTCACTTCCTGAGTAGTAAGTATTACTCCAGCATACTCTGTGGCTAATTTTATACTAATGACACAGACCTATTACACTTACTCACAGATTCCAGCTCACCAGATATTTGTGCTCTTGTGTGATTGTGAAATATCGGAAATGTTAGATGTCCCAGTCAGTGCGAGTTAATGGCCCAAGACTACTGCATGACATTAATGCACATGACATCTTTATGAATCAGTTTCTTCATCAACTGGATGGAACACTGACCAGTGCTCTGACATCTCCATATTACCAGTAACAGTGAAGGGTGTAACATGTACACTATACGTACAGTATGTGTATATATACAGGTACGTCTAGGTATGTATATGAGTGGGTATGTATGTGTGTGTGTGTGTGTGTTTGTGCAACTCACAATGTTGACTTGCAGGGGTTCCGAACCTGGTCTCAGCATCCTCCTCCTCCTGCAGCTCCCTGCACCTCCAGATCGCAGACGCACCGATGATGCGGATTGACCCATGTCTGCTGGTGAGAGAGGCAGGAAAACAATTTAACACCTTTCAATCACAAGTCTGCATAGTGATGAAAAAAAAAGCAATGGTACCTGACTGAGGCAGGAGAAGTGCCAAGGCAGTGAGAGTGCTGGGGGAAAGCGGCAGAGAACTGCAACGCTGGAGAGATGCCCTGAGTGGGGGCTCTGATGGTGACACACCCGGGGGACGAGACAAGGCCTGGAGGGTACTGAGTAGTTAGGACATCTTCTATTTTCGTTACAGTTACTTGAATGTAAACGCTCAGACCAACACACAAATTTGAACACACACACTTGACACATGCTTTTCACGCTAAAAAAATTCTTCCATGCTGACTTGTCCCAATTTTTTGCAGTGAATTAAAGAATTTCCCATCCAGCATGTCTATTCTGGGGCACTGGTCGGCGTGCATGCCCTGCAGCAAACCATGAGAGACTATACACATCATGCCAACCAGACGGCCTCTCAGGTTCAAATGAACTGACTCTAAGTTAGGGCAATGAGAGGTAGAGCTTATGGGAGCGATGAGGCAGAAAATTAGCCACAGAGAAAGACTGAGAGTGAGGGAGGTACAAAGAAAGATTGTCAGAGAGGAGAAAAAAAAGAGAGGGGGAGGCGAGCTGATGGAAAAGCAGTGTCCAGATCCTGAAATACAGGCCTCTGTAAATGGGGCAGAGCATGCATGCATTGTTGCTGCTAACAGTGAGCAGTGTATAAATACAGGGTTAGGAGAAAGCTGCCCTTCAAAGTCCATTACATGTGTTTGATTCATTATGAGCTCAGGTTATATTTATCTACGCAAATCCTAATAACTCCTTACTTCTTTACTGTGTATATACACAGTATATACATATATACAGTATATACATTTGGCTAGTATAAATGCATATTTGGATATTTATGAGACTGTTCATTATTTTATGCCAATGTTTGTGTATTTATTTTCAGTGATTCATGAATACCAGTATTTGTTAGTTAGCAGCTTACTCTGTGGTGCATCTCCATGGATTGCATCTCCCTAGTAACACTGGTCTCTATGACAGAGCATGGCCTGGAGCAAGCAGCCATCCATCTCTGCCCGAGAGAATGTTGCATGGTGGGAGCAGGCCTTCGTCTCCGCCGACACAGTGAGCCAACCTCACTGTAGTGGTTGTAGAGATCTCGGTCTGGGTTGGGTCTCCACTGGTCCAGGACAGCTGAGGCCGGGCGAGGACGAGGGCGCAGGGGCCTGTGATGTACAGACGTCCTCTCTGTGCTTGAGTGGGGCAAGGCTGAGCCTAGCTGTCTTACACTGCAGCCGGTCTGGCTGGCAATCTGCTCACACAGCTGTGATTGGCACAGATACTCAGCAGTTTGGCCCAGATAAAGGTGCAACAATGCATTTATTGTGTAGGAAATTGGGAGGACTGCCACTAACTGCCTTCATGGCAGTTCAATTTAAAGGGAGATTTAAAAAAAAAAATACAACAGACTGGCACATTTGATTTGTAAACACATACAGATAAAGACAGAGGATTTTCCTGGTGCCATCACTTCTCTTTAATTATTGCAGACCTGCACATTAACACCTTCCCCAAAACACAGATTCACCCTTGCATAATAATCCCCTATGAAAGTGTGCTGAGCGCTGAGATGTCATATCTCATTTTGTCATTAGGAGATAGGTAAAACATGTCCTGACTCGTTGGTGTGACTAGAAGGAAGATGACTAATTCCTCCACTGGAGTGAGAAGCCATCATGAAGCTCAGACGTCAGAGAGCTCTAGGGCTAGCGCAGTCACACATGGCCAGCTCAGTGGGAAATAGGGTTTCCTTGCAAGCTACACAAGGCTGGCTAAGCTGGAAAGGACAAACTCATCTAGTGTGATGCTGCCCAGTATAATTACTAATTCCTCTTCCCTCCAACAGATGGGGCAACAGGACAACTGCAGAGTAGGTTCCCTTTTCATGTCCTCTCTGGCTGGCACATTTGTTTTTCCATGAAATATATTATTTTATGGAAATATTCAACCACACCTTGGACTTAAATCATGAGTAACAGCTTTGGCACAATTTGCTTTCTTGTTAGAAACTAATGATTGTAAAGAAGTGAAAGAATGATGATGGTTACATAAATGACAAGAATGGTATTTTGAGCATTTATGCAGTAAATACATGATGCATGCCTCTAGCCATGTTAATGATATTGAAAATTTCCTGTAATGGAATGTGGTAATGACATAAATACAAGGTAAATTATATGCTACAGGCAATTTCTTACAAGCAAATAACTGAATTATTTACAAATATGTTCATTAAAGTTCACTAGCTCTTTATGAATGCAGCTCATTTTGTTTTCGAAGATTACTTACCTTAAATATTTCCTCTGTGGAATCTGATGCAGGCACACTATTGGTTGTGCTCTCTTTATCACCTTGTTGTGATTGGGCATTCACTTCCTGTATTTGGTGGGAGTCAGGTGGAGCATTGTTGGAATCCTGCTCATTTCCTGTCTGTCCCTCTACCTTTTCATCTTGACAGAGACAGTGTAATGGATCTCTTTTAACCTCTGCATCTTTTTGAGTGTCTGAGTTTGACCCTGACTGGTGTATATGATTCTCTACTATGGCTGTAGACATGTGGTTTGCCTCTTTGCCTATATATTTTCCTATACCCTCAGAACCCTGGATGCCATTGACAGCTTGACATTTTGGGCCGGCCCTAAAACCTTTCAGGACCACTTTAGGGGACCGTCCACCTGTCGAAGGCACTGTAGTCTCACTGGCTAAGCTGCTGCAGTGTGAGGATTTAGTGTTCACTGGTGATGATTGGATAGGCTGGGATACTTGAAGTCCTTCACTATGAAGTGTCAGGGACAGACTGTGAATGCTGTCTACTGTGCGCTGTGGGGCCCGTGGGGAGCTCAGTGAAGTCATCTCTCCTTCTGGAGGAGAGAAAGAACGTGATGTTGTCCGCCATTTTCTGGCTGTCTCTGCTACACTGTTGAAAAACTTAAAGAGACCACCAAAGTGCCCCTTGGCATCAGTCTGTTTTGGGGGCGGAGGTTGAAAGTCTCTGACACTCTCAAAGTCTACAGATCCATAGTCTGAGTCGATAGTTTTGTCTAGAGAGTGGAGCTCAGAGTCAAAGCTCCTCTCTGTGTAAACAGGATTGGCCTTCCCCAAAAGAGAAATCCTCCTCAGGTAACTCCAAACATCTTTGTGCCGCCTTCCTCTCCCCTGTTGCGTGTGCAGGCTACTTTTAATGCTGGGCTCTTCACAGCCTTCTGCTATTTTGTTACAGTTGGTTGGATTATTGTGGCTTCTTTTAGTATAGGAAACTCTTTCAGATGGTTTGCAACCATTCTGAGCCACAGCCTCTCCCAGTACAGTTTGCTGACTGCCTTCAACAGGAGCTGAGAGGTCAATATCTTCAAAAGAGCAGTCAAATTCTGCTGTATAGCCAGCATACGAGTGTCTCTTGCCACGGTGTCTAAGTGTGCCCCTGCTGGTCTGCTGTGGAGTGCCAATGTCATGACAGAAAGAGTCCTCATCCACCAGTGAGCTGCTGAACTTTGCTGTGGCCAACTTCCCTGTCCTGCCTTTAAACACAGAGGGGGATTTAAGTTTCTTGAAGGAGCGGACTTTGTCAGCAAATGAGAGTTTAGGGATGGAAGCTTCCCCAGGCAGGATCATGGAGTGGGGACGCCTCTCCAGCTCTGATGCAGCTCTCTTTCGGTTCAAGATCTTCCAGATGCCCCCTGATGCCCGGGCCCTCCGGTTGACCTCCTGTCTGTCCTTGACAGTGGGCTGAGAAGATGCAGCCTGGGTCCCTCCCTGCCCCTCTGCAGGCCCTGGCCCAGGGTCCTGAATATAAACACTGCTGCTCTCATTCGCCACGTCCAGAGAAACATTAAACACTCGGTTGACAAACCCATTAGGGTTTTTGCTCTCAGGGGCAGGATTTTCAATCTGTTCCATCCTCTCTCATTCTACAGTGTCAGCTATCAGCTCCAACAGACATTGTGTCTTGGGCCTCTCTCACTTGCTCTGAAACACCTGTAGAAAACAAAACATCAGTTTGACATTAAAGCGACTGCAAATGTCATTAAGGCAGGACAATAAGAACAACATATCAAAATATAATTTTCCTCAATATCAATATAACAAAAAATTCAATATGTATATTGATATTTTTATGCACTGTTCATTGTTTCCTGTCCATAAAGAACCACAATTGATTGGTTTCTTCAACTTTCAATCAGAAGCAAAAACACTCTTTATGTTAACCAAAAACATGTCACAATAATTATCAATGTCACTTGATAATTAATTTAATTATCAATTGTGTTAATTATTTTTAGCCTGATAACATTTTTGGTAAAATTAACTGGCCCTACTCATTCAATATATTTCTTAAATTATGAGAGCATTCCCATTAAAGTGCAGGATTTAGGTGAACTTGTGTACATTTGGCAGAAATTGAATATAAAATAATTAATACCTTTTTTTGAGTGCTTAGAGAAGGGTGAAGTGCAGGATATTCAGCTGTAACATCTAACTTCACCTATATATGTTGCTAAATCCTGTACATTGTACATTTAAGGCTTAAATATATACCATAAATGCAAACTTTAAATTTATTACAGTATATTTTGAGTGGATGCTGTCTATGATTTGTCAGAAGAGGTCAAATGTTCAATTGTGGATAATTTAAGAAGCTACTCACCGCATAAAATACAGTGGAAACATCTGAGCTGTGATGCTCTGTCATGGCGCTTATACTACAAGTCAAGAGTTACAAACACCCAATACAGCCTCATCCACATGTTTAGTTCACATTATCCATAGTAATTATTTGAGACACAATCCCCTTCCACCATTTAAACCAGCAGGCTGTGTTGTCATGGAAACACTCACTACAGAGAGATGTCTGGTTATTTCAGGCCTGCTCCAGCTGTGACATCATCATAACGAAGATAAGCACCCTCTGGGGATGAAGATGCTGGGCAAGTGCTACACTACAGCACATTTTAATTAACCCCCCCCATCCCCCCAATTTCATAATCTCTTTAATGTGCATGGCAGCATCTTATGTAATTTGGTGCCTTCAGCATACATCAACATTGAGGATGTGTTTCGATTAAGATGGCCTTATCATAGACTGTCACAATTTAATGCATAAGTGTTTTTTAATGATGGATGGATATTGTTAAAAAGGCAGCACTCGGGCATTATGTGAGAGTCATTACATGAGCTCTGTTTTAATCTCTTTAATGACACTTGACTATCAGCTACTCCACTTAATCTAATAACCACAATGTGTTTTTTTTTCTTTTTCTCCAGACTTTAAAACAAAGCTTGGTGGGTAGTTTTGAAGGCGCAGGAAGTATGAATGGCAAAATGAAACACACATAAACGAAGTATTTCTGCTGTTTGGCGTTCACAAAAGACGCAACTCCATTTGACACTTGTACGCAACGTTAGCTTTGACAGATGAGTAAGTGCAACAAGGGCTGGGTGCATAAACCGTACGTTTAAAAAATGGCGTCATTAACATTAATCATCATAGCAGGCTGTAATAGTCATGCTTTTTTATTATTATTAATAATTATATTAATTATAAACTGTTTTTTTTTTCTAACGTTAGTCTCGCGTTATTAAATGACTTAACACGTTAGCGGGTAAGTTACGCTTTAAAATCCAGGAACTCCGGAAACTTACCTACCAAGTTGTCTAAGACAAAATAAAGCATCAAACAAACAGTCGCTCCTCGCGCCAACTATGCTGTGAACTTACCTCGGGAAAAGTTCTCCTTGTTAAACGGGACCACAGCCGTCCTCACAGTGGACACGGGCTTCTCCAGTGTGTTTTAGCGGGTTGAACTCACATCCCCGCGTCGGTCTGGAGCTGCGACTCCTCGCTGGGTCACATGTGTGTGGTTTTCGCCTCTAAACTCTGTGAGCTCCGATCACACAGAGAGAAAACTCCCCGAGTCGCAGTGAACTCTTGCCCTGTAAGCTGCTGCAGACGCCGACACTCTGATTTGTGATAAAGCTCTCACGAAGACCGAGCAACACACACACATACACACACACACACACACACACGCACACTGGTTTCCCTGAGTTCAGAGGACATTGCATTGACTTGCGTACAAACGTAACCATAATTACTGCTGGCCTAACCCTTACCTTAACCTAACCCTAACCTCAGCCTAGCTTTAAAACATGTCCTCACCTCAAAATGTAGTCATTTACCTTATGGGAACTTGATTTTTGTCCCCATAATGTGTGTTTATAAACAGCTTTAGTTCCCCACAACATAAGGAATACCCGGTACACTCACACATTTGTCTCTCTATAGTTGTGAGGACATTTATAGACACATTTCCTAGCTCTTTACCCACCCTGCCTTACCTTAACTCTAACTCAGACTGCCACAGGCTCCAGTAAAACAACAGTGTACATCAGCTTTCACTAACAGAAACTAATGACAGGCAAGTTTGGCAGAAGATTCTGTCCAGTTGTGACCTTCCACTTTTGGACAAATTCATTCCTCTTCCCTCAGCACAGAGATACAAACTCCCCAGAGTCAAAACTAAAAGATACAAATGTTTCTTTGTCCCCTGTACAATCACTGCTATCATTTTGCACATTATTTTTGTTTTGATTTTTTTTTTTTTTTTGCTTTCTGCACTTAATTTGCCTTGTATTTATGCCTTTACCACATTTCATTACAGTTCTTTTTAACTTGAAAGTTGTTTGAGATTGTTTTGTCAAGTTTGTTTGTGCTGTATGTGTGTCTATGGTGTCCCATGCCCATTGCTTATTGTTTTTCTTGAATTTTTTGTTGTTGTTTTGGTTCTCCCAACTGCAAAACAAATTTACCTTTGAAGGCTATAACTGAACTGAACAGTTCTGCATACATTCCTGCACACATTCCTTTGAATTTGTCAATGTCAAATGTCAAAATGTCCTCAAACAAAACATTGGATTTGAGCCTAAATTGGTGCACACACACGTACAAAGTGTGTTTTTTGATGAAGAAGACCAAGTTGGAATCTTCAGTAATTTGCCTTTATGTATGAACTGTATTTTCATTTTGAAATCCTTCATGTGCTCCTAATTATATTTTTTCCTTTATTTTATAAGAAGTCTAACCGTTATACAGAGCCATTATAGTATACGTTTTGATATAGACCTAAGAGATTTCTTTTTGATGCTGTATAAGCTATATAAGCACTTATAATTTCTAAAGGAACATCAGTGAAAACAAGTGATTGACTGAACTCTGGTCTCACTAACTGATCCTCCTTTGGGATTTGCGTTGAATGTGAAAATCCTTCTATTGAAATGACACAATGGGGAGAGGGAGCTCAAGGAGGGGGGGGGGACTGGAGGAATTCACAAAAACTAAACAGCTACAGAGTTCCATCACCGTGAAAAAGGAGATGGTGGAAGAAGGGGCCTAAATTTAAACATTTCCTCTTTGTCCTGTTTTGGGGCCCATTGTCATCTCATGGCGTTCTCCCTCTTGCGCAGGAAGGAGTGGATCTGACATCAACGCTCTCAGGCTGACAATGCCAGGAAGTCTGTCTGACTGTATGTAAATATCTCAATGTGTCCATGCTTCCCTTGCTTGCCCACGGAGCCACTCTCTCCCTGCCCCTCTACATGTAGCCAGTGATGTGCATGCTACACTTCCGCATATCTCATCCACAGTTGTCACTGCAAATTACAGCTACCTCATCTTCAAATGTGCTCTCTTATGATGGAGCATCTGGCTTCATGTTCAGACCTATAAGCTTGTTTTTTTTAAATGTATTAATGTTTTCATTGTTATTTGTCCATTTGTCTGGGCTTTTTCTGCCCTCTCATGTGTCTTTTTATTTTACCACCAGAATTTTGTGTTGACTTGCTGTTTGTTACTCTCCTTCACTTCCTTCCCCTCATTTCTTCCCTTACTCACTCACTTCCTCAGAACCCCAAGCAGTCTTCCTGCTGTCCTCCCCTGTCACAAAAGACATCCTGGCTCAAATCGGCCAAATGTTTTTGCTCAGATCTGGTTTATTCAGACACAAAACTCGCCTTTTATCTTTACATGAGAAGTTCACCCAAACATCTTTTTTTATAGAGACCACGAGAGGAAAAGAGAAACAGAGTGGTGAATAGAGGGAGAGAGATTTATAGACTCTCATCCAGCTGGGACTGTGTCTGAAATGATACGTTTTTGTTGATGTTTGGAGAGCTGTGTATGTTACAGCAGGTTTATTTTGTTTCCATTTTTACTGAGTGTTGAACACCCTGAACAGAGCTCATTGAAATGATGTCATTGGCTTCTCGTTTACGGAACAATCGACCTCTTCCTCCTCTTCCTATGACACAGTCCCCATCGTAGGCTTGGTGGAGATTACTGGAGACAAACACTCACCGTGTTTAGGCCCAGCTGTAATTATTTCACCAGTCTTTGTCAAAAGCCTCTGAGTGAAAACAGGCTGCTGTGAAAAAGCCGGCCAGA
Source organism: Brachirus orientalis (assembly GCA_016785285.1). Classification (NCBI taxonomy): domain Eukaryota; kingdom Metazoa; phylum Chordata; class Actinopteri; order Pleuronectiformes; family Soleidae; genus Brachirus; species Brachirus orientalis. The sequence continues at coordinate 3,475,157 of JAFBJR010000138.1, forward strand.
CAGGGAGGGATAAAGGGGAAAGGGGGGGGTGAAGATATGTTGTGATATCAAATGAAAGGCTTACTAAAGCCTGGGAACTGAACACAGGAGGTGTAACTTGTGTGAGAACAGCTGGGATTTCAGTCAAATTTCATTTTCAGCACAGGTGTGGAGGCCATTGGGGCTGTAACACTGTTGTTGTGTGTCAGTGTCCACACAGGGAGTGTGCACACACTGGGGATCTGTATACACTGGCCACTTAAAGTAGCCTGGATCACAGACACACACCAACAAATTGACATTTTTGCCCACATTTGGTATAAAATATCCCCAGGTAGTATAGTCCCCCTCTATGGTGGTAGAAGTGAGTTTGAATTTCACTGACATTCCTGACATTCTCTCAGCACTGACCTGCATACTTCCCTGGCCCGGCTGCACATGGCACCACACACACATACACACACACACGGTTCACAGTGGATCATAAATACAATTAGTTTAGGATAATCAATCAGTTTGGGATAATCATTCAGTTTGTGCTGTGTCGCAGACTTGCACTGATACATACACACGTGGACGCACACACACATAAATGTGTACCAGCACAGCACACACATGGACAGCAGGAATGTTGGTCCGAATGTGAAAGTTTTGCCAAATAACACTTCTAGATGTCTATTGGGAGAGGGGGAGAGAATACAGAGGATGGGGCAGAGGGTGTGTGTGTGCCAGGAGGTTTCAGCTGGGGACTTTCAGCCATTATCAGGATTAATCTGAAAACAGGAAGGCGGGTTTGAATAAACAAGACAAGCGGAAGACAACCACAGTTCTACTTCCTGTTTTAAATCAGGGGAGGAAACCGCAGATTTTTTAGGAATTCAACTCCAGAAAGACCATCCTCATTTGACATAAAATGCTCTCTTGTCAAAAAATGTATTTACATTAATGCAGGCTTATTAATTTATGTCCGTAGTTTGTATGATACAACTTGGTTTTTGTGAGACAAATTCTTATGAGAGATTTTTCTTATTGTTTTCTCTTCACTTGGAGTGCATGTTTCTGTCAAGAATGAGATCAGGCAAATGCTTGTCCAATTTCTGTATCTGTGTGATTGTTTCACTGTGTCCGTGTCTTTCTCTTCAAACCATGGGCTGAGCTGGACTTGGCTGCGTTTGTGGGTCAGCAGCAGTGAGAGAAAAGTAGTCGGAGACACGAAGCAGCATTTCCGCTCATGTGGGGGCTTCCAGCTTCTTTTAGAGAGCAAAGTCCCTGATTGGGAAAACCCAGGGGATGAGGTGATAAAGGCGAGATCATACTCAGCTGAGAAGGAATATTTGACTGGGAGGAACAAAGGAAGATAAAACCTCACAAAGAATCATGTGTCTTTTCGACTCAAAGTTTTAGAATTGTTGAGAAGTAAAGGATTGAGATCCAAGGTGAGATAACACACTTTAGTAGCATGTGTGTGTGATTGATCGTAAACCGACATTCCTCTTACTGATTTGTCACAGAGAAGGCTCTTCTAAGGTTGTCCCTTTTATCTCCTTGATGAATGTCGACCTCTGACCACATCACTGTCTCTGGTCAGTGTTCTCTGTGTTGATTAGGCTGTAAAAATGGTGGTTAATTCTACTCTCTTTTTAATAGAGATGGAGCAATCACCATGTTAATAGTCACATTAGATTTAACTAGATATAATCCCTCCCTCCAATCCTCTCCCTCTGTCTCTGTGTCCTCTCTACAGCTTCTTGCATGTCCTAGTTAGAGGCTGAGGAATATGCATGGCAAGTGTGTAGCTCTCTTCTTTTTCCTTGCTCTGTCTTATCACTAAGCGAGGGAGGGAAGGATTTTGTATTTTGACTTTGTTTTTTTTTTTAATATATTTTGCACAAGCGTTGCAAACATGTCATAATCTCTAGCAGTATGTATTTTGAACAACAGTAAAAATAAGAGCGCAGATTGATTTCATTAATTTGAACAGAATGTCACACCAAAATATAATATTTGAGTATTTAAAACCATCAATTCCTGAGCTAAATGAGTCAGGAATTCAGGAATCAGGAATTAGCAGCAAACACTTAATACCTACGTTTTTATACCAACATAACAGCATACGTAGGTATAAAATAGGTGCTGGCTTTACTCAGAATTCAAATTCAAAGATACTACTCTCCTTATTGACTCTTTTATTCTTTATTTGACAGGGACAGACGCAGTGAACATAGAAAAACTAAAGACACATGTCTGATGCAAGCATTATAGTGTTTATAGCAAATGCTACTTTGCAACACCCATCCCTGAAGGGGAGATTAAAGAGATAAAAGATGGAAAACATGGAGCAACCCAATAAAATGCATATGCAGCCAAAACAATTTGATGTGGATGCTGCAAACTTTGCCATGCCATTTGCCTTTCCCATTAGTACACGCAGCACACATGGATACTGGACTTGATGAATGTGCGTTGTATTATACTTGTGCAGGTCTATGAGGGCTCCCTTCCCCACCATGTGAGTCACACACACACACACACACACACACACACACACTGTTAGAGTGATGTAACCTCATGTACAATTAGTCACACTTTCCAAAAATCCAGTTGCGGAAATAAAATCTGATGAAGAGAGACACCTAGTGGTACCCAATAAAAGTGGTTAATTTATTATCCAGCTGTATGTGATGCAAATGGTTCCTTTCTATCACATTTGATGTATGTTTTTTTTAGAATAATTTACACGGAGCAATTTTCTGTTTAGGCTACTAAAGCAGCTGACTCCACCTGTGAATACTTAGTCTATGTGGAGCTTTCTGGATAATGCATTTTATGGAACAGGCTACAGTTAGATCCCTCTGCCACATGATGGCACTCTGGCCCTTTGAGTGGCTGTGACTGAAGCTTGCAAATGAAACACTGGATGACAAGACAATCCTTTATTATTAACAATCAGATATAGCATACATTTGAGCATATTGTCTATTTCAGAAGGTAATACCACCCAGGCAAATCCAGTTTTCAGGGAAGTCAAACTGATAATGGAATAGATCTGAAATGATGAACTGGTGAAAGTGACAGATTTTAATTAACTCCATAGTTCAGAGGCATTGTTCACTCTCTCGTTAAAAAAAAAACCCTCTTATTATTAGATATGTTCAGTGAGGTACTGCTTATATCAACCCTGAAAGGAGAGGTTGTTACTGTGCACCACATTTTGTCTATAGAAATCAAGGCCTGTGTATCAAAGACAGATGTGTCTTAAGCTTTGGGCTCATCTATTTAGGATGAAGGTGTAGTTACATGTGCAGTAAATCCATTTCAACAGTCAGTCATACGTGCCACCATGTCTCCTTTCCATTGCGATTCAGCCCTTAGCTGTGCGTCAATCAATGGATCATGGTCATACCACTGAAGCTTTGACCACAGATACATTTTTTTTTTTTTTTGAGAAAATGTGCCTCTAGCTGAAAAGTAATTTGGTGTGAAAGTAAAGAATTAGACCTCAGAGATGTGGGTAGCAGTAAAAGTAGATGTGATTAAAGCTACAGGCATCGATTGGATCTCCGTTACAAGTTACCGAGCTTTGGGATGTTCTGCAGAATAACAGAAACACTCCATTCAATTCCATGATTTTCCACTGGGTAATTTCATTTGCTTTACACATTTGCAAAAGAGGTTCAGTCAAAAAAAAAAAAAAAGGGCACTATCACACACTTTTGCAGTGCCGTTTTCATACAATCTGACAATGCTTAATTGATGCAAGTTAGGTAATGACTTGGTTTAAATTAAAAGCTACAAGTCAAGTGGAACTTTCTCATTTATTATTCAGTGGAGCACATCATTTTTGCTTAAAGGCTTTAGGAGGCAAGATAAGAGGCTTTTTAATCTGTATATGGAAGATATATGTCTGTCTCTGCTCTCTGCCGTCAGTCCAGAAGAGGGGTTTGTTTTTCCATTTTTATCTAGGTGCAGATTCATTCATTTATTTATGCATGCTTACTGACATTACACAGAGTATGAGTGGGAACAGAAGCATGATGGTTATTAAGGGGAAAACTGTTGAAGAGGTGAGAGACCAGCACTCCAGACTGAAGCCACTTTTTCTTTCATGTTAGCAGCTGTCCAAGTCCAAAATGGCCAATTACCATCATTTTTCTGCTAGTGCTGGTAAAGAGAGGGAGACAGTCGGAGAGAGAGAGAGAGAGAGAGAGAGCAGATGACTTAGAGGCGGCTGAGATAAGTCAGAAAATATAACCGTATTTCCTCAGCATGGAAAATGGAAATCACACAACATCCACCATGACAGAAGGTGAATCCATCATCTGCAAAGGAAATAGATTAAATTAGATGGGTCCCTCTTGTATGTGGATATACACAGAGATTGTTTTTATGGTAATGACTGTAATTGCAATGTCTCAGAGTGCTATCACATTGATTATGCAGAGTAAATAAGTAGAGAAACAGAGAGTGACAATACAGCATGCCATGTGTAAACCAAATATCTATACTGTACTCATACATACTGTATGGAGAAAAAAGGAAAAAGAAAGAAAGAAAGGGTGAGTAAGGATCACATGCATCGCTGCATGTTCAACTCTGTAAGCAGGTATGTGCTATTATTATTATTATTATTGGGAGTGAGATGAAGACAGTTTTCCCCTGGGACTCTGCCACTGATCTGTTTCTCAGTTCTCAGTCTGATCTTTGCCAGGAGGTACACACTCTTAGAGCTTGAAAGACTGCATGCACATTATTTCTTTTGGGAAAAATATGATACTCACTTACAAAGAGCATGAGGTTTATATCACAGTATCTTTCGGTCTAAAGAGCTAATCAATCGGATCCAATCAAAGTCACGTACAGCAAATGCTTAAAAGGAAAATATCACTGGATTATTTTCAACTCTTTCGATTCGGATAATCCCTCAAGGATCATGTAGCTTTACGGGGTAAAGCAACAACAAGCGCAAGCGCAGGCAAGGGCTGAGTGAAAGATATGACATTTTCCCAGTTAGGTTAGATGAAGGGTTAGACTTGTGTCTTTTCATCAAGATTTATAATGCAGTGCACAGTATTACATGGGGGTGGCTTTGGTTGCTACTGAAAAGGAATATAGTCTGCTTTCTGACCTTTCATTCGACTGCCGAGACCTTACCAACAGGCTGACATCAATATCAGACTCTCCTGTCTGACAGGAAGAAAAGAGAAACACACCACTCTGGCGACAGTGTATGATTAGGGAGCTAAAGTGAACAGGTTTAAAAACACCTGTGTGGGAGAGGGATGAGGCTGAACTATAGGGAAAAGACTGTGCAGACATCACTGATAATATTACAAAAAAAAACCTCATAGAGAAGACTGATGCGGCATGATGCGTTTGTTTGTTTGCTTGCTTTTGACTTCAGAGGCCAGTCCACTGTGGTTCAGCCTCACGTGGAGTCCCTGCAAAATCTCATTTTAGGTCCCTGTTTAAATTTGATTAATTCCAATGCGGCTCTGCCCAGTCTGCGATGCTAACAACGAGGGTTGTATGTCTCACTGCCTCCATCTGTCCTGCTAGAACATGTCTGGGAACACAGCACTACCACAACACCAGAACACTTAATCTGCCTTATTTACTTGTCCCAATATGGCTGCTTTGCCACACACATCATTTGTCCTGCAGGATAAATATTTCCCCAGCGTCCATGCTCACACAACAAAATGTTGATTTATCCTCAGCCTGATAAACGGGCCAATCTGCATATGGCATGTTTGTGTTTTGTCAGGATGCATCCACTGTGACAATATATACTATAATTATTGTCTAAATGTGACAGCAGAGCTGCAGTCCGTTCATTGGCCTGCAGAGACCCGGGTGTGTGAGTGTGAACTGCGGCTGACATTTTGTCCTGTGTATTGAGAAGATCTATCATCCCACAAAGGGCTGATTTAATAGGAGAACAGTTTAATGTTGCCTGATTTCATTATAATGAAGAAGGTCTCGACTCGTTTTGTTCTCCTCAAAAGGAGAGAAACAAACGGGGAGTCAGGGAGAAAAGAGGGGGAGAATAAGAAAGAGATGAAGATCCGATTTGTCGTCTAACTATTTATGTTGCTGAAACAAAGAGAATTTGGAGCAGGCCATTTACCTTAATGCTCGCTCCTCTTTGCTAATGGTCTGGAGATAATTAGTAATACTAATCAAAACACTTGTGTCTGCACTCCCCTGGTGTGTCATCTTCCCTCAGGGCCATTGTAAACTGTCGACTGCCATGAAGGGCGCTCACTTGTTCCTTTTATGTTTCCATTAGACAGACATGAGAACAGTCAAATGTATTTCCCATCTGCCCTGTTTATCGTTGCTGCCTAATATCTTCTGTTTGTTGTTGTTATTGTTTTTTGGAGACTACAAACATCACATTAACATCCTTAAATTGCCATAATATTTCTGACTATCACTGCCACATTTTCCTTATTAATAAAATATGCCAACTTCTCATAACTAGAATTGGATAAAAGTGGAAAGAAAAAAAAAAACAAAAAACAAGCATCTAATACAGCTACTAGAAACATGCTAGTGAATCATTTGCTGGAACAATAATTCCACCCAACACTGAAATAATTAGTTAATGAATTAAGTGATAAAAATTAATTATTGTGTTAATTGCACACAATTTAAAAAAATGACAGTGGTTACTTGTCTGTATTTCAAATTATTTTCAAGTGGCTATTGCCAATTATTTTCACATTTATATTTTTTGAATCAACCAAATTGGTAAAATTGTAACAAAATGTAATATATGATAAGAATCAGAAATAGAAATAGAAAAGTTATATTATGGTAATACCGTGTTATTTCTGCATTGTCCACCTTGATAGTAACAATGGTAATAGTGTGGTAATAAATGAAATTAATAACGATGTTGCTTATTTTCTTAGTGATATCTGGGTAATAGCTTGGTAATGAGGATTACTATAGAGTATCAGTGCCTTCACATGAAAATAAATGCATCAATCATAAATGAATTTTGACTGGTTTAAAAGTGAAAAATATTATATCATAAATTGAAAATCCATCTTTCTCATACATATTTTCCTTTGTCATTACTAAGCTATATTTGGTATTTACTTTAGAAATAAGATGGTAGTACCACAATTTTATAATGTAAAGTGAAACCAGATTATTATTATTTTTCTTTTTTTGATGTGTTTTAAAGTCTAGTGATGTTTTAATGTCTAATTTTCTCTGAACAGACTAAACTTGAAAGAAAATCACTTCACATTTGAGTAGGTTAATTGGTTGGAATTAATGAAATGAAAATGACCCATCCCTAAACCATTAATTTGAGCTATGGAGGTTCTCTAACTTTTTAAGCTTTTTATCAGTTGGATAAATGCTTCAGATATATATATATATAAAAAAGGCTAAAATAATAATACAACTATGTAGCTTCTCTGTGAGGTGTGGTGAGGGTTGCAATATCAGTGTGACAACATGTATCACAGTGTCACAATGTTCATGATGATGGCTTTTGAAGGTACAATAGTAAAAATATGCAACAATTTTACTTTAGCTGGACCATTGTCCTGGCTGATTTACCTCCCATTTCCTCTCTACCTACTTTATATACCAAGTGACTTATTATTATTTTATTTTATTATCCAGCAATGTACAACAGAATTGAAACAGATTAGTTATGAAACAATCACAAACGTATAAAAGCAATGCAACAATTGAACAGCCACAACATTCAAACTTAAATTAAATTAACTCTTTCAGAACAAATATTCATTGTTGAGCCATTTACGAGGTTTAATGTTGGGGTTGATCAGTGTAAGCTCAAACATTATTCATTATGCAAGGTTTAAAAAGAGCCAACAGTGGCTTATCTAACTGGGTTCTGTAAAATCTTAAATGTGTATTTAAGCTTGACTTATTCTCTTCAATGATGTTATCTCAAAAAAAAAATCACAAATTACAGCCTGTCATGGGTTACTACAATAATTAGTTTATCCTTAACCTGAGTGGTAAGAGTAGAATGTAGTTGTGAAAAGACCAGTTTTACTTTGATTAAGCAGAGTCAAATAGCTTTTGAGAAACATTAGTCCAGTGAAAAATGAGGAATTTTACTACGATTCTCACAACAGGAGACTCTAATGGGGTCAGTCCAGGGCTTGTAGTGTACGTGACTGTACATTATGAACTTGCACTACCAAAAGGTATTTCTGCACGTGGGCATTAGATGAATTTGAATGAAGAGAGGGGCCACTCAGTGGGGAAGTGGCTAGCACTGTTGCCTCACAGCAGGAAGTGATCCTGGTTCGAAACCAGAATTCGAATTGGATGTGTGGGGTTTGCATGTTCTCTCTTTGCATGTGAGTTTTGTCTGGGTACACCGGCTTCCTCCCACAGTCCAGAAAAGACAGAATTTCAGAATTCTTTCCAAAATATTTGAGATGCATCTTGTACGTGTTTGGTTATAGCTGCACTGCCTGGAATGGTGTCATAGAAATGCTGCAGGATTTTCTTCACTGTAATGCAAGGAACCTTTTCAACTAACTACCTTAACTGCAACTTTTATATAATGAGAGATACCGTATATCCTGGCAACTCTATTACTGTGGGTGTTTGACAACCAATGTGGTATGCTAAACCAAAAAATTGAAACAGTCATTGTTTTTTTTGTTTTTTTTTAGCATTTATGCAGCATTTATTCTCATGTCTAGGTTAAAATACATTGAAACCTTCAGACAGTTTTTTAAAAATATTTTAAAGCTGAATATTTTTAAGGCTGAATAATAATAACACATCAAATTTCAGCTCACTGTTCTGATTTTATAGGCATCTAATTCTACCATAATGCATGGTATTGCAATATATTACTGTATCACCACAATACACTGGCTGATTTTCTCCAGCAAGCACCTTTTTCAATCAAACAAACAAGCTCTGTTAAAACAGTACCTCTCTGACATATGTGGTTTTGCTGGTGCACGTGGGAGTACATGTACCTTACAGTCATTTTTAGCAGCAACAGCAGTCGGAGATATGTCAGTGTTCTGTTTAATTCGAGTGTGGGTATTGACAAAGTGCCAAAGAATTAATTTACCTCTCTTGAAAATGTATTATGACTCATGAGTCACCTTTGCAGCGATATTACTGATCATCCAAATAGCAGTTGAGGGCTAAGCCTGGATCAAAACCGGATAAGAGGGAGAGGCTGTGACAAGCAATCCCTGGAGAGATCCCACCGCTGGTGTCTGACAGAGTTGTTTTGGTCTCTCTCCACTGCCCTTATTCATGAGCCCTCTTCAAAGACCATAGATCAGACTTCCCTCATGCACCTTGCACTTGAAGATAGAAAATTATATCTGAAATATGAAATGAAATGATATGTTGTGAAAAACGAGAGTGCTTGAAAGTTTTTGCGAGCTGTTATTTTTTGTCAGATATATGCACAAGATGCCATTGTGCACTGGAAATATATGGGGTTGATTTGAAATCTCATGCATGCTCAGATATTAAGGTACAGGACAAACTCACTCTTGAAGATGTTTTATAATATTTCAACTATACTTATCTGTCACACGCTTGCACACTGTGCAAGAAGCCAGAAGATGGTTAATGCACCTTTCAGCTGTAATGTCAGTGTTGATTTAGTGCACAATAAGAAAGGGAGGAAAAAAAAAAAAAGTAATTTCTCATTTAATTTGTCTTTAAAGTCCTACCAAGAGGTTTGAATGCATGCTATGGAGCATTTCATAAAAAAACACTTTACCATTCCAGAAAAAAAAACTGCATAAAAATACCAAACACAATAATCTCTGAAATGTTATATTGCATTGACCCTCCGGGCCACTGTACAAGCAGATATTAACATCCTGTGGATTTGCTTTGGTGTTTTGGGGCAGTACACACACAGCACTGAGATGAGTTAAGACTAATTCTGGATAAATCATGAAAAGAAAGCAATTATTATACAAGAATTAGCAAGAGGTAAGAATACAACACAAAACTACAGCTTAAATATATATAAAAATAAGAGTAGAATATGTACAATGTGCATGTAGTATAATCCAGCTGCACATGTCTGTGTGCTTACATTTGTATTTGTAAGTGCATGTGTGAGTGTGGGTGTCCCTCCGAGACAGGATTATGCGTAGATAGAGTAGAACCGATCACACGGAGAGTCAGGAGTCTCTGGGCTCCGACCGCAGAGCACCACTTCCCCTCCTTAACACACACGCACGCACACACACGCACACAAACTCCTCTTAACAACATGCTTACAGTAAATACTGAGATACAACTCTGTAGTTTTTCATTTAAAAATCTGTCTCTTCTCTACCGACAAGTGGCGAAAGAGTGGTGTCTGTAAATGAAGAGAGTACATGGATTAATATTTCTTTGCCCTCCCTCTCTGTCCACACACTGTGGGTGTCAGGCTTCACAAATATCCAAAAAAGAAAAGAAATGTGTGAAGGATGAACAGAGAGGGTGTAGAAAATGTCCCTATCATTATTCGAGGCCAACACAACAACAACAACAATCCCCCTGTGATGTTTATATATTTGATCATCCCAATGTCCGTGGGATAGTGGAAGAAAGTGGCTTTTTCTCTCGCGCACCGAACAAAATTGCAGAGACAAGCAGACATTACCTCGCAAAGTCAAGACCCAACATTTGCAATGTGTATTGACATATTGATTTTCCTTGGCAGCTATTGGCAGAAGGGGTAAGCAGGATGGGGCCGTGTGTGCGCGTCTGCCGAGGCTTGGTGAGATCCAGGCAGCATTATGCACACCAAGAGAATGAGGCTTAGCATATATTGAGTGTTTATGCTGCAGAATAGAAAGTGTGGAGCACCTTTGCTTAAACTCACTGACTGTTAAATTGGGCTTAACTAAAAATCCCTCTTATAGAAACAGAAAGTGATCCCGGACTTCCTTTTCCACGTGATAATTATCATCAGGAATATTGTATATGTGTATTATTAATGGGTGCTTTAGTGAAAATAAACAGATAAATGTCAATATACAAAAGATAAAGACACAGAGAGAAAGCGCGGTCATGATGAAGGGTAATGTGTTGAAAGAGGTGATCTAGAGGATAGTGAAGGATACCAATTGTTTGTCTTCTTAAGGGCAGGGCACACATGGGGGACAGAGCTGGAGTGTATGTGGATTAGAGTGAGGCTCTATCATGAATATATAACCACTGCAAGCCCCCTAACCCCCCCCCCCCCCCCATCCTCTCCTCCCCTCTCCTTCTGTATACGATGGCTATTACAGGAACTGTGAAGCTGAAATATTAACATGAAATTATTCTTACTGGACACCTCTGATGCAAAAAAGATAACAATAACATATGACAAGTGTGTAGTTTGTGTACTTTGCTCACACTACTTAGAAGTAGAAATCATGGTTTTGGATGCATTTTTTATGGGTTGGATATGAGCAGGGATGGGAAAAGGTAGTTTAAGTCAAGACATATTCTGATACAAGATATAAAATGAATGCTCCATATAAAAAAAAACTAAATAATAGAATGAAACTAGACAAGAGAGTAACCATAGCTGAAGGTACAATATCTTTTATTTGAAGAATAGAATAGAATACCAGAATGTTGCTGCTATGAAATATATAATATCAAACAGAATAAGGGATCAAACAGCAAAAAGTGTGCACATAATAATCATTCATTAAGTGCAGTAATTCGCACCTGAGCTGATAAGGTCATGTGTTTAATTATTCTCTCTTTATTTGGTATAGGTCTTTATAGGATTTATACTGTTTTCTTGTAGCAATATAGGTCACACAGTCATTTAAACACCTTAAGTATTTCTGTGACATGCATTTTAATCTTCCTGGTGGTCTTGTTTTGCTGGCAATTAACAGCTTAACACAGCAAATCATTGCTTTATCTGTTCATGGCATGCAGATGACATTAGTAATATGAAACGTGACCAATCATGTCAAATTATTATTTCAGTCTATTACTTTATTTTGCAAAACATCCAGTGTTTATCGACCGTAATGAATGCGCGGGTTTCGCAGTAAAACAAGGGTCAAACAGCATGTCCCCACCCTCACTGACCTCTAGCTGATAAGACTCCGAGCAAATGATTGTGTTTGATTTGCAGCTCGGAGGATGCTGCTCACGGCTGATTGAAGCCATGATGACGCATGTTACTGCACACAGGGTTACACTCGGTCTGAATAGCGAGGCCCAGGCTGCTAATCGAATGCACATTTAAAAAAAAAAAGGTTTTGGGCATGGTAGTGCTTATCCACCTGTGCCATCCAAGACAAATTGCAAAACATGCTGCATTATACACATCAAATATACAGTTCTGTGTAAAAGTCTCAAGGCACCACCAGCTTTGTTGTTTTTGTATATTGTAAATTCTGTGATCATTGGAATTTGGACTGGTATGATGTGACTGAAAGCTGGTCTCATATATTAGCAAACTAATTCATTTAATTTTAACTCATATAACGTGCACGTAATGCTCAAGCATTATTCGTCAACATGAAATAGTAGGACAAAAACAGCTTTAACATTAATTTGGGTTCCTCTCCAGTTTTAAAAGAGCCAGGATCATGTTATTGTTCAAGTGTATGGAGTAAGTCACTCTAAATACTCGACACTTGATCTCAGAAGCCATTGTCTATATATCTTGAGGGCTAAATCCATTGTTAAACAGCAGATATCGGGGCCAAGAATCAATTCAACTTTCTGTTCTCTACCGTTCACATTGTGATGTGCATATTAAAACATGAGAATGGAGTTGCATTTGAGAGATTAAATCTATGACCAGATGCTATTTTCCCAAAACTATTGGGAAGGTTTACTAAGGTGTTTATTGACACATGCATGCAAATGAATTTAAAAAGCTAACTGGCTGATGCGTTTCTGTCAGTTGGGTGATTTCTATCAGCCTTGTTTTTTTTGACGCATTCATTTGAGGCTGGAATCACCATTTCTGTCATCTTACTGTATCCTTGTGTGACTATTACCGCATTTTACACCACGGTCTCAGTTTGTCTTCGGGTGTTTAAGTGGTGATGTGACAGGTGAAGCACGCATCATCCCATCCTAGTTCCTCCTGTATCCCCTTTGTGAAAATACACACGTATTTGAATGCACACTGTGAAACAGGCACAGAAACGTGCTTTAACACAAGCACTTGTAACACACTTAACGTTATGTTTCAGTTGATGCTGGAGGGCTGACAGTAAGACACAGCTTACCCCCAACTGAGCAGGCATGACTTAGCCTGAGTTCTACAACCAGCCTTATTGATTTACTCATTATCTTCTTCACAGGCGATCGCCCTGAAGGGGATCAAAGGCCACCACACTGCTCTCCTCTATTGTGTTCTATTCTATCCTGAAAATATAAGATTAATGGACTGTTATGCCAAATCACATCAGAAATCATATTTTCATACAATTTATTCCTGTTGATCTGTGGATTATTTTGGTTTCATTCTTCCAATTAAGTGCAAAGATTAAATAAGTAACACCCACTACACCAGACTTTACAGTATTCTATTCTATTCTATTCTATTCTATTCTATTCTATTCTATTCTATTCTATTCTATCGTAGGTGCAGAATTCTGTCTCAGAGCTCACTGTTGGCCAGAATGCAGGTGTAACTGGAAATACCTTTTATGACAGGCATCTGAATGTAACGGTGACAATATTTACGAGGGAAAAAAGTGCAACGATGGTGCAAGTTGTAAAACCCATAGGCCCTTCCAATAGGCTTAATATGCCTATTAAAAAGGTGATTATTTTCATGGAATAACTAATTTCTACTTATCTAAAGCAAAATACATTCTATATAAAATGTAACCAAAGATCAAAACCTGGTTTCATTTAATTTGATTAGGTTTAATTTTATTAACTAATTCCACTTTGGAGCTTATGGTTCACGTGATGCCACCATGGAGCAGTGATAGTTGAATCAATAGACCTATAAATATGGAGACGCCTCGTGATCGGCAGCATTGTATGTTGACATTTCCGCCACATCAAGAGTGGCATTATTAGAGGTGCTTCATTCATGTGTCGCTTAATCCCATTTTGTAGGTATTTGTGTCTATTAAATATGCTGCACAAGCTCAGTCATCAGTGAGGCTTTTATTCTTGATTCGCTGTGAAATACCATCAATCTTACAAGGTTTTATAAGAATACTGAACATGAAATACTTGAAAGTACAATTCTTTTCATGAAGTTTCACTTGAGTACTTTCATTTTGAGATCACATGACTGTGATTACTGCAATAAATAATTTATTTAAGCATGTTATTACGTGTGCTATTGAACCAAAAGCACACTTTTATAACTTGAATCATACAGCAGTTAACAGCTGAATGGCTGTATTTGATTTTCTGGATGTTGTTTTCTTTAGTTGTAGCTGTATTGTGATTATTGTATTTCACCCATAGAAATGTGTGCTACAACAAACATCTATAAACAAGAGAAACTGAGAAGAAAGTGGAAGAAGAGAGAGAGAGGAACATGTGACACGTTATTGTGTAGAATACAATTATTGTCAATAATTTGCAGTCATGGAGTGTATAATTTCATGCCAGTTGAAGTGTTCAGACGTTCCTTTTTTAGTCTGCGATTATTCAATTGAAATGAATAATTTAATATAAAAATGATTAATCATCATCTGTTGAATGTAAACATTAGTGTTTTAAATGTTAGTGTTTTTTTTTTTGTTGAGAAAACCCAGTCTCCACATCCACCTGCATTGGTGTACGGGGTGGACTTGCCTCCCACAATAGAGCGCACCCGAGGTAAGTGATGGGTAAGGTATATTTAAATAGTTATGCATACGTATGAAATAATCTAGACCCAACAAGTGAATGTGTTCAACTGAGAATGGAGTGGAGGTTTGTGTGTGTATGTGTGTAGTTGTATGGTTTTTACCTCTTTTGTACCTTTACTGACATAAACACTGACCTTGTCAGGAAGTCACTGAAAATAGAACAAAATAGATAGATAGATAGATAGATAGATAGATAGATAGATAGATAGATAGATAGATAGATAGATAGATACAGGTAACCTAAAAGTAAAAGATGTGTGCAACATGAATATTTGTAGATGGACATATAGATGGATGAAAGGATAGATGATGGAGGGACAGACAGATAAAAATGCATGTTTTGCCTGCGTTTACTGACATTTCATAAAGGTTGGTCGATGTGTATATTGACAGAGTCAGCTTGAGAATCAGTGGTGATGCTCCTATGTTTATGCTTGTATTAACAGTCAGCACAAATCACATCAGGACAGAACTGTGTCATTGCGCAATAATTGGAATTATGCAAATATTCACAAGGCAGCTCTTTGCAATAACCACACTAATTCATACATTTCCGTTTTTATTATTGGTTCACTCTGAGGCACGGACTTGCTTGTTTTTTTTATCATTTATGCCTCCTTTTTTTTCCATTAATTTCTGTCACCACCTCACGTTGCTTTTATAGTGTTCAATTGTTAAAGGAAGGACACGGGATACAAGTGCATCCTATTGAACAATGAGCAGGGAAACAAAGTTAATGGTCAAAGAAGCTGTTCATGCATAAGTGTTGATTTCTCTGGGGAGGATCAGCCCGCACTTTTTCTCTTCCTCCCAATTCGATCCACTCCTGCGCTGCTGTAAAGTTAGGCTCCGAAGAGAGATGGAAGAGAAATCCATACATGTCTCTGTCTGGCAATTGATATTCACCTTACTCCCTTCTTTTTTTTCTGCACCTCCATCACCCCATCTCAACACCCTCTCTCTCTTGTTCTTGCTTTCTCAGTGGGTCCGTGGTGGCCAATCCATCCTCACGCCCTCCACTGGCCAGGTCAGGACATCCAATATCCTATGGATTCACACTTTCTCTGCCTCCCCAGCTGCCTGCACCCAAGTAGCAACCCCAACAACCCGCCCACTACTCCTCCACTCTGTCTCTCCTCGTGTCCAAGCCTTGCATCAATCACACAATCCTTGCTTTCTCTCTTCTCATCTTTTCCATTCCCCTTTTTTTTTTCCTGCTGTGTGATGTTTGTCAAGTCATTATTTTTCCATCATCTACAGTGGTGCTCCTGTTTCTCCGCTAAACACACGTTACTCACCTGCTGAGGGAGGATAACATAGTAAGAGCTTTATTTTTCTTTTGTGAGGGTTTTCATTCTTATTATGCTTGACTCGTGTATTACACTGGCCATATACAGCTATCTACTACATGTACATGCACACACACTGCTACAGTCAGTCACACACACACACACACGGACCTGTCGCTTACGCACCCACTTGTGTGCAGTTCAAAGGTTTTGCTTTATAAATACTTTGAAAAACAGCACCTCCATGTTGCTTTTAAAAGCATCGCCTAAAATGATCATTGTATTTCAAAAGGCTATTGCATAGTAATTTGTCAGAAATGACATTTTGAATCTCAACAATTACACTGCAGTTACTCATCCCACTGCTGACAAACAGTCATCTTGTTTTCTAATTTTTTGGGGCATTTGACAGTGTTTTCTAAAAGATAGTTTGTCACATGGATTTTTCAATGGAAGGTCTGAGATGCAAAAGATAAATAGAAACAAGTAATTTAATATGGGAGATGGAAAAAAGCCTGCCTTTGATGTTTGGAGCACAGACCTCGGTTGGATTGTGTTAAAAGCACTAAAAATGAAAAGCAATAAATTGATAGAATTATTTGCATTTCCTAAGTACGTGTGCATTTGAAGTATAAAACAAATGGCATCCTCAACATTAATTTTGGCCTGGTACACAATGGATCTGATTGCAGTGGATCTGAATGTTTGCCTGCCAACAATCCCAAATGCCATTACACAATCCTCTCAAAAATGTGTGAAGTTAGGGAAAGTTTGGAGAGGATTCTTTTTTGTTTAGAAAACTGAATATTGGATGCAAACAAATAATACATTTCTTTGACAGCATCTGGTATATGGCTCTCTTAGCATTGCTTTATTTTTTACTGAAACCCTCCCTTTGCCACTCCTAACCTAATTCTGTCACAGCAACACCCCAGTGAGAGTGGTGGAAGGTGATAAAAATCTAAATTAATGTGGAATTTAATGTCCACATAAACTCACACCTGGACTTGCTGGTGGTGCTACTGTACCTGGAAGGATGCTACTGTGGGGACGGGTTAGTTATTTGCTTTAATGCACACAATCTCGGTGCATTACCTGTGAAATAATTATAGAAATGGAAAAGAGAGGGGGGAAATTATGCAAAGTACAAATATATGACTCTTACCTGACTTGGACAGAACATTCTACGTTTATAAAAAAAAAAAGATTAACATTTGGTCACATTTCACATTTTTCTTACATGCAATTAACCATTGTGAAAAGTGATAATATTCAAAGAAACTTTTGACCTAATTATCCTCCAAAGGTTGGATGTAACAGTTCGGCATATTGTTGCTGAGACTTTTTCTATTTTAAAAGCAGCATGAAAACTTCACTCATGCCCCCTCCAAAAAAGGCCACATCTCATAATTACTAACATGAAGCCAATTTGTGTCGAGCATGTCTCTCAGCAGATAATGATAATCATTATAATTGCTTGAAGCATTTGTTTCATGCAGCAAAAGCAATAATGTTCACTCAGATCTTCTATAATAAAGGCTTTGGCTCAGCACATTGCTTCCTCCAAGCTGTTACACAGTGACTGGACATGAATAATCATTAGTGAAATTGAAATGCAGGGGTAAATACATGACTGTGTCTGTCCTGTCCTCTCCTCTGTTCTGCCTGTCTTTTTTTGTCGTTCCCTGGATGCAGCACCAGAGACTGATCAAAGACCAACTCTGATTCACTCTGAATGATCAAGCAAAAGAGACAGGGAGCTCTGTCATTACTGAACATTGACATATCAATTTCAATCATTCTACAATGCGCAGCTGTCACACACAAGGTGCATAATGCACTCTGTTGGATCACCTAGGTTCCAGTTGTACGGGTTTTATTGATCATGATTGATATTGTTGTATTTTTCATGAGGGAGGGAAAAAAAACTTTGTCATCAAAAGTGCCAGCAGTTCAGATTTTATTGATTTGCACTGAAAGATCAGGGTTGGAGAAGCAAGAGGGGTTGTTGTCTCAACCTACCCTTCAAAGCTTAGTTTGAGCAAGACACTCAACCCCACATTACTCCTGACGGCTATGTGTGAATGGGTATTAAAGATGAGTGATAGAAAAATGCTGTGTACATAGATGTGTGAGTGAATGGGTGTGAATGGGTGAATGGCAAAAATTGTAGTGTAAAGCAGCTTTGAGTGATCATCACGACCAGTAAAGGGCTATATAAGTACAAACCATTTATCATTACATGCTATTGTCCATTGGGTAGCCTACTTCTCTAATTGGCTGACTTTTTATTATGTTGGGCCTGGGAAGGGCCAAGGGCGGTAGTGTCCATGAGCAAGGCACCCCACTGCTCCTGCACCTGGCTTGTGTGTGTTCACTACTCGTGTGTAAAAACGATGGGCTCAATGTCAAGGTCAAATTCACTATCACTAATTTGGTGTGTACAAAAATGACTAATTTTAATTCTAATGTATATTATTGTCTAAAACCATAGTGCAGTGGCAACAAGCTGTTTGTTTGGAAGAGGTGACACATGTTAGCTTGTTATGATCCCTTCATTTCCAGTCTTAAGCTCATCTAAGATAAAACCCTGTTTCCACCAAGGGGTACAGTTCAGTTCAGTCTGGTACTAATAAAACATTACAACTGATTGTAGCCTCCATGTTTTTGGCATCTTTCTGTACCGACAGTGGTGCAACATACACAAAATGCATTTCATTTTGTGAAAAATAGCCACATGCCATAAAGGAAGAACACAGAATGCTGGATATGCTCCATTGTAACTCTATGTTTACTGTGTCATACATTTTTTTGTGGACTTTGTGGACAGGTTACACTGTGTTGCAGTGGCTGCTGTGTGGGTTTGAAAGTGGTATTGATTTTCCTATCTAATAACTGGCAGGATTCTTTACAAGCAAGAAACTTTAACCCACTGGAGTTGCTGGGTTGCTAACTGTAGCTGAATGAATCCTCAACAACATCTAAGAAATCACAATATATATATATATATATATGGAGAGAGTGGATAAAAAAACTGAATATTTGATTTACTGTACAACCAGTAGAATGGATGCGGCTGTCACGGTGCAATGGTTGCACGGTTTGAGGATCACAGGACTGCCTCAACAGATGTGCTGTGTCTTACCTCAACAGGGAAAGTGGTTCTCTTGAGGTGACTGAGCCGTTATATTTTACTTGTGGTCTAGCAGTTTACTGCGTTTTATAGGGGCCATGAATAAAACATGTAAGCCAGTCACAAGAGGCACCTTGGCTACAGGGTCAGCTGCACAGCTGTAGCTGGAGAATAGATGAGCACCCTATCCAGAAGTGTGCCAAATTACAGCTGTTTGATGGGAAACGCTATGGGGGCAAGATAGTGGGTGATTGGGTGCAGATTTAAAGCCCCATGATGCATATCCACAGGTAGGCTGCTAGATGGTAATACCCTTTGAGGATTACATCAATATTGGAGCTAAACATGTAATCATATACTGAGGCTCCGCTCCTGGATGACCTTCAGTCCCATTAGAATAAATTGTCTTCGCTGGAAGGAAGATTCTTGGATTTATTTACACGGGGAACATCGCTAACTTTATCAGTGTAATGTCAACATGCAGCGACAGTCACTGCAGTCTTAAAACAAAACAGCAATTTGCAATTTCACTCTTCTCGAGAACAACATTCAAATAAAATGCATTTCAAAACACTATGTTTCTCGAAGTGGATTTTTGAAATTTTGGAGTCCTTATCTTAGGCATGAAGAAAACTCTGTCATTCTGTGCCCGTGCTTGTGGGGAATTGGGGAGGCATTGAAGACATGACTGACAGCTGTCCAAAGCTCTCTACTCCATCAGATATTCTCCTGAGGATTAAAATCTTGCTACATAACATGAGCAGAGTAAATACACTATGAGGTCCTGTCAGCTTTCAGTCACTTCAGTCCTTCCTCTAAACACCTTTTTTTTCCCCTGGGGCAACAGCAGTTTGTTTGCGTGTCAGCTATATTCCATTTTGTTTCAAAACCTAAATGTCCACCCCTGTAGCCTCAATGTGCAGCCATTACTCACATCCTGGTCACATGACAGTGGTGGCCCCTGTCTCTCTTGGATGTTGCCTGTCGTGATGTGCGCTCATCACTGATTTTTTTTTTTTTTTTTTGACCCAAGTGAAATCAAAGGTGGTAATGTAAATACTGTTACTGATGCTGACGTCTTTATAATAACTTAATGTGTTAAGAGAAAGGGGCTACACATTTGAGTATTTCAAATTGTAGCTGTGGAATGACACTATAATACATACATGTACATACTGGGTATCAGTTTGGATGAAATCAGTTCTGCAGTTTCAAGAATTAGGAAAACACCTGTAATTTGAGCACAACTACACAAGACGGTAGAGACATGAATCACTTTGCCACATTAAGGGACAGTGATAAACATCACTGGTTTAGCCTAATGATACAGTTTTTTCAGTGTACTTCAATAGTGTCTGGCAGCCTTAAAGCATTTGGACAAAGATGCCTGTCTCACCTTGGCAGCACCAGGCATTTTCCCCTTTCTTTTGCTCTGCTGCTGCATCACCACTTCATACTCTGCACCATAATTACATTTCAGATGCTTGATAAGGCTGGTGGTGTTGCCACAGAAGCTCACGGTTTTTCGACAGATGTTACAATGATTTGCAAATCTCACAAACCCATATTTTAGTCCCAATAGAAGATACATATCATATCAGATGTTGACATTTTACCATTTCATGAAACATATGAGCTTTTTTTTTTTTTTTTTAATTCGACACATCTCAAAAAAGTTGGAACTGAATAGCAGCTGAATAGAGAGAAAAACGTAATTGTTGGCAATATTAAAATTCATTTTCCTTTTGAACTATACTTTCAACTTAAATTCTTTGGTTTTACACTTCCATAGCTTGTATGCTTCTAGTTTTACTTTCTATTATACTGTATTACCCTTGTGTATCTTGTTTTGTCTAGTCTGCTTCTTGTTTTACTATATAGCATTTCTTGCCTTTGTGTCTATTTAGTATTATATCTGCCCTTGTGTCTTTCCCTTGTACATTATATGTATATAATTATATATTACCTTCCCTTAGTCCCAGTTTTTCCCTGTTTAACAACAATTTGCTTTTTCTGCCTAGGGAAGCATTCCAGCTTATTTGTAGTGATTTTTAAGCGAATGATTCTGTTTCAGTTTTGTAGACTTTGCTTTTGACCTCTATTTGTTTGGACATTGTCCCTTTCCCTAATTGCTTTACTTTATTAAAAAAAAGTGTTTGCCTTTTTCTGCTATATCATTAAGCAACAGCCTTTCATACTTTTGGCTATTGAGGGTATTTGAGGGATTTTGCTCACAAAAACAACAATATTTTTGTTTTATTTTAGGTGCTTGAGACAGCGTCCTCGTTAGCTGGCTTTGAGGTTAAGTACAACCATCTTCATCCCCGGTGTCTTTAGTGGCCTCCTGCCACTGCAGCTTCTCCATGACAGTGACCAAGTGTTACCACCTGAAACCATTAGGGGCAGCTTCATTTAAAATCAATGCATAGATACTTTTGCTATAAAGAAGAACAAAATTATTAGAAACACAAATTAGGTTTAAAGGATGCTGCGTTCAGTATGCTGAATGGCTCCTTATAGAGTTGTACTTTATTACTGGATCATTACTAATGATTCATTGTATGCAAACAGAATTTTATAGTTGGTGCTCCGAGGGTTTAGTTAAATAGTTTTCCAACGCCAGTGACTTAGGAAATTAAAAGAGACACGTGGGAAAAAGAGCGGTCAAACTTGTACCGAATACTGATTAAAGATTACTGTACAGTCATCCCTAGTATGGACTGGGACCCTCTATTATCTATTATCTATTAATACTCAAAGAATTACAATACAAAAATGATAAAAAGGCCTATACTGAGAGGGCACAAGACACATAAGGCAAGTCTTTTTCCTACTTACAGCAATCCAAACTTTTAACAGCAACTGCAGTCACATGGATTATGCTTTGAGAGGTTTTAACCATTTTTAATCTTGTGCAACATTTGCTGGACATTATGTCACTGTAGCAAACACACTAAATGATTTGATGACTTTGACTATTTGCATCATGGATATAAAAAAAACATACAATCAGGCTTAAAATCTGATTTCGAATGTAAATGTGCATGTAAACCTATTGCTGGAGGATTATTGCATGTCTTATATATGAACTGAGCCACACAATAAAAATGTGCTTGCCAATTTTAAATGCACATTTGCCAAATTCACTGTATGTATTTGTTAGGCTCAAAACTCACCTCGATGCTCACCTACAGAAAATGAACAGCTTTTGCCTCTAGCAACATACAGTATATTTTGCAGCAACAGCAGAATCCACAGCACTGACGTGTTAATTACACCCCTGAGAAGTGTGGTTGACCTGTACAATGATGTCTGTCCATCTCAGTGCGGGCTCTCGAGGCCAACCTCAGGTCATCCTGTTTCCGCTGGACCCTTGAGATCTTCTCCTCAATGAGGCCCACAGATGATGGAGTCTGGAGGTGTCACCCACAAAGTGGTCCATTCTTTCCCTCTTGGCAACACCTTCGCTAATTTAATCCTCTGAGTTTTGAGACTGCAGTAGATGCAGTGCACACTCATGTACACACACGTGGACACGCACGCACACACACACACTTTTCTTTTTGTTGCATTAGGTGAACTCTGAAAGTCTTTTGATTTCATTTGTACATTTGCTCAGTTGATTTCCAAGACTCTCCCGTTCAGTGTCACCCGATATCTTGCACACTGCATCATGGATGTGAGCGTAATACATGAGAAGTCAAAGTGTAAATGAACGCGATTTGACGTGGTAGAGGAGAAGTGAAATGTTTTTTTCTCTCAATGTCCCGTTCATGCCAGTATCAGTCTCATGTGGATGAACATGAGGCTGAACATGTACATGAATGTACATTATGCAAAACATGTTTGAGTCTGTTCGTGAGCATTTATGACGGGGCCATATGCATCAGATTTACTTTTGTATCCGAGGTTAAATCCAGGCACTAGCCCTTGTTTATGCGTGTTATTTCATGCATGCCACTCTGTGTTTATATAACAGACGGAACCTATTTTAATCTGAGTTTTACAGCCATTTAAATCATTTATTCACCTCCCGGCCTACAGCTTTGTACCAGCAGCTGGTTTGCACAGCCTTCCCCAAGCTTCCCACACAATCTCTTACCCTTTATCATGCATAGCACACCGCTGGTCTACTGCAAGCACAGAGTACTTCATCACCACAGCCTGCAGAGAGAAGCAGAGACAAACTGGAATATGGGCTCAGAAGACCCCCATTAGGATAGGACACCCCACAGGTTACCTGGCGTAGCTCAACACGCTTTGACCCTGCTTCAAATATAAGTTAGGTGATGATAAGTTAACAAAGGATATCCTCATGTTTGAAGATTATTTGCAAATTGCCTGGCGATAAGGTTATGGATCAACTTCATTTTAATTCACTCAAACCAGCAGGCGTTTCCCTTCTTAAATTCCTGCCTGAGGGGATGTCTGTGGCTAACAGCCTTGTGGAGTAGTTTCAGTGTGGAATTCTGTCAGAGGACATCTCCGCTGAGACAAAATGTTGAGCTGAGACAGAGGGGAGCGGAGGAGGGAGACTGTTTCCTGGTGTCAGCTCTAACTGGGCTGGGAGTATTCTAGCTTCTCTCAGGTACACTGATATCATCCGTGACTGCCTGCTGCGGAGGAAAAACAGTTGCACCGAGGTGTCAGCTTTAAGTGGGTAGGGGAGTTTTGTCACCGATCAGCTATCAGCGTTTCATTGTGAGTCCTCGCTGAGGTTTGGCTGAGCCCACTGGATGAGAAGCTCTGTTTCTGCCTCCTCTCTCCCCTCCCTTCTATTTTTATTTCTTTCCCTTTAATCTGAATCTAGTTTTATTGCTTTATTCCGCTCCTTTTCACTGTCTCTCTCTCTGGAGACCGAAGGGTTTCTTTCAGTATCACAGATAATGGCTGCTCTCTACAAGAGCGGTGTCTCACCGATTCGTCAGGTCTGACCTTCAGAATGCATCTTGATGAGTGCAGAAAATAATGGCACCATTCCACTCCACGCTCCACATGCCCATGAAAACCTCTAACCAAAAATAACTTTGTATGTGATGGGATTATTTGATATTACATTTGTGACAATACTAACAATCTGTGACGATACTAAAAAAAATATTGAATTACATTTGGGCATCTTATTTTATTCAAAGCACAGCAAAAAAATCTCTTAAAATTATATCTTACCAGGGCCACGGTGCAGGCATTGGGACAGGACAAAAAGTGCCGGCTGTGTTGCATTGCAGACTGATCTCTAAAGAAACCTTCTTTATTGTCTGTGTGTGCCTCTGTTCTGCTTGCTGCCAAGGCACCAGTACCGATAGAAGCATTAGCAGAGTTGCTGCCTCATAAAGGATATTCTCTACTTGCTCTTGCTTCTGGGCTACAGTTCAACTGTAGGCAGACTGCTTCCTGCATGAGTGGGTAGAACTCTATATCATCTGTTAGTTTGAATAGACAGGTCTTTGTAAAATGGCTTCGTGTATGTTTGTCCCAGTCTCAGCTAAAACACGTTTGACACACGTTTGACAGTCAATATTTGCGGCGTGTGTAGAAACTCCCACTCAAAGCAGTGAAGGACAACGCCACCAGTTCAATACATATCTGTTCCGAGGGATGAAAATGATGATAAATGAGGGAGGGGCTTGATGAGCAATGGCCTGATGGCTCATGGCTGTGTACACTCTGTTCTCAATTGATGAACCAGCAGGTGCAGTAGCACATTTACCTTTTAGCATGTTCTGAGTTCTTAAATCCTGATTAGCAGGAGCCCTAATAACAGAGCTAGGGCTTTTTTGGATGCATAAATAAAAGTCAGTAGCCTGACAGTTTGTCACTGTGTTGGAACACGTCCATTTTTGGCAGTGAAGAATAATTTCTTCCCCGAGAATGATCACTGATGGCACAGATACAGTCCTCTATCTCTGGGCAAATGAAACCATTGTGACACATCATTCTCCCGACACCAACTTTTATCTCCTGTCCTCCTGCAGACTGCAGTAAAAATGACCATTATTCTTTCTATGAGTGTGCGTGTGTGGGTATATGTGTAAGTGTGTGTTTATGTGTGTTTACCTATTGCCTCTGTATGCGTGAGCAGCACTCTCTATTCATCAAGATGTCACCTGTAATGGCTGCTAAATTAACCATGTGTTTCAGGAGGCAAAGCTGGTTTGATGAATCTCTCTGTGGCAGGAGGGGTGTGTGGTCCACTCCCATCCACCTACTGTGACCTTCCTACTGTGGGGGGATACGCCACTAACTGAGGCTCCCAAACAGCATCTCTATAGAAAAGATTACAAAGTGCTAATAGATAGTCAGTTGATCAACTGCAGCACACAGAGTACCAAAGAGAAAACAGGCTCTGGATAACCGTGTCATCCACACAACTAGGCAAAACCATACTAATAATTTCTGCAAAACAAAAAAGGTGAACAAGTCTGGAATAACATTCAAATCAGTGTTGTTTACATATGTTCAATTGATTCTATTTCACACAACTGCAAGTTAAGTTTCAGAGAGAAACTGCAGTTTCTGTAAATTGTAATTTCCTGCCAAAAGTGCATGCATTAAAGGTGCAGCATGTACTGTAGGATTTAACAAAATCTGTTAGCGAAGTTGCCTGTTGCAGATGAAACTGGACCTATGGGAGCCTTCAGGTAGCATTAAAACATTAAAACGGGTGCTTATTCTGTCTTTTTAAAACATGGCGGTCCAACATGGTGGTAGAGAAGAACCACTCTTGACGTACATAAATATTAAGTGTAAATATTCAATGGTAAAGACAAAAGGCAATTCATACAATCAGTAAATGGTACATTGGTACAAAAAAATTGTAATGGTAATTATGTCCTGCAGACCTAAACCTATTTACCATCATGTTTTTTTTTTCTTTTGAAAAAAGACAAGAAGAAACCTTTACAGTAACATACTGTGCATGCCAGTTAAACTTAATGGCAACTGAAGCTTTAAAATCAGTGCTGATGCTTCAATCGCAATACTTCCATTTAACAATGTAAAAGATATACACAATCAACATGCACCAATCTATCATACAAATCTATTAAAACAAATTGTTAGCCACAAGAACACATTTAATTTGTTCCAAAAAGATCAATGAAAGAAACTGATTGCAGTGAGTTTACAGTAGCTGGAGGCAACATCAAAACATTGACCCTCTTGTGGTTTGTTTTTGTTTATTTGTATATGAAAGATGGTGGAGGAAGTGGTGTTGCACGAGCCTCAAGCACACAGTGATGTATGCATTAAATAAAAAAAGAAAAAAAAGAAAAGCATCAACAACAACAACAACAAAAAAAAAAAAACACAATTCAAATGCTGCAATGGCACAGAGGAGAGAAAAGGGATCAAGGTCCTAGACTAATGATTTTTGGCAGTGCCTCAGAAAAATGTTGAGGATTATGGTAAAGGGAAAATAAAACAACGGAGCCTGTAACGAGAGGAAAAACACAACAAAAGGACCAGTATCCTGGGGTGCAGATTGATTCCTATCAGCTGGTACATCGACAGTGACCTGCAGAGAAAGCTTATCTTGGCTCATGCTCTATCTCCCCTACATTTTGATCCCACTGCTGTAGGGTGTGAAATGGTTGGAAGGGAGAGGAATTGGATGGATGGATAGATGGATGGATGAATGGATGGATGGATACCTTTGTGAATTGATGGAGAAAGGAATAGGGAGTTGGATGAAGTAAGAGGGTGAAAATTGAAGGAAATGATACAGGAAGAAAGGTGGGAGGCATAGGTAAAATGAGAGATGAAAAAGTCTAATATACAAGGGGGCAATTGGGGAACATCAGGAGAGGGGGAAGGTGTGAAGGGGAAGAGCCTTTCTCTGCGGAGTAATCAGGCCATGATCGGCAGATGGGAGGGCAGAGAGAGGAGAAAGAGGGACAGCTGTAGAGATGGAGGAGATAAAGCAGCGTTAGAAGAGAGGGAGAGGGAAAGATGCCGAACAGAAACTCCATGTAAAACATGTAAAAGAGAAAGAAGAAGATGAAAGCCGCAGAACAGAGATGTAGAGGAAACAACGGCATTAGAGGAGTGGATGCTGACAGAGGAGAGGATGATAAAGTGGTCACTTAAATGAGCTAATGCGTTCACTGCAGGGTGGCAGGACAGGTAGGCACATACATGCACATGGACAGAGGATGAAAGGATGGATGAGCAGAAAAAGCTGCTGATTATAAGATTACCTTAACATTGCAGAATATATATATATACACTCACTATTATTTCTTTATTAATTAGCCCAAGTGAAATCAGTGCTGATTGACTGAACTTGACCTTCCCTCCTAGCTCATTACTCCTTCACAAGTAGATCCAGTTCACCATCATTTAACTAACTTTTAATGAAGATCAGGGCTATTGAGCAAGACCTACAACTGTTCTGGTGGTAATGTAACACACCACTACCTTTACTGCTTTTAATGACAGCCCTTGACTCTATAATCACACAAGAATACAGTTTCAAGAAGTAGGTAATATTAGTTATAAAGGGCAGTGGTGGCACAAGTGGTGCGAGAGGATATGCTTCTCCTCCAGCTGTAATAATGAGTGTTTACAATTAAAAATTATATGTCCATATTTTCCGTGCGACAGCTCAGTCAGGCTACACGTGTTATGTCAATTGGCTGCATTACAAATGAAATGCAAAGCTATTATTTTTATGTACTTCAAAGAGCCATAAAATAGCCCACTGAAATGCTCATTAATTGATTCATTGATTCATTGGCTCATGCACTCTTGAATCGTTATCTTTTTGTCCTATAGTCGCAGGAGACCTTCAAAAAGCACTTTCTAAAGGCAACATTATGATAGAATGAACTCATTACAGGAGGTAACAGCTTTACTGGAGTCATGTTTCTTCTTGCGCCACCTGTCGAGATGTATAGAGGAAGACTAAATAGTCATGGAATCTTTGCACAGACCTTTTTCGGAGATGAATATTTTGAGATTAAGCACTGCAGCAGTTAACAGTCAAGTGGGGACACGCTGGATGTGTGTACAGTGCGTGACGGCTGCATTGCTGAGCTGCTGCATTTCACACACCTCCTTTATTCACACAGAGGCCGTGTCTGCAGAGCTGTAGCTGTGTTTTACATCGGGTTAGCTTAGAATTAGATCCTTTTCTCTGTCTATTTTGATGTAAACCATGCACGGCATGTGAAGAAATTGGTGAGAGCTCTATTCTCATGAAAATCAGGGTGACTAACTTGCATTAGATGCATTAGATGCAGGCATTGTAGCTGCTCTGAACTGATAATGTAGGTGCCTGAATGAAAAACACGACTTTTAGCGATGTAGATCTTTTGGCCTGGCCCTAGTGTGAGCCTACATTTAACCTCACAGAGTTGCTTTGTATGGCTCCCTTATCAGGTGTCATCAAAATGTATCTGCACTTGTCAAAAAGAGTCTGAAATTTTCTCTTTGGCATGTAAATTTTATTTACTTATTTTGCACAATGGCTAGTCTGACTTTATGTATCATTCATTCTTTCCAGTTTTAATTGACAATCAAAAATGAATGAAATGAAAAAGTTACTGGTTATTTTTCCAATAATCTGATACCAAAAAAAGGAAAAGGCCTTTTTTTTTCATATTTTCAATTTTAGACTTGGTTCAAAGAAACAAAATGGAAAACGGGCCACAGAATAGCCCTTGTCCACTGCAGGAACTTTTCTCATTTACCCGGTATATTTAGGGTCTTTTTCTTGTGTTATTTGAGACTTATCGTTCTAAAGGTCGTTGCACACCGGAAGGGACTAACGAGCGAATGATTCCGATGCGAATTATGATGCAGCCTCTCATGCACACCAAGCGCGATGCGAAGAAACTAATAAATAAAAAAGGAGTCACACCAGTGTCTGAGCAGATTTCACACACACACACACACAGCGTGATCAGCAATGTCGGTGAAAACTATCTTCAAGCTTGATTTTCACTCCCACCATCTCACTGAAGCACCTTTACAAGCCCCCCTCCACACACACGTCTGTGATTGTTTTATAGTTTATTCTTGTTTATTAACATGAAACAGGGATCAAGGGATCGGCCGGCATTAACACGGTTTTGACTGTACGTCATCAACAACACTTGTTCCTGGAAATGCTGGTGGAAAAGAGGCTCATGGCGGCGTTAGAACCACACACCACTTTGATTATGGTCTTATTCAACACCGATATGACACACGCAGAAATTTCCTACTGGCTGCAGCAGATGGATATCCTGCAGTGATCTGAAATGTGCGTTAGAAGATTATTTGCTCGGCATGATCTGAAGAGACTGAAGAGAAAAAAAACGTGTGTAGGACACAGAGCTGGAGAGGGTTCGACAAGACGTTTTGTTCCTCTGAACAACACATAATGGTCCATAGTTAATGAATGGCTAGTGTTTGTTGTCCAGACTGATTGTGGTATCTAGTGTGCTAATGTTTGTCACCATAACTTCTGGTTCACGCAAAGCAGACCAATTAAATATTAAAATCAAATTCAGTCCTGTGGCCCGTTTTTCCATTTCATATTCGTGATCTGAGTCTAAAATTGAAAATAAGAAAAACAAGGCCTCTTTCATTTTTTGATATCAGATTAAAAACAAATTGGAAAAATAACCAGTAACTTTTTCATTTTTCGATCTTTCATTGTCAATTAAAAGAAAAAGAACGAACAATACACGGATTTGACCTACTTGTCAACAAGCTTTGGCTGAAAAGTGTTCATAGTTTGGATCAACATCAGTTCCACAGTTTAACCACATGTGACCTTGCAGTTTTCTTTTCTTGACGTATTATAGCAGACATTACTGTCTCTACCTTCAGTAGCAAGTGAAACGATCTTTGTACTGTGCTGAGTGACAAACATTATAAAGTAAAGTAAATGAGACCTTTACCTTCTCACCTTGGAAACCATTCAGTGTTTGAACAACTACTAAATTGAGATGAGGATTTCAGATATGAGATTACAAAGCACATCTCATGGGTATTTTTTTTTTTTGTACTGCCTTCATTTTTATAAACACCCATCTTCTCATCAAGGACAGCGTACTTCTCGGCATTTTGCACCACTGCTGGAACCTTGTGTGGAAAATTACAAGTACACTCTGTGTTTTTTTCCCCTTAACAAACTGCAGAAATATCATTATTGTGAGTTTGTAAGGCAATGTGGTGGTAAGTATGTTGTATGTCCTTGGGTTTATCATAACTAGCGGGCAAGTTCTGTCTGTGCTTCAGCACATCTACAGTGGGTGTGAGTGTGCAAAGCACACACTTTTCATTGTTCCTTATGTAAACTCACACAATTTTAATTAAACCACATGGCCAGAACCTGCAACTTTTATTTTCTCACACTGTACTGATTAATTGGGCAGGCATGATTTGGGTGACTGTGCTCAACGTAAGCACTGAATGCCAAGTCAGTTTTGTCCAGGGACAATGAAGTTTGTTGAGACAATGCAAATGAGTCTTCATTGTTGAGTCAAAGAAAGAAAATCAGCACTCCTTTGTGCTGTTCTACTGTAAAATGAAAAATACAACAAAAGTTTCGGAAAGAAAAATATGGAGCTGCAGATGGCTGGAATGTGCAATCATTGTGCTCGGTCTCTTCTGCACATGTTTAGTCAAATACCTCTCCAGTGAATTTTAAATAAGCTCAGTACAGTTTATAACACACACTTTGACATGAGCCATGTTGGAAAATGGGCTATGACCCTGGATGGACTGTGAGAGCAGAGACCAAGTGATTTCAGCAAGATTGTTGATCTCTCAAGCAATTTGTCTAGCATCGTAAATTGCACCTCAAAGAAAATGGGCAGTAATTATGTTTGAAAATGACTGGGTTAAAAGTCTCATGTTGCTGAAAGGGAATTTTTGCATGTCTGTTTTGTGACTGTGTTTGGAAACCGAGTGAAGAATCAATCACTGCCCTCAGCAGATTCCACCTGGACCCACCGCCCCACTTTGTAGGATCTCTATTAAAGACTTGTGTCCATAGCAGTGATCTTGCCAAGGACACTTAGCTAGAGGCAGGGGCTCCACCACTCTTCAATCTGGATGCTTAACAGTACAGGCAGTCAAGGTTTGTACCCCAAGAACCTCAAAGCTTCTCTAATTGGCTCTCTGACATATTCCTGCAAGAGCTCCAGAGACAAGCCTGAGAGAAGAAATGTGAAAATTCATGAAGATTTTTTTTTTTTTTTTACACTTAATATGCAGCATATTTACAACTTGCTTTCAGTTTAAATTGTGGGACCTTTAAAAATCTATATTATCAGGTAACATCTTCATTACATCCACTGAAAAATATGTCACATTTTAAGGAAAGATGGTGATTATGTGGCAAATGAATTATGGCGTGTCAGACAAAGAAAACACTCATTTTCTTGGTCTCGTGACCATTCACAGCCCTGACCTGCACATCTTTACTTCAGGCCTTTCAGTATTATTATTATTGAACAGCGACACTGGAGCTAAATCGTGAGATACTGAATAATTCAATGTGGTTGTAATTGCTTGGGATATTAGGCTGGACTGTGAGGTAGTGAGGCTATCTGTCCATCACTGCTGTGATACATTGGCAACCTTCCCAGGGTGCATAGTGTTAGTGGCAGTTAGGCCTTCAATTGTGCCAGTGGAAACTGCAATTCTATCATAACAGCAGCAGTAGTAGAAGGAAAAGTAATAAAATCCTCCTAAATTGTGGGTGTTGAATATTTGTGTCCCTGTATACAGCACCTTTAGTCCTTACTTTTCCTTTATTGCCTGGTTTTCATTAGTTTTCAAATCAAATGGGTTGAATTCTTCGCGTGATGCCTCCTCTGCTGCCTCACTAGAGTCGAGCTGGGAAGGAAGTCCTCAGATTTGCTCCTCCCTTTGTTGTCTGTGCTATAGAAGATATACTTTGTGAAAAAGTGTGAAAGTATATATATTGTCGATGTTGTGTTGTATAATTAAAATGGTGCAGTCTGATTTACACCGTTTATTTGGCTTGGGTAAGAAGAAATGATGTTGACCACCTCCATCTTTTTATGCCCGAACTCAACTTCCACTGTTCATCACTGAAGTTGATGGTTGAAGTTGATGATTGGTTGGCTGTTTTCTTTTTTTCTTTTCAGCTGGTAGTTTGCTCAAAATCCATTACCCAATTGGTGGATGCAGACAAGTAGAACAAAGACAGTGGGAAGGTCTGTGTGAGTCAGACAACCGAAACATTTCCATAAGTCATTAAAACATGCTGAAATTATTGTGCCAAAAAAAAAGAAAAAAAAGAGAAGCTGACACGTCTTATTTAATGGCCACATATGCCAAGAGTCAGTAGGGATGTAAACATTTCTAGCATGTCAGTCCCAGTGAGAATGCAAACCTCTGCTTCTCATTGAAGTTCAGGAAAACAAAAGCCATGTATTTTTTGACAACAAGCTGACCTCTGACTTTAAGAGGAGCCTCTTGAGGGCTGTTGATTTATTTTTTTTTTTTTGTTGCTTTTCACACCACACCAAACTGAAGTTGCTGTCAAGAACAGTTTTATAAAAATTGCTGAACAAATAATCAGTAAAATCCAAACTTTGGAAGAGATTCACAGCTATCGCCCCAGAGAACTAATTACAAAGTTCATGTGGAGATTTCTCTTACAAATATCGGCCTACACACCATTTACATCTGACATTGTGATATGTTTTATGTGAACGGATTGCACTTGGATTTGGTCAGATTAGGGTTAATGCCTTGTCTCTCTGCATTGGACCAAACCACCTCTGGAGTTGCTCTGGGACATGATGTGACCACACTGAAGCCATGAATAAATGCAATTTCATTTTCATCCGCATATTGTTTATAACAACTACGTACTGTGTGTGGTAAAACATAATTGTGCAACACTATTGCAAAACATGGATGTAGCCGCTAGGCAGCCTTTAGCCAGTGAACACATAAAGTAGCCCTCTTTTTAGTTTTAGACGTTTCTGTGGATGGAGTGATGAAAACAGCTGATATAGTCTGCTCCCCCCCCCCCACTTTTAAAAACAAACTAGCACAATAATCCAGCTTCAAAGAAGAGATTTTTTTTTCCACTTTCGTCTTTTTTATTGTTGTTGTTGTTTGTGTTTTTTATTGTCTCACATAAACCAGGATGTGATGTGAGCTGGACAGAGAGAGAGGAAAATCTCCATGTGGATACGCATAATAACAGGTGTGAATGTAATTGGGTCGAAATGATTTCAGTATCCGATGCATTTTGACAGGTGTAAGTGGAGTTACTTATCATCAGTGTGCATCTTTGTAGCAACCAATACAAGACACATCTGGCAGTAGTTAAGTATTAAATCTTTTGTGGCTTTTCTCAGTCTCACCGCACAGTATGAAACCCAGTGTGTGTGTGTTTGTGTGTGTGTGAGAGAGAGACTAATTTACTTTTTCTGAAAGATGAAAGAATAATTTTTATATCTGATGCAATTCATTCTACTGGCAGAACAGACAATGCATAAGTGCTCCAAGTTATCGCTGTGCAGAACAGATGGCAACCAAGAAGCTGTTGCTGGGTTAAATCAGGATACACATCAATTTGGGTACATTTTTAATAAACTTCTGACTATCTGCACTCTTTTTCTGGGCTAAATATGTATGCAGAGAGATTTGGGGCATGATATGATATGATATGACACATCGCTGGGTTTTGCTCTCCACCTGTTGCAAAGTCAGTTGTCTGTACCCAAGGAGAAGGAGAGATGGAGTACATGTTCTGCTCCATTTGAAGGGCACAAATCATCACCATGCACAGAGCGTAATATATGTGTGTTCACATTTTGTTTTCTGCCTTCATTATTGCTAACCTTGACCTTAAATCCTCATATTTCATTTAAGTAATTTCCAAACTTCTGAAGTGCTGACCTTTGTAAATATTCAAAAATAAAATAAAATATTTGAGCAGCGCAGAGTATTTGGGAGAGGGGTTGGTCGAGGTAAGTTTGGGGGCAATGTGCTGTGAGGCAAGGTTATGCTGTGCTACTTATTAAAACTCTCTGCCTTGACTGAAGCGTGTGTGTGAACACTGTTTACCTTGAGTTTCTATTGCTGCTGTTCTATGTGTGCATGTTGGATGGGAGAGGTCACAGCTGGAGGCTGAGCTCCGTTATTCCATGTGAAGAGACTGCTTATTGTGGACCCCAGCTTGCTGGTCTAATGAACTCCTTCACTTACTACAGTATTTGTTCTGTTGTCGGGAGCTGAGGGCCAAACGAGACAGGAACAGCATGATGTGGTATGAGACTGCATTACGTGAGTAATCAGCCACAGATGAGGCTGCAGCAGTGGCGGCAGGAGCGGCACTGTTTTTCTGAGCTGTGTGTTTGTCGTGTGAAGAACAGAGACGCGATGATATTTTTTTCTTTTCTTTTTTCTTGACTGTCCTCAACAGAATAACAACAGGATTGCTTGTGCAAATGCCACAAACCGACACACGTTTGTGTTCTCTTGACAGTCTGCCTCTTGTTGATTCATGAATAATGAGTGTCGTCTCTCAGTTGCAAAGGCTGATGCTGCGCGATATTATCCTAAGAGCACCAACCCTCTCCAGCAGGAGGTCAGGTGGCTGTTTGGGTGAACAAAAAGTGCAACGTTAATCCCATGAAGAAAATGTGTCTCAGGCCTTAACCAGGATCACAATTTTCTGTAAATAACAAAGTAGATGTTAGTTAGTCAGAACTGAAGAAGCCTCTTAGATGAGAGGTGAAACGTCTTCAACTCCACCAAGTCCAGTTGCCTACAGTACTACAAAAGAAAACAAAGTAGATAAACAAAACAACCAGCAACAAATCCCAAAACGAGAACATAGAATGTATTTATAAATTGAACACTTTTGAAGCCAATCAGGAAATGAGAATGTACTGAATAGCCACTACAGGGCAAAATAGAAGTCTGCTTGAATGGAAGTCTATGGGAAAATGAATCACTTCCAACTTGATTAATGATATGATGTAATGTAAACATTTTCTTGAAGAGGTAATCGTCTCAGTCGCTAGTATCATGTCTTCTTCAGTAGAACATAAAGTCAATTTTGTAATTCCCATTTAGAGAGAAATAGACTGACAGCTGGTATCATCTTATCTTATAGGTGCCTGGTTGCAGTTGACGTCTTTGAACTTCAGGTTGCAAAATGTTGAAATGGTCATGTCGCAGTTCTGGAGGTTTCAAAACATGAGTTCAGATTCTTATTTGTGATGTCACGAACCGTTGGCTCTGGGAAAAGACCCAACTCTAAAACATTTTACTCCAGCAGCTCCTGCTGGAACACTGCCAAAGAGGAGGAAGAAATGTTTTGGTACTGCTCCCTTTAAAAGTCTAAGACCGCACTATCAACACCTGATACTGAGAAGAGACTTCAGACAGACTGAGGTAACGCACTGCTGCAGGCTGACAGAAACTATTTTCAGCCTTCACTGCCCTAAAGTAGTGATACTCAAGCTTTATTTCGAACATTACGTTGTAGAACATAAGAAACGGAACCAACTAAACTTAAAAGCAGTATAATGACCTAAAGACTAATTGTTGCTCTGATGGTACTTTTTATGTTAAAAAAAAATTAAATTACAAGTGAAATCACCCGATTAGAAAAATGTCTATGATAGTTCAGTTTTGTGTATGGTTGTGGTAATACGCTTGTATAAGATACTGAGATACTGTCAGCACTGACTTTGCTTAGTGCACTGCCATCTTTGTTAGTGCCTGTTTGTGGATACAACAGCCAAAATTTTGATGCGTACCTTGTCCCGTAGGTTTGCAAAAACCCCCTCAAATCAACATGTGCAGGTCAACCAGGAAAAGTAACCATGGTAATTAATGAATGGGGAGTGGTTGTAAAAATGATCTACAGCCCTCTCTGGAGCCATGCTCTTTCATCAAACTGTGTCACCTGGAAGTGAACAACCCAGTGAAAGCCAGGTCTAAACCCACCAATGAAGCAATGTGGAAAAAAAGAAGAAATTTTTTTGAAAATTGTGAAGAATTTTGAAAAAAAAAAAAAAAAAAAGCAGTACCTAAGCATAAATGTCTTTAATGAGCCGGATTTTATGATACCTGAATGGGCAAAGTCACAGTAAGTGACTTTGCCCATTCAGGTTAGTGACCGAATAAGGAATGAAATAATAAAAGGCAAAAGTCCCAATACCTCTTTACCATTTAAAGTCCAGCCACTGGTGACATATTGTCATGCACTAAGAAGCAGGGACATTATAATTCTCCTGACATTTTGTAGTTTTTTTCTGCGATATATTGTTTTAAGATCATACTCACCAGAAAGTGAGACAAATGTCCTTTTGGGGAAATTGGTTTATCAAGCAGGTGTTGATAATTTTTATACTGCATGAGAATGAATGTAACCTATGGTTTTGTTGAACCAAAGTGTGAAGCTTCATTTTAAAAATGACACACACATGTAGAGGGCTTGATTATGGATGTTTAGGATGGCAAAGAAAACCCCCATTATTTACACATACAGTACAAGCCAGTATTCCTTTGCAAATGTGTGAAATATGTAAGCAATGTGTTCTTCTTTCAGAGGAAAGCCTAAAAAACTTATTTTATAGTTATTTTAATAGTGTCACTACAGTTAATTTAAAAGACCAGTCAACATCAGCAGAATAATCTTGGTTGTTAATGACTCCTTGCTGTGTGTGTGTGTGTCATTCATCATATCAAACCTGCCCCAGTTTAGATAATCCGTTTTGATTGGCCAAAGCAGGTTCAGGATGGATGGACAAAAAACGGGAGCAGGGCGACACATCTGCCTGCTGGTTTGTTGCCTGTTTTCCAGGTTTCAGTGCTGGCTCATTGTATTCCAGGACCATAACAATTCCCTGTCCTCGGCTTTCTTCTCTCTTCTTCTGGAAGCATCACCAATATTTACTGTTTCCTGGCGATGAATGTTGATCTACCGTTTCCCCATCACCCGGCTACATCTGACAAATCAATGGGTGTCAGTCGGTGTCAATGAGGAGCCGAAACTCAATTGACCCTCTCAACTACTGCGGTTTTCTCTCATGTATCAATAGCTGTTTGTAGCTCCATATCAACTTTAATGAAGTCTGTCCCTTTCTCTGCTCACACCATTTAATCTTGTATTGACGTTTCTTGCCAGCCTTGTGATAACAACTTATAAGTCACCTTTATGGAGGCAGTAAATAAAGCTGTAACTACAGCTGTTGAAAGGCTGTCAGGGGTTACACACCTTGTAAAAATAAGAAATATGTAATAGGATTCCCTTTATTCATGATAGAGGAGAACTACTTTACAGACAACTATTGAGGGAAAATTGAGGTGAGATTGAAATCGTTTTTGATGTCTTCCTTTCCCAACTGTGATGGGTAGATTTTCTTTTCACTCAGCTCATTGTGGGCACAGACAGTCTGGCTGTGTTTTTTGATGTCTGGTGTTCTGCAGCAAGGCTGGAACTGCAGGTGCAGCACAATACGGAACATCTGCATCCGTGCAGAAAAAGGCGGACATTAAATCTGAAAAGCCAACGCAAAATGATAGGGCATCTGTCCTCTGTGTTTAATGCGAGCTGACCCCATCATTGTGATGTAGATAAGCATCGCCCCAGTAGCACCTCAGGCGATTAACATGACTGTGTTTGTGAAAGATTGCATAAACAAACTCTGCAGCTCATTAAAACTCTGCTCATTTTGTTTCAGTTCATTCTATTTGGGAAAGTTTCGAAGGAAGAGCTTGGGTGTTTAGTGACTGACTGTAATTTACGTCTGCATATGTGTGTGTAACTGTGCACCTTAGTGTACAAGAGTGTGAGTGTGCATATGTTCTGTACAGAGAGTTCCTGGCTGGTTGCAGCTCTTTCCTAGTCTCTAATGGGGTATGAAGGGAACTGCTCTCACCTCTCTGTAAAATATGACTCAGGCAGACAGACCATGTTGGCAGCTAATGGCAAGTGAGAGATTGAAATGCTTCGCGAAAAGGACAAAAGCAGGACACTCCAGTGTGCTAATATCAGCTTTTAACATATCCTGAATAAAAAGATGGCTGGCAAGAGAAATGATACAGAAGATAAGAACTAAATGACATTTAATGCGTCTCATTGTGAACTCAGACAGCATACTGTTCAGCAAGTGAGGCAGGGTGTTAGTGGAGCTGTGGCAGATGCATGTGCTTGTATGTGTGTGCATGTGTATGCGTGTGTCTGTGTGTGTGTACAAGCTCGCCTTTGAGCCTTTGTGTGCGTTGGGGACCGGGCGGCTCTGCAGCAAAACCACTGCATCAGCATCTTCTCTCTGGCGACCAATTAGCTTAGACATTCAAAAATATTTCAAAATAACTTTACTCCATTTGCATGTTTTTCATTTGCTTATCTCTCATTCAACCGGCAGCACTTTCTCTGCCTCCCAGGCTTTCTTCAGCCCCAGTGATGCCACACCTGCAAGATAATTGGATAAACTCAATTCAAAGCAAAAGCTCTGAATACCAAGACAGTGCAGCAGAAGTGGGGAACTGCTCAATACAGTCAGGGTGAAAATGTGGATTCTACCTTTTGTGAATTGCGGTGGATTCAAAACCATCATCAATGTTTAATGATCCACTTTATCTTGACAATACTGTGCTGTTGTCAAACCTTTAAAGTCTCTGTGGGAGACAGAGCTGGTGTTTTATCAGTTTGGAAATACAGGTTTTTACTGCATTTTTCGAATGCGCATGTGCATGCATACAGCATTTGCATATCTATATGGAAAGACAGGCACAAATGTCCTCACAATTCATGTGAGGGAAAAATTCTCCAGCCCTCCCAGCCGTCGAGACTCTGCCATCTCTCTGGATCAATTCCCTCTGAATCTGGATGAATTATTAATGTCCATATTTTTTTTTTTTTTTTTTTTTACTGATGGAGAAATCATTTGAGATGGATTTTTTTGGAGCTTCCAATGAATTTGTCAGTTGTTTAAGGTGTCAATATTATTTCTCGGCTTTACTCCTGCAGAGAGAAGCGCTGATCAGGATTCATGACATGGTGACATTGTTGCTCTGACCTTGAGCCGCATACTTAACCCAGCATGAATCAATGCATATTCATTGATACACAACACTACTGACTGTGTTTACACAGGGCACAGAGTTGTAATGTGTTAAATAGTAGGAGAACGTGTAACTTTTTTTTTGTAGCCAACGTGGTTTCCGTATGTTAATGCAGGTCTTTGAATGGCTGCTGTGAGCAGAACCAGGGCTTTAAGAGGTTTATATTGCTTCCACTTCAACTTTCATTATGACATAATTAAACTTTAAATTTAATTCTGCTTCTTTAGAGGCTAAATGAAAGAGGATTCTCCTGCGATTGCCCCCATAATTCTACAGCAAAGTGACTTAAGAGACAAATGATATTGTTAGCTTAATGTCTGGGGTGGTGCCAATGCTACTCTGAGGTAGTGATTGACGCCTCTGTTTGTGCGAGACCTCAGCCAGAACAGGATGAATAGAGCACAGTTAGTGTTGCCTGTGAAGATCAATAAGCCAGAGTCTCAGGTAAGCACTGTCGCTTCTCCCTTTAGGCATTTCCTAAAACAGTGATAAATGTGAGGTGTTGGTTGCTTTGAAATGTGCTATTTTTCATTTGTCACATCACATCGTGTCATATCAGTGATTATACAGGAAAAGGAAAGAGGAGAAAAGAGGAGCAGAGGATACCATGCTACATTATTCCATTATCTCAATAATGTTGTGCACAGCCTCAGTGGACTTTGATAACAGCAACACAATATCAACACCAGGATATTACAAATCCCTGCTAAAAGTTTCTGGTGGAATATCAAAGTGAACCACCAGGCTTCAAGCTCGTCCTCAAACAGTTTGATGTGGTTTGTGCAAAATTAGTAAGCTGCTACATACGACACACATTGCACGTAAGAAAAACCAGAGGGGAAATCTTTCTGCAACACAACCGCCTATCTGCTGGAGCAGTAAGCCGACCACACCGACTCCCAGGGGACCTATCAGCATTTGCGGCGGGCAACAAATAGCTTTACGGCCCCATCCCATATAACGACCACAGAGGGAGAGGAGTGGGGCTGTGGGAATGACCTGTAAACCAAACACATCACCAACATTCAATCTGCTGCCTTATTAATCTAATCAACAACTCATTTGGTGCTCCTCAGAGACAGCCATCATGAGGAGCAAGAGAAACCAAAACAGACAATGACAGTCTGGTCTATTGAAAAAGCCATTAGGGATGACTTCTTTTCCCAATTAAAGCATGACATAGAATAAAAAGCCAGATTACCCTCTGGATAAACATATTAAATTGTAAAGGTATGGTTTTACCCTCAGCAGAAGCAATGCAGCCCAGAGACCTTGAATAACTTTCATCATATTAGCTGGAATTCAACATAAAGCTGCTTTGAGACATGCAGTGAACCCTGGAATGTCTGTAGGGGTTGTACTGTATGTGAACAAATGTCCAGAAGTCACTCTGGACGTTCTCCTGAGACTCCACTGTCCAAGTGAGAATGCTGTGGGTGCATTTGAGCCCGGACAAGAAATAATCAATACGCAATTGCACAAATTAATAATAATTCATATTGAGTATGTGTATTCAATCTGTGTTTAATTTATTTGGCCAGTTAATGTCTTTAAGAGGTGTTTTCAGTGAGTATGAGATACAGGACACAAACCCTCATGTTACAAAACCCAAGGGAACACACACATACCCTAACCTAAACCTAATTCTAACCCTAACCCTGAAACCAGGTCTAAACCTGGTTTGAGGACCAGTTAAAATGTCCTCACTCTGTATGGTTTATATGAAATTTGTTCTGCACAAAGCCACAAA
This sequence comes from Brachirus orientalis, assembly GCA_016785285.1. Lineage (NCBI taxonomy): Eukaryota > Metazoa > Chordata > Actinopteri > Pleuronectiformes > Soleidae > Brachirus > Brachirus orientalis. The sequence continues at coordinate 3,516,200 of JAFBJR010000138.1, forward strand.
TAAAAGAACCCTCACACACACCCTCATGCATGCATAATAGTACAAGCACATGCTACCACATATGCATCACTGACAGAGATCAATAGGCTCAACAATGAAGGTGAATAACAGAACAATAACCAATAAATAATTAAAAGGTGCAGTCATCATCTAATTCTTTCACTCTACAGCAATTCTTTACTTAATTATGCATATATTTCTCTTTGTTATACATCCAATGGGGCAGATTATTGTATCCCACACACATTCTATAAACATACTTATTTCTATAAATACTAAGGTACAAAAAAACATTAATCAAAAACAGATTAATAAATAAATCATTTTGGCACACACATCTGCATATGCTTACATCTGCATGCTGTATGTGTATACATAACAATATAATTATGACAGGAGCAAAGTTCACAAAGTTGACAAAGCACAATGGACTATGCACTTGAAAAATGAACCCTAACCCCTGATTTCCAAAATATGCTAAAGCAAGAGCAGGACTTATATAAGAGTGTGGTACAGGTACATTTACATTTATCAAATATGTCAGGATTTGGGTAAACTTTGCTTTGGACATATGCTTTGAAGTAAAAAACTCACAAATAATTATTTGCTTTGGAAATCAAAATCTTAATCCATTTCCTCTGTGGAACAACCTAATGTATGTATAAAAGAATATAACATATAGGAGATGATGTGCTGGCTCACCTGGTAAAGCCTCTACCATGTACTGCTGTATGTCATCCCCTATGTTAACACTAACACCATCAAACGGGACATAGATGCCAAAAATGTCGAATATTAAATGTGCACTAATCCTTTCAGTAATGCTGTTCTAAGACAGGGATATTTTAAACTGGGGCGCAATTTAATACCAGATATATATATAATTTCCATAGATATCAAGTCATTACAATTAAAATTTAAATGTACTAAATGAGCAAATGAGTAGGAACAAAGGTGTGGAACAAAAAGAAGTTTTTGTTTTCTTCTCAAACAATGTTATACCTTTATTGAAAGAATCATATATTTCTCTCCACTGGTGACTTTATGATCTTATATTAAAATGAGGACACTAACTTTCTGTCGGCTTACTCTAGTGTTCTGTAAATCCCTAAATTCACCAGCTGCTCTCACTGTTTTATCTCACAACTAAATAATGGGTCTGGCTCAGGCTGTATTTACAGGGTAATGAATGGGTACAGCTCTTGCTGTCTCATGCTCACACACACAAAAGCCAATAGTCATATCCAGGCCAGGCTCAGACAAATGGCACACGCACACGCACACACACACGTTTGCACTTCTATCAAAGTGAGGACCCTCATAGACATAATACATTCCCTAGCCCCTTACCGTAACCTTAACCATCACAACTAGATGCCTAACCCTAACCCTAACCCTAACCTAAACCCAACTCTAACCTAACCCTAAAACCAAGTCTTAACCCTGAAAAAAGTCATTTTAAGGGGTGAAAAAAAGTAAGGACCAGCCAAAATGTCCTCACTCTGTAGGTGTTTATATGATTTTTGGTCCTCACTCTGCAGCACAAGACCACACACACACACACACACACACACTGATTTGCAATCACAGAGACACACCTGTGGAAGTAATGATCACATTTTGTCTGTTTGTGCTCACAGGGTTCATGTTTGTCCCAAAGCGTTGTCATGACAGAACCTGTAAGTAAACACAACACAAAAGGACATGATTAAGTAACGCATACACGCTTTCAAAGTCTGAAATGATCTCCCAAACAAAAGCAAGGTCCACTGTCACCAGTGAAGGTGTGCAATCCACTAAAAAAATGTTTGATCCACGTCCATGACTGTTTACTTGACTGTGTTTAGTTGCCATTTTCTTTTTTGTACTGTGTTTAAAATCTCTGCCAGTTATTTCGTTGGCTATTCAAGGTTGACCTAACGTGTTGGATTTCAAACATGTAGTGAAAATTAAAACAATTACAATCCTGCTCTGTTTTATATCAGACGTTCCCAGCATTCATTTTGACGAGTGCCACAGAGAATTTATCACATTTCTGATAGAGGGGGTGCTGCAGAACTGCAAAGTAAAAACACAATTCAACCTTAACCGTTGTATTAAAAAAAAAGCACAAAAATCAATATGTAACTCACCATCAATGTGACTCCTGAGTCTGTTTACCAGAGATAACATGGTCATTGCATGGTATATTGTGTGTGACTGACATGAGCAGGGGATTATTAAAGTCAAGTCTGTTGTGCAGCCTTGTTCTTGTGTGATACTTTTTAAATGGGTGTTTATCCCCCCTGATGTATCGTATAGAGGGTTCCATGGAATGTTGTGCATTTTAACATCCATTTTCACGACATAATAGAAATAAAAACAAAATACTAACACTAAAATTTCTGCAAATTACAGTATGGAATCCATTTCCCCTGTCCATTTAAAAATAGTTGATAGTTCAACTTGACAGATTGTACTAATAACCTCCTCAGAAATGATGTTAAACTTTTACCAACAGACTGAACAGGAACATGGGTGCGTGACAGGGCACAGAGTTTCTTGTGAGCTCACAGCAACTGATTAAAAAAAAGAGGGAGAGAAAGGAATAAATAAAATAAAATAAATTGATCATAAGAGTATTCAGCATATACTCGAGTAAGGATGATAAAAGAAACGTACGAACCATCTATTGGCAATACAGAGTGGCAGCAAATAAATAGTCTGTCCACTAAAAGAGATAAGTGCATTCGCTTTCTACAGAGAACAGTACAGTGACACAGAACATGGAGGACTTCATAAATATTCATTCTTTATTGATATTCACAAACTCACTTTCACTTGCCAGACAGTTTTAACATTTTATGGTTACTTAATTAAAGAGTAACTTGTATGGAAATGACTATGTTAACATGTTTTTTTTTGTTCTAGCAGTTATACAGTACATTTTATGTAAGCAATAAAAAAAAAAAATCAAGTTAATTGTAATGTTATTTTGGTTTACAGTTAACTAAAGCATTTGATTCCAGGGGAGTTTGTATACAACACTGTATGAAAACTCTGTCTCTAAAAAATACTGTTTTAGTTACCCCTTTTTTGATTTTTATATTTAATGGGCGCCCAAAAAGACTTACACAAGAACGTTGGAAATGAGTCCGAGTTTGTCAGTTTAAAATTATATAAAGGCCACTTATTAAGAAAGCTATATTTTATGTTTACTTTTCAGTGTTTACAGTGTGTCTAAAATGTAAACAGAGGATTTGGTTAAAGCAAACAACTGCCTGCTTTTGTAGACATAAATTGGGCTTTTGGATTCAGAAGGAAGTAGTGATGACAGGGAGTCAGCCTGGTGCACAGAAGCACTTCCCGTGGACGATGGAGGGTCCAACCTTATTATACCCCTGTTTGCTGATCCACATCTGCTGGACAGAAGGCAGAGAGGCAGAGAGGCAGAGAGGCAGGAATGGAGCTGAGTATTTCCTCTCAGGGGTGATGTTCGAAAAACAAACACATATTATGTTAATCTGGGACTTTGGAGCCTCAAATGTCTGTATAGATTCTCATTCATCCAGGTCAATGGTTGTCAAACTTTTAATACCAAGTGCCACCTGAGAAAATATTGAGCTCTCCAAGTAACGCAATTATCGCCGATGTTAAAACACAGTGGTGTAAATAAGCCGAGCAAAGTCATTTTTTCACAGGAGGGAGTCAGATTTATACCCAATAAGATCATTCTCTCTCTCTCTCTCTCTCTCTCTTACATCCTCCTCTTCCTCACATATACTTCAGACACTGCTATAGTTGTTATTTGTTTCCCCAGAGGAAGCTTGTGTACCACTGGTGGTACACGTACCACATTCTGAGAACCAAAGATCTAGGTGATGGTTCTTCAAAAGTCATTGAATCTGTAGCAACTGGACTTGTAGATATGTTAAAAAGGCTTTGCCTCTCATCCGATTTGGATGAGAGAGTTGCTTCTTGAGTTCTCAGCTAGGAGTGTGTTTGGAGCTGAAGAAGCCTCTTGTATGAGAGATGAAACATGTCCAAGAACTCCAAGAAGTCCACTTGTGACAGAGTCAATTACTTTTCTTGAAACAGTAAAAGTGTAGCGTGTCAAATTTACACGAGAGTCGGAGAAATGAGCACTTTCTTTATACTCACATGTGTATACATGGTGGTGCCATCTGACATAGAGTCAGTCTGGGCAGATGTCAATGGTGCAACCCTGTCAGTAATCACATGAATGCCGGCAGTATTCAAAAATACCAGCAGCACTCCACACATGGGTTATTCCAGAGCCACATAGCACATCTGGAGGTATCAGATTTGTTTACTATGAAGTTTTCTGTCAGTATAGGCCTTATGCATTGGTTGTTACAAAAGAGTAGCCATGTTCAAGTCAGGATCCTCATGAGAATATCTATTAGGTCACCGTCACCGGAATCCAGGGAGAGAAACATCTTTCCCACTGTATATACAGTATATTTGCTGTGAGACACAGGCGCTTGTGTGAAAAAATGGGCCGAGAGATCTATTCTCAAAAAAAGCTGCACATGGGAGCCAGTGTCAAAGGTGTCATTAGTTAATGTGTGAATGAAATCAGGGACACAGTGTAACCTTCTTCACATGCATCCAGAATCCATACATTGCTGCTGGTGACAGATATCCTTGCCTGTCCTGCTATTTATTCGTACGCAGTATGACCTACGGCACCGAACATCAAAGCCTCACAACACAATTGCAATATAGTCATCTTGCTTCGCATTGACTATAATATTGCAGCTGTGCAACACGGCCTGATTCTACAACACATCATTGTGACAGCTAAAGCAAGAGGTGTGGTTCATAGACATACCTCAGATTTTAAACTGATGACATTTGTTGGGGAAACAAAAAAAAAAAAGAAAGAACGTAAGACCAAAAGAACATTGAACTGAACCTAACAAGTAAGTCCACATTCAAAATCAGTGATCACTTATTTATTTGTCTCCTTTGTTATCCAGCACGGCATTAATGATGACATAAGGCTTCTTTATAATGAGGACACTGCTATTTATTTTGAAATCAGTCCACAAACACTGCCATTATGCTGTATTTATTCACTGCTGCTTTGTATACTGAAGATAGTCCCCACCGAATCCAAAATTTAAACCAGCTGGAGCCATGTATGATATAACCAACAGTGATGTTGCTGTTGTAGGAATCACTGAGCCTTTACAAAATTAAATTAGATGTTTGTGACATGTTTTATTGATTTCTGTCTTCAGTAGGAAGGCATGTGTTTGGAGCTGCAACAGACAATATACAGACCTCGAAACACATTGTTTTTGTCTTTTTATAGGATACACTCCATATAACACGTGGGAGGTTTTAAAATGTGTCTGATGAAAAGCATATAGATTTACTGTGTGCTTTTACTGTGGGTTCCTCACCTTTTTTGAGGAAGGAGCTGAGCACAGGGTCATCCAGGTCATAGTCCTGTCCAACAGGCCAATAACACATGTGACAAATGTGAACCTGAATAGATTTATTGATTCCTCCTCTTTTTGTTTGTCTTTGGTTCACAGAAGCTCTCACTCAAGTTTAATGCTCCGTCCAAGTCATAAATATTTTCTCCAGTCAGCAGCATGCCTCCGTTTTTATACACTATCTCTCAACTCTTCCTTTTGTGTGACCGGCATCTTTCTTTGAGTGGATTTGTTATGTCCCTCTTGTTTCATTGCAGGCTAATCTTCCTCATCAGCAGTGCTTTGGCCTGCTCTTTCACCTTCCCACACTTAGAAAGACTGTTTGTAATAAAGATTGTAATCTAACTGCTAATCTTTATGGCTCTCTTCAGGGCAGGGCACAGAGCCGCGCTGGATGATTTGCCAGAGAAGTTGCAACTGTCTGAAACCTTAAGATGTTGGTTGTGAGGTGAGTTTGAAGGAAGAAGTTTTCACAAGCATTCAGATGCACCTGCTGTCACTACCGGAGTTGTCAAATGTGAAGCCAAAAGGTGTGTCAGGTTGTATCTGTTTAATGATGATGCTCATTACTTATAACTTTTCTCACTGCTCCGTTTTCCTGCAATATATTCAGGCAATTATTCAAAAAAGCTCAGGAAGGCTTGTGTGTCTCTGTGTGTGTAAAATCCTCCCCCCCCCACTTTCCCTCTCCTGGCTAGAAAAGCAACATATATCTGTCATAATGAGAAGCATGCAGTGCTTTACCACCAAGCTGCCTCTCATCACTAACATAGCACAAAGAGATTTACTAATGCAGACTGTTAACACAGCCAGTTTTATACACGGCATGGTTTTTTACAGCTGTGCAGCAAGCAGTCTCTGGACAGCATGCATTATACACATCTAATTAAGTCTTCACATGTCTATAATAAACCACATTATGCCTTTGGGGCAAGAGGGCAAGTCAGGAGCAAGCTGCCAATTGGGTTTGTATGAGGTAGTCGGTTGGCAGTGCGTGTACTGTATGTAGGTGTGCATGCACACTCATGTATTTTCTAGAATTGTGTCTATGATGAGCTATTTAACTTTCACTAATTAACCCAGAATAAATCAGGGCAGCACAGTAAATATTTGTCGCTCAGGAGGGAGTAAGGGGACAGAGGAGCTCTCTGTAGTGCACTCGCACTGCGGGATGACATGGAAGGAGTGAGTTTGTGTTAGAGGGGGGCAGAAGCACAGAGAGGGGGACTGAGCGAGAGAAGAGGCTGTGACTGTGAGAGAAAAGAGAAAAAGAGAGCAAGGCTGAGGAGGGCAGCCAGCCAGCTGTTGGTATAGCTTGATTGGCCTGTGGAGAGCTGCCTCTGTCTTTTCATGGCGCCAGTAAAGTGCAGTGCTTCCAGTGGCAGGTGGCCACTGCCCATCGTCCTCCTCCCCTGGGAGGACGGAGACAAAAGATCATCAGTAGCTCTGCTCTTTTTTATTAAGCACCTTCATGCTCTGTAGCTCCACAGCTACCAACAAGAAAACAGAGGCATTTCACACAGAATACCTAATCAGCACATAAAAGTCCAGAAAACAATTTTTAATGGTACACCCCCACTGTACCTCCTTTTGCTTTCTCTCACATCAAACGTTTGGAAGCTATAAAATCAAAGCCGCTTCAAACAGCCCACACAGATTTATACAGGTCGCTTCAAACAGGGCATAAAAGTATGGCACACTTGCCTGTCCTTCAGGAAGCTGATTTTGGCAGTTGGATGGATGAGGGTACAGTAAACCACTGAAAAAGCATAGGCCTGTAAGTGCTCTGAGTGCTTTTCCCCACGCAGCTTGACAGCCAGGTCCCGGTCACCGCATTTGTGACAATCAGGCTACCTCACATCATCAGCTGATTTAGTTGTTGCCCTGACAACCTAGGATACAATAACTCATGTCTAGGTGCCAGCCTGAGCTCCGTCTGAGTTGATGGTCCTGATATTTGTTCTTTGCAGTGCCAGAAAAACAGTATTTCCACATTGGTAACTGCACAAGGCAAACTCCAATTTCTCTCTGTCTCATGTCTCAGTTTTTCCTCTAACTTTGTGTTTTATTTTCACTCTCTCTCTCTCACGTCACTCCCCAGAGGCATGTAATTCAGTTCTCTGTATACACTTTAGGGTGGAAGAGTGTGAAGACTCATTTAAGCCTCCTGAACGCTGTTTTTTTTGTTTGTTTGTTTTGTATTGTTTTGTTTTTTTTAACCAAATGTTCCTTATTTTCTTTGGCTTTGAGTCCTGGACATTTACATTTTTTTTCTATCTTTGACCAGTAATTCAGGTATTCCAAAGATTATTTATCTTGCAATCAGAAATGAGAGAGATTTGTTTTGAAATGCAGTTTATGGCAGGAACCATTTGTCTAAATTGCCCCACTTGTCAGAAAGTGGCTATATTTTATTTACCATCGATAATAATAATAATAATAATGTGTTTATATTGAAGCATTAAGTGTTTTTATATACAAATGTAAATAGTTATAAATAGCCAAGATTAATGCAGGTAAGTGTGGTACAAACAAAAATGAATGATGGTCACCCTATCAGGCTGTGGCTGCTATCCAGGCAGAACGAGTGTGTGGTTCGTTTCTTAAACAATTCTCTTTGTTATTCAGATTAAGTCCATTGTGCAGCCTCAGCACCACGAAGGCAGCGCAAAGATTCAAAAGTTCTCTGGTTAAATAACTAAAAGGTGAGACAGACTGATTCGACAAAAGCTTTGAAAGGACATATTGCAACACTGCAGCTCCTCACAAAGGTTATCTCCCTCGCCTGTCCTTGAACATTTCAAGCAAATCAGCAGACATTTTGCAGAGCAAATCTGCCTCTGTAGATATACATTTATATATTGTAAGCAGTGTTAGCTTTTAGGCTATATAATTAGGACTATAGTCACATTAAAATGGAGAGCTTACTTGGCTCTCAGTTGCAAGCTGTGGCAGTGAGAGCTTTCAGCTTGTGGATATAAGCTGGCAAGAAGGACAGGATATGGGTTGGCACGAAGGGCACCATGTCACTCCCGACCTCTCCGAGGAGCTTTGCTGTGAGGGGAACAATGACATGCGTCATGCTCCGCCAAGTTCTGCTCCGGCACTGTAATAATACCCAATTATAACCTGGACTAATTGGAAGGGTGCTTTGTTTTTCTTTCTGTTATTTCAGAAAGCTGACAGCAACAACTCATAGAAGGATCGATGGCGGATTATGAGGCTCATGGAGCTGCATAGTGAGGAGGGCTCAGACTGAAGCTGCACCTCTCATTAAAACCTGGCTTGATCTGAGCCTAGCTCTGGGAGGTGGTGGTGGTGGTGGGGGGGGGGGTGAAAAAGGCAAGAAAAACCAGCAGAGGGACGACAGACAAAAGAGAAAAGTAACAAAAAAAAGGTTGCAGAAAACAAGAAAGACAGAAAAGTTGACAGTTGCCTTTGGACTTTGCCTCTGCTGGACTCTTATAAATGGGTATTGTTCCCCATGAAGCACACAGCCACTGTTTACAGTTTCCCATAAAAGAGGGCTTTATTCCTGCTCAGGGATGCATTGTAACAAGATAATTTGAATAGCCGAGGTCTTACCACGAAGCTATAAACATTTATTGGTAGTTGACTTGGAGAATAAAGAATGAGCCATGCAACCTCTGCAGGATGCTGCTGCCTGACTCCTGATGACACAACCAACAATCTGAGTCTGACCGTCATCATCATCATGAGAGAAATGAAGCAAGATGGAGATAGGGCGGAGATAGACGGAAAGGGAAAATGCAAAGATGTATAATATAAGCTGAAGAAAAGAAAGATGGATAGTGGGAGTGATAGCTGAAAGAGATGATGCCGGTCTTTGATGTCCCCTTTGACTCATCCCCAAATTAAATGGTGGTGTCTTGTTTTTATGTTTGATCACAGAGTCTACTGCCAGAGCAGACCCACGGGAGCAGCCAGACATGAGGCTGAATTTGATTAGACAGTAATCGGAGATGGACATGCAATGGTGCACAGTGTCGGCAAACCATGGGGACTCCATAAGCAAACGACCACCACCACTTCCCATTCCAGTGGTATTCGTCTTGGTGGTCATTTTAAATGTGTTTGTAATGCACACTCTGTGCTCCAAAGTCAGGCTATGTGTTTCAGGGGTTTGTTTTTAATTCTCACAACTGTCCTCTGGAGTGCAAGCAGTAATATTATCAAGTGATAAGAGAGAAGCCATTAATGAATTACCCACCAACCTGATCTCAGTGGTGCTGTGTGTGCTGTCTCTAAAGCAGTTCAGCTCTTGGGGATTTTTTTTTTTGCATTGTATTGCATTTTCTTTCACAGGCTCACATTTACACACAATCCTTGCTGAGCATCTCTTGCTTTTCTGTGTGTGCTTCTAGGCTGCTGTTTTCCTCCTGCCTCGCTTGGCATTCTGTTCATTCTCCAAGATGTTTCCAGCGTAACCAGTGATTAACAATTATGCCAGTGCATCTAATTAATGCTGACTAATTATGAGGTTGAGATGCTGACAGGGAACCGGGGGTAGAATAGGGAGATTGCAGCATTAGAAATGGCCTAATCATGAGAGAAGAAGAGGGTATAGGAGAAAAAAGACAGAGAGAATAAGAAAGGGATAAGATTGGGAATGAGTGTCTTATAATTGGCATGCTCCGTTTTTGTCACGGGAATTTGAGCTCATTACATAAAAATATGGATAACTTGTGCATAAAATTACAGTTGGTACACTTACTCATCTAATTTGTTGGCCATGTGGATCAAAAAAAATAAGGATTTCTTTCTTTTCTTCTTTGAAATTGGATGCGAATTATGTTCAAACCACACAAGGTCCCCGGAGTGGCAGAGAAACTCAGGCCATAATTATATTCTTAAAATGGCATCAGATTTTTCTGAACACAATTTCCTGTTCATTTGTCAGCAATTGGTGCACCAAAATATAGTGAACACAAAAAAACCCTGCAGGAGACAGCACACCAAGACCTTAATATATAGACATCACATAAATTAATGATGTCTCACTCTTCATTTACTCTAGTCCACCCCGCCCCCCACAGTCCTGAAGAAGAACACCACAGACCTCAACCCACTTCCCCACCTCAAGCAATACTTCATCAGGAAAATAGCCAAGAAATACGACCTCTCTCCATGGCTCATAATGAGGCTGCATGGAACATTCATTTGCATAGTCAGTGTCTACAGCCCTACGGTATGTTGGAGCTTTATGTTCGATGACGTTTTTATTCCTACAAGCATTCTGTAAGGGCTCCATAATAACGTCCAAAGAAGAAAACACGTCATATATTAAAGGGACATGATTTTTGCTTCTTATTCAAATGAGCACATCTAAAGAAAGCAAAGGCAGAGGGAAGAAAGGGTTTGGGGAATTACCAAGAGAATAGTAATTACATTCAGAGGAGACTGTGATTAAGAATGCGTGTTTGTTGCTTTTGTCTTCCTGTGTGAGCAGAGGTATAGGAGGACAGGCTGCTCCGAGCAGTGACACTGGTTCTTCCTGATCTTCCGGAGTGCATTAAACCAAATGACTGACAATAATTGAAATCACATGAAGCACAAGGCCAATTACTGGGATTCAGACTCACTTCTGCAGATATGTTGTCAGTATGCTTTTAAAATTTGTGTGAAGGTTTGGGAAAAGGTTATTTGTTTGTCAAACAAATGCATTGCATGATTCAAGGGTGTGGAGAAGTTCTTTGATATTCTGTGAGGTACAATAGTGCCCACTGATTTCTGAGTGGTTTAGCTTTCATCTTGACTTGTTAGGAGGCTTGTGTTCAGTGGAGTCAAAGCAGCTGTTTGTGATTGAGATACAGTATTTAGTGCTTCCAATAGGGATACTTGAGTGAATTCCCATCTTTTTTTTTCCTGTCTTCATCCTTTCAGTGTCAATCTAAGAAGCATTTGTTTTGATGGGAAGCTTAAATAGTAAATCAATAGCACAGCTGCATCTGTCATGGTTCTTACGTTCCATTTATTGTTTCAGACAGTCCTGTCTCTTCATTGACATGTTGGTTTGGACTCATTGTCCAAACCAACATGTCAATGTTGGTTTGGACACACACACACAGAGATCTCTCCTTCTTTCATATCAGCAGTTACTAAATTGTCTAATGCTCTCTGACAAGCTCAAGATGTTTGAATGTCTACCTATATCCAGTCTCTGACTTTTTCAGGGCCTGCATGATTATTATCCTTCCTGCTACTCTGTAACTGTTGCCCACCACGCTTGTTGGCTTAAGCTGGACAACCACAAAACGATCGATTCATTTTAGAATTGGCTGAATATCATCTTTGATGGACATAGTTTTTGTTCATAGGAGTGAAGACTAATCATCTGCATGTGAAATGCATCTGCATTTCACATGGATTTGTGAAAAGTCAAAAGTTTGGGTCAAGCAAACCCTGACTTAGCACATGTGGTCATGACATTGGAAGTGGCTGGTAGCAACTGCACGAGAAAGAACACTAAAGACATTGTAAAGTAATCAGAGTGTAGCTAATGTTAGCTATCAAATTTATTCTTTATCTAAAATGGACATGCCATACTGCCATGTTTTTCCCAGTCATCTTTGATGCCTCCTTTTTTTTTTACATGCACAGAATCTAAGATTCCCCATTTCTACATGTACAGTTTGAGTGCTATGGTCGTGAGCACATAAATAGTGAGCTTTGGCTAAATACTGCAGATGATTTATTAATACTCTTTCACCTGTGAGTTGAAATTAAACAACACAATTTCAATCATGCATGGTGTAGCCCCAGATTAAGAGTTTACCTGCCTTTATTGACTCTGTTGTGCTCTTGGGGCTTGACTTTCTTGGAATATGGTCTCATTTGAGTCAATATTCAGCATCTTTTATCCTCACCTCTGTCATTAGGCCTACATTCATTTTTAAGGTTGTCAGCATGTGTACAAAAATGTCCTTCATCAAAGAAAAGACATTAGTTGAACGTTTCAAGATCATGGCTTAAAAAAAAGATGTATTAATATTCAAAGATTGCCCACATCTTTTTTTTTTTTTCAAAGCTATCCTTACTTAAAAGTTCATTAAGTTGCAGTGAACTGTGAATGGAGCAAATTTAAATGTGAGCAGAATTGCATATTAAACCCTTCCTTTTTCATAAATGACATTTTTGTTAACGGCAGCTTAAGAATGATGTCTTTTTGAATTGTGAAAAGCTGAACTTTGGGCAATTTAGTTGCAGGCTTCTGACAGAACTAAATGTCCAGTTAATTAGTTTGGGGGGGAGGAAAATAACGTCAGCTGAGTCTCCTTTTTAAATTCATGTAGCAAATGCCTTTGGGGCAGCCAGATGTAGTTGTCAGAGGACGAGAGATGAAAAATTCCTCTAATATCATTCCTCTTGTAAAGCATTACATTATGGCTGCCATGGCATGGGGGTCTCAAGCAATTCTGCTCTCTGTGAGACAAACATTTTTATCTTGAGCAATAAGTAGCAAGAGCTCTATCGTGTATGTACAGTACATTTCATTTATTGTATATGATGTAAAAGGCATTTCCACTGTAGTAGATATTAGAGGGGAATAGCCTGCTGAATGCTGTTATGAAAGTCAGTAGGGCCACAATAATATAAATCAGTGGCTGACAACAGACCAAAGTTTATGTAACGTTCTACTAAATTAGGCATGTAACAATTACTGAGGTGCAATTTTTTTCCTCTCATGTGTGACCTTTGACTAAGGGTCTGTCAGTTGGAGGTAGAGCACTTCATCCATGTCCAGTGTGATTACTCTAGGTGAGTGTGTGTACCTGGTATTCCTTATGCTGTGGGGACCTAAATCTGTTAACACAGTCACATTATTTTACTACTATTACTTATCTTTCTTATGGGGACAAAAATCAAGTCGCCATAATGTTAATGACTACATTTTAAGGTGAAGACATGGTTTAAGGTTAGGCTGAGGTTAAGGTTAGGGTTAAGGTTAGGGTTAGGGCACTAGTAATTATGGTTAAGGTTAGAGTCTCCAGGAAATGAATGCGTGTCAATGCAATATCCTCTGAAGTCATGGTAACCGTTTAATGTGTGTGTGTGAGAGAGAGAGCGAGAGAGAGACTGTGTTCGCGTGTGTGCACATGCATACATTCATGTGATCATGGATTTTGGGAGTTTCTCTATAGGACACAGGTAGGGAGGGAGGTAAGGCTAAGTGGAATATGTTACTTGGTGTCATTAAGACAGGGTCTACAGAAATTTCATGGACATTGTTGTTTACAATCTTCTGTTCTGGCTGGAGTAAAACTGCAGTGTGGTTCATCGACGTAGCTCATATTCTCCTCCAAATGCAGCCCGAGGGAGGCTGATATTCTTTCTCAGGCACCTTAAATAATGTGGTCTGTAACATTTTTCATGTAGTGACCCTCGGTTCAGTTCTGCATGTTGAATATTTTAATATGGTAAGATCTTAAACCCTTTTACAGTACTCTCTGTTCTCATTTTACTCCCAGGCTCCAGCTAAAATCACATAATAGTGTATCAAAACAAAAGGAATTGTCTTTAATCCCTCTACCAGGCATTTACAAGGGTCATTATGTTTACTTTTGAAGGCTTTATGTAAAATGATGAGCTAGGTAAAGTACCTTCTGAGGATAACCCTTTGTAATTGACCTTGCTGTCTTGAGCCTTGTCAGCATGCAATAAAGAATAGTTAAATGTTAAGGCAGAAACTAAAGTGCTTGAAGGGCCACACGTACTTTGCATTAGCAAAATAATGGCCCAACTTATTTCATATTCTGTCCCAAACCAAGGTCACAGTTTCCTGTTGTTTAATAAGCATATAAGGCTGCAAAGCTCTGATTTGAAATGTGTATTTGTATGTTTTTGTGAGTGTGGTAGTCTACTACACATGCTGTGACGTCCTAAATCTATATTATATAGCAGTATTGGGAAAGGAAGACTGCAAAAAGTCCCCTTAAGATTATACAGTATATATAGGTGTGTGTTTGTGTGTGTGCTCGTGTGTGCGTATCTAAGTATCTGGGAGGCTTTTCAGGGGGAAAATATTGGAATGATTAGCCGTTGATTAACGATCCAGTTTAACAGGTATATGAGTTCCTGATTTAACAATGCAGATATATCAGCTCAGTGATTAAAGCCTAAATTAGAAATGTCATAACACAGCACCTGAATGATTCAGATGGAAGTTTTAAGGTTATCATAGCAGGCATCATAGTGTCATTTCATTCTTCACTTTAAACTCAAATGTAAATCCTATTTCAAACTCACATATATACTGTACACAAGGGTATGTATAATATTCTCATATTAACTCTCAGACTGTTGCAGTCTGCAGACTGTTCATATCAGCCTCAATTCATGCAGATTCAAAACCAAAAGGTTTCCAATGGGACTATTTGAGCTTTTAGCATCTAGATGTCAAAATTTCTCATTGTGTCCCTTTTGGCCATCCAGGACAGTAACAGATTATGTGATTGGTCTAATGGAGATGACATTTCTCCATCTCTAGGGTCACGTCAAAGTCAGTGACAGTAGGTACTGATGATGGTGCCCCTCCCTCCTTTTTTTGCCCATTCTGCTGTAAAGACAGACACATCCATCTGAAGCTATTAAAATTGTGTTGATCTGCCCTTCAATGTCCTACTGTGATTATCATCTATTAAAGCCTAGCACCTCTGAGACAGCATTCACAACGGAGGCAGCTGGATGAGAAGCACAATGGGGCTCTCTATAGGTTACACCTGCTACTGTTAATGTGGCAGTGACCACAGAATAAGTGCAGAAATCACTGGCAGGATCCCTCGAGGAAACACATGGACACCTCCACTGACACTGCAAAGTGTTTTGCTTTATGTTAGTGGCTGGACTTGGGCAGCAGGAGCACAGCTGATGTGGCTGTAATTGGTATACAGATTTTAACTACTTCTGTCAGGGAAGAAAGAACCAGTTGCGTATAAATAATACAAACACTTTTTAGTTTTGTGAAAGGTTAATTTATAGTTTCCTCCGGTGCCTCAGCAAAAAGGTGGTGACCTGCAGCATAAATGACATTTAGCAAAGTTAACAGCAACAATTAAACCTATTCAGTGATTTCATCACTGCGTAGTTGTGTCCTTTGCTTTTTTAGATGATTTTCATTTTTATTTTTACTACGATAATATTTTGCAGGTTTTAAATCTGTTTACAACAAGCAAGGTGCCACAGAGATGCAACATCCGCGCACTCTCTTGTAAAACACGAAATATATCTCTTTGTGCTTCTCGTGTCTATGGAAAAAAGGGCTATAGCCACAAAAAAGACAGATGTAATTGGTGGGGTCACAGACATTGTGTTGTGTAAAAGAAGCCATGACCAGACCACAAATTCTTTTGGAGGAAGTAATAATAAGAATATACTGTATATATGTGACAAGAAAACACAATGAAAAGCTACAGCACAAAACATAAGGGATGAAAAACTCCCATACCTCTTCCCTGGTGTATCACAGCTGAAAGGGAAGCAGTAACATGGGAGACACACCCTCAGACATGGGCCACCCACAAAAACAGATAATGGGGAAACATACAACTGAAAACTAAAGTTCCACCTGTCTGTTAGGTAAAACAATGGACATCAAAACAACATTTTATAGAAATATACATAAAGATTGTTAAAATAGATTGCACATATTTACACCTACACAATACCAGTTGGTATTGTTACACGGATATCTTGTGTAAAAATGACTTGAACATTAGAGACCAACTTAAACTGACACTTTAGTGATGGCTACAATAGTTTTTGGTATTTCTGCTTTACTGTTTTTCTCCGGGGCCACACGCTTGGTGTAGTTCATAGCACTCTTGAATTTGCAGTAAGAAGACCCAGGTTCACGACCTGGTTGGACCAAGGGCCTTTCTGCATGGAGTTTGCATGTTCTCCCCATGTGTGCGTGGGTTTCTTCCTTCTCCCACAGTCCAAAATAATATACAGATTTGGGGATTAGGGCAATTGGAAACTCTTTTCAAATTGTGTGAATGGTTTGTCTCTATGTGTGGCCCTGTGATGGACTGGTGACCTGTCCAGAGTGTACTCCGCCTCTTGCCCTATGTCAGCTGGAATTAGGCACCAGTGCCCCCCGCGTAGAGGATAAAGTGGTAGAACGTTAGTGAGTGAGTGAGTGGTTTTTCCTTGCTACTTCAGGTGAAGTAAAAAAGTACATTTCATATGTTTTTTTTTTTCAATCCTGGTAAATTAGATTACTGGATGGGTTTTCATTTCCAAACTGAATATTTTCAGAAACTGTAAAAACCTTTCCGCCACCCTAGCTAACATTATTGTCAGTGGTAATCTAAGTGTTATAAAATCCTCCTTCATGGTCTGTGGTTGATGGCAGATGACACAAACATATCTCAAACCTGGACAAATAAAACTTAACCAATCTGTGTGGTAGTTTACATGGCGCATCCCTTTAGGGAGGGCAGTGAATTGTCTTTGCAGAACTGCAGTGTTTCTCCCTCTGGTTTTTATCTCACTGCAGAAAAAAAAACAGCTACATGTGGATGATTTCAAGTCTCTCTTGTTGTCTCATCATGGGACTCAGTGTTTTTCCCTACCTGTCAGCCACACACCCTGTGTGACACTGTTTGTCTTTCCAGTTTTGAGTTCTCTTCAATGCATGTCTCAGTGATGTGTTGTGATCAATAGAAGACAATTTGCTTGTCACTTGGCAAAACACAACCGGAAAATAATTAATGTGTCATCGTCATTGTTTAGTTTGTCCAATTATAACGGCTTCTCTTGTCATGACGTCTTCGGTTTCGCATACCCAACCAAATACACTGGTCACAACATACCATCATAATTCATTCCTTATTTCATGAACAGAGCAGAGTTCAGCCTCAGAGGACTGTCATCTGGCATCACGTGAGAGGCATATTAGTGCACATAGGCAAGACAAAATTGCAATGATGCATTCAGGTGTCCTCTCAAGGCAAGCGTTCAGAGTGCTTCTGGGGCTGAGGGGGAGCCAAAGTGGATGTGACAGGCTTAGATTAAATGCCAAAGATGGGGTGTTTCTCACACACACTGCAGCCTCCTGGACAGCAGCCTAATTAGGCACTTCCATGCTCTGCCATCAGCTCTTCCAACAAAATGTTCCCTCCAAAAACACATTTGTTAATGTTAGAAAATGTAACACTGCAAAGACGTGATGCCCTGCAGAGGAGGGACTTCAGAAAATAGTCCAATTAGTTCTCTGAAATTCATTAATCACGCATTGATTTCTACAGTTTTTATAAACCCTTCAGTTGGTAAAAAGACCTGTTGTCATATTATCTTTCCTTTCTCCAGTTTCGCCTGCGTAGCTGCTTCAGATTCAGTCGGTCTGCCACATCCCGTGAGATCAAATATGAGACTTTTTTTTCCCCGTTCTAGCTATCAGCCTATGCATTTCTGTAAGAACTTGTCAGTCTGTATCACCCAGAGAAGGTCAGGTGTTTTTCTCAGGCGCAACAAATGCAGATTCATCTACTTCTCCAATAAAATGTTCTTCATGGATATTACCACATCAAACACAGTGCAGAATTTGCTCCTTTATATCAGCCATGTGATGTCTGTTCATATTCCTTACCTCAAACATGTTGGACAGGGAATAAATCTGATTATGGAGTGCGTGGGGTAATGTTCAATAATAAAAAGTATTATTTGCCAAGATCAATGTGCGTCGCCATGGCAATAAAGTACAATGAATGGAAAGTGCTGGAAGCCTGCAGTAAATTTTGATGCGTTGTGATATTGAACACATTGTGACAACACACTGCTTGCCAGGGCTGTAAAACATCTTCAAACAGGCTGCTGAACATTGAACATCGCTTCCTCTACATTCGCACACACCATGACTGCCATACATCAAGCCCAGACCACAGTATGCAAAGGCTAAGTGTGTGAGGGATTAAATGGCATGATGCAAAATAGGACAACACTGCAAATTCATCACAGGAGTGTGTGTCTGTGTGTGTTTGTGTGTAAATTAATGTTGTCCCTGCCTGCACATGTATAAGTGTTTGTGTGTGTGTGACAGGACAAGGGAAAGTTCAATCAATCACTCAGTTAAGTCTGTGTGTGACACTGACATGAATCCGTGTCACTGATGGATGGACCAAATCTTCTCAAGTCTGTGGCTTTAAGCTTACTCTGGCACACCAACGATCAGCAGCCACTGATTACGCCGAGTGTAACCAGCATGCACTTTAAAAACTTTAACAGCGCCACCTCTTCTGGCCTGGACTATGTGAGCCGCACCGCTCTCAAAGCTCCCACTGTTGGGAGGTGCAGGGTATTTAAGAATGTTATCTCCAATGCACAGATGTCTTAAAGGTCCCGGTGGAATGGGCCTGCAATTTTCCCTCCTAATTAAAAATTAATTAAATCAGCTGCGGGTCTAGCCAGGCATAAAGCCGAAGGCCACAGCTACCACCACTGGAAACGCAATCATTTATTTAACTCAATTACAGGAAACCACAGCTGGCTCCTCTGCCACTGATGTCACCTGGAGATTCTCGGAGGCTTTACTGAGCATCTGACCAAACTGTCCTCACACACACTTCACTCGTGGTCCGATGTAACCCCTCAAATTCACTTGAGACTCCAGTGAGAAAACTTGAGCGTTATGCTGCTTGCGATGCAGCACATATCCCCTCCCTTCTGTTGTGATTAATATATACATAGTCATAGAGATATCCTTTATCACCCGTTTTCCCCGCTTCGTCCCGAGGGGCTGATTTCGGGTGATTGATCAGAGATTCAGACACAGGATCAATAAGGCTTTCACCTCTCCCTTGGCAAGAGCAAGGGGCTCCGTGATGCCCCACTATGCTGTCCAATTATTCTGTAATGGAATACTGGAACCTGCCCAAGACAATTAACACACTGGAGACTCAGGATAGTGAGAAGAAATGCTAATTGTTGTGTTATATTGTAAACTGTGACAACAATGCCCTAATTCTACCTTATTGTTTCTTTAGTGCTAATGCAGAAGTGCCACAGAGGCATCTCTCCATTAGACAGAAATATTCCTGGGAAAGAGAAGCAGTTATTGTTGTGAATGCATTGTCTGTATGCAGCAGTTGTGACTCTTTACATGCTGGACTTGCAGTATCTGCACTATTGACAGTCGCACAGAGTTTGAGCTCACAAACTGACATTTTCTCTGGATAAAAAAAAAAAGAAGAATTTTGGTTGATAATTGTTCATTAACTGTGTGTTCATTAACATTTGTCCATATGCAAACACAGCTGCAGCTCCAACACAAGATCAACATGGATATAATTTATTTGACTGTTTGACCTCACTTAAGTCTGTAAATGTTACTGCCTAAGAGGAAAAAGAGGGAAGTGTTTCTGATGGCCTTGTTTGAACAGAAATAAAGATCTTCCTCCCTAGCGTATTCTTTTTTCCCTCACCTTTTGTTCTCGCAGTGCTTTAATGTTTAACTCCCTCTAGGTTATCAGACTCTCTGAATTTACAGCCTGGTGTGAACACAACTCGCTGAGGATGAAGACGAGTACAACCCGGGGTGTGGATATATTGATGCGTTATGATCGTCAGAATCCTAGCATAAATGGACACAGCGCATCATCTGGGTGTTTCACTGCTCATTGGTTTGTTTGATTATTAATTAGCCTGAAGTGAATCCATAGTTTTTTTTTAAACATACATTTGTATGTGTGAATTAGTTCTGCTACATCGGGACCCAGTGAGATGTCAAGAACCATAGCTCTAAGTGTGATGGGCCACACTATTTCTCATTATGAGCCAAATCATATTATTCTGTTCTGGTGATTACCACTGTTTACAGCACCCACTCCCACTCCAACTCCCACTACCACACACACACACACACCCGTGTCAGTCTGCTCTCAGGGCATGCACCCTGGTGAAGAGGACCTTAATAAAGTTCTCTGAATCTGAAACTGAATCTCAAACAACAACCAAAGGACATCTTTAACTACATTTGGAAGAACTCACTTCATTCAACTTATCTTTGAGTCCCAACACAAGCCTCCAACAGATACAGTCCTGTTTCATATTCCCACTGTTGTAATGCAATATGTTCAGGCTCCGTACAAAAGAAAGCGGTGCTCCACAGGGACTCGCAGCATTTGGATGTTTCAGTACCCACTGTTACAGAGCGCATGATGATGCACATCAACTCCACACAGATAGTGGTTGTGTGATGTAGCTGCCTGCAGATACGCCTTTGGTTGGCAGCAAAGCAGTCTCTGGGGTTCAGGGACCTCTGGTGCTCTGTGCTCTACAAGCTTTCTGCTTCATATCATCATAGCATCAGGGATGCCCTTTCAGACAAAATCAAGTGCTTTACTGTATCTCCGATTCAGTATACATGTAGTTGGAAACATCTGAGGGGATATTTTTGTGCCTTTCTTGCAGACTCATGTAGTGGAAAACTGATAATTTTTCTATTTTTGTGCTTTTCTGCTTTATTGTATGTGTATTGTATTGCATGTGTGCAGGAACAACAGAGAAAAATACTGTATAGTCATGTCAAACAGTCATACTGTGCAATTTTTGTGGTGTGCCAGGTGATTGAGTGTCATTCATAACCTGCTATTTTCAGTGTCATTTCACAGATCATGCGTAATGTTGGTACTGTCAGTTCTAAAGGCCTTGAATCCATAATGCCATCACCACCTGCTCTTTTACATGAAGCCAAAACAGACAACTTTATAATGTTCAAACTGACTGCACATTGTAGTTGTGATGTTGTGGTGGTATTGTTAAAAACAACACCACCACTCACCTTTATACGGCCCTCCTCATAAGCCTTGATGTCATTGTGTTTTTCACAATAAGAGAATGTTAAAAGTGCTTATTTTGACACACCAGCTTTGAGGAGCAGTTCTTGTGTCCTTGGCAACTTGTTTCTGCTGCTGTGTGTTTATGACAGAGACAAAACAATTAGACACCTGGTTCTTCGAGAAACACAAAGGTTGTCTGTTGCCTCTTTATGGCAATGAAAGGTAGAAGCAAAATTTATTGTAATAATCATTTATTGAGCATCATGATTTTTTTTTCCCCAGTGTTTGAAGCGGACCAGTACTGTCCAGTATGCAGTACTGCACTTTTTAATGTGAGTACATCTCATGGGATTCTGGTTCTCTGTGTAGGTTATGTGTCCAATTCATTATTATGCCCCAGAATAATAATTTCTTAGGGTGTTTTACGTGGTGTTGTTAAACAAGAACAGTATCTATCAAAAGTGTTTCAAATTATTCAATAATGTTATTTTATATTCACTGACTTCTTGCCACATTTGTGTCCTGGAGGACAGCATAATAAGGACACCAAATGAAATGGACTGTGTGCTTGAAGTTTAAATCATTGTTGGAAATGTTAAGGATAATGTAAATACAAAAGTTGGCAAAAAGGTGAAACATAAGTCCAGTTTTTAGTCATTTTAAAATGGACTAAATCCTGTGTCTTTTATTTACTGAAGAGTTTCATAGTTTAGTGTTTAATGATTTAGTGATACTGACAGAAATACCCACCTCATATGGAGGAGAGTGCTGTTACTTACTTTTTATTCTTCAAGCACTGAGTTTTCCAATACCCCATTTCCACTGGTGAAAAAAGCAGTTTTATAACCAGGATTAAACCCAGGTTTTCCACCAGTGGGAAATTGTTTAATTGGAATTCACCCCAGGCCAGATAATGCAAGTGGGTTTTTTTGGCTTTAGCACTGTGAGAAAGCCAGCTCTGTGTAAATGTGTTAACTTTTTCTTGATCTGTTTCATTTTGGCAGTGATGCCAAAACACTGCGATGCACACTCATCTTCAAGTGATTAGTATAGCCACTAGCCTAGCAATTTTTTCATTAATAGCTGTAGCAAACCTTGAACATGGGACAGTGCTCAATATATTATTTTTCATCAATGGAATAAAATGAATAACCAATTTAAAACCAAAGTAAAAGATGTAAAATATAAACTTACTGTAAACTTATCACATAGGTGTATGGTAGGGATGGACAATACTGAAAATTTTAAATCGATCCAATACCGATCCGATACTGGCCAGTATCTGATATTTTTACTCCGCGGGTCGTTCTACAGTGTGGGTTTGTTTCTGTATTCAACACATCCCTCACTATGTTGGACAGGAGGAGTTCTTGTGTTTTCACTGTTATAACCCATTTCTAAAGACAAAAACAGCTGATACAGCAAACACCTGTTCACACAACAACAATAAACAAAGCTGTAACTTATGCAACTCACCCTATGGCGTCTCACAATAATCCACTTTCCAAAACATTTTATAGATATGAACACAAAATCTGAACTCAATTGTTTCCAGAGAAAAATGTTTGTTTTAAAGTTTACCCTCGCTTTCCTTCAGTGTAAGGTTTTTGCTCAGAAACATCAGCATAGTAAAGCACACTGTCTTCAAAAAGCACAGGGCAAAAAAGCAAAGAAAAAAATGTTAAAAAAAAAATTTTTCTTCCAAGTTTTTTTTTTAGAGACAGCTTTATATTAAATAACAAAATTTCTACCTTTTATATTGCACTTATCCTGAGAGAGGACCCTTTCTCGCAGACACTGTCTGAAGATATTGAGTTATTTAATGAATGAATGTAGGTATCAATCGCATCACACTAGTATTGAAAGGCACTGACACTGCCTTTGCTATTGACAGTATCAATGTTGTTGTTGGTCCTTTTCTTCTTCTGACTTGTTTTATTTCTGGCACATATGTGACATCACACTTCTCATACAAGTGACTTAAGTTGGGTTCAAAAACGCCAGTAGGCCTTACTTATCCTACCAGTATAATCACCAAAATCTCCCAGAATCCATCTCATCTGATATTTATGTTATTATCATCACTTCGTATTAGCCTAAAGATCCACTGATGGAGTTTAAGTAAATGCATTTACAGTAATGAAAAACTTAAATGTCTTTCATTTACTTTTTTTTTTTTTTACTTAATATTTATTCAACTTGTGTTTTATGGTATTTTATTTTAATGGTACTGTACAGCACTTTGGGCAACGGTGTTGTTTTTTTAAAATGTGTTCTACAAATTAAATGGATTGAATGGACTTTTATGATACGGCATTAAAATGACTTTTCTTCCCTTCACTCATAGCTACTTTTACTTAATTTACTTTACTTAACTACACAGCCATATAGTTATTACTTTTTTAGAGTATAAGAGTAAAACATTATTTTGAACTTGGCCATAAAATGTGAATATAGTGTGGAATAATCCACCAAACTGTATTAAATCCGGAGTAGCTCCACCTCAGCTTACTACAGTGTAGTCAATTCCACTGACAATTCGAACACATCTCGAAAACTGTTGGCAAACAGGTGTGTTTAAACACACGTTGTGTTGTGCAAATTCATTAGCAATAGTCAGGCTTTTTTTTTTTTTTTTTTTGCACTGTTTAACATCAAATCCACAGAGAATTGTTTGGCTCTTTGGCTGCTAAATGCTCTACTCCTGTATTACAAGCCAGTTGCTAAGTGTCTGCGCCTGCAGAGCACAACCAATTTGTCTTCAGCTTTTTTCTTTTATTATTATTGTTTCTCTGCATGCCTCCTGTATGATGATGCTAAAATCACAACTAACATGTGAGACTGAAACAAAATATGGAACAGTAAAACCAGGCGATAATTAACTGTGGGTTTGTTTTTTTTTTGTTTTTTGTTTTTTTGGCTACAAGCTGCTTATTTTAGACCTACGTTCACACATCGATACTGTATAAATATTAAGAGTAATAGTTTTACCTGGATTTAATTGTGTAAGGCATATGTGTGTAGATAGGAAGACAGACAGAAAAATGTGTGGCGGTGGCCTCTTTTTATTCAAGTGCAAATGCTGTAATCATAAATAATAACAGTGACACACACACGGGAACAATACCAGGACCCAAAAGGTTGGATAGACTGTAGCCGTCTTATATAATTTATTGTTTTTTTTTTTTTCAGTGACACGTTGAAAGGCCTATAGTTTAGTTATACAGACACACTGACAGGGTGAAGGCTTCTTCAGGCTATAATATTCAGACAGTTGTTGTTGTTGTTTACAAAAAAAAAAAAAAAAGCAAGTTTTATTAAGGGGACCAAATCTCTGAGGCATTTATATGTAACCTTCACATCGTATTTAAAAAACACAGATTGCCTGTGGTCGAATATAAGTAATTTTTGAGGGAATTTGTTGATATATGGAGTTAGATAAAAATAGTAATGTTTCTACTCCTGGGATAAGCTGTCTAAATGTTGCCCCCCCGCCTCCTACTTTTGATAACACACTGTAATTTCACGACTTTTGGCTCAAGGCAAAGTCATGGGATTGACTAGAGAGTGGGATCCCAGCAGCATTGTTTGTCATTGCTGCCCTTTGAGTGTCATTGGTTCATAAGTTTATTGCTTAAGGCCTTGCATTGTGTAATGGTTTAGCTCTTTCTTTAATCAATGAATAACTTCTTTGGCTTAATATTACAGACTGAGAGCTCTTTAAGCTGAACTGCATGCATGGGAAATTGGTTTTGGAAATGGTGTTTTTTTTTCTTTCTTTGATTTATGTAAATGTCACATCTCTCCTATTTAAAGTTCCAACCTTTTCTGAGAAGTAATATTCAAACAAAATGACTTTTTTATATGTCAGGCAATTGCTTTATCACAGACCTCTCACACGTGATGACAAAAAAAAAAAGGAACGCATGTGTCTGTGTGCCTCTGTGTGCGTGTTGAATTTAAATTATTATTCCCTTCTTTTAAAAAGTGGTGAGTGTTCTATGGCGCTTGGGACACAAAGGTGAAAAATGAAGCTTTTGTCAGCAGTGTTTACCGGCTAAATTACTGACCTCATCCTCTACTGTGAATGTTTCCACAGTACCCATTAAGGCATCAGCTGCTAGTCCAGAGGAAAGGTCAGAGGGTGAATTAATAAACATGTAACAGTCATACTTAAAATCAGTATTATTGCCTCAATTAACTCGCTTATCACATGTCAGGCAGAACATTTCACCTAAGAAACATAGAAGTGAAACAACTTAAAAAGGACAAATCAATTTGACAGTGGCGTTTATAACAGTGTGTGTGTGCGTGTGTGGGGGTGTAACTGCCTTGGGCTTTCATCACACTGACAAGCTGTGTGCAAACGTGTTAATGGTAAAGTTTTTCACACTTTGCCAGTGGATGTCTTATCACAGATCCACTGCACTGTGTTCTCTCATATCTGTGTGAGAGTGACAATACCTTCCGGATCAACCTATATAGTACACTGATGCACAGCGTTCAAATCCTGTGATGTGTTTTGAAGTTGCTCTTCACACACTTATATGCTGTCAAAGGATGACAACACTGGCTATTTTTTTTTTTTTTATATTTTTTGTGTTTTTCATACTGAACATATTCTGGATGAGCACCTATAGATCAACCCACACACACCCACACACATATTTCTAATAAGTCGGATTTTATCTATGCAGCAGTTACTAGTTTTGCATTGTGAGTCTCAGTGTTAAATGTTAAATGTTGCATGTTGAGGCAACACCGACGGCGCAGTGACTAGCATTGTGGCCTTACAGCAAAACGGTAACAGGTTTGGATCTAATTTTGACTTAGGGCCTCACCGTGTGTAGTTGGCATGGTCTCCCCGTGCACGTGGGTTCTCTCTGGGTTCTCTATCTTCATCCCACAGTCCAACAAGACTCGGGACACTTACACCATAGATGTGAGTCAGAGAGCGAATGGTTGTTCGTTTCTGTATGTTGACCCAGTGATGGACTGATGACCTGTCCACTGTGTACCCGGCCTTTCACCCTATGTCAGCTATTGGCTCCATCTCCTCCTGTGACCCTGATAGGAAGGATAAAGCAGTACAAAGTAGCTTTGTAAGTGAATTTTATATTCTGTTTTCTGGATGACACTGTTATATCAGTCCCGAAACTACAGATGAAAAACATCATTTACTGAAATGTTTCTTAATATGCACTGTCCCTGTTTAATTAAACCAATAAATAAACCATGTTATGGTTTTATTATTATTCAGTTTAATTTTAAAGCTTAAAATGCTGTAGTTCCTGGATAATGCAATCTATTTATATATTGTACAATTAATGTTTTAGCAAAGAATGAAGTATTAGTCCTCTTTCCCTTTAACCCAGATTACTAAATCCTTATATATCTCCAGATGTAATGTTGTTAAAAAAAGAAATCAGGACTGTATTTTCTTTTCTTATCAATATTAATGATTAAAAAAGAAAAGGAACAATATTCAGAATAAAGAAATTCATTATTTATTAAAAGCTAAATGCCCCAAATCACACTATACCTACAGATGTGTGTGGTTTAAACAAATCTGATTCAACATTGCCTCAATTTTTAATGGTGGAAGGAAATGCCTGACATTTCCCTACTTCAGACAGAGACTAGAGCAAAGAGGGGTGGAGACATTTGGACAGACCCATTCTAGCAGTTTATCTGTAATGTAACAGTACAGAGCAATTTGAAGAGACAGGAAAAAAAAACAAAACCACATCCTCAGTCTGAAAGCTTTGTAAGGAGTAAAAACATGATCATTCAGAGCTGGATAGGTTAGTCACACTATTCATTTTCTCTAACACGTACACGTATACTGCAGGCTGCCTCCCAGTAATTTGGTGCCAGTCTCAGCTGAATTCTCATTGTCATTTACTGAAATATGAACTGTGCACAAAAAGAACTCATTAAGAACCTGGTGATATTTGTGGAATTTAGTCCAAACCATAGAATTTCTTCAACTACAAAACAAAAAAAAAAAAACAAAAACAAATAAAATTAAAAAAAAAACCTCCTTCCAACAAAATGTTTATTTGCAGATTTCTTCATCATACACTTGAATACTCATTCATTTGTACACATATATGCTTTTCACGTTAAAAAGGAAGAGCATATACATGTTTTTAAACATATCCTGCTTTTCAAATAAACATCACTATCTCCACCTGAAAATTTTATCAAAATTTGCCTGACTCAATATGTAACACTTGGATACATCCAATCCAATCCAATCCAATCCAATCCAATCCAATCCAACTTTATTTACATACACACAGTATCTATCATGGTTTGTCAACTTTTGGTATAATTGTGGTCTTCGGGGTAGAGTCCTAAAACAAAATAAATAAATAAATAAATAAATAAATAAATAAATAAATAAATCATTAAATAATTCTTGGGAATACTTTTTGAAATAATGTATTGTCTCACTTTTCCAACCACTTCCCTTCTCACAGCATTGACACACAATGGAATAGTGTCCCATTTTCCCGCAGTAAATTTTGTACATAAATATGGAAAATTACTATGTTAAATTTATTTAGCATAAATGGTGTAATATAGTTCTCATCAGCAGATTATATTAAAATAATCTAAATCAGGTATACCTGATTGAGCATAAGCCTTGATACATATTGATTGTCAGTCCTCTGACAACAGATTTGCATCTAGGTCTTCTTTCCATGCTTCGTTCTATTATTTGTTTTTTCCCCTGAATTGGTTTAACAGCAAGTGTGGCTTTTTGGTCAGAACAATATATCAAATTTAATCTGCTTATAATAATTTTGCTCATTTGAAAAACAGTTTCTGGTTTCTTTGTGCAAGACATACTGTCTGTTCCCTGTGCATTTGTTCATTTTAATAATCAAACTGTGCATTAATTATGTGTTGTGATTTGCTTAACATTCAGAGCTTCATGAATCTGCTCCTTTAAGAATTGGAGCATTTTACTGGCAAATGTGGAATTTATTTAATCAGTGTGGGTGTGGATTCAGAAAATAAGATTTACTTACTTCATTTCATCTTGATAAGATTCTTTAGCGCCTCTATTGTCTGCAGTAACAGCTTGTGTGCTCACACTCACAGCCATTGTGTGATCTCACAATGGAAACTGAAAGATGGGACTTACAGTGAAACATTGTCTATTAGCCCTTTACCCCTGCAGTTTAAATTTTGACTGTTTGCCTCGTCCTCAGTTTGGTTTCTACCCAGCTCTGAGGAGGTCCTGTTATATTTGCATTGCATTAACATGGCTTTCACAAAAATGTATTCCAGATTTTATTTGCACCTATTTGCATTTACCTTTTATCAATATGCCAAATTTCCATATCCCTTAAGCGTAACTACTTTTATGGGATATGCAAGATTTGTTAAAATGTTCTGTTTCCTCTCTATGTTTTTATGTGAGAATTGAAAATCTGCATTAAAAACAGGCCAATGAAAATTATTGTAGAATAGCTGTGTGATAAACACGCACACTTAAATACATACATACTATATGTATATATATATATATATATATATATACGTATATATAAATATACGTATATATATAAATACAGCATATACATACATACGCACATATAAATGTAAATAACTGAGGGGGTGATCATTCACAAAGAGACAATAAGCATTAAAAGCAATAAAGGCAAACAAAGGCATTAATATAAATTAAGGAAATAAAATAAAATAAAAACTGGATGTAAATGCAGAATGTAAAACATGACATTATAACCAAAAAAATGTAAAAAAAAAAATTGAAAATAAAAATTGATAGCACCTATTGTAAAGTAAGAATTACAAATCAAAGTTGAAAGGTTTGAGGTCATATTTGTAAAACGCCCAAAGGGAGGAAGTGTACTTAATTTAGGACTGTGATGTACATTATTCCATGAGTCAGCTGCATTTAAAGAAAATCTATCTTTTCTAATTCTGACCGGGTTTACCGTTATCACTGATTTCAGCATTTCTTCCCAGTGCGAAAACCTGCTACATTTAGTTTATGACATAAAATCATGCAGCATACCATTACTACTAATGAATGAATGTCTAGTTGTTTAATATATGATTTCAGCACCACAGACTGTGCCATTAGGCCACTGCTGTTCCTGCTGAAGCTCCGTGTCCCAAAGAGTAAATTCATGATCCACTTGCTTCCACTGAGAGATTAGAATCACAACAGCTTCTCTGGGGCGGATGTGAATTAAGTTAAATGCTCAAGGATGCACATGCAAGGTGAATGGCGGGTGTCACTGGAGTTTGGGCATAGGTCTGATTAAAAGGTGGCTACTTCTCCTCAGTATGCAGTGATAGATCATGTAGCAACTTGACAGGTAAAGGGATGTTGATCCAAAGTGTACAATAGAAATCAGCATTAACAGAATATGCTTGATATGTGTTCCCATGACAGCCCAAGGACAGGACCCCCACTGACCAGTAATACCATTAAAAGTGTTTATCACCAGCATGCTCTCATGTAATTACCCTTCTCCCCCAAGAAAAAAACCTCCCTCTTTAGCACTAACCTGTGCTTCTCTACCCTCCTTTTAAACACATAGAGTCACACACACAAACAAAGACTCCCTGTAACAGCTGGAATCCTGCCAGCCAGTGTTTGTGCTGCTGCTGATAATGTGTCAGCAGTGTATTTGCACCCACATCCCCCAACATGTGCCTGAGTATCTTTTGTGATATATACAGAAAATACAGTAGTAATAATAATAATAACAGTGACAGTTTTCAGGACAACAATTTTCTCTACTTGCAAAAGTCAGTATTTAGTGTAACCCTTGGTACTTTTTTGGGGAGGATGTCTTGAAGTTGGTATTTTACCAGGCTTCTTTCAGCACTTCCAAGAGATCCTGAGGCTGTTTTTTTCTTTTTTTTCTTCCCAGGCGATCCACACTGCCTCTATAATGTTCAGGTCTGGACAATGTGAAGGTCACTCAGTGATCGTCAGTGATTTATCAGCTGTTTTTCTTTAGCACATTGTTTGGGGTCATTGTCAGGCTGCAGAATAAAAAACACTCCCTATTAAGCACTTTCCAGAAGGAATGGTAGGATTTTGTGTATCCAATTTGTTTGCTTATTTATCATATTATGTCTTTGGCATTTTTAATGAAATGGTGTGATTGAAGGTCGATCTTCTATATTAGCGAGCTGAGTTAACGACATGTGAATGCAATGCTCAAGCATGTCTTGAATAAACCCTGGGTAATATACCTTTTTAGCAGCCACTTTTCAACATACATGCTGGTGTAACCAATGACAATAATTAAGGTTTCACTCCATTTATGTTTTAAAAATGGGGGGGGGGGGGCTAGTTGTTGCTCCAGTATAAGCGGAGGTCAAAAAATAGTTGACACCTTTAGCCTGTAGAACCTGCTTTTTTCCAGATACTTTTGTTTTTAATACTACATCCATTTTTACTCTGTTTTCTCACCAAATAAAGAGATTTAGAAACAATTATAAAAGCTCATTATAGCATTGATAAAACAGCTAATGTAAGACTTTTACACAATGCTGCACAGCACTCACCAAAAAAAAATGAACATACACAATGGTGTGCAAATGCAGAAAAATAACAACAACCAGACAAAATGTTATATAGCCAATGAAAACATCACTAATAAATTACCAGATGAGAGTGCTGTATCTCTCGCTTGTGTATAGAAGCCTAATCCTCCTTTCATATTTTACATACTGTATATGGTTAATTAGGAATAGCTCTCTCTGTCTACCCATTATCAGTGTTTGACCTTTTGCTGAGGCTGTTTGAGAAACTGAACAGTGGTTTGATGGGTCACGGAAGATAATAGCTCATCATTTAGCTCAACACATGCTGATTAAATAAGATAGGCCCGTGCTCGTACCAGCCGGTTCTTCCCAAAGGCCCTAAACAATATGGGGCACCTAAACATAAAGATGCTTGGACAACAATGTTTTTTTTCACCAGAAGCAGGAAGCCATAACAAGATCAAACAGTCCCTGTGCCCCCCCACACACACTTCACCCAGTCTCCTTTTTGCAAAGTCTCACTGTCATGAATTAATAATACCACTTCAAACAAATGCAAATTTATTGTACTGTGTCCTCTCCAGCTCTGACAAATGCTTAGGTATGTAGGCAGACTCTATCTGATTCTGTTGCTATGATTAATTCTCTTGAGAGCAGGAAGCCTATACCAAAACCTGACTTGTATGGCCTTTTGCCCTACGTTTTATAGCGAGAGTATTTACATGATGTATAATGATCTCTGAGATGCTGCAAAAACAATGTGTGCTTGTGCAAAAACTTCAAGTTTAAGTTGATCTTAATTTGGCATACAAAAACATGCTGTGCACAACTATGCATTACCAGAGACAAGGCCATGAAGCAACGGCAGGAAAAATTGTCCGATATGTTTTTCATAAGCTGTATCTGTGTGTGGGTTGCTGTGGCATGCATAAAATATCATTTTTCTGAACAACTCAATGTTGTGGAGGAGTTAGTTCAGGAAGGGCTGGGAGAGAAGGCCAGGGGATATACAGTGTTTGGGCAGCTGACAGCTGCATGGGTGTATGCCTGTGGGGGAGTCTTGGAAATGGGAGTGGGAGTCGCTGGCGTTTGAAATGCAATGAGGTGTGTTTGAAAGGTGCTCCTATCACAGGTAAGCTGGGTATGGAGAGCAAGAATTGTACAGTGATAAAAGGAGAAGAGGAGAGGTGCCCATGCTTTAAGGTGGCATTGAGTATCTGAGGGCTTTTTGCACAGAGTGAGGGAAGCTCTCAACACTACGCACACCTAAATACAAAAGCCCCTGAAATATACACATAGACTTTGATCCTTTTGGGAACAGTCCTTAGATTTTAGGGGTCCAAAGTAAAAAGCATTTTTAGCACTGGTTTGAGGACCAAAGAGTGTATGTTTGAGTGTGTGTTGTCGTTTTAAGCTCAGAACAAAGACTTGATTCCAATACTCAAAGTGATTGAGAGATGCTCTTGATGTTCTCTCCACTCTCGTGCATACAGTAAGGATAAAGATATGCCTTGTAAATCAATAATTCCTGTATCATGTGCCTGCTACTTGAATTTGGCGCAGTGATGTCCTTGCCTGAATCATTCTGCGTCCTCTGTCAGGAAAATCTCCTCCAGCTCATCTCGAGCTACACTGAATGTCAAAGCACGGCTGGTTAAAAATATTGCTTTCTTTCAAATCCTGCTCAGTTTATACATGTGGATTTAATGTGGAATTTATTAATGTCATGCCCTTTCAGGGATGTGACTAATTATGAGAGAAAGGCTTGAAGGAGAGTATGTCACTGAGGTGAGGTTATATACTGTAGCTGTTTCAACTGTCAACACTTTGAAACTGGTTCACATCGCTCGTATATCGGGGCTTGTGTTGGTGATTAATCAATATATGCCTCTTCTTTCCTATCCGTTTTTCAGATAGGGAATTGATGACATGCTTCGAAAAGGACAGCCTTTGAATCTTCTGTCGAAATGTATGTGTTTTTGAAGAGAGATGGTACCAACCCTTTTAGCACTTTCAAAAACACTTATCTGCCTCCGAAAGTGCTAAAGTACCATCTAAAAGTTGAAGATGAAAATACTGGATCTTTGCCCACAGGTTGAAGGCTGGATGTGTAATTTGGTTGTGAATGCTTGGAGGAAATGTAAAGTGAAATCAGTGAGAATTTATGGTTGTGGAGCTCTTGCATTGGAAAGGTCATTGCTCTGTCATTTAAAAAAAGATTTCAATAAATGGTTGGCTCTGTCTCCTGTGAGACACTCAAGCTTTATGGCTGACTGGGTGGAGCGGGAGCACTGGTGGAGAACAGAGAGAAAAGAGTGATGGAGCATATCCCTAACACCCTCCTGGAAAAAAAGAATACCCAAGTTAACTCTTAAAACCCCTGGAGATCAGGCATCTGCTGCAAGGGCAGATTAACACAGTATTGCTGGTGTAGCTGGTAAGCATTGTTGATAGCACTGATCCAAGATCCCTCATTACCGAATGAGAACCTTGTTCAGCAACGTCTCCATTGAGAGTGATAGAGCTAGGTAGGGTGATTTAAGGGAGGGGAGAGAAATGACCAGGAAAGTAAAATAATAATCATAATGATATGTTTAAGGGTGGAAAATTGCATGAAGGAAGCTTTCACAGGAAGACATGATGAGGAGAATGGAGATGGTGTTACGTTTTACACTGGGCATGTATGGATAAAAAAGGAAAACGGAAGCCAGGTTGGAAAAGGCAAGGTGCGTGAGATTTATTTACAAAAAATACAAAAAACTGAAAGAGACAAGCCAACTAAGAATAAACAAAAGGCGAGGAGACTGACAGGCTGGCTGTGCGAGTATCTCCCGGGTAACTAGAAAAAGAGGAAAAATCACAAATTAGAAAAAGAGAACAAAAATGCATGGAGACAAGCAGAGCAGAGTAGTGACTAGTACGTGTGAGTACTGGGTTACATGTGTGACGCGCTGACACCTGCTGCAAGGAGAAACCAGTAGATAAAGACCAGGGTGGAAATCAGGGAAATGCGCAGCAGGTGTGTGAGGAGGAGCTACGCCCAGCAGCCTAGTCAAGTCTCCTGAAATCACAAAACAAGGACAAAGGTTGCACAGGAAAAAGACTATCAAAATAAGGGACAGGAAGCAGGGGAAACCGGACCCTGACAGATGGGAAGCAATGAAAATTTAGCAAAGAGAAGTGCAGCAAAAGCACTGAGAGGATAATTATTCGCCTCTAGTTACAGCATGCAATAACCCCGTTGTGTTCCATAGTGGAAGGACTGATCACTGACCAATCAATCACAGCCTACGAGGAACGCTGAGTTCCAAGAAGAAAAACTGTGTTTGCTTTGCAGTTTGCATGTACAAGACTAAATAATGCTCATGGAAATTGCCTCCAGTAGTGAGGTTAAGTAGTTGGGATGCCCAAAATCCAATACTACCAATGAGGCGTGAAGACGCTTTAGGGTGCATGAGGCCTTGTGGATCTATCTGTTGCCACATGTCACTGTATGTAAAGCACATATATTAACAGATATGTCAGACAGAACAGATGTGGGATGCTTATAATCGAGAAAGAAGAGGAGATGATAGAGCTACAGACATCTTCCCATCAAATTCATTCTCCCTATAGATTCAATTTTAGCATTCACAGCAGCAGCCGTAGCTTTCACTCATGAGTTGCTCTCATGGACTAAGAAACTCTAAATCCACCTCTGAGGACCGCTTTCTTTCCTGTATGCTCAGCCATGCTTGCATTTCATTCAAATAGAGCTGGAATAATTGGATCAGCAAACGTGTTCTGATGGAGATGGTGCTCTTCCATTGTTTCCACTGACATTTTCTTTTTCTTTCTTTATGTTGTTCAGGTGAGATGTGTACAATTTACATTATGATCTGATTATATCAAAGATTATGTAACCAGCATTATGTTTGAAATGCACTGACCTTAGAGCATTACTGGCTCTAATGACGTGAGTTATTAGATTACGTTTCTACCATATTTCCTTACCATGACCGGTATGTGTTACACCAAAATATCATAGATACATACAATGCACTCCAAACCACATGCTCTCTTGCTAGATAATGCCAGTGAAGCCTGTCTGTCTTGCTTGTGTTGCTTATATCTACACCTCTGAGGGTACATTGACCTGGATTACCTTTCCAAACAAAGAATTGTTACTTTCAATTTCTGTTTGTCATGCTTTCTGGAATAATAAGTGAGAGCTGTGTTTTTTTTTTTATAGCCCACCCCCTCGTTTCCCCTCTCCTCATGTATTATCTCCTCTCTGTAGACCATAATGATGAAAAAGAATCACAGTAAAAAACTATGACATTTCAAATCTCTGCATTGAGCCGGTTGTCAAGGAGATATCTTGGTGAGATGTGTCGAACAGAAAGGGAAGCACTCTTTTAAAACGGCATTTACCCAGCTGCTGGAGGTGTAATATAACTGCCATTAGGACTCTGCAGGCAAACATGGAACCTCAGAGACAGAGTCTGCAGCACATGGGTTTTGGACCCCTGCTCAAAATCCATTCTGCTCTTCTGCACTCAGTGTTCCAAGAAGCAGCCACTCACAGGACCCTGACAGTCACATATTGACAACCCACAACTGCATGACAAACACAGTGGTAATCTCCTTGTCAGAAAGGTCCAGTTTTTATCAAGCAAACTTAGATCCTAAGACCTTTTCCCTCTCTCGTCTCCCTTGGATCCTTTAATTCTCTCTTTCTGGAGCTGCTGCGACTTCAACCTCCATTTAGAGAGATACTGTGATGAAACTGAAGGAAACCTATTGTTGATAAAAAAAAAAATAAAAAAAAAAGCTGCATACTGCTGTGTTGAGTTGGGGATATGGCAAGACAGGCTGAAAGGCAGATAGACTGAGGCAGCTGTCAAAATGGTTGTTTGTAGCCCCACGTGTACCATGCTTTGGGGAAATAATAAACTGCATCATTAGAACCCCTGTCATTCACAAGTTGTTTGTACCAGCCACTGACTGGCTGTAAATACCCACAGCTTTACATCACACACACAGAGCACAGGTCGGAATCATTAGGCAGCCACTTTGATAAGGAAGAATGAACTAATATATTAAGGTCAAAATCCTTATCTCTCACAATGTACTGTCTGTTTCACATTGAAAATAGCATAGCCGGTATTTCTGAATCTGTGAATCTGCTATTAAAAAAAAAAGAGAAAGGTTATCAACACCATTACATTGCATTATCTGACCTGTGTTTTTTTTTTGTTTTTTTTTCAGGCACAAGACTGGAAATGGTATAAATATTACAATTTTGTATGTGGCTCATACTGACGAGTTTGAGAGTTGATAGTAAAATAAAACAAAGTGAAGAAAGATTAAATAAAAATTGAATGCTGTAAAACAAATTATTTTTACAAAAGTAAGACTAACTAAAAAGTTAATAATAATGGCTATGCTAATGGCTGGAAGATGAACGTGCATCAGTGTTGCGCCAGAAATGATGCTGAACTTGGCGTCACTGCCTAAATGGCAATTTAATGTCGATCAAAGCTGAGGATAATGAAACTTTGCATTTGTCTTTTGACCTGGGAGTGAATACCAATTATAGTCTTCTGGTTTGCCAGCTGCTTGCAAAAAAAAAAAAAAAAAAAAAAAAAAATCTTAATGGGACATTTTGTCTATATCTCACTTGACTTACATAATTAAACATTTTCCTGAGGATTTATTGGTCTGAACTGGGAGGATCAGGTTTTCCTTATTTAAAGGAACACAGAAAAGAGGATACAGCACATATGAATGGCCACCAGTATGATAATAGGTCATAGGTTAATAGATATCTGGTTGCAGGGAACGTCTGTGACCATCTGGTTTCAAAAACTGAAACAATGTTGGTCAAGGCTTCAAGTGAGAAATTCCATTTACATCGGAGCTCGGAACTATGAGTTGACCTATGAGTCCAGAGAGAAGTTGGAAAAAAACACAGATGCAATCATGGTTAGCCATTGTTTGCAATACCAGCTGATAACAACCCTGTAAACAGCAACATGTTCATAGAAATTAAACCATATAATGTGCATGACTGAGGGTTGTGGGTTGGGATGGTGCGGTTGCTCTGACTTTTCTGACTAAAGTTTTAGATGTAGTCTCTTCTGTGACCCAACCAGCATCAAGAGGGCATGTTTTCCAAGGAGGTGTGTCAATCCATGGGCATGATTTCCTATAAGTGGCTGTGGTTAGACATATAGAGCTCTGGTGGCTGTCGTCACGCAAAAAGATAACGCCTCCTGGCACGATACTATGCTGCTCACATCTATAGACCCTGATACTAGACAACACAGGAATCAGGCAATATATCTCTTTTGCAACTGTTTTCATCATAAAGTGAAGATTGTAGACAGCTATTGTGCCCTGGAATACCAAAACAGTCAGAGACAGGCTGACGGGAGAGCAATTTCCCGGATCCCCACAGATCCAGAGAGACAGCAGAGGTGAATCGCTGCTATAACATGTGCAAGAAGATGATGGAGTGATTGGAGAACTCTTGGTAAATAATGGACTCAGTCTAAACGACATCCAAGTCTTCACAGCAACGTTAAAACTGCAATTATTTACATTACACTGCCCACTGCTAATGCTAACTTACCCTTCCAGTGACAACAACGCTATCTTTGGCTGGCAGAGTCTAGACTGTGTCCATTTGCTCTGTGCATTTGCTCTCGTAAACTTTCAGTGTTTCCAATCTTGTTTAAAAAAAAATATGTTATATCTGTGGATTTAAAAGTACCAGGTGACAATTTGGATCCAGCACTGGTCCTGTTCATTTCTGCCGGATCTTAGGGTGCCAACATGGCGGTTAACAGGGACCAAGTCACATGACTTGCCCCTAAAGCCTTCTTTACCAGGGGAAAAAGGATACTCTTGCTTTCATATTGAATGGCAAAATAGTGATCATGAGAAGTGAATGTATGTTAATGAATGAATGTAAAATTAGTGACACTATAGAGGAAATACCTGTTTTTTTTTTATTATTATTTTTTGTTGTTTTTGTTTTTTTTTGTTTTGTTATTTTTTGTTGTTTTGTCATTTTCAGTGAGTCAGCATTCCAGCACACAGCTATATCACCTGAATGAGTCTAACTAGTGATCCAGACGACCTCCTGGAGAGAGAGAGAGAGAGAGAGAGAGTCTGTGGCCGGTCTGTGCCACACCCCCTTCTCCTGCCGCGCGGTGGTATGATCCAGGGATGCTGTTATAGCGGCACCGAGCCTCATCACCACCAGCAGCAGCAGCAGCAGTATCGCCCGTTTCATCCACCTTGGGTTCAACTGCGGCTAAACGCAGCGCGCCGGTCTCCCCCCTGTCACACCGCGCAGCAGCGGAGGTGGCACGCGTTAAAACCCCCTCCTCCCCGCACTGATCGTCTCGTCGTCCTCCATCGGCATTTGAGAGGCGAGCAGCATCAGCAGCAGCAGCATCATCATCATCACCAACAGCAGCATCAGCATCAGCAGCATCAGCACCGCCGCCTTGAAACCAGACCTGTAGTCAGAGAGACAAGTGACTCGTCCACATTTTTATTTAGCAGTGGAATAGCGTCTCAAGTCCCGTTTTAGCTGCAGGGATTGCGCCGTCTGCTGCATTTGCGGGCTTCCTATAGCATGGAGTCGGACTAAAGGAATGGCTCTACGTCGGAAAGGTAAGCGACGTGCGCTCGGTTCTGGCCTTTAGTGGGTTTTACCGAGGGCTGCAGTGATGCTCATAGGCTGAGCGAGGCTCGGATGCTGCCGAGGCAAGGCTGAGTTCACAGGAAACGGTGATTATCAGCTGTTCACATGTGCTGTGCAGCGTTACGGTGGCCAACGTGTGTGAGGGAGAGAGAGAGAGAGAGAGAGAGAGAGAGAGAGGTGGTTATAGAAGGGAGAGTTTGTGCGCGTGTGTTTGTGCGTGCATGTGGTGCGTTTTTTAAACCAGTGCGCCTTCTCTTTGAAGGATGCAGACTTTGTGCATGTTGACAGCCTGCTCTAATTAATCACGATCCAGGTACGTGTACGTGTATATGGCACAGCAGATGAAGCGCAGTACCTGCTTCATGTGCCGTGCGCGGCGTTGCTTTGGCTTCTGCAGCCTTGACTTGTTTTTGCTCCAGTTGTGGCTCGTCCACTCCATCTCCATCAGGACTACGGTCACCTAATGATGCCACCAGAGCCACCGGGGGGGGGATCAGTGGGTATACATCTCTCTGACACGTACCTTCTGTCCTCCACATAAGCACACCAACTCGGACTAGAGACCTACTGTACTATAGAAACCATCAGGTCCAACAGGCACGTCAGGACGCATCTCACCTCTGTTGCCACTGACCCACTGCTTCGTTTTCCCACCTCCTTCACCTCAACGTCTGGCCCTCTGTGTGCAATCGTCAAGCTGCAGCCATATTCCCTTAGCTTATTTATTGAACTGCGAGATATTTTTGTGCATTTATTTTTGTCACATCACGTTGTGTAAAAAAGTGTGAGGGTAAGTGGCCTAATTAACAGCAGCAAATTCACGCCTATAAATCATCATTACTGTGAAGGCAGGGCAAAATTGCAGTAGGATGGATATGCTCGGATAGGTTTGAATTAGACCTCCTCACTCAGTAACCGTTTTTGAGTGGACCAAAGTGTATATGCATAATTAAATAAATAAATACGATAAACAATTATAGAACACATAGTAAATATTTATGTAATTGTCCAAATATATTATCCCACTAAATGCAAAATGCTTTTCTGCATGGCTTGTTAATCTTGTTACACTTCATTGGTAATTGTAAAGGAGCTATATACCTTTCATTTGAAAATGCAAATACAGTACAGTGTAATCAGAAACTGCAGTCTGTCAGTATGTCTAATATGTGCATCTATAATGCACTACTCATTCAGCCAGCGCACACATTTTTTCCCAGAGAGGAATATTAATGTCTGATTTCACCTTCTCTATTGTACTATAGTAATTAAAGGTAAAAAAAAGGGATGAAAAGCTTTAAGGTTTAATTACACACCATACATAGAGTACATGACTGCTGTATGTTTTGTCAATGTTACATGTTGTGTTACTGCCCTATACCTGACACTGCTCACAAAGATGGGTCAGCTGAGCTGCAATCATCCCCTTTTTATATAGAGATGATAAAAATGAGACAGGCTGTCTTAGCTTTTGTGATTAATAGACAGCATCTGGAGGTTAGATAATACACAAACTCTCTCCCTTTGCATCTCATCTACCCACACACACACACACACACAGTCACTGCTCCGCTTCTACTGTACTGTGGTGTGTCATAGCTGTGGGCTGCCAATACTGTAGCTTGTTGGAGTGTTTGGGTTGGGTTTGTAAGCTTCTTTGCTTATAAAAATCAAGTCAGTTCAACTTAGAAGCAAACATATGGCAACAGTGGAAGTAGCATGAGGGTGCTATGGCCAAAATAGTTGGTCATCATAATAACAAAAGTACCCTAAGTTTCAAATCAGTTGATGTCAATAATTATTGCAATAGTATGTCAAATAATTGAAGATTAAGGCGCTGTATGTAAGAAATGCAAGTAAGTGATAAAATTCAATGTTCTGGACACATGTTAAACTGAAACACTGGCTTCAGTGATAATTGTACAGCCAGTTTGTTCAAAATTTAAATGTTAATTTATAGCCTGCCAATGCTGTTAATGTTGTGGGATTGGTTCTTCAAACTACTTGGCAATCAGGAGTCTCTGAGAAGGCGGGGGGGGGGGGCAATGCTTTCCAAATTTTTTTATTTGGAACTGCGTTTTTGTAATTAAGATTTTTTTTCCTTCTTTATTAGATAAGACATAGAGGGATATAGAGGTATGAACACATGCAGGCCCCAGTGCTACTGTACCAACTGAGCTGTCCAGCACCCCACACATAGTAAAGTACCTTAAACTCTAGTTGCATATTTTACATATAGTTGTGCTCTTAAGTGAGAGTGAGATTTGAAAAAAGCAAATAATCATGTTTTTAAATTTTTCATATACAGAAAAGAAGAACACAAACATTTGTTAAACAGAGAATCAACAACAAAAATTTCACACATCTGAGGCAAAACATTTTATAGTAATTATGTGTTTCGTGTCAAGGTGTGTTTGCACATTGTTATACAGTATACTGACCCTTTGTTATATTGATATTGAAGAAAATATATTATTAAATTATTGCCCAGCCCACTTTCTGCTCTTAAGATGGTGATGAAGTGCATATTGTCAATGGCACACCCATTATGGCAACACCTTCACAACTAGAGGACAGATCTTTAAATTGAAATACGGTATCACTCCACCAATCTCATGCTGTGCACACACCACTGACAATGCATTGGCATTTTTGTCATTCAAGTAACTAACCACGTACTTTATCAATCAGTCAGATTTTTCAACTTATGCCAGGCAGCATGCCATGTCTGCCCCAGCACGCAATGGTCTGCAGTTGTCACACTCACCCTTTAAATTTCAAACTTGTTATTGTTAAGTGCTGCATTGCATTTTGCATTTTGGAACTCCAAAGAAGCTGCTCTGGTCCACGGCTTGGAGTGCCATAATTTTTTAAGTGTAACTTCCAGACAGTTTAGACCCTTGACTGTGAATTGTTTGGATACTGGCATTGTGCCTTGGCTGTCAGCATATCCCATTGTATTGAGTCAAGGATACACTAACAAAAAGAATCCATGGTTGGGTCTAATAATTTGTGTTTCTCTGAGATTTGAGTGATATTGCATGGCCTTTGGATAGCGCAGTGCTGTGTGAGACAGCGGGGGAGTTCTTTTTGTTATCCAGCCCTGCATTATTTATGAATTTTCATTCCAGGAATGCAGTAGCCCCTGGCACTGAAATGCTACATTCTCCCATGGAAACGCTCGCACACTTTCCTTCTGCCACACAAGTTCTCCATAAAACTAAATTCCCCTTAATGAAAGTGGATTCAAGAATTAGTAAGAGGACAATGTGGAAATGCATGAGATGGTTGTTTATAATACTGAGTACAACACTTAGTGCTGCAGTCAGAGTTTAAGCTTGCAGGCGATACGATGCCTTGTGGGAGTTCTTATCTCCCCCTCTCTCCCT
Organism: Brachirus orientalis; assembly: GCA_016785285.1. Lineage (NCBI taxonomy): Eukaryota > Metazoa > Chordata > Actinopteri > Pleuronectiformes > Soleidae > Brachirus > Brachirus orientalis. The sequence continues at coordinate 3,558,075 of JAFBJR010000138.1, forward strand.
CTGCATGTCCATCACTGTAAGAATGTAATTGCTGGAAAACCAGAAAATGTGTCAGCCACCCTGCTGATAATTTCCAAGTAAAAGAACCCGTGCCAGTCGGGTTATCACACTGTTGGACCATTAGACTTAGGCACACAAACACATGCACACTTAGAAATGTAACCATTGTACAATTTCAAATATTTACTTTTCTTACTGCAGTGCTGCTCCATTCTCCAGAGGAATTGTTAAACAAATCCTGCAGAGCTAATTAGAATTTCCTCTACTGAGTGGCTGAAGTTGACTTCTGCAGTAAGGAAATTGCCAGCAGTCTGATGAAAGAGGTGTAAAATACAAAAGCTACAATAAATTTATAAATTACCCTAAAAATCTAACATGGTAGTACCGGCCCCACAATTGTCTGGCAGTTTAACATATTGATAATCAGCAGCAAAAAGTAAGGGAAAAGCTTAGGCCAGACATAGTAAATATAATTTTAAAATGGTGAACTCTTCTACATCATGAGGTCTTTGATGATATGTTTTATTTTATTAATTCAATTTTCTTTGAAAGTAATTAATTGCTATTATACATTTTAACAAGTCAAGCTGAAATGCATTTGTTTTATCTTTTCCAGCACTCATTCAGTAGAAATATTTTTCCATCTGCCTGCTTTTGAGTGAGGACCATTTAAGTTCCTCTTTTTTCTCTCTTTGATAAATTAACCAAATACTAGGGTGTTTAGTGAAGTTGAAACCAAAGTGACAGCAACAGACAGAGAAAGACACACAGAGAGAGAGAGAGAGAGAGAGAGAGAGAGAGAGAGGGAGAGAGAGAGACACTGGTACATACAGAATATGCCCGTGGCCTTCTTCTTTCAAGTATATGGCCATGTCTCCACAGGCTTCTTCAGCGCTCTATTCTTTCACGTATTCTTCCACTGGGCTATGAGCAAGAGTCAGGAACCATATTCAGCTGAATAAGTACCGAGGTGTTATGTGAGATTTGTATTGTGAAAATGCAATCACACTCCCACACCTCGGAGCTGTCGCCCTCCCTGGCTCCTTTCAAATTGTTCAAATTGTAGTCAGAAGACAGAAGGATCTGAGCCACGAGAGGCTTTCTGGTCAAGCCCACTCCACTTCTCTTTAAAATATGAGATTAATTTGTCAAGAGGAGCATGTGTGTGTGTGTGTGTGCGTGTGTGTGCGTGCATGCGTGTGTGTGTGTGTGTGAGTCTGGAGAGAGGAGTGATAATGGAACGTTACCTAGCTAGCAGGCTGAGAGTGAGAGAGTGATGGGGATTTAAGTGTATGGTAATTGCGAGTCATTCATTTGTGATGTTGTATTGGCCTGTAGTATAACGTATAGGGATGCAACCAACAATTATCTTTGTATCAACTACTGTACCCGTCATTTTTTAGTTTTAAATGTTTGAAGGAATTTGTATTTAGAAAATTACAAGCTGGCTTGCAGCAGTAAAAATTCAAAAAATAATTTAAAAAAAAACATGTGACCAAAACCAGGATGCCTATTAGCTTGAACAATTTATTCATGAATGTATGTTTATTTATTGTTTATTGACTAATCACTTAAATTATTGTTATTCAGTTTGTTGTAAAGTGTTTCTTTTATTTACAACTTATCTGTAAACAACAACAAACAAGGTTCTTTTAATTACGCTGGTGTTAATTTTACACACACACAAACAGAGCAAGAGAGAGAGCCAATTCACATCTACAGGGACGCATTTCTCACCGTGGAATTTTTATTAATCAAGTCAGTGGACAACTTTAGAAAAAAAAAAAAAATCAATTTTTGTTTCTTCTCCAATTTATTACCACATAAATTGTCCTTCTCCTCAAAGCTTCAGAGTGCAGGCCTTGGCGTTGGTGTCAAAATAATTACGTTAAAATCCATTATATTTGTGTTGATTTCATCCTGCTTTTGTTGACACAAAGGACACAAAGTGAGACGGCTCCGGTCAGCTTTTACTTGACAGGACATCTGGCAGCATATCACCTTCATTTCAATCAATAAAGGGAAATTATCTGGGAAGGCTTCAAATGAAATCTGTTTAAGCAGGGAAACACCATCACCCTGAGCACGCTGGATCATCTGACTACCCACATTCACTTTACAGCAGCCACTGTAACCCTGCGATTTGAGTTGACCACATACTTGCTGCATATTAGTTCATAATGGGGATATGAACAACACAGTACACAGGTACTTTTACGCCTCATGATTAATATCTCAATATGAATAAGTTGCATGTGCAGATTTGGTGCACACCTATAAAGTGATTTATTTAGCAACATAAAACACAGTGATGTTGTACTGTACATCTCTCCTCTAAACGAGTTCATCTATTTCCTGTTGACTGGTAAATAGCCTCATGTGTATCATCAGTAATATTCATAGCTCTACTTTCTAGCTGATCATGAATTATTAACTCATAGAAATGATTAATAGTTCCAAAATGGTACTTGATGCATCCCTGCTGGAAGCCATGTTTTATACAATACAGCACAGTACAGTAAAGTACAGTCAAGGTTCAATATGTTTTCCACTGTTGTGCAGGGGAGTTGTTTTGTTGTCGAGGTTTCATTTCAAAATCACTGTTGATCCACCGTGAACTGTGGGATGTATTTCAAGCGTGCGTATCATCGCCCAAATTGACTCCTAGCTGTAGAGACACATTGTCTGCTGATTGCCAGCCAAAATGCCAAACCATACAGCACGAAGAAAAAGATGATCTGAGCAACAAAATATAACCTGTAAGAAAATCACAGCAGCTGTTTTCCCCCCCAAATAAGGCAGACCTAATACATGTCTCCAGATGTAACACTCCTGAAATCCCAGATTTTACAGCATGAATTGCGTGTCGTCCCAGCCCGATGTGCCTATAAAAGGAATTGTTTGGAAAATGCATGTTTTGTTCTCTTTAACATGCTCAGAAAAACGCAATGATTCATCTGACAAACAGTGAAATGAGAAATGCAAATTGTTAAGGGACATGCCCAGTGCAGTTTAGTCTTGCAAATTCACAGAGAGGGAGAAAAAAGGGTGCAAATGGAAAATAAGATGCAGGATAAATGAAAAAACAAAGGATAGTGGAGTTTATGATATTGGAAAGTAAAGTGCCTAAAACAATGCTTTGCCTTTCCCCTCACTGCAAATACAGTTTTACAATGTTAGGATGTGCTACTGATTTCAAGTGTAAATGATTTGTTTATCTGGCAAACTGCAGCTCTTCTTCACACATGCGTCTCACATTTGCACTAACCAGACGCGTCAGGCCTGAAAACATCACATTTATAATGACCACACATTCACTGGTGAATGTTTGAATTTTCTCTCTTTCTCTTTGATCATGGTTAACCAATCAGCATATACCATAACCTTGTGGTGCATTTATGTTTTTCTATACGCTGAGAAAGCATATGATCCCATCAGCTCACTAAACAGCACCACTAGGTTTGTTCCTTGACTGATTGGTGTTGTTCTTTGTTGGGAAACATTCTCCGGTGTGGGGCTGCTGAATGCTGTCTGTGTTTTTACAGTCTGCAAGAGGCCAGGAGCATCAGAGTGGAGGTGAGGGAAGAGATCTGAGTTGCAGGCAGAACCACAGGGAGCACTCAGGCCTTTGTGGAGTGGGAACCTCAGAAACATTTTCCCTTAATTTCAGTCACTACATTAAGAAAATGAGTCAAACGTCACACTGTACTGGTGTAGATGGAAAGTTAATCAAGTTAGCATTTTGAAATCAATCTGCAATGCTGCTCAGCAGCTTCTAGAAGAACTAATTATCTTCACGCCCTCATTTCACTGTAATCAACGACTTCATGAAGGAGATGCACAGAGCTACCTTCTCAATCGCTAATCACCAAACCCAATTTCTCAAATCAGTGACATTGATTTATCAATTAATTCTGCATGTGTAATGCTGCCACTTTGCTTTGGGAGTTGTAGGTTTTCGCGGTCAAATGCATTATTGAAAGTGGCCTTTTACCAAGCAGCAGCTGATGCTGAGAGGATAGGAGGTTGTCAGTCTTGATTTAAAGCTTTATTTGCGAAGCGAGTTTTGTGTGAACTGCCTTTTAGTCTGGCTAGGAGGACAGCGACATGTATTTTGTGAGAGGGGAGAAATGTCAGATGTCTTGAATAAGGCTTTGCCTTGTCAGGAATATTGATTATGTGATTTTGGGTGGTGTCTCTTGCCTTAGTCCTTGTGTGTGCTTTGTGTGTTTGTGCCAAAGGTTTGTATGCAGTTGCAAGTGAATGTGTAGCTGTACTCCTATCATGAGGCCTCAAGATTTGTGTTTTGACCTCTGTCATGTCAGTTTTGAAACCAGAAATTCACAGTCATGAGCAACCAGGCTCCTTGCTCCAACACACCTGATTCAAATGAACGGGTCGTTATCAGGCTTCTGCAGAGCTTGATGATGAGCTGTCCATTTGAATCAGGTGTGTTGGAACAAGGCAGCATCAAAAGGACCAGTGTTGAGAAACACTGTATTAGATCATACCAGCTGCCAATCACACTAGTGTCCACTATTATTTGCCAAACTTTATCATCTTTTTTTTCTCTAAATTGGGACATATTTTACAAAACTGACAGCATAGTCATAGAAAAAGAGCTGCAACTAATGATTGAGACCATTGATCTGCCAGGAAATGGTTTACTGATGTTATAAATCAAGTGAGGAGTAGAAGCTTATTTTCCCATTGAATTCCATTTAAACTAAGTTCATTTTATAACCACCCTTTTTTTGGCTAACTGCCAAAATTGTCCTTTCTCTGAGGCTTCACTTTTCAAACCAGAAGACTATTCCATTTTTAAAGTCTATGGCGTTGTTACATATTGTTGTCCTCTCCTTGTTTGCTCTTTGGCCGTCTGGGAAATCAGCAGTGGGTGTTAGATCACAGCAAAGGAGTGGATATCATGAGAAGAAGCTAGTGGTCTGGTAAGGAGCAGTGTGTGTGTGTGTCAGTATGTGTTTGTCTGTGTGTTAGTGTCAGTGTGTGGGCTTATACTGTTCCATGGTGAAGATCTAGTCGAAAGAAGAAAACTTGTAGCTCTGGTTAAGATGCAAAAAGGGCCTTTGAAAAGTTAGAGCTTAACTGCTCCCTTGGTCAGGGCCACATCCAGAAGGCATGAATAGCGCAGGACCTTATTGATTTCACCACACTGTTCAGCCATGCTGTGATGATGTGGGATTTGAACCCATAGCATGGTTTCCTAGCTCTTGAGAAGAAACCGTTGAGTCCTCTGCTTCTTTGTTCGGCTGTCTTTCCGATGTGAGTGGGCTATGGAGCCACCTATATGACTTGCTTTGTCCATACATGCAGTAACCTTGGGTGTTATCATGAGGCTACTAATGAAGGCAGGCGGTGTAATGGAGGCTGTGTGGCGTAAGACACTGCAACAGAAAACTTGAGCAAGGCTTTATACAACCCAGCCTTTGCTGAAAAGGATTGTAAAGGCAGTGTTGGTTCTCTGGGGTGTGTGGGTGTTCAAGTGCGTTGTTTGTCGGTCAGTATAAATGCTGTAAGTGTGTGTGGGCACAAGGGCATCGAGTGTGTCCGCATTTCATTGTTCATCATAGTGAAGTCCAGGCTGGCTTTTGAGTGTGTTTGTGTATGTGCGTGTTTGCGCTTTTGCACTGTATATGTTCTGCTGGTAAACTTGGGATTAGCAGCCACAGATTTCAGGCTTGGTCAGCTATGAAAACACAGCTACGTGACGAGAGTACTGCTGCCGCCCACAGATAGCTCGCCCTTATCCACTAATTAAATCCCTCTATCACTCCATGTCTCACTTGGCAATCTCTCTATTCTTCAATTCCTCCCATTTTCGCTGTGAACACTTGGCTTCTCTCATTATCTATCTATCACTCTGTTTATCCCCACTCCCCAACCCCCCTTGACGTAGAGGTCTCACAGTGGGTGGTGTGCTCTTTTGTTGTGTTTTGGGTGGTTTAGGTAGAACATGGTCCTGTGGGTCCTTCACAGCCTCTCGTGTGAGGTTTTCCTGTCATATGCCTGAGGAGCCATGATGGTGCTAACAAATGGAAGGGATTTTTCATCCTCACTCCCTCCCCTCCTTTACCCCCTTTTATCTTATTTCACACACACACACACACACATGCACACCCTCACTCTAGGAGAGGCATCTCTCTCTCTGACAGCTCACTGTTTACTCCCGTAGGACCTGTAGCCTGCATCTGCATTTGCAACTGCAGGCTTTGCCTCCATACCTTCTGTTGATTAAGTCACCGTTATGTTAGACAAAATGAGAAAACACGACAAGAAGACAACAAAAGGATTGTTGTGACTTTACTTTAGAGCATCACATTTATGGTCTAGCATGAATATATCTGTCAAGGCTTCTCATCATCATTCCTGTGGCTCGCACGGCCTGTTTAGTGAGCAGGATTAGCTTGTCTCTGTGCAAACAAGCTTCTTGGAGACGTGTAAAGGCCAGAGTTAACAAAGAAAGTAGCTTCCTACTCACTGGGGGTCTCCAGGCTGTTATGAAAATAAGACCTTCTCTGCATGATAAAAATGTATTTGTAATCCTGGAACTATATTGTATCAATAACCTGAGGAGCTTATATCGTTGGATGGCACTCTGCTCTCCCCATTCTCGTTGTTTATTTACCAATGTGAAACTCAATTTCTGTGCCTCTGTCTGGCCCCAATCTTCTCCCTGCCTCTCCTTTATCCATTTTGCATGCCCGCTCTTCCTGTTCCTTGCGATTTCAGCACATTCGTTTGAGATTGAAAAGCCTGAATCTGTTTTGACTTATCCTCATGGCCATTGCCATTACACAAGACAATCTCTGCCTATAGCTGCTTGTGTTATTGTTGTTAATGTTGGACATTTAAGGGAACCCCGCCCCTCTGGAGATGACTTGGAAAATGAATCCTGTTTAAAAGCAACCATATTGCTTCTCACTTCTCTAAGCAGATTTGCAAAACAGTTTGCTGGTCTTTGGTTGCACTGTTTAAGTTAAGGGGATCAAGAGGATGAAAGGTCCCATTAGATATTATTGCCACTGTGATGCCATGGATTATTACTCCCATGTGTGTCTCTCATGACTGTCTTTTTGAGAAACAGTTGAAGTCAGGGTGAGGACATTGTGCCCAGCACAGAGTTTGTGTAACCCGGTCATGCAATTGTTGTTACCATTTTATTTATTTATTTATTTATTTTTTACATATGTGGGCACTTTGTTATTTATAATCAAAAGGAAATTTTGACCCAACCCAACCTCAACCTGGAAGCCATTTTAAACTAAGGCTGTCAAATGATTACTCGTTTTTACAACTGCATAATTACAACAGTTATCAGGATTAATCACTTTTTTAAAATTTACAATTAATATAATTATAATTTGTTACAGTTTTAAAATCCATATTTATAATGTAATACCAAGTGAATGATGCACAGTATTTTCCCCGGAAGTTACATTGTATTCCAGGTTGATGAATGTTAAGGCTGACCCTGAATCAATTGCAATTACAAATTACAAACCTTAAAACATAATGTGGTGTATTTTTGTTTTAAGGTTCAGGTTAGTTGGTATAGGGGTACAACAATTCTAGATTTTGATGTTTGTCTGACAGAAAAACATATAAGGCATTACATTTTACAGCATAAACAACAATATATTATTACTTAAATTATAGGTTTTATTGAATTGCCCCCACACTATTTATTTTGGCTTATGGCTTTTGGCTTTAGTTGCTACATTTTAAAAATTTTCCTCAGTGTGCTACTGTTGTGAAAAAGACAAAATCTCTGTTTTAGAGCATCACCATAAACTCACGTGTAGCTGAGCTTTTACATAATCATGACACTGGTTGGATACATTTTAGTGGTAAATGAGATCAAGATACAAGAATAGGAAAGAAGTGAGGTCCAATAAATGTGCTCAAAATGAGAGGTGCATGTGTTTGGGCATGTGTGAAAGAGGGAGTGATAAGAGACAGAGAGAGAAAAAAGTGTGCGGTGGTGTAGTGTGAGGATTGCAATGTAATACGATGCGTGTGTTTCACTCAGTGTTGTCACATTTTATTATTATAGACCAAGTGGTGAAGAGCTCATTACACACTGGTGAATTATAGATTACACTTAAATTTGACATAAAATCACAGAAAAAAATAAACAACATTGTCACTGCACACAGCCACTCACTGTTAATTAAAGTAAAAAGCAAACAAATACACATTTATCTTTCTTTTAACTATATTTTTTATTCCCTTTTTTGCTGTAGACACAGTGCAGTATGTTTAAAATGGTAGCATGGAATAGGTTTTTGGACTACATTAATCATTGAAGTTTATGAATTTTACATACTTTCCTCTTGCATGAACATGATTAAGATCAGATGTTAGTCCGTGGCAGTACAGTGATGAAATCAGCTAAGCACTTATTTACCCTCAGTAAGGGGATCCCTCCATGCGCCATGTATTCCCCTGCTTGACATATGCATGAAAAAATGATGAGAGGGATGATACGAATGTTGTGGTGACTTTTTATTTATTTATTTATTTTTACATTTGTGCAGTATTAAAAATTAAATCCAGCATGATGTTTATTATGACGCATCCCCATGCATTTTTCCATTAATGATAATCCATAATGAAGGTATGGTGACCTCTATATGCCCCTCGATGGTCATTACTGCACTGCATATGTAGGCTAGTATTGTGCTTTGGTGGCACGTCCTAACTTGTCCTATAGAATGCCCATGTGTCCTGTTTGATGTGAGCTTGGCTTTAGGAAACAAAGTCCAGGTTTTGACATTAAACCAGGAATCAAACCCATAATAGGCACCCCACTGTGGAGTCGAATTAGCAGGCTTACTCCTCTAAATGCAGGCACTGCAGAGGATAAGGTGGAGGGTGGAAAACATGCGCGGTAGGGAAGAAGTACAGATGAAAATGAAGGAGAAGGGAGAGCAGAGGTGTACTGGTACAAAAGAGAAGGATGGAGAAAGAGCTATGTTTCACATAGCACACAATATCAGCTGATGCCAATATCATGCTATATCATCAGTTGCACTATATCAATATTGGCCAATATTGGCCTTTAAATATGTTATCAGATATCTGCATATATACACCAAGATTCCCTGATATGACTAATGACTAAAACAGTAGGCTGAATAAATAAATACAATTTTAGAATGAATACTGTCCTGACCTACACGTCATATTACCGACTGAAGGCACACATTTGTTTTGTCCAGCCAAGCTATTACCTCATTGATTTCTATGTTGGTACCCTCTTTTTGCACAACGGAAATATTTATATCTACATCTATGACATGAGTATGCAAAATACATTGCCTTGCCAGCAAAAAAAAAAGTTAATGTACTCTATATGTGTGACCTTTTTAACAATATTTTGTTGGACCGCCTTTAGCTCTGATTATGACACACGTTCGCTGTGGCATTGTTTCCATAAGCTTCTGTAATGTGACAAGATTTATTTCCGTCCAGTGTTGCATTAATTTTTCACCAAGATCTTGTACTGATGATAGGACAGTCGGACCACTGCTCAAAACCTTCTTCAGCACATCCAAAGATTCTCAATGGGGTTAAGGTTTGGACTCTGTGGTGGACAATCCATGTGTGAAAATGATGTCTCATGCTCCCTGAACTACTCTTTCACAATTTGAGCCTGATGAATCCTGGCATTGTTATCTTGGAATATGCCCGTGACATCAGGGAAGAAAAAAATACATTGATGGAATAACCTAGTGATTCAGTATATTCCGGTCATCAGCTGACCTCATTCTTTGTGCACATAATGTTGCTGAACCTAGACCTGACCAACTGCTGCAACCCCAGATCATTGCACTGCCCCCACAAGCTTGTACAGTAGACACTAGGAATCAAATTGCATGTGTGGAAATGCTCTTACTTTCACTATTAAACAGCACTGAGTTCTACACTTGTTTTTGTACAATTTGATTTCACCAAATGTTTAAGTGATCGCCGATTACGCTCATTCAGGATTTTTTTCCGACCACATTTCTTCCTCAAAGATGATGGCTCCCACTATCCTTCCAGTTTTTAATAATGCGTTGGACAGTTCTTAACCCAATTTTAGTAGTTTCTTCAATCTCCTTAGATGTTTTCTCTGCTTGATGCATGCCAATGTTTTAACATTCTCAAACAGACTAACATCTTTTCCATGACCACAGGATGTGTCTTTCCACGTGGTTGTTTAAGAAATTAGAAGCTACTTTTTGCATCAGTTGGGGTTAAATAACTTGTTCCCAGCTGAAAGATAATCGCCCATCCAGTAATTATCCAATAGGATTCTCTTAACTATTTGCTTAGTTAAATCGTTTTTGGCCAGGCAGTGTATGATGTTAATTTCACTACAGAAGAGACTAAATTACTTCTGTAGTTGGGTACAGGGAAAAATGTTTGTACATCAGTATCAGTTATTGGCCCAAGTATCAGCAAAAAAGTCCAGTACTTCATTCCCATGCATCAGTGTACATGCAAGATGGAGCAAAATGTTAACTAAGTGATCTGCACATGTGCACCTCACAGAGTACAAGCTGGTGCTCGTTTGTGCTGGATTGCAGGCTTTCATTCTTGTGTGTGGACGTGTGACAGACATGAAACGGGACAGAGAGCCTCAGTAGAGACAGACAAGCAGTCAGTGCCTGCAGCACGCTCAGAGCTCGCAGGGTAATGTACACTCGCTTCTCGCCGCACCAGAGAGAGAAGGTGACACCAGTCAATCCCATTCTGACAGGGTACCTGAGATAATAGTGTGCTTTGATTCTTTGCAATAACTCCTGCCAATCAAAATGAAAGGCATCATGTTTGTAGGGAACCTTGTGTGCACTTGTGTATGTACATGTCTGTATGTGTGGTACGAGCTTCCAGAATATAATTACATGCAATAGATGTGGTCATGTACTTTAAAGTCCAGTGCTTTTACAGATCATCTGTGTTATGATAATGTCTGTACGGGGTGAGTGTGTGTGGGCTGAATGTGGGAGAGACTTGGCCCAGTTTTTTGACAGTATTTTGTCAGGGGTAAACGTGTGTGTGTGTTTGTGTGTGTGCGCCCATGCAAACTGGTGTATGTACATTGGAGACTAGGAGGGTGAGTGCAAGGCTATGGGGAAGGAGTCTTTCAGGTGGAATAAAACCACTACTGCAGTGGTAGAAAGGTCAGCTGTAAAATTGTATCAGGCTGGTGGTGATCACCCTGTGCTGCAGATCTCTGAGGTATTGAGCAGGCATGCTTTAATGGATTTGATATATGGACTACAGGAGTCCCCGAAGAGGTCAATACTGTAGCACTTTGTCTCTTTGAGCAATGACCCTCTCAAGCTCAATTTAGAAACATTATATCTGCAGGAAATACTGTAACCTGGAAATGCCTCAAGCAGACCATGTTGAAAGAGAACTAATATGAATGAAACATTTTCTAATCACTTCTTCTGTGCTCCGTTCACAGTATCTATCAATCATTACTTATATCACTTTACTTAGTATAGGTGTCTAGAACTAGGATTTGATACGGTTGAGCGGAGAGCAAGGGAATGTGAGCTGAACCAGAACTGATGTATTTGGGAGTGGAGTAACAGCTGTTAAATAGTGCTTCATTATGACTTCAGAGTGACAGTGCTAAATGAGACTGACAGGCTTCAAAATTTGTCAATTCATCCACAAATTGTCAGTGGTTGTGTAAGACAGATACAGCTCCAAACATTGTTTATGAATGTTTGCTGTAACTAGGATGAGCAGATGTCACAATGTTGTTCCACTCTGGTCAATAACTATTTTTTTTTCTCCCCTCCTCCAATCCCCTGTTTCCACTCATTTTCCTCCCTTGGCTTATCCCCCTTTCTCTCTACTGTCCTCACTACCTGTCCTCTCTTCCCCTTGATCTTTTTCACTGCTTCCAGACTCTGTGCTCTGTGCCGTAGCTGAGCTGAGTGACTAAGTTGAGCAGTTCAAGCCATGGAGGATATGGACAGTAAACCGTACCAGCCTTTGCCTAAGGGGCGCCATGAAATGGAGATGTCCTACACTAGCTCATCTGACGAGAGCGAGGACGGCCGTGCCCACCACCGCTCCTACACTTCACGTGAAACCCTGCCTGACTACACACATGAGCTACGCCTCACCCTCGGTTCACACCGGGAGAGACAGAGCAACTACAGCCAACCTCAGCCAGGTAGACCATGTTTATTAAATGCTTATGCTGGACTTATTTAACTTTAACTTTGTCAATGTGTGCGCAGTCACTGTATGCAGCACAAAATAACACATGTACAGAGAGTAACACACATGAACACAGACACACACACAGGTCTTTAAAAGGGCCTATGTGAATTACCTATTACAGTCCACAATGAGCCAGAAGGACAGTCAGAGGAAGCCAATTACCTCCCCTCCATGGAGGTGATATTTCTCTCCCACAGCTTAAGTAGGTCAACCCTAAACCTCACCTGGGGTGGAACACCACCCTTCATCACACACACACACGCACACACACTCACCGACACAAAAACTAGTGGACATAGGCACATGTATGCACGTTGACATGCGCAAACCAAATACTTCTTCCCTGCTGATGACAGGCGAAGAAATGGGCCAGTGTGTGCCGTGATGAATGGCCTTTATGCAGGTCATGCGTGGTGTTAAGCGCAAAGCTGCGCCTCTTCTGGAGCTCACCACTGTGGAGGGTTCATGGTGATCAGTAGGCACTCACTCTCTCCACTGCCACAGCCTTCTACTCTGCAAGACCTACCCACCATGCTAACAAGCAATATTGGCCATTCAAAACAGTTACAACCCCTGACAAGCAGGCCGCTCAAGGGATTTCCTGGTTTGAATGCCACCTCCTATGGATTTTGTTGTATAGTTTGCCATGCATCAACCTGTAGATGGTCATTAGTCATCATCATGTTCGATGGACAGTATTGTGGCGTCAAGGGGAACTTGCCTTTTTCAACTGTTACTCAGCCTTTCTGTTTTCCGTAATAAACAACATCCCCTGCCATCAGTGTCATATGGTAAGGTGCAGAAGACCCCCCCAAAGCAGCCTTTGAAATGTCAATGGCAGTCGCTTCTGCGAGGCACATCTGTTCATCTTTGAGCAGCTGAGCTATATATAGTATACCCTACCTAAGTAACCAACTGTTAAGGGGGAACATTGCCTCCAGTGACATTTTTAATGGATTACTGTGTTCCTGACAAAGATCAGCCAATTCATTTTTCTTCTAATTCCCCACCCATTTCTCTTTATTTTCCTTCATCCTTTAGACCACTGTGTGTTGCCATCTCCTCCCGTCCTTCCCTGACTTTTCTTCTCCCACTTGTTTATTTTCCCTAACATTAGAAATCCCTCTCTGTCCAGTTAATCCTGCTTCATCCATTTGTCCGCCTTGTCATAATGCCAAAAGTCTTCTTGCACTGGAAATAGACGATTACTAAATGGATAGTTAGTCGGCTAGATCCATAGCTAATTAGTTTGTTTACCTGCTAATTAACTCAAATGAATTAATTTGAGTTATTTTGATTTTGAACAAATCAGTTACATGTTCTAATTATTCCACACTACGATCTAATCCTGTCAACAGTTATTTTACATTGTTAGACTTAGACTGCACTTTATTGATTCCTTTGGGATGACTCCCTCCAGGAAATTGAATGTTATGAACTAAGTAAAAATTCTGTTTACTAAAGAAATGACATAATAGGGTAAACACAGAGTATGAGCTTTGTACTACATGGTGTTGAAAAACAACAACAATCTCGATTCTATAGAATTCTTTATAAGATGGCATTCATTTTTAACCATAGTTTTGGAAAGCATGATAACAAATAACAAAAATAGGATTTCTATGTAAACTGTTGTAATACAATTGTAGACTATAATACTCTTTACTACTAATGCATTATCATTTTCTCACCGACTTAATAATGTTACTCTTTTAAGACATGAATAAGGTAAAAAATAAACTTTAATAATAATAACATTATTATTATTATTATTATTATATTATTATTATTATTATTATTATTATTATAAATAATAATAAATTAATAATAAAATCTTACTCTCAGGCTACATCACAGAAAAAGGAAAGAAAGAATAAATAACTGTTATTTACTTTGATTCAATACATTAATTTTGATAAATTTGATTTATCAACCCTAAAACTGCAATAATGAAAGCCTTTCACAGAAGACGTCTCTTCTGTATTACAGCGCAATTTTAATAATTCTTTTTTATACATCTATGTCAGTCTAAGGCTCCTGTCATTGCTTTCAATGTTTCCAAACAGTATTCAACTAATTTAATACAAACCATTTGACACAGAGTTTCAGGACCTCTGTAAGTTTGAGAACTTTGGACCCTGTTACATTATTTGAATTTGTTTATCTTCCATTACATCCAGGACAAATTACAACTCACATGATTGTGGCTGATATTCATTCTTTTGCCTGTGACAAGTTTACATAGCAAATGATATATATATTAAAAGATCCCCTTTTATCATCTGCTAAAATTATATTTTCTTGTTTATCTTGTCAGTTTAACGTCAATCAGTGTTTGTCTCCACAAGGAAATAGCCAGTCTGCTCTTGAATCGGCATCTTGCAGCCAATTTGAGCTAAACACAAGTGCGCAGTGGTGACCAATCTTGTGCCGGTTTAATTCCAGCAGAACAGTGTGAGCCGCGATTGGTCTCGACCCCATCAAAAAGGCACAGCAGGACACAGCGCTGGTCAAAGAAGTGGTCAACAGGACTGTGGCTCTTATTGAAACACTGTGGTTCATGTTCAGAGGACCTGACCTAACACAAATATTAACTGCACTAAACGAGAAGGAGAGAAGCCTTTTTTTTTCTTTTCTACCGCATTCAGTCGAGTCTTTGTAGTTGCTGGTCGCAATGGCATCTATATAGATTTGGATTTATACCTTAATTTTTGCTAAATTACTTCAGCTCCATCACTTCCACTTACACAGTCTAAAACAGAAATCTTGTGTGGCAAAGAAGAAAATTTACTTTACTCTCTCAGCAGGAAAAAAAAACCCAACAAGAACTCGATTGAATTGAATCGAACTGAAGTGTAACCAGAGAACTAAGACAGTATATCTGATGTTCTCAAATAGCAGGCTGTTGCTTGGGATTGGCGGGTGTTCTAATACCTGAAAGCATATGAGGCTCAAATTTTCTCTCAGTCTGAGTCAATATTAATAAGGTTTGATCTTTATCTGATCTCTTCACCCCACCAAGGAGAATATAGATGAGATCAGTGCTCTGTTTGAGCAGCGGTTCAATACATCTTGAGCACAATAAAACACACCAGAAACCCTGAACAGGAGATAGCTTTGCTGCAAATGATTAAAAATGTTAAGGGTGACATTTTGATTTGAATCTCTGGCAAAGCTTTTAATAAATGCTTGCTGAAATAACAGCCAGTCTTTTGACATAATTTGCAGGCTGTTCTGTGTTTGGCTTCTTTGTGCCTCTTTTGTGTCTCGAACAAATACCTGGCCAGCTTAGTCCCTCAAGTAAATAAAAACACATGCTGGTATTTGAGGCTTTACAGCGCTAAGCCTCAATCTGCATGTCTGTCTCTCACGTTCTCTAGATTTAGACTTCTGCAAATCTGGTCAAATGAGGAGCCCAGACTACCACATCCACCAACAGCAGCAGCAGCAGCAGCGACAGGAGGAGGAAGAGGAAGCACTGTGCTCTGGACCGGTCGCTCATGTCCACAGCCGCGCATACTCCCTGGGTATGGGCTCAGACGTGGACACTGAGCCCGAGGTGGACCCCTCTCCCGCTCACGGCCTTCAGCACATGTGGATGCGTGGCCTCAAGTCTGAGCAGAGTTCCTGCCTCACAAGCCGCGCCAACTCCGCCCTATCACTCACCGACACTGAGCATGACAGGAAGTCTGAGCCTGACAATGGTGAGTACAAATATGATTTTTCTTTCTCAGTAATTTGATTGTCCCTCATAGGTAAAAGCCCCAATTTATATCAAAATTGAATTCAGCACAGTGTAGTGCACATTTTAAATTTTATTGAATGCACAATTTTTCCTTCACCATACTTCACATTACACACTATATTATAGAGAAAAGAAATTTCTCACTATTGAATGTCTTTGAATGGTCGACCACTGGGTGTCATTTGGGGCCAATGGTTGACTAATAGTTGGCACCCTGAGGATTTTAATGTCATTAAAATGTATATTTTTGTGCCAGACAACACAAAGTTTGAGTTCCAGGTCTGACACTGTTCAACATGACAGAAAACCTTAAAATCAATCCTCAGTTAATTATGAGCCAACATTGAAAAGATGTGCCATGCACGGAGCGAGCTGCATTTTTCAATCTGTGCATCGCAGTAATGACTGTGAATGGACTGGAACAATCAGCAAAGAGGATCTGAACATTTTATTGAAATTAAATAAAATTAGAACATCATACTAACTTTCAACACAATTTATAATTTTTTTATTATTTATTTTTATAATTTAATTTATAAGCTTTTGAATTATTAATCTTGCAAGCAAATGCAGTAGCGAACACCCATGATGCTTATTGCAGCAAATGTCAAATCAACCAGGTAGTAGACTGAATATTTTGTCAATTTTCAAAACTGTACTTAATTAACCTGTAACACCACAACAATAAATTCTAAATTGTTTCTTAACGATAAATTTTACAGCGGTGTGGGTGCAGAGCCTCCTGCACGTTAACACAGACAAAGCAAATCAAAGAGGTAACGTTTTTTTGATTCTGAAAGTGTGTTTGTGTGTGTGTGTGGTGGGGGAGTGGAGAGAACTGGAGAGCATGGCAACATTTTCTAAATTTATTGACCTTCAGCTTCAACTGAATAATATTACCAACTTGGACATCAAGAGAAATGATATTAAAAAGTCTGTAAAAAGTAAGCAAATGTCTGCTTGCAGTGCTTGCACGTCCCCTTCATAGAGTCATTCTTCACTCTGTCAAAATGTTCCCAGACTTTGGACTTATTATAAGTCATGACGACTACTGATTATTCTGCCACCTTAGGTTGAAGTAAATATTGGTGGAGTCTAAGAGGGCAGCCCGAAATGAACGCACAGAAAAAACTATTTTGGTCACCAGACACTGTTCAGTTGGTAGAACTGGCAGCCTCAGGCTCTAATGTCCTCTTCAGTGACCTGGGTCCAATTGTGCTCCCATCTTATGCAACACTGTCCTGTCCAATAAAGGGGAAAAAAACGTCTCACGCATTTTCTTCCACTTTATCCTCCACATGAGGGTCACGGGGGAGCTGGTTCCAATCCCAGCTGACAAAGGGCGAAAGGTGGGGTACACACCCTGGACTGGTCACCAGTCCATCACAGGGCCACATAGAGACAAACAATAATCCACTCTTTCAATAAATTTAGTGTCCAATTTGCCTAATCCCCAAATCTTCATGTTTTTGGACTGCCTGAGGAAACCAGAGCATCCGAAGAAAACCCATGCACACACGGAGAACATGCAAACTCCATGCAGAAAGACCATCGTTCTGACCGGATCTCACCACTAAACCAATTGTGTTGCCAAGTGAAAAAAATAAAATAAAAAACATAAAAACATTATAACTTTTTCAGAGGCTTTAGGTTCAGCCTTTGGCAATTGCGCACATGAAACTCCCAGTTCTTGAACTAAAGAATGCTTAAGGTCTCTAAAGGCACTATGCTGTGGATAAGTACAGAAAATGTGCTAGTATTTAGTCTCTGAAGTGGACTGGAATTGGAGGTGAAACTGGGGTTGACTGACGATGGAGGATGAAGGAAAGTCAAGTGACATACATCTTCAGCACATGCATTGGAAAAGGATTGAATATTCATCGAAAGCAGACAGAGGATTTTGCTTCAAGGTTTGGAGGAAAAGGAATTGTCAGTGCTGAAAATCTACGGTACTTGACTGGCTGCCTGAGGGCAGCTGACAACTGGCTCTGTGGGAAAACTATAGCCTGGAAGGAGGGAGAAGTTGAGAGGCGGAGGTGTAGATATGGGGCCAACTAGAGAAGAGTCTGGGATGGTGCCAGCTATCTGTCTTGCACTGCTGGGCTTGGCTGGGCTCCCTGCAGATGGAGAGTTAGTTAAAGGTGCACAGAAACAAAGATAGAACTCTCCAAACCATCCCCAAGGGCACTGTCTGTTTATATGCCACAAAAAAGGTGGAACGTATTCACCATGGCTGTGAAAAGGAAGGGTGAAAGAGAGAGGGGGGGGAAAGAGAATTACAAAGGCGAATAATAAGTGACAAGAAGAGCAAAAAATGCTAATGAGAGAAGAGAAATGGTAATGTAATGGTATAATTAGAATGGGGATAAAAAGGAATGAGTGGTTCAGGGTAAAACAGGTGAAGGAGAAGCCGATTTGGAGTGAGTGTTAGATAAGAAAAATTAAGAAAAGATGGAGTCTTAGAGAGAGGAAGACGGAGATCATGAGGAGAAGGGTTTAGGGTGTGCCATGTTATGGGGATGAACCCAGAGGTGCTGTTTACTGAGAGCCATATTGGACATGCAGTCAGCCTCATGCAAAAGCACACGCTGGAAGAGGAGACGCTGTCAGTGAGTGAGAGTGTGAGTACTTGCAACATTACACAGTAATCAATTTGTGATGGCTGTGTGCATATGGACTCAAGTTATTACCATTTGAGATGAGGGGTCCCATCTTTATCCAGGCTCAGAATTAAAGCAGCAAAAATAGAGGAGGCAGATGGGAATGCAGCAGAGGAAACAGAGGCAAATGGAGGATGGATGAAGCCACAGGAGTTAGAGGGGAGGATTTAAATGTTCAAAGCACTTTGCTGACATAATGCAGCTGGAAAGCTGATTTATGTGTGGATTCTATATGTCATATGAAGAGCAGGACAGCATGTCTTCTGGCTCTCCCAACCCTGACACATGCAAGAAACGTACGCCTACTTTAGCTCACACTTCCACCTGTTTGTCTTCTTGAATTAGTATCCTGTACCTGGGCAAGCTGTTTTCCTCTAACCCTCACCAACACCCCATTTATTCTCATTCTCTTCTTGTCCATCTCACCAGGTGTGGCCATCCGTGCCCTCCCCTAATAGGAAATACATAATGAATGTCACATATCTCTCCATCACCACAACAACGTCTCACATGTCCCCCTTACAACCACTCGCAAAAAGATGTTGGCGTAAAGGGACTGAAATCAAAAAGCTGGTGTCCCTGCCAAAATGAAAGTGCATTTTAAGTCAGCCCGACCTTGCACTCCCTTTGTCTTCAGAGCTTGCCCCCTCCCAAACCCATTAATGATGTGAGCTTGAAACTGGCAGGAATCCTTTTGTTCCTGTTCTGATTGAAGCTGACAAGTCAATTTAGTCACTGTGTGTGGGTGTGTGAGTGTGTGTGTGTACTTGTACTTAACTTTTTACAACCATTTCTGGTATAAACACTGACCTTGTCAGGACCAGTAGTCTTCATAGCGACCATAGCCTGGTCCTAAACCCTGGTACAAAACCCCATTAGGAAATGGTTAAGTTTAGGGCTAAGATTTAAAATGTGCTTAGGTTAGGTTAAGGTTAACTACTTATGGTAAAGATTAGGGATAACTCTTTGTTTAGGCTGTCCAAATGAATAGAAGGCAATGCATTGTCCAGAGAAAAAATACCTGCACAAAACTGTGTGTGTGGATAAGAGAAAGAGAAAGAAAAAGAGTAAAGGATAAAGAGATTCAGCTTATATGTGAAGTCATGTTTGTACCGATGTACTTTATTCATTTGTGTGTGTAATAAGGTAGTGGGGGTTGACCGGTTGCATAGGAAAATGCCAGAACTGTCTTGGTGGCAAGGTGATGATTTTTCTCAATAACAAGAGTTGATTAAGCATTTCTCTTTTGAATTGACCACATGGGAATTCGGCATATTTGATTTTCTCTGTGTGCACACTGGCGCAAAATGTCTTTGAACTGTGAAGGGCAGCATTATGCCTTTCAGTATACAGCCTGCCCGAGATTATTAGAAAAACAAGACGAAGGTGGTGGGAGGGCGAACATACTGTATGTCCATCGGTGACTCTTTCTTTGAGGAAGGCCGGGGGCACATCATAGCCCTGAGGTACATCATCAACTCTGCTTTCAGGATCCATCACTCTAGTTTGTAGAGTTTGGTGAGATGGCCTCCCTCACATTTCAAATGCCATAACACTGGTACATTTTAATTTACAAAGTTATCCCAGGCAAGTTTCTTACTAATTTGAATT
Organism: Brachirus orientalis; assembly: GCA_016785285.1. Taxonomy (NCBI): domain Eukaryota; kingdom Metazoa; phylum Chordata; class Actinopteri; order Pleuronectiformes; family Soleidae; genus Brachirus; species Brachirus orientalis. The sequence continues at coordinate 3,578,346 of JAFBJR010000138.1, forward strand.
AGAACTTATACTTATAAGGCAAAGTCATGATCTTAAGTTTCACAGTAAAATTCAGGGTTAGGGTTAGAGCGATTGTGTGCACTGTGTGATGGCACCAGCTCTGTAATTCACACTGGGTGTGATTCTCCTTCACATCTGCCAGAGAGCTTCTCTGCAGCTTTTGCAATCTTTTACACAGTGTTTGCCTTTGAAATCATAAAACATACCTTTTAAATAATCAAAGTACTCCTCTTTACTCAACTAAATGCCAGGACTCACTACGACAATGCACATCCATCGGTGGTGCACATATTTATAGTGAAACTTTGTACCAACAAAAGAATAGCATCAGGGAAATTAAATGCTAGAGTGCTTTTACTTTTAAACAGGAGCAGGAATATTAATGTAAATGTTGAAACTAGTGAAATTTTCAAAGTACAGTCTAAGTACAGTCTTGCCAATGGACGTGAAAAATAGACGAGAGCTATACTCCCTAAAAGAGCCATATGGCTCACTCATCAAGCTTTTCCTACTACAGCCTCCATGCAGGGTCGAGGAATGAGCATTAGTTCATTTTAAATTTGAAAATTCTCATCCGTTATAATAATTTTAAACATAAAATAAAGGAAGGAGTACAGTTGCTTTAAATATTAGATACATGAATGCATAAGTAACTATTTATACCTATCATTTTCTGATTTCTGTTTGTCGTGAATTTGGTAATCCAGTTGCATGTATGATGTAGCTGTAACCATTTGTAGACAAGTTTTAAATCTCGATGTGACTTTCTAGTAAAATAAAAGTTCAATAACTAATTAACCACTACATTCCAATAGCAACTAAGTATCAAAATAATTTGCTTGTGTGGTTGTCCACTCGATTTTAGAACTTGGCTGTAGGTTTGATTTGTTCCCAAACAAAGGGTATAAAATTCTGTGCAGTAAAGTTGGGTGATAAGGTTTGACTAGGGCTGGGGAATAATTCCATAACAACATACTGTATATTGCAATATAGTTTTCCTCAATATCAGTGTAACAGAGGTTCAGAGTGTATTGATTTCATGTTTATGCACTGTGCAGCAACTTTGAGGGGCAACAAATAATTGCTTTGAATGTTTTGCCTCAGATTTACAAGATGTTTTGTGTTTGACAAATGTGAGCAAAACTCCTCAGTGTGTAACTATCTGATTTGTTGTGCAATAATTAACAATATTAATACATTTCTAACTTTATTTATTGTGACAATGTTTTTTGGCTGGCATTTCAACCAACCCAAGGCCTGAATTTAGTTTCTGTTTTTGTCAAAGGAGTTAGATTTGGATGAGGTCAGGGTTGTGCTCATGACTGTGCATTAAGACTTGGCTTTTTGGATGAGAACTTTCTCGCTAAAACCAGGAAGACCCATACCTTTACTGCTGCCACAAAGTTGAGACTGCATAATTATCTTGTCTAAAATATTACTACCCAAAAAACACCAAGCGTGTAATATGTTGTAATATATGTATGATACATTGCACACACGCACACATACGACTTAATTTCCTGTAGGCTTACCAAAACCTTAAACTAAGCCTAACCTCAGCCTAAATTTAAAACATGTCTTCACCTTAAAATGTACTGGACTTGATAATGTGGCTGTGTACACAGATTCAGGCCCCCACAACATAAGGAATACCAGGTACACAAACACATATATACATAATATATAAGTATATATTCTTCATTCTTCGTATCTTTGAAAACAAAGTGTTTAGATAAGAGCTGGTAGAGGACAAGTGAAGAGACAGAGCTGATAGAATTTGTGTCAGCCTCTCGAGTTACTGCAGCGTATAATACTTATAAAAAAAAAAACCCTGCATTATCTGGGTTACGATGTTGTCCTTTAATGAGATGCTAATTAATTGGCCACTTTTTCATTAGTTTAATCAGTTGCAGATGCACTCTATCCTATTGTCTGTCTTTTCAGCTTATCTTTTTTCCCTTGTACTTTTGGGATTGACACATTGGCATGGAGGAGACAGCCTTCTTTCTTTTACTTTGCTACACTTTGTATAAATCCTCCTAGTAGAAAGGCTTCTAAGGCAACTACAAATAGCTGTCCAACCAAAGGCTCTAAGTCTCATTATAGTGGATAGCATCTAGTGCTAAAATGCAAATGTCTGTGTAATTACCTTGGCCAGAGTTACCACTCGCTTTTGATTGGCCACAGGAAGTCCATTATTTTTTTTATCTTTTTTTCAATTGACAACTGCCTTAAATGTCTGCTCGCAGTGCTAAATTAATACACTAGAAAGGTTTGTGTTCCGATTGTGCCCATACACTGGTGGTAATGGTTTTGAGAAAATGGCTTTTCAAATTGCCTCCATCATTTACAGTCCCCAAGTTAACAATCAAGCCTTATGAAAGCAGTAGCCCTGAAAAACATGGTTCAGTATGAACACAACACCCCTGTTATTATTAGCTGCTTGCATGACAGAGTCAAAAACAGCACTGAATTTTAGCCTAACAGATATGTATTTGTAAACAGAAAACATTTGCGTACTTGGAGTCGAAATGTGATACGAGTAAAAAAGACTGAATAGCCTTATAATTGTCTACTAAACTAGTGTGGCTTGCAACTATAAACAAATAGAAACTATTATACATGAGAAGGTAACCCAGATCACGATTCATGTATCCTTATTTGTTAGTATTTGAAATTATTTTATAGTGCAATGTTTTCTAAGTGTATTCAACACATGCTGCTAATCAACAATATAGGGAAATGTGCCAACATATATTTATTCCACGTCTATCCACAGTAATTTCCATTTCTTTAAATATGCTGTCTATTAAATGAAGAATAATCAGAATGAATGTTCACCACCTTGAGTGTGAAAGTTACTCTCTAACAGAGTAGATGCCTGCCGGGTTCATACTTATTAACACTAAATGAGCCATATTACCCCAAAATAGATTGCTGCCATTAGACCTTCAAATAAAGTCATTTAAAATATGTTTTCAAAGTGTTGTCCTTGCCTCAGAATAAGACAAGCATGAATGTACCTTAAACATAAATGTTACATGCTGTTATAAACTAGGTTGTTCAAGGGCCTGGGGGACTGCACAATGTCAAAGAGGGCCCTCATATTCTTTATAAACACGGTCCATTATTTTTATAATGATGTGCCAAAGTTTTGCAGTCAACTTTGGCCAAGCTGTGTTCAAGTAAGTGTTGCAGAAGGTTAGCAAGGGCATGGAGACAAAGGGTGGGAGAGTGGAGTGAAAAACTGACCTTATGGTTTAATGAGCAAGCACACACCACAGAGAAAGACAAAGAAAGGAAACAGAGAAGATGGGAAGACATAGACGCTCGCTGGCAAGAGAAGACATTACACGGGATATTGGAGAGCCATCATCAGAAAATCCTGGAGAGGTTTAGATTTTTGATAAGTTTTGTTTTCAGCCAACAGTGGCACTTGTTTTATCTATGTTTGAAATACCATTTAGACTTACTGATGGAACCTGGTGAAATAACAACAGGTGTTCACACAGAGCTGGATTTTCCGTTGGGCATTAGATTTTTTAGGATTTCTCTACTTTATGATGCAATTCTGACATTTATTAGGCAATCTGGACTTTTAATTAGATTGTGAGGGAATTACAAATGTTTCATGCCAACTCTCTTATCCACAAGTGTCAGATAAAAGCATTTAAACAATGTCAATGAAATTGGTTTTATGTGTTTTAACTCCTGATGTTAGAAGACACAAATCCCCTTTCGGCAGCTCAGGCACCTGAGTGGAATCACGAAACTACAAAACCCTGAGAGGCAGAGACATGTGCAGATGTACCAGTATAGCAGCACATGTGGTCGGGCTCAGACACACGCGCTTCATACATATGTCGCCTCTGACCTCCGTGGCATTTTTGTACGTGTGTGTAAGCTGTGGTCTAAGTGGCAACACCAGGCAAACAGCCATATACTCTAACTCCCATCTTGCCTTCCTGAGGCCCAAGGGGTTTTGCAGGAATGGATTTGTCTATTAGCTCGTAAAGAACATTGCTCAGTGCCATATCGATCATCTGAGCTGTAACGTTTAGGGTCTTTAAGTTGTAGAGTTGATCTAGTGGTACACAGACTCCCCTGGCTATTTTACCAGAGTGAGAGATGATCAACTTAACCCTGGTGCTGCGCTTGGCCAGAGGAAATGCTATAAACACATCCGCTGGAGCCAGAAACGGTTTTTATTGAAATACCCATTCAGCCATCCAGGAGAGGCTGAGGAGCTGCTGTGAATCCACCAGGTGCTTTATTGTTGCAGTTGTGTGGTTTGTCTCTTCCTTAATAGCAGTCTCATCACATAGTTAGCCATGCAGGCTTCTGTTCCTGACAAGCTGTCAGAATGTTGGACCCCACCCTGTTGTCCTAATGATGGACCTTTACAGCTCACTGATCCAAGAGAGGACCTACTGGTCTGTGCTGCGGGATGATGGGGGTTCTGGGATGTGTGTGTCATGTGTGTGCTTAAAGCGAAGACAGAAAACGAGAGAGATAGAGGAATCATTTTCTCCCTGTCTGTCGATCTCTTTGTAAATGCTTACACCTCTTCTCCTTCTCATCTTGCTGCCATGGCAACAGTCATCAAATCAGAACATCAGCCATAGCTTTTATCTCTTTATATCTTTATAGCCCATGTATGCAGCACATGGGCTATTTGTTTACATGAACTCTGTGGTGGAAACATCACGGATTCCAGCCATTTTAATAAAGGGTCACATTCTGCACAACTGCGTGATCAGCTAGTGGAGGTGAGAGGTGAACTGATTTTGTTTTGTTTGTTTTTTAATGAACAGTCGAATAAGTGAGCTCTAAACTGTTTTAGCTCCCTGTGCTGCTGGGATATTAAAATGAGAGCAGAACATGGTGAGTGGCACATGAATAAGCTCAAAGCAGAAAGGAACAATAGCCCTGAGAGTGTACTGAGAGATTAGCGAAAATCAGAGTGTTCTGCACTCTGGTAGAGAGGCTGCGAGGGGGCGGAGGACTCAAAGGTGTCTGTATGGACACATATACACACACACACACTTAAATACCCACACATGCTTGTAGTGTGTGTGTGGTAAGGGGGGGGGGATGTCAGTGAAATGTGTATTTTTGACAGGTGGCAGCAATTGCAGAGACAACATAGCTGAATTGACATGGAAATGGTTGCCATGGAAGCTGTCACTTTCTTCTTTTACCTGCGGTGTATATATGCACAAACATAGGCAAAGGTGCTGGTTCCTATGAATTGGCAGCTATAAAGTCTAACTTAACAATGATTGAGAAGGGGATAAAATAAAATGAAGCAATTCAAGGCATTTATACCCTGCACAATGTATGGGACCTGTCGCTCAGTGGAATTCTGCTGTGAATGTGTGTCAAACAAACCTACAGGTTCTTTATCATTCCAACAATCACAATTGTCATCTGAGCCTGCATAGGGGATTTGAATGCATTTGCCAAGAGAATTTCAGAGATAGTAATGGCAGTGCATTGGATTCCCTGCAATTAACAGTCACTGCCATTTTAGTTTAACTGCTTGTAGTAATGGCCGCTCCACTGTCGCAGCCATCATGGTACTGCCAGTGACTCCTCTGCCATACTTTGGTTAGTGCCAGTGTTAAAGGCTGCCATCACAACCATGGTGCCAGTAGTAAAGACTGCTTTTACATGGCACAGTGCCCTGAGCCTGTCAGACCTCCAGGGTGCGTACACCACCTGTCATCATCAGCTCTCAGCTCTGGCAGCTACCGACAGCTAATGGTCCACTGGGTCTCACCCAACAATCTGCTGACCACTATGGGCGCTACTGCTTGGACCGCTGCACACCTACGCACACACATGCCTCTGTGTGTGCATGCATTTACATGAACACACAGGCATGTTCAGACCTCATCACAGAATATAAAAAAGCAAAATGAGTACATTTTTACTTGAGGGAAAAGTTGAAGCGTCAACCAAAATGTAAAACTACAGATATATTTAAGTCATTACTTTGTCCTGGGATGGACTTGTTCTATACTCACTGGAGAATTGCTTGTATGATTTAGTGGAGTCGATTGCAACCTTTGTCACAGGCAGTTTTTAATTGAAAAAGCCACAACAGGACGTTGGAAAGCCATTAATTGTTATGGTTAATTAAGGTAAACATTAAATGAAGAGAGTTTTAATTGGTTTCTCTTGATGAGAGTAGGGATCTAGGGGTGACCAGAATCTGCATATGTAAATAACTGAAATCTCCTCCAGGCCTTGGCTTACTCTCTCTGCCTTACAGCCCCCTACCCAGTGCTCCTTCTTTCTGTTTGTTTATTTTTTGTTTTTTTCGCTTACAGTCTCCCTTTTCTTTCTGTCTCTCTTTTTGCACATGACATGAATGCATAAACACACACACATGCTGGTGTGTGGCATTCTTTTTGTGGACACTTATAGACACAATATATTCCCTAGCCCCTTAGCTGAACCTTAACCATCACAGCTAAATGCCTAACCCTAACCTAACCCTAACCCTAACCCTAACAATAAATCCTTACCTTAAAAAGCTTATTAAAGTTGTGAGGACCAGCTTAAATGACAATTGGTCCACACAGCCTATTTAAGACACACACACAAATGTGCCTTAACCGTAACATCAGCAATAGAACATTTTTTTTTTTTTGTCAAGTGACATTGGTATGTATGTAGATGGTAAATGCTAAACTGGCGTTCCCTGGAGAGATACATTAGTTAAGATTAGACATGACAAATTGGCATAAGCCTTTGTATGCAATCATGCCAAGCTTCATAGCATCTAAGCAGGCTGCATTCATTTTTACCATTTTCTTTGTTCAAAGAGGATGTTTTGTTGATACTCGTGTACCCACTGCGGCTCATCATCCTGATTGACCAATCTCTTCTTCTGCCTTAGATTCATTTGTATGCTGTCACAGTGTGGCAGGGACTGTAGTTTATGAACAGTATCTTCAAATGTACTCTATATACCTTTCATTTATTTTTCCTTCTTTGAAGTTCATTGGAACAGCTGCCACCTGCAGAGGAGAGGTTGTTAATAGCATGCCCCGTCACTTTGCTAGATAAATCATCCTGGCACCAGATAGATAATCATGCCGTTAAATAAATAGCATCTTAAAATGCTTCAGAGTGATGCTTAAAGCATGGGCATTTTATCGGTGGCATGGGAACAGAGACTGGTGGCGTTAGGCGGAGGGGGAGGAACAGAATTTACATGGCAGCATCTGCATGAAAAGTGTGTGTGATCACGTGTGTGAGGCGAGCAGACAATTGCTCAGTACTGCTCGCTCACCCGGTCATCTTTCTGCAGAAGAGAAGCTCCTCATGGCCAATACAGGGCTTTTGCCAGTTGTTTCACAGAAACTCAGTGTGCTAGTGCTTTCCAAACAGATGCTCAAAATGCCATTTCCAGTGTGTCTGTTTGTGTGGGTGTATGCCATAATTGTGTTTTCATGTAGTTTCTAATGATTGTACACTTTGTATTTATGTCTTTGTGTGATTGTATTTTTGCTCCAAACAGATGTTTCTTTTCCAAATGTGTGCGTACAAACTGAATTAGATCAACACCAGTCGAGGCAGGAAGGCTGGCCATCATGGCGGATAATGTTCACTGTACACTCCACACACCGGCAACCCTAAAAACCCTTACAGAAAGTGAGAACCAGCCAGAGAGTCCCCACCTTCTCACAATAACCTTACTCCCTATGGTTCATAAGTTTTCCTCACAAACATACCCACACACACTCACACTCACCACTGTTATAATATGTTGTAATATACACATGATATATTACACACATACACACTGGTTTCCATGACTTCAGAGGACATTGACTTCCATTCATTTCCTGGAGACTTACTCTAACCTTAACCATTATTACTAGTGCCCTAACCCTAACCCTGACCTTAACCCTAACCTCAGTCTAATTTTGAAACATGTCTTCGTTTTAAAATGTAGTCATTTACATTACCTGTCTTCCCCATAAGGAAGACAGGTTCCCATAGTGTGAATATGCAAACAGATTTAGGTCCCCACAACATAAGAAATACCAGGTACACACACACACACAAGCACCCGAACAGAAACCTTTCTAATGAACTTTAAAGCTGACTCCATTTAGAAACATACAAACAGCAATGAACATTAATGATAATTGTAAGCACAGAGAGAAAGACATATATAAAGCAAATATTAAAAAGGTAGGCTGGAAAAAAAAGCCTATTCGCATAAATCTGGTAAGGTGGTTGTAAGGTATATCATGAATGAGTGGACTTAATTTTACTTGGTGGGGCCTGTGATTATGTACTGTAGCCCTTATAATAGTCCCTTAGGTAAAGTGTGCTTGGTGGAGTAAAAATGCTGCTCCAACCCAAAGACAAGAAACATTACCCTTAAGTTACTGTTGCTCCACCATTTTACCATTCCTTCTTAGCTAGAAAGTTCATAGTTTTTTATTATCATAATCATAACAGATTTATGACAATATAACATATTAATAAAACATAATGTATTGTAAATGTTATGGGCAGCCCATAGCCAAATGCGTAAAGAGAACTTGGCTTGTGACTGAAGAGTTGCTGTTTTAAGTCCCTGCCTGGTTAAGGAGTGCGGTACCCCTGAGCAACGTACCCCATGTTAATTGGACTTTTAAACTGAACCCAGCCACAGGAGGGTCACATCTAGTGTGAACTCCTTGTGCGGGTCCCAAGCCCAGTTGTGTCAAGAGAGGACATCCGGCGTAAAAATCTCAGCCAAATCAAATGTGCGGGTCATCCACTGTTACGGGCAGCCAAAACACACGCACAAAATGATTTATAGTAAATAAGTTGGAATTGCAAAAAATGTCAAACAACTCAGATAATATCTCTGATGTTATTGCTTCTAAATGTTCCTGCCGCTGCTGGTCATTTGATTGGATGAGAGGCATTCCATGAGTGCTGATATAGAGAGCAACAACATTTAACATTTAAGTATCAAATTACAGTAAATGTTGATCAGTAGCTTAAAAGATATGGACAGTTATTCCTGGAAACATTTAACCCTAAACGGTCACCAGGATATGGAGCAAGATACTTTATATTAACACACACAGAGTACGATGTGTTTGATCTTGGAGGTCTGAGACGATGGAGTGGTGTGCCGTCTGATCAAACTGTTCATTCATTCGATTCATACGTCCCACTGAAGCTACTCTCAATGGGGGGGGGAGGGGGGCTTTGCCAAATAAGGGGAAACAGACAAATAAATGTACATGAATCAAAGTAGCAGGCCATGACTTGTTGTAAAGTGTGAAGTAAGCTAGTTTCCCGGAATGTGTTCATTGTTTGTGTTGCTAGGCAACAGTGAAGTTGCTCCAGTTGCAAAACTGTTTGTGCTGGTGAGCCAAATGATTGATTTGTTGTGGCTTTTTGCTGTCAACTAATAAATTTGTTGAATTGCTGTTTAAAAGCAATATCACATTCAAGGTCACACACTTGCACTGAATATCAGCATAGTTGATAATATATCTTCCGTGCTGATATTCAGTACAATAGAACTCCCTCTCATGTGTTATTAGTTAAACGAATGATGCCTTAGCTTATGCTGCAACAGTTGCATACAACTCTAATCCAGTATCCTGGTCTGTCTCCAAAACAGCATGCATTTTTTTTGGGCGTAACAAAAATATTCTGTGGTGAATGTTCACAAATGAGCCACAAAAACATAGTTTAGTCTCAAAATCAACCCCACAGTTAGACTTTGCAGAAAGCTTTTACCCGGAACTAAACATATGCTGATTTTACAAGTTAGACTTGCAAATGCTCGGTTTCAGTTCACAAGGTCAAGAAAAGGTACGAGTAACAAGTAATGGCATGTCATTACCTGGTAACAAAAAGACCTCTATCAGGACTTTGAGGACATTTTGATCATATCACATAGCCATATTAGCTAATGAAATGCCACTTGCCCCCCAAAGTAATGCTGTGTTGTCTTTTGTTTTAGGCAATAGGCTGGCCAGACATACAGTTGTTCCGTTTGGCTGAACAAACTTGCTTAATCCAGTCACTTTTCCAATCTTTCCCTTGTTTCCACTTCAGCGTGTGGACAAATCCAAAGCCTGACAGAACTGCCGAGCCTAGTTACAGCCATTAAACGGTGATTTGACAGTTGCCTTTGCAGGGGTTGGTTTAATTTGTTAATCTGCAGAACAAAAAAAGATAATGAGCGACTGATGAAGCTAATCCTCAGTGAGTGGCGCTCTTAGCTGATTCACCTTTTGCCCATCTGTAACCCCAGGGTGTACAGTCATCTGTTCAAAGTATATCAGTAATTTTTGAAGAGGATATGCTTCATCAGTTCTTAAAGTCTGTTTCCCTTGTGGAGGAAATTATATTACATTCAAGTAGGACTATATGTCTATATATTTCTGTAATATCATTATTCAGTTATTATAACAATAATTTTGTAACAGTGAAGTAATATCATAACATTCGTGCATCACCTTGCACTATGCAATACAGCCTCTAACTAAAAGCAAAACTCAGTTTGCTGTCCTTTACTTTTTTTTTTCTCAGTTTGCATTTTAATGAGCCATGGTATTGATGCTGCAGTGTAGTTCCTTTCTAAAGGCATACGTTGTTTTTCACCTTGACCTTTTTCCTTGATATCCCTGCTTTTTTGTTGTAAAAAAAAAAAAACATTTATTTTTAAAATACTAATAAAAAAATGCAAAGTTTGAGATATTTTCATAATGATAGCCAGAGAGCTTGTTAGTTACTAGGGGCTACATCAGTGATATACCTTTAAATGTTTGTGACAAAATTGATAGTTGACATTTAATTAAAATTAAAATCCTTTTTTATCTCATACATGTTTTCCATTGTTATTTACAATTACTGTAGAAATAAGATCCCATTACTGAATTATTTCAAAACAATTACTACTATTACCATAATATTACTGAGTGTTTCATCTGTTTTAAGCATTCACATGTAAATATGCCAGATTGTTACCACTGGCAAGTTTTCATCTGTAGTCCTGCAGGTTGATGTAAAAAAGAAAAAAATGTAAAACATCTAACAATGTAAACACTTATTTTTATATTGTTTTATATTATTTTGTTTTATATTGTTAATCTTTGGTCAACTTGCATTGTATCATTATAATTATTGTTACTGGCTGATCTGAAGCTCTCGCTCTCTCTCTCTATAGATATATATATAACATTTTTGGCCATGTTGCTCTATATCTAAGGTACATTATTGTCTGTTGTTTTTTCCTGGTGGCCTGTCTGGGAAAGAAAGACACCTGATTTGGAAACAAACAGCAATAAGTCTGTTGTGAGACGTTGTAGGAGACAATCACTGCAGGGATACATAAGGCGAGTCCCCGCATAGCTGCTGAGCGTGAGAGAGATAATGGGAGGCATGCGGCTGACAGTGGGTGGATGCGGTTCCTTTTTTCGAGTCCTTTTTGGGTCAGCACCAGAGATGGGTCAGCACACAGGCCGAGTGAAGGAAACAGAGAGAGGAAGAATGAACAAGAGTAATACCTCATATGTCTGTCCTTGCCCCTGGTTGCCCTCAGTCAAGTCCTCACCATTATGTTTTCATGCCTGATTTATGTGATGTGGGTGTTGCAACATTATTTTTTTTTCTCTCTGCTGTACAAGACAAGAGAGGGGTAGCAACAACTGTAAACCAGTTTTGCAGTCGTATTTTCACCTGTACATCACAAAGTGATCTAAATAGCAACTATATATATAAATGTTCCTGGTTTCTAACTGCATCCTCTTGTTCTCCCATGGTAATGCTACTTCTTTTCTTGTGGTGTGATCTTGAGTGGGGTGTGTTCATGCAGGAGCTATTTACATCTGGACAGTCTTAGCTGAATGAATTTCCCCTGATATCTCCAGCAGGGGGGGAGGTAAAGTAACGGAGATGGGAGCCAGCGGGTGAGACAAGTGATGTATCAAATGCAGAACTCCGTAAGCTACATTAGTGAAATGAATGTAGGGTGATGCACGATCATTGGTAAATTTGGCCTGAGCCAAAGAGGGAAAACAAGTACAGAGAAATGTTTTGTGCATATAATTAATGTACTGACTGTTGCACGGCCAAGAGAAGGAACTTTGTACGGGAAAAGTTGATCACGGGTTATGATTGCATAGAAGTAATACAGGATATATTCACTGCTGAAATAAACACGGCTGCTTGATGGTGCTGCACTCATTGGTTAACACTTTGCGATGCTGATTTAACCTATAAAAGTACAGAGCATGGCAAATTTAAAAAAAAAAATGTTTGTAAAGCTGAGTCTTTTGTGCTGCAGCTTTACCGTTCTGAAGTGTTTTTGGAAGCAGTTGTTTTTTGTGCAATTGTTTACTGGGGTGCAGTTTTGAGCTTGTTAAGTGAATACCCTAGAGTCACAGTTGAACTTAAAAATTTGTTTTGACAAAAGGCTGGCATAAAGGATCTTCCCCACACAGAGCTTTTGTTCATTTGTCAAGACTTTCTCCCTTCTTTCCCTCCACCTCTCAACACCTCCCAGCATTATCAGCGATGGACTCTAACCCCCCACAGTGAATGTGAATTAACAGACGGCATGCTGCTTGCAGCACCTTGCTCGCCACTGAAACAGATTCATCACACAGACCTAGATACTGCCTTCTCTCACCGCACACACAAACCCTAGAATAGCACTTTGCAAATGATACATCTATAATGTAACACTCTTCACACTTACACTCTGTACTTTTTGATCATGAGGAACAATAATAACAGCAGCCATTTTTCTTCTTTTCTCTTTCCCTACTTTGTAATGTTTTTTGGATTTCTGTGGTTGCCAGTTTGCCTCAACTAACAAAATATCCAATCTTACACAAAGGCCCTAATTTTGGAGATAACTCCTTGTTCACATTTCCTCAATTGCCTCATTTATTTTTAAGTGAGAGCTGTTAGAAAATCAATGTCCATTGGAAGTTGAAAGGGAGAGTGTAGCTGGCTTGCCCACAGGTCAGAGGTGCATTGTGGGATATTGACTTGTCCCCGATGTTGCAGTAGATGCAATGAGACAACACCGCTACAAGAATATTATTGACAACACTGCACTTCAGTAAAGTGGACAGATACTTTATTATCCTTTGAGAGGAATCTCAGATGGAGGTAAACGGAAGGAGTTCACGGTTGTGCTAAAAATCATTGTTTTCACAGGTGTACTATAATGGGGCCTCATGAGACTCTCTACAAACCGTTTGATCCACCACAAAGAATTTTCTGCAAGTTAAAAATTGAGATACAGTGCCAACTGTCAATTCAGCCTGAATTAAAGGTGGTGTAGCAAAAGTGCAGCATGAAGCATGTTTGGTGGTAAGACTGACACATTTACACTGAGAATAAGTCGCATTATATCTATGAAAGAAAATCATTCTGGAATGCTCGGGGGGGGGTGACTGTTAGGGAAAGTAAACAAAAAGTGATTTGGTGGTTGTATAGGCAGATTCCCTGTCTCTCATAGCCACAAATGTATCAACCAACTGGAGTTAAGTCCAGCTTAATATACAGTATGTTATATCAGCCAGACTTATAGTGTAAATTTGTCTTAGAAGTGAGAATTGTATGCTGTTTGAATGAAACAGTTGCATTTTGATGTGTTTGATCTAATTGACCTTACTTAAAATTGTTAAGGTGTGTCTCCACGATATACAGTATTCTGCAGCCCTATGGTAGTATCATAATTCTCCATTACCTTATTAAACTGTACATATAGCAGCATAGTAATCTGATGCAAAATGGTTCCATTAATTCTCAAAAGCATTGCTATTAATATTACTGGTGTTTATAAACATTAAGTAAGCTCATAATTTCTCATGACAGTATACTATTGCTGACCAGTCAACTGTGAACCTGTAAAGTAAAATCTGAATTTTAAATGTGTTCTCCAACATGGACTGTTTAGGCAGAGAGGAATAAAGCACTTGCCCTTGTAGTCACAGCTGCAGCGATTCTGGCTTGGGTGACCACACCATCAAACATAATTGGCAGTGTTCACGTGTGAGAAGCCAGTGTGGAATCATGTTCCTGCTCTTATCTGCAAAAAACTATTGGCCCATGGGATCCTCTGTATGGTGAGGTTGTATCAGGCAAAGGCACATGGCTTTCCAACTCCTTCCTCAGGTCAGTAGTGAGAGCTAACAGTAACAAAAACTGGAATATAGAGATATATTCATTGCAAATTGAAAAAGGAGTATCAGACTGCAGCAAAATTGACTTACAAGATATTACAGTGTAACTGAATAGGGCAAGCTATTGCCCAGGGAAAGGCTTTAGTAGTGTGAATCTTCCCTGTAAGAGTGGAGAGCAGCCATTGGAATACGTAAGGAACAACCATAGTGTGGGATCAGTGATGGTGAAGATACCGACGAAACTGTAGTGGAGAAAACCTTTTCCATCGCACAAACTATTTTATAAATACAGGGTGGAAAGTTTACTTAGAATAAATAGATAAATTTATTCTGTATTTTCTGTCTTGGGTTATTCACAACGGTGTGAAAAGTGCCAAGCAGATCAAGGAACTTGACCCAAAGGCCATTTAGTTCAGCCAAATTCAAACATTAACAAAAAGTTTCATTTTCTCAAGTATTAACTCTTAATACTATTACAGATCCCACAAATGAATGTAAGCTGTTCAGGCGATGGCGCTTGCTACAGTGTTCACTAATAAAGCCTTTCAGGAACATGAGTGAGTGGATGCAACTGCATTTCACCCTTAAACCAGACAAGTTATATGATATGTACATATGACAGTACACACCTTTAACACTTGAAAGCTTGGGTAACTATAAAGCATAGCAGTTAGTATTCATTTTTACTTTTTAAAACTTGAGACAGCATTCAATTGTTTCATTAACTGGATCACCTAAACGATCAGTTTAAAAAGAGACAGATGTAAAAGATGCAAAATAACAACCAATGAAACATTATCACTGAGATCTGTGTAGTTGTTTTTCCCCCCTTGTGTTTTTGCTGCGTTCGTGACCTAACAATAAATTCAGAGGTGAGCAGGGATTAAAAAATAAAAACACCACAGGGCAGAACCGTCACTGGCATTGGGAATTGTGTTAATTGCCCTTTTTTTAACAGCTTCACTTGAATTTAAAACGTCTGGGTAAATGCGTTCATTTTACTGGGAAAGAGGCTTTGCACAGGTGTTACATGTACAACTAGATAAAAGATGGGTGAAACTCATCTGTTAAGGATTGTGTGCCATAATGACCTGTATGTATATACATAAAATCAAGTTACCACTCTGCTACTATTACCTTCACAGTCTGGAAAAGAGAGACTATTCAGGCTTGTTAGTCTTCTAAGAGTTGCCTAGAAGCCTGTCATTTCACATTAAAGTAGCCTAACATTGCTGCTTTCATGGATTTAGTTCTCAGCAGACAGCAAATGATATATTTATGTATAGATTTCAGTTGGGAGGTAGACAAGGCTTTTTACTCACACCACATTCCCTTTGATGTGCCCTTGAGAGAGTATGCTAGTCCCTCACTGGTACAATGCATTTCCATTATAAGGCATATGCCAGCCTGTGTTATGGTGAGGTAAGCTGGTGCCTGTGACTGTCACATCTATAGAGGAGAAAGGAAGGGAATATTTCCTGTTTAGATGCCACCAATTTCCTCTGCATGCATGGTGTCACACAGGCGTAATGCACACTCACATACACACCCACATACAATTTGATAGATTTATTATAGCGTGTCAGAAAAGTGCAGGCGTCACATTTCAGCAAAATGGACCCATTTTGCATGTGAAGAACTGCCCCCTCCCCCCAACCCCACTTCTTTCCATCCCACCCCATCCAGCCGACATGCCAGCCCACTCAGCCAAATCCAGAATGCCACCAAATACATGTTTCTGTCACAAGCTTCTTGTCAGCTTTTTTTTAACATGAGTGGGAGAAATGGGGAAAGAACAGGTCATTCTGACAGTGGGAATCACTCTGTGTAGATTTTAAATGTTTTATTGCCTTAATGGGCCTCCAGAAATAGATGCAGTGCTAATGTCCTCTGACTCGCGGAAAAAAGGAAATAATGTGTCTGTGCTAAGTGTCTGTATGTGTGTGTTTGTGTGCTGGCGTGAGGGTGTGCGCATGGCCACTTGTGTCTGCTGCTGCCTGTGTGTGCGATTCAAACGGGCTTTAGTGAGGGATTCAGGGATGCAAATGTAGCCACTTAAATCTGGGTCTTTTTACCCCCCCCCCATCTCAAAGGACACCCTATTCTCTATTTAGAGCACCACTTTGACATCAGCCCTATTGAGGCAAGGCCCTGTGGGGCTTTGGTCATAAGTGGTGCACTATAGACTATAAGGAATCATCCTGATTTGCCTTATATAATCTCTTCTCCTTAGAGATATCCACAACAAATCTTCAACAAGCTCCTTGGCGGATGCAGACACTCAACATCATCCATTGCCCAGCGTGAACATTAAGCATTACATTTTGAAGAAGTGTTCAATATCGTGGGATTCCTGGCATATGCTTCCAGACTGCATTTGCCGCTTTAGAATAGTTGACCATCTCTCAGCATGGTTCTTCCTCTCCAGACACACTCTGAGTTAGAATATTGATCCCTTCTGTTGGCTGTATCCTTACCCCCCAGACGATCCATACTAAATGTATTAGGTGTGTAGAGAGAGCTACAGTGTCCTCTACAGCTAATCATATTTAGGCACAGAGACAGGTATCTTTAAAGAAACAGCCCTGTTCTGTTCAGAGTATATTTCCCAGTCCAGAGGATGTTGCTGCAGTATGTAAAAGTCACTTTTTCAGACATGCAGCAACCATGCATTACTTATAGGATGTGCCAAAGCAATCAACTGGTGCATTATGCCTTTTTTATAATCTCAAAAACCTGTTTGAGCCCAACTTCTCAAACCATAAGTGCAAATCTTACAGGCTCTTCATTTACTATCATATATTACAATGAAAACAGCAAAAACTCGTGCTGTTTTCATTGTAATATATGCATTTGTTGTTTAAGACCCTGAAAACAACAAATGTTGCTGAGGCATTTTACTCACTGCTTTTCCTGCAGTGTTCTAATCTCAAATGGTGTTGTTTTTAGAGCCTTAACTGAATTTTCTTTCTCTACCATCGATCTGTTCGCCTAAACTCTTTCACACTCCCTTTTCTCAACAAGGCTCCTCCAACTCTCTTGCGCACTTTGGTTTCTCATGCAACTTAAAACATAAAATATTCAGCCACCCAAAATCTCCACCACCCAAAATATTGAAGAGAAGCAAACTGCGCATGTACAGTTAATAACAGGAGTCAATGGCTAAACATTTCTGTGGCCTGACGGGAAATCTGTCGACTCTCAGCAACATTTTAAATCAACAGTTTTATTGCGCACTCTACATTTTACTCACTAAATATAAAATTTAACTTGCTCAATCAAAACAAAGCATTTTTGATTCTTCTTCATGTGAGACAGGTGGACCATTGCTGTAGCGCCCCCTGTTGATGAGCCACCATGATTTAAGGCATTGAGTTTATGCTTGAATACACACACGTGTTGCTCGCATGTAGTGAGCATAGTAATGACTACGATGCACATGCACACAATGTAATGTATCACAGCAGACATTGTAGAGGAGCGCAGCTCTGATTGTCAAGTGGGGCAATCAAAGGCTTTGATGCTAATCAGAGCTTTATGTCCTGCCAGATTGGGACCATGGTGGAAATATACAATAAAGAATGGGTTTTTATAGCAGACACTCAGTGCCTGGCTGATGTGATTGCTCTCCACCTCATCCACATTCAGGGGTTAGAAATCAGCCAGGGCCAGGGGATAGGGGATAGAGCCGTATCCTAGTGTGTGTGAGCTCCTAATGCTGTGCCACGTGTAATGAGCTTTGGCTCTGGGCCCCCATCATGCACAGAATTGTCCTCTTAATCTGCTAAATACATGGTGAACCCTTCATTACATTTGTTTGAGTTGATTTCCACACTGCTACTTCTTTAGAGATGACAGGGGTACTTTGTTTGGCCAGAGCTGTTGCTGCAAACCATTCTGATAACACGTTGATGAAGCGGGTATTTTCTGGGCAGTCATCTTCTCTCTCAGTTGGAGGGCTGCAGATTTGATGTGTGTTTTTCTCACCACTGATTTTTTTCTGAATGTGCTCAAAGTGCTTCTGTGTTCATCTACACCTATCTTAAATCTCGCCAGAACCTTTTTGGACATACGGACTTTTGCTTTTTGGGTGTTTTTTTTTTGTTTTGTTTGTGTGTATATGTGAGAGACAGAGAGAGGGAGAGAGTGAGAAAGATAGAGAGGGAAGATTTTCTGACACTCTGTCTCCATTGTGTTTTTGGACTGTGTGCATGTGCTTGTGTGTGTTATGTGTGTAGATTTTCTCAGCTTGTTGGCTGACAGGCTGTTGTTCGGCCTCTTGATAGACAGTTCCATTAAATCATGCTGCAGTGGTAACCTGCTGTGACAGGACGCCATTGCCTCCCTGGGTTTCCTCCATTAGGGTCTCTCATGCGCTTAACAAGGAAGTAAACATGCTAAATTGTCTGATGGAGATGAAGTGAAGAGGCTGTCATGTGTGGTGTCCACACAAGTTAGTTTTCATACTTGAAGCAATGCACATAACATAAGGAGCCAAGAGCCATCTCGGTTCCTTAAATAGCAAACATACCATGCTTTGGCATTGGTTTATGAAGATACACAACATTAATATTAAATGTATTCCATTTAAATTCAGATGTGTGGGTTATGCATTATGACAGATTTGCAAGTAGGGAATATGGAAGGCAAAAATCTTAACCGCCTGAGTCTGAGATGAGTCTGAGATCCTAAATGACAGTAAACATTTATACTTTGGATGCTTTGTGTAGTATTGAGATTCTGCCTGCTTCATGGACTTACTATATATCAACATTTTTGTGGTTCTCTGAAGTGTTCAGTTACTTTCAACTTCAGAGTGACAGGGAAGCAGTGCTATTGTAGCACATGAGGACATGCAATAATAAATGCAACTCCTGTGATGTGTCCTTCAGAAAAGTAGTGCTGCATTCGATGCTGTTCGTTGCTTTCAAGTGAGGCAGAGTCTGTTTGGTGGGAAAAGTATGTGGATTTTGAGGAGGTGTTGAGTGAGTTGAGTGCTGGGGGATGATGGTTCTGCTTGTTCCTTTTAAAGTTATTTTAAGCTGCAGACCTGCAGGGTGTGTGTGTGTGTGTTTTGTGTTTTAATTAGAGACTGGAGTGTGTCCTTGGGCTGCTGCAGAGGGTCAGGAGAACCTGGTAGTCTAGAAGAGCAGTGACTGGGATAAGTCTGGCAGGACTGCTAAACACCCATTACCCAGACACGTAGATGTGCTCAAGAGTGCATACTCATGCCCACATACACCAATTCATATGCATGCTCACGTGTGTCCTGGTCTTGGCACAATTCCTTTTGGCCGATGATTCTCAAGTAACTGTGCATCCAGCATCTCCATGTGTTCCATGGCTTTCTCTCATCACTGAAATTAAAATTACCACAGGCACTACTCTGGGGATTGGGAGAGGTGGGCAGATTTAGAAGGGCAGCAGGACTGGAAGGAGCAGGAGGAGGTTGAGAGGGAGGTGAGGGGGAAGTGAAAGAAGAAAAGGTTGAGAGGGGAAAGGAAAAAGCATCTGACATTTATATTCCTGGCTAACAGTAAATACCACTTCAGACTGGCATCTCTCTTTCATTCTCTGTCACTCTCTGCAGCCTCTCTCTGAACCGAGGCTCACCTTCCACATCTACTTCCTTTTTTTCCCGCTGCCATCCATCGGTCAGTAACCCTCTCATTTCCCTGCATCAACCTCCTCCTGTTTTCATATTTCCATCTCATGACCTCTGGTTTTCATCCAGACATTTCTTCATCTCCCTGTGGTCATTTCCATATCACAAGCCCTCACCTATGCCACATCATGCCTATCCTTTGTCAGCTTTCCTCTTTGATTCTTTGCCTCTGAATCCTCCTTAACCTACCATCTCCCCTCTCCTGTCCTATACCTGAATTAGCATCTCCTTTGTCCCTTTCTGTCCCCAGCTAATCCCCTCCTCACCTCTTCCCCACACACTCCTGGTGTTCCTAGCAAAGGCTTAGCCGATGATAGGACTCATAAAGCCTCCCAGATGAGGCGATAGCTAATGGCTGTTGAATAATGCATGACAGGCAGGATTTAGAGAGCCCAGTCTATTAGCCTGACCAAATACTCTGGGCTTTTATTAAAGACCAACACTTACAATTACAAACTACATTAAGGCTGGGGTCTTGTCTCCGCTCCCCCACTCTCACCATTTGTCGCTGTCTCCAGTCTTAGCTACGATGGAACATTATCTTTTGCTTTTTAAGATTTTATAGCCTTGGAGCAAATGACCCTTTTAGAGGGGGTCACTGACAGACTTTTCTAGTTGTGCCTCTCCTAAACGTCACTGTGTCAGATGTTGGTGGCCCTTTTAGTCACAGTTGTAGATTGAAAAAGGAGATGGGTGAGGTGGAGGGCAGTGGTGTCACATTTCCACCATGGTGGTTGGTATGAAAATGAAGGGATGATGCATTTATCTTGGCTTTTTGTCTCACCCCACTGTGGAATGTTTTTTTTTCAGCTGCCGTGTGTCCAAACATTAGTAACATTAGGTTGAAATATATGGGCTCTTGTATGTGTGCGTTGTGTTGTGCACACCCCTGTGACTGCAAAATTCCCAGTTGTCTCGATGGATTTTAATTTCCCCTGAGTCTTCTGAGGCTTCCTTGCACATTATTCCACGTGATTATATAAATGTTAATGGCTGTTAATAGCTGTGAAATGTCTGTATGTACTGTATGTGTCCTGTAAGTGGTTTCTAAAAAGGCATAAATTGTACCTAATGGCTATCCAAACATCCTTCAAGCAGGCCATCTTCAAGTTTGTACCTCATTGTCCTACAGTTATGGTGTACTGTACTTGTAATTTTGAGGTTGCTCTGCAAGGTTTTATTTTGCATTTGCATTCTGCTTTGTGACACATCTGCATATTCTTGACATGTTTGCAGAGCTAGGTAGTCTGAGGTATTTTTAGAATGAGATTGTAGTCATGGGATCAGTAGTTAGATTGGCTACTGTCATCTTGTCAGCTCAAGGGTTGAATGTGGTCTCTGTTATGCTGACTGTTCCTCGATGGTTCTGGGTGTGAGGATTTCCACGCGATGGTGGACAAAGAGTAGACGTCAGAAAGGATGATACAGTACAGAAAAGGAAATGTTAACCCTAATTCTTTCATCCTTACGCATAATTCTCATCCTCCATATTTCATATCTGCATCCGGAGAGCTAAGCTATTACATCTCTGATCCACCAACGATCAAATGAAAAGCTACAACTTAATATGTGACCACAAACATTACCGGCTTGAGCTGAGCTCCAATTTTCTATAGTGTGTGTCAGACACAGTTCCTCAGTAGACTGCACTCTCTATATACTAGTCCTAAATGTCACATGCATTTAAACCATACGCGGCTTTTTGTAAAATCAAAGCATGTACTAATGAAGCTTCATTTAAATTCTGGTCCAAACAATTGTGTGTCGATATCACAATAAAAATAAAACCATTCATACTGGAAAAGCTGTCACAGCAACAACATTCTAAGTAAAATGAATCAAAAATAGATGGATCTTTGTATAAATTCAAATACATTTCCTGCTGTGTCTCTCTTGTGTGGGTGACCCACCCCCTACTGCTGCCTACCTTTATTCCACAACCATATATCTACTTCAAGCAATCCTCCTCTTAAATAATGAAAGAAATGTCATATTTTTCGCTGTCCAAAGCTGCTTGAAATATTTCCATTGCATAAAATCATAAATCATGGATCCACAAACTGCTTAAAGTTAGGAAGGCTATGTAGGCTGACAATAAAGTTATGGAGAGTCAGAATGATGGCCGTATCATTTGTGTGTTTACACGTACACTGTACTGAACCTAAGCCCTCCTCCTCCTCCTCCCCTGAGCTCTCATGGAAAAACCTGACTAGAAGGCATGGCGAGCAACATCAAATGGTCAGCATTTACAGCATTTACCTCTACAGTGCTATTTCATTGTGGCTGCAGATTTCATTTTTAGTTCAATGCTCAAAATTAAAACGAGGAAATAATCATCCTCTTTCTTATTTAGTGTCTCAAAATTAATACATTGTATTTCATAATAAAGTAACAATATTAAATCCCATTGAATCTGAGCTAGCTGTAATAAATCACAGCTGAATCAAATCACATCGAACTGTGAATCACTTCATTAACTTCTCTGTATCATTTTTGCATGGAATATGCTAAGAATTGGTCTGGAGGAGAGGTGCACATCCTCACATCGGAGATAACTGAGGCTTTTTTGTGGGGAAAAAAGTGCCTCAGCACAAGAGAGTCAATAAATGTCTTGTTTACCTCTTCACCTGTCAAAGAAGCTACTTCAGATATATAACTGAATATAGAACAATGGCACCTTGGATGAAGGGAAATGTTGTCCTTAAAAGAAAAGAGTCACCAGTTGGACAGCATGATATGAGGAAAACACGCAGTATGTGATATCATTGTTGAATATTTTAAATATGATGTGACTTGTTCATGTCTTTCTGATTTGCTGTTAGTTTCCCATGTAAGTACTGGAAAAAAATTGAAATGCATCATTTCCATTCCAGCAACATCAACAAAAGCATTTGCTACTGGGTTGTTGACAATTATAATTAAGAATCTGGAAAAAAGTTCAGTTTTAAACAGAGTGAATTCTAACTTGTCTAACCAACTCTATTCTCATTTCCATGCCCATCAAGTAGTTGGAATAGGAGGGTGGTGCAGTATGAGGGTGCAAACGTGCCAGTTTGCCATATTGTAGGTGGGAAAAAATCAACAAAACAAACGCAGCTATGTATTTTTTAAGTTCAGCCAAACAAAAGTAGCATGAGGAAGAATCTGCATTTATTACAGTTCAAGCAGTCTTTGAAAAGTGTATATATTTTTTTGCAATATGTATTTTACTTATGTTGACATCATGATGAGATAAATTTACTGTACTGTATACTGTGGAAGTGCAGCACATGCAGAATGTGTCACAAAATTCTGATTGGTTTATAAAGATACAGATATTTACAAATGTCTCCAAAATGGGATTGTGTGTTTACTGTATGTGTTAAACCAGCAGAGGACTGCAGTGTCTTTGTTAATGCTATTCCCCTGCCTCTCTGGAGGCACACAGGGAGCAGAGGGCAACTGCAGTCTGATGTGGGGCATCTGTTCCCACATTTGTTAGGCTTCTACTGGTGTGTGCCTGTGTGGTTTTAAGAAAGAGGGAGACAGACGGAGAAAGCTAGAAGAGCACAAAAGTGTACGTGTGTGTGTGTGTGTGTGTGTGCATGCTGTGATTAGTGTGATAGGTGCACTCGGTGGAGTGGAACGACAAGGTGTTGTTGCAATAGAGGGCAAGTGCCGACTTGTCATTGGTCTGTGTTAATGCTGACCCAGGGCGGTGGCTGCACTCACCTCATTGACCGCAAGATGGCTGCCAGTCGAACTTGCAGGTGGTGTTGAAGTCACATGAATTGCCCCTTATTCACTTTCTCTCTCTCTTTTCTGCCCGCTGTTTATATCTCTATCGCCCCATCATCTATTATACGTTCTAGTCACAATAACAAAAAAGCCCCTCATTCTTTATGCTTTTCCCCCTGCCTGTCTGTATTCACACAGTCCTGTCCTCTAGTGCAAGTGCATGTATATATATGAATGCTAAATGCTTTACTTTCTATACTGTAATCTCAGTGGGGACATTACCTGCATAATCTACCCTATAATAAGACTGTACTTGGCACAGGATGCCTGGTTAAGACAGGAAAGGAGATGTGTTAATTAGACTCGTTTGTAGCACTAGCCAGTAAAGAGCATGACCCCTTCATAGATGACCTGCTTCTCCTTGAGAAGAGCAATGGAGTTACTGATCAGGGTCTCAAATTTACCTCACCGGGGATCTGGAGGTGAGCTGAGGTACAACCACTGGACTTCCTTGAAGTCAAAAGCAGCGCTAGTGGACATAATGGGAATAAGAATCACAGAGTGCAGCAGCGCTCTATGGAAATAGTGTCTCTGGTGTGCCATCATCAAGACAGAAACCTTATAGTGACTTGATTTATGACTGCTGTTGAAAACTGAGTGCTTCATAAAGATTTTCTGCTGGCTGACATGGAGTAATCAGCGAAGTGATCTGACGTCGGTGGATTACAATTCAAATGAGTTGTAAAGTCAGTTACAATGCTTTGACTTTGTCCGTCGGACAATGCAAGTGAAAGGAGAGAGACTCACTCTGGCCCTTTGTCAAGGTCATATGGATTAGAAATGATTGGGTTTCCAATATTCTACTGGGGAGTTCTGCATGATGAATCATCACTCCATACCAAATTGACACCAATTAAGAAGGGATTGTTTATTCTGCTGTGGGGCAGGCAGTGGATGTTTGTTTAGAACAAGCACTTTCACCCCCGTTTGCTTCATATGCAACACTGTGGCATTTGCAGGGATTAGTATAATGTGTTTGTGCGTGTATGTGTGTATTTTTTCCATGCTTGTATTTGCAGTGTTGTTTTTTTTTATATCAGGCTGCAGAGTCACACTTATTTGTGCATGGTGTGTGCTTGCATGTGTTTTGTGTTTGAGGACACCTTGGCACATGCATGTTCTCAGTCATGTCTCTCTGTGTTTTTTGGGTCTGTTTTGTGCCAATAGTTTCATGTCTGTAAAGCATGCTATATAGAAAGTGAGGCAGTGGAGCCCAGGGCTGGAGCCAGTGAATTCATTTGCATTCATTCCACTGCCTGTCTCTCCTCAGAGCCTATTCTAATTACCAGCAGCTCAGGTCTGCTACAACACTGCGCATACTCTCGCCGTCTCTCAGTGAAGAAATGCTGCTGGTGGTGCATTCCTGTAGCTTTGATATCACTCTCTCTTTAGCCAGAGCCAGGAATCTCTTCATGTTGGTTTGTTTGCTGTCAAGCTAAGGCACATCCTCTTGTTTTAGTGTTGGAGTCTAAGGAAATATACTGCATTTCCTTAGTGTGTGCAAGAGAAACTTTGCCACACTCTGTGTGTGCTTGTTGTGATTGTTTTGGGATTGTGGGACATGCAGCATGTGTCCATGTATGGCTGGGAGGGCAAGGTGGGAAGGAGGGAGAGAATCATGAGGCTTGTAAAAGATGAATGTGCACTTTAATCATTTTAATGGCCATTGTGGCGTTTCACCTCCTGTGTCTCCAAAACCTTGCCACACCCTCCTCCTGATGATGCAAATTTCTACCAAGGCTACTAACTCATATGACATCACGCCATTATACTAAACATGCTATGAAGCTCAGTCAGACAGTAAAGGAAGTATGATATGCACCATCGCACACATGCAAACACCTGCACAGCTCTTTAGCAGGTGGCTGTGACTAGGTAACCTTAGGTGGCTCAAGGTCAGGAGGGATCAGTACACGGCTGTACTCTCAGTAGATGCATGTAATTAAGATTAATAAAAGTTCAGACAGGTTGCTAAAGTCAGTGAAACATCGCCATGTTTATCCAAAGTTTTAAACAGACCATTTAAATGGTGCAGGAAAGAAGGAGGGGGCTCCTCTGAAAATGTAATTCAGGCTGGCTTGGGCCCCTGCAGTCAAGTGTTGGAATGATGGTATAAGCCTCTTGCTGTAGACCTGAAGCACGAGACTCAGGAGGTTTGTCTCCCTCTCCAGGGAAATGCTGCTTTCAGAATCACCTGCAGCCTAAACATGATTGTCGAGTTGCTCAGAAGTTGTTTTTGAAGGTGGTGATACAAACAAGCAATTACACAAATATGCACATAATTTTATACCTTACATGCAGACGCAGGCACGCACATCCCCGCACAGACATGATTAGTCCTGCGGTATGAAAAAGCCAGATGATATACTGCAGTTAATTATCAGGGTTTGTGTAAAAATCGACCGAGTTCCATATGAGAGTGAGCCACTCTTAAAGAGCGAGCCGCTCTCTTGATTCATTAGTATTTTCTTGCATCACTTGGACAACATGATTGTGTCTCTACGTTTAATAATTTTCCTCTTTGTTATTTTCATCCTCGGCATTAACAGAAACATCATCTTCATCAACTTCGCCATTGTCTTCAGGGTCATCAGCAATATTAGTCCCTGTTATCATACATTCACTTTTGTTGTTATCGATATTACTATCTGTCACCGTGCCTTCATCAGCAACCAACCAATGAAAGGAGTCCTATTGGAGCTCATCATATCTGATGGTATAATGTGTTATCTCTGCTCAGGCTAAGGCAATGACAGATTATAACAAAAATTCAAATGGTCAGAGTCTCATCTCATAATTGCAAGAAGGAGAAACAAAACCAGTGAGTTCTAATTTCACTTGGCTGACCTTTTTGTCGGGTTAATTATTTATTTCATCACTGCAGTGCAATGGAATAAACTTTGTGGCAATTTGATGCAAGTCAATTAAGAGACAAGATAGATGAAAGGCTATCCTGTGGGAAATTATCAAGCTTTTATTTTTAGAGTGGGATAGATAATGTGGTTTTTGCTGGGCTCGGTCCAACAATAGTGTTAAATGTTGTCTCAAACAATCACATTCCTCTGTCAGACAGTCAGCTTTATTATTGTTGAGGTCAGGCTCTGTATGGATTTCATATGGCTTCCCTGTAATAAGTGGTATTAACTCTGCACTGGGGCGCTTGGCACAATAATGAAGAGAAAGAGGAAAGAATTGTGGGGGGGGGGGTGAGCAAACACAGAGTGTGAAGAGGAGAAGGAAACCTGGTTAAATATTAGGTTTTAATATTTTTGTAGCTCATATTTTTATGGTCTGCTACACACAAAAAAGTAGTGCTGTCTACTTATTAAAGAAGCAATACATTTTGATTCTTGCCATACTGGACACAAAGATTTGGGCTGCAATATTGAACAGAAGACGAAAAATAAAAGTTCTCCACAGCACTGTTAATAGGAATATTAGCTTATTAATATCCCAAAACTATATAGGGCTGAATGAATTTGGGCAAATATGTAATTGCGGTTTTATGGACAATAATAATTTGTGATTTTTGAGATACCATGAAAATGTTAACTTTTACAGTGTAAAGGAAGCAAGAGAACTTATTGATAAAATGTGCAGCTAATTATTGCTGTGTGAAAATCAACTGGGTTCCCTATGAGAGTGAGTCTCTCTCTCTTGCTTCATTTGTATTCTTTTGCATCAGGTGGACAACATGATTGTGTCTCTGTTTCATGGACTTCCTTATATTGTGTTTCCAATGTATGCACATTATGTATTGCACTTTTTTAAAAATAGGATACAATGAAGAAAGAATGCATAGCAATTACATTTCTGCTATGCCATGTGGTAATCATTAGTGAAAATTATTAATCATTCAGGCCTAGTCAAAATACAGAAACTACTGTGTCTTAAAATAGCTGCATAGATGTTACCTGCTAAATTTAATGAGATGTGAAGGAAAAGGCCAAAGACAGAAAGTGGACTTTTACCAGTCACACAGACAAGTTCTTCTTTTTCTATGCAGTTTTTATTTTAAAAAACTTAACTTTCAAATGAACTGAAATAAAATACTATTATTCAAATCCTGTATCGAATAAGAAAAAGTATAAAAACATTCCACTGTTCTTTTTCCTAAAACATCTTCCATTCATGTACCAAAAAAAGAAAAATGCATCCCCCCCTTCTTCATAAATTTTACAAAATCCTTTCCTGTCCATCATTAAATCTGCAAGTTTCTTTGCTGAGCATTTCTTGCCACATTTTCTTAAACATGCTCTGGCCAATTACAAAAATACCATGTACAGGTAGTGACGGGCATCTGTCAGGCACATCCACGATGATAGGAAAACATTTTTAATGAGCATGACAAGCACCCATGAATGAGATAATTTTGCACATGTGATTCATTTCTCATTCAAACACTTTTACGTCTGTTAGCTAATATCATCGCCAGAGAAAACTGGACCATCGTGACCTGTCGCTCATTACACACACAGAGAATACAAACTTTCCTGTATATGTATATGTGTTAAGTAACTCGTATGCCAAGTATGACTTGGTTTTAAATTTTTCCATTCTCATAAATAATTAATGTCTCTGCTATTTTAGGTTAATGTCACTGACAGTGAGGCGTTTTTTTTGTTATAATACCTGGCCTGAATACCTGTTACCTGTTTCATATCCAGTAAATCCCCCCTAAATCTCCCTTCCACTGGCTGTAAAATGCTTTTCTCGTATCTTGCTTATATAACCAAAAGCCGATGATTCCAGCAAAGTATCTCATAAGCGACTTTCCAAAATTGACTTTTTTCTGGAGGGTTAAGTCTCAAAGAATCCTGAGGGCAGAAGATGGTCTTCACTGTCATGACTGTCATCTAGAGCTTTGATGGCCCCTCCTCCGGCCTCTATCTACTCCCAACAGAGTTTGTTTGATGTTTTTAAATTCAAATATTGCACAGCCTCTACCTTGACATTCCCGCAGCCATTTAGGTCACATCTACTGTTCAGCACAACTTCACAGATTATTGCATGTTTGATGGGGTGGGGACACTATTGTGTGAAAAGAGCAGAACTGAGTCTGTGGAGTTTCATTGGTGAGGACCCAAGGCTGCCTTCGCTAAGTCTGCTAAAGCACCATCTGGCAGTCAGGCTGCCTGTGTCACCCTACTCACCAAGATTACATTCTCCCCTGTCTGTCGAGCCCCGTCCTTTCTCCTGCCTTCCTGTCAAGTCTCATTCCCCTTTTCCCAGCTCACTGAAAAATGTATGCATAACAGGTGAAAGTGTGGCTGTAAATACCCACAGCTTGTTTTATAGAAACTCCCAAGTAAACTATACATTTACTGTTGTAATAATAAAAATGTAGAATTTCTGTCCTGGTTTCAATATAGTATTGATCCATTTGCATAAAAAGCTTTACTCATTTATTTGAAGTGATATTTCAAGTCTGATTCAAGTGTTAATGGTTTGAATAGACTTTATATTTGCAAAATGTACAATCTAAATGACGTATCTTAAACATAGTATTTGTCAAGTATTGTATTTCTCAGTATAGCAGTGTTGGGATCTCATGTCATCCATTTTATGTCAAGACAGGTTATGGTTATGACAGGTTGGAGCGATGGCAAATATTGCATTAGTAAAGCAAGATGGATTTATAGTCAGAATAATAACATCAAGAGCAATTAAAATTAAACAAGAGTAACACACTGCAGCCAGAAATCAAATAAAAATGCTATTGAGTTACAGGGAATGAAAAGGTATAGGCATCTTTACCTGTGATGTTTGATTCTCTTGATGTTAGTGGAGTACAGTACTAAATCAATGTGGTGCCCTTTTAATTTTCAAATGTGAATAGTAAAACTTTAGAGGAGTCATTGTTAGGTCGGCAGATTATTTGTTTTTGTTCACTTGAGTATCTTACGATTAACTGTTTGTTTAAAAAAAACTTTAAACTGTTTAAATTTACAGTAAATTAGTCCATCGAAAATGTTCTCTCTAATACCAATATCCATATTTAAACAGTCCACAATTTCCCTCATACTAATATTAATATTTCACTTACACATACAATCCTGTGAGGGCAGTGGCTAAAAATAAGATCATCTGTTGATCTAAATATACTAAATGATCAGGGTTTTTGGTCTTATTCCAAGATGAAGATGCCAGGATTCATCAGGCTCAAATTATGAAAGAAGGGTTAAAGAAGCATCGGACATTATCATCATCATCATTTCAAAATCCTGGCAAAGAAAATAATGCATTTGTGGATTGACAAAAAGAAAAATGCTTTGATGCCATGGCAAATGCATGCCTAAATCAAGGTCCAACAAAATATTCTTTTGTGACTTTTTAGCCAAACAGTGTGTATAAAATAGCAACTGATATTTTTCCATGTAGTGGACAGTAATTTTACCAATCTGAGCACTGATTTGTTTTGTGTTGCTTTATTCTAGCTTTTACATTTCAGAAGACACTAAAGATTTTAGTTTCTATGCTGCACATACTGAATAATTGTATCGCACATCTTAATTACACTGCATAAGACATGTGATTATCTGTACGATATGTTCAATTTTCATTGATTGCAATTCTAAACATATGTTCAGTGCTAATTCTGCAACCACCAGCTATAGATTAAGCCTCCAACAGATGGCATTGCCACACTTAAACTCACACTATGTTATATCAAAATTGCAGGACTGACACATGTAATTGAACATTTTTATCCTTTGTCCTTTTTTCAGTGATAAAAAATGTATAGAAAACACAGTTTGACTTTGGCAGAAGAGTTCACAGTTGCTTTACAGCTTCTGAATTCCTTGTATCGCTCGCAAGTCATTATCAGTAACATAATTGGAATCAAATTTGATCTCAACAAGTCTAAAGTTGAGATTGCCACACTTGCCCTGCTTCTTTTAAGAAAAAACAATTTTTAAAAGCATCTTTTTTATATAAATATAACAAATGCTGAATACTTTGTGAATAAGGAGAAAGGAGAACCTGCGAAAGTAGGGAATTTCTGGCTGGACTCTGAGGACCCCTAGTTACTGATGAATCAGATATGCTGCTAAAAACTGAAGCACTACTTTAAAGCTCGTTGTTCATTACAGTGACTCACACGCAGTAGTGCTCTGAAAATGTTCCACCAGTTTTCCCTAAGCGTGTAATTGTAATACTCCGAGGTGGTTCAGACAAAAATAACCTCAATTTTCCACATCCATTAGTTTAGACTAAACAGCACCTCTAGCCAGTGACACGTTTTTTTGTTTGTTTGTTTTTTTTTTTTGTCATTTTATCAGGATTCAGTTTCACTCTGATCAGCCACTTGTAATATTCTTGTGGTATTTAAGTACCACATTAATATAGTATATATTTAGTATATATAGTCTGTTTTTTTATATTGTGCTATGGACCTTCCCTTCCTTAATAAAAGCCTTAAAGCAGTGGCAGTTCTACAGTGTTTTACTCCCCGGGCGAGACCCCCTCTGAGCACGGGACAGAAAAAAAAAAATATATATATATATATATTTTTTTTATTACAACCAAAACTTTTATTACAACAATAAAGTGACATGCGCATTCAATTAAAGTGACATGCGACCACAATACCCAAAACAATATTATTTAACCATTACTTTGATAAATAAAATGACATAAAAAAAAATATATATATATATACAACTGGCAAAATATATACAAACAGATACAGAAGTTATATAAGTAATATAAATAACAAGTAATATAAATATAACACCAGAGAACAACAGTACAACAGTAGCACACATGATTACAGTTCTAAAAACAGTATAACCTAAGCATAACGTAAATAAATAAAATGAAAAATACAATAACCTACATACATAATGATATTATGAATGACATGTATGTTATTTGGAAGAAAGTTGATGCGTGACTGACTTTAGCCCATTTAGCCCATTGCATTAGAGTATTGCTCTATACAGTGGATCCCCGTTCCCCCCCTTGGCGTTGCGTTGCATTTGGAGACCCAGAGCAGAGGTGAACTGTCCCCCTCCCCTTTCCCCTTCTCACACACACAGCTTCTGTGCATGGCACCTTCTCAGCAAGCAAGGGTGCCGGCAGTTAAGGGGGCACCAATGTGCCAATTGCCCCGGGCGGCTGCCATGTTTGCCCGTGCCTAAAACCGCTACTGCCCCAAAGCTACATAAAAGTAGCATATAGTACAACATGGTACCGTGCAATATTAAAATTGAACTTTACAGGTTTTAGCAGTAGCTATTGTAGAAGCCTGGTCCCCTGAAACAATGCTTCCATAATACTTTTCTTTAAACCATTCAAAAGGTTACATTTGTTTGACCCCCCCTTACATTGCATGCCAACATTCTTGAAGTCTGTTAAACTTTTGATTGAAATGTGATATTTTGTGAAACTGTTTTAAATGTATGCCTGCTAACATTTCTCAGGAAATATAGTTCACATGATTGATTCTCAGCTGGAGGAGAGTTTTAGACATGACACACAGTAGAACATGGTGAGATTTGTGCCATGCAGTAGACCACAGCTTGAGAAGATTTGTGGACATTTCCATGTACTGCAGAAAGGATTTTGTGATGCAATAGGCAAAAACTATCTTTCTCTAGCCATGATCGGGTAGCGCCTTACCTTAACGTGGTTAATAAATATTCACCATATCATGTTCTAAAATATGCATAAGAAAATGTATGGTGTATAATTTTGTTTCAGAGACTTGAGCTCTTATGTGGTGTGCGTAATCTCACATTTGCAACATTTGATCCTGGGTTGGTTATAAACAGGTGTGTGAAATAAGACAGATCCACTTAACGAGTACAAGTTGACACATTTACTCAGCTGTTGTTATTCAACAGAACCATGCTAAAAATATCCAGTTTTTATGTGCGAGTGGAAAACGTGCATCATGGTGCAGATGGTCCAGAGCAATAAACAACAATGGGAAGGGAAGACTCTATTTAGTGAGAGCCCCCTGCATGTTTCAGTGCTACCATGAAATAAAAATGTGATGTGAGAAAGTGGCACATCATGAGTGATGAAGAGACTATTTTATTGTGTCAGTTTGGAGAGAATGAAGACAAATATTGTATCATGTGCTTTGGAAATGTGACAAAAACAATGCATCCATTTTAGTAGACCCATAAAAATAGTCATTATTTTATTCAGGGGGGGCATTTTGACAGCACAATAGTTTTGGAAGTTCTAATTTATATATTATAATATACACACACGAGCACAGGAAACATTGATATGAGTGATTGCGTATCTATGTTCAAAATGCTATTCACACCGGACAGATGGTATCATGGAGATATTACGGAGAAAGCGTTTATAGACCATTACAGTGCTACTTTGCCAGAGCATTCCCACAACACTACTACAATATACAATATATATCTTGCAAATGTGAAATCCCAGCAACTCCGAGTTATAAAACCTGATGTGCTGTGTGGTCTGTCAGTGAACATTGAGCTTATTGGTGGCTATGATAGAACATATTGGTTTACATGTTTGTGCAAAAAGGCAGCAATAATTTGATTTGGAGTAGCAACATAATGGCAGTGCGTGTGCAGAGATTTAGTATGGTGGAAATGTTGATGGTAAAATGTGCCGTAACTATTTCTTGGCAGTATTTGAAAAAGATGTTGCCTCAATTTTCAGCATAATGGCTACTGAAGTACATATTCCAGTAACATGCAGTTCTTTATGCTGGCAGCAGAAACTAGAAACTGTAACAAGATTATTTAATACTTTACTTTTCTCAGTTTTCATCCCATTCATCATGGGATTTGCTCTCTAGTGTTGCCTGTGTAATACTTCACACTTTGAATAGGAGAGATTGTGGTCATCTCCCGGGTGGGCTACAGTTACAGATACTAAATTATTGCTGACAATTTGGAAGCAAATAGAGTTGAGGACTATCTACCAGATTTTGTAGTCCTTTCTCTCTTACGTGGCTAATGTTACATTGATTGTCAATACAGCTAGACAGAGTTGGTCCTCTGGGATTTTGCATTTGCCATGATCAGAGAACCATGCTGCAGCCATATGGCATGATCTATCCCCTAAACATGGATAACTAATGTCCCAAGATGCTTGATATACACCCCTCCATCCATCCATCGTCTGCTGCTTATCCAAGGTCGAGTTGCGGGGGCAGCGGCTTAAGCAGAGAATCCCAGATTTCCCTCTCCCCGGCCACTTCGTTCAGCTCTTCTGGGGGATCCCGAGGCGTGCCCAGGCCAGCAGAGAGACATAGTCTCTCCAGCGAGTCCTGGGTTGTCCCCGGGACCTCCTCCCAGTGGAACGTGCCCGGAACACCTCACCAGGGAGGCGTCCAGGAGGCATCCTAACCAGATGCCCGAGTCACCTCATCTGGCTCCCCTCGATGCGGAGGAGCAGCGGCTCTACTCTGAGCCCCTCCCGGATGACCAAGCTTCTCACCCTATCTCTAAGGGAGAGCCCAGACACCCTGCGGAGGAAACTCATGTCAGCCGCTTGTATCCGCAATTTCATTCTTTAGGTCACTGCCCACAACTCATGACCATAGGTGCAGGTAGGAACGTAGATCGACCGGTAAATCCATGACAGACCGATGCAAAGCCCGCATTACTGTGGACGCTGCACCGATCCGACCGAACCTTTAGCATTTAAGACAGTTATTGAAATCCCAGTGGAAAACATTGTAGAGTGGTTGCCAAACACAAAAGGATCTGCACTTACTATACCAGGCGTTGGATTGTGTACATGCACATATAGTCTGTTTCATTTTTAGAAACATCTAATTTATTTATTTGGTTAATTTTGGGTTGTCAGCAACATGTGGAGGTTGAAAGTGAAAGTGTGCCTCCTTTTAGAGCAGAGAACTATTACAATGATGAGAGAAGACAGCAAGGCAACAAAAACACACTATAAAAACCTTGTATATGTTTATCATCCTCTGACAGTGTGTAAGAGTTTTGATTCTCTGTCCAGGAGAAATGTATCCTCGTGATTTCAGCTGTCTAGATTATAACATATTTATACAACAGACCCACATTTTTCTTCTCCTCCGGTTGAGACATTTTTTAGAGCAGTGGTGAGGCTTTTTTTTTAGATTGGTAACATCCGACATTTCGGAGCCATAGCTACAGCTTGCTCTTCTTGAGTTGCCCCACTGACAAGCCATATGTTGAGCTATATTACTGGGTGGTTGCAACAGACCAAAACAAAAGCAGAGTTTATGGAATAAAAAATCGGATATACTGGAACTAATGTTATTGGTAAAGCCACAATTTCACTTCAGCTTACTGTATTTGCTCTGGTGACAGATGGTCATTTTATGACTTAATGCAGAGTCCTGCACGGGTCCATTATTTAAAACCTACGCCCACCCTTACCTCTGAAGCTTCTCAATGGAACCCATTAACTGTCATTTGTCTAATGCAATACCCAACAACAGCCCCACTACTCAGCCCATAACTGTGATTAAAAACACACAGACTGTCATAGATGCATTTCATTTTCACATTGTGCATTTTCAATACAAATTTCAATTAACCACAGCTGACAATAAAAAACAGAAAATGTGAAAAAGGACTCCATGTGCGCTCACAAGGTATAACAAAACCTCTAAGAGCTCAAAACACATACTGTATAACGAATGAAATAGTAAAAAAAGAACATGACACACACAATTACTGTACTGCTCCAGTATTCCACTTTCATTGCATATGCAATGGAGCTATGTAGTGAGTGCACAAGCTGTCTTGTTTTTCCCTTCATTGATGCCGACAAGTAATTTTGGCTTGATAAGAGTGATATATTTAATAATGCACATCTTAAAATTTGTATTATTATGAAAAAAAATATATTTTTGTCACCACCAGCTACATGCCCGGATCTACTTCATTTTCAGCTATGCCCAAACCTGTAAATTTATTATGTATAATGTTTTATTGCTTACGCAGCCTTTTTACAGGTGCAGGACTCTGATGTAATAGAATCAATTTCCTGCATATAGCCCCCTTAAACAAAATTAAACATACATATTGAATCAGCCAAAACTGTAATTAGTTTGTGCTCAGTTTTAGAGGAAATAGGAGGATGGAAGAAATGAGGAGCTGGAGGATGAGAGAAAAGAGAAAGGTACATGATGGATTAAGAGACACCCAGCTAGACACCAAGGTTACCAGCGTGAGGAAGTTACAGCTGGCTAGTTCATTCTGTCAAGTTACAGGTCTCGTAATAAACATCATATGGATAGTTTGGGCTGAAGGGTGCAGATTAAGCCAAAGATCTTGGCTCCTAAAAGACTCGCTGTGGTTGCAGTCAGCCAAGAAGCTGTTTATGGGGCAGCTGGAAGTGTATCAACGCAGGTAGGAAAGGAAGGCTCTGGACAGGGACAGTTTTTAAACTGATTTACGCCCCTCAATCAGTGTAATAACAATAAACTGTCAACTAACACGCCACTTTTATTTGTAATTTATAGTCATGCTCTCCTAATAAACCTATGTTTATTTCTCCCCTGTCCCCCCTCCTCCCTCCTCCTCTACCTCTGTTTCTGTCTCTCTGTCTCTCTGTGCAGAGCTGCCCAGCAGTCCAGGTGGACAGTTCACTTTTCGTCCGCTGCCCCCGCCGCCACCGCCGCCCCACGCCTGCACTTGTGCGCGCCCGGCGCCCTACACTCAAGTCAGCCTGCAGAGGAAGACCATGCCAACACGGTGCCAGGCCAGTCAAGGCAGCCAAGGGGCAGATAGCAGCTCTAGCACAGACCAAGCACAGCTTCACAACAGCTGGGTGCTCAACAGCAACATTCCCTTAGAGACCAGGTGAGAAAATGCCCTCTTTATGCAACCAAATCCCTTACGTGGACTAAAAGAGATAAAATGATTCAAAGAATTTGGAACAACTACAGGGCTTCATTCCAATGCTTTTAGCCTAAAGCGGGGCATATATCATTTTGTAATGAAACCCTACTTTAACATAATGTTACTTGATTAAAGACACTTCTTTAATCCTACAAATGAGATTTTTCAGGACTCCAGAGTTGGCAGTCTTTGGCAATTTATTAGGAACATCATAGCAGAATTATTTAGAATGAATGTTGGACTCTAATTCACTTTGCACGTGCAATGAACATTAAGTGGAACACCCCCCGGATTCTCTACTATACATTATTACAGGACTGCACATCATCAAAGTTATGACCAATCTCTCAAGGTTTCATTTTTTTAACCTCCTCCCAACTCCACTCCACAGTGCAGACAGATAGTAGTAAAACTCAGCATCCAGTAGTAACTCTCCTCTGAGGAACTCATTGTGATTCCATTCCCATTTGTTGCACCCAATCAAAAGTTTCCAAAAGCCCGGAAGACAACTCACAGGAATTCCATCTCATCGAACAGAATTAACATATGGTTGCTGTATAAGTAAAAAGTGATCAGAGAATAATTTAGGAGCTCCTCATTTGTGGAGCTGCTTCCAAGAAGCAGCAGCAAGGTGCATATCTAATGAAAGCTCAGTTCAGCAGCTGAATTCTGGTATTATGTGTGAGGATGAGATTGGCAGGCTGCCATGGCAAAAGAAGGGTTTTTAATAAGTCATGCATTAGGCCATAATTAGATCTCACCTCATTTAAAGGGAAGGAAGAATAAAATTAGATTCAGTGACTATTTAAATTAATCACTTGCCACACATGGGTATCAACATGAAAGACATGTCAAAAGTGCATTGTAATTATATTACTTATCTTTTTTTGTATGTGTGTTAGAATAAAAGCCGCCATAAACAAAATGTTTTTTCAAATTGCTCAAATGATATTTCCTGAACAAAATGAAACACAGAGAAATGTGATTATAAAACAATTTCCATGGGGGGGTCAATAGATTAGTTGGTGGCTTTTTGTCGTAATATGATTGTACATTTGGGACTTTATAGTCAATTTTTATTTGATAGTTCACTATTACTACTGAACAATAAAATGTAATAATTTTCATAGTAAACAGAACAGTGTCTGTTCATAGAATTCAGATGTTACTGGTTCTTTTTCAGTCTGACTTTTTTGAGAGAGACAATAAAATACAATGCGCAACTGTTGTGGGTTCAATCTAATATCCATCCATGTATCTGTCATATTCTCAGATTTACTGATAACAAAATGGTTTAATAATTTCTTTTTGCCCCGATGCTGCTATCACCTCAATCTCAGGCATGAGATTAAAGATTTATCAATTATTAATAAACTTAACATGAGGGAGCATGCCAGCATAATTAAAAGTGATGTTATGATCTCAATAAATAGGGCAATATATATACTGTATGTGTATATATATATCATGGTATCAAGAACGCTTCCATTTTCCTTGATGTGTATTTGATGAACCTGTATTGAAATGTATTGACATTAAGTCAGCTATGATTAAGATTGTTTGAAGTGTGCATGGATTTCCTTTTCAGCTGCATATCTGTTATGTTTCTGGAGAAGGCAGGTCATGTAAGTGGAA
Source organism: Brachirus orientalis (assembly GCA_016785285.1). NCBI lineage: Eukaryota > Metazoa > Chordata > Actinopteri > Pleuronectiformes > Soleidae > Brachirus > Brachirus orientalis. The sequence goes on from JAFBJR010000138.1 coordinate 3,616,439, forward strand.
GGTTGCAAATATGGATGTTCAATACATCTGACTGGATCTCAGTAAGAAATGAGACTGCTCGAATCATTCAGAGCATCAGCAGCCGCACGCTGAAATCAACTTCGATACACACACGGACACACTCATGCGGTGTTTCTGTGTGCACCTGTACACAAAGGCCTCCACACACACACACACACCCACACACGTCCATACCCGTCTTCATTTGCGCACATACAGGTAGAGACAGCCCTTGGGCCGTAGACTCCGACCTCCTGGAGAGTGGGAACTCTCATTTTCTTCCTGTCTCGGGGGAAATCTGCCCTCCGTTATGAATTCGGAGCTTGGGCGTCGCCCATGGATATTGTCTGAGAAGATCAAAGGCAGGGAGCCAGGAAGAATAGCGAGGAATTTTTAAACGTTCCACTGTCGAAGAATGTTTGAAAAAAAAGGCGGTTTCCTCATCCAGACTGTGAGCCCTTTTACTGCAATCCACCAAAAAATAGGGGTGGAATGGTTCATTTAATAAGAAATCTGTCCCGTTCGGTATGCATGTGTGTGTAACATTTGGTCCGTTCGGTTCAAAATGTAACCGAACATACCAATGGAAAAGAGGCACGGATACATGTGAGACAGTGGCAAAGATAACATTTGGGGCAAAAATGGACTCTAAAAATTGCGCCAGTAACCCAGTGTAGTTTATTTTTGTTTTTTTCATTTGTTGTGAGGCGGGCTGAGACAGAGGCTCGTATTGAGTGCTTCGGGTAAATTGTAAAAATGGCATGAGAAGACACAGGAGGGCCGGAGACAGAGGGCGGGCCACCAGCATCCTTTCGTTCTCCTGTGTGAGAGCATTCCGGCTTTCGTGTTACCTATGATGACAGCGGTAAAAAAAAAGTGGTATAAATGGATAGAATGGCAGCTGTATGCAAGCACTGTGCAACACATGTACACTAGCGGCAACACTTCACATATGTCCATTCATCTATGGAGACATCAACCCAGTGTGATTCTTTTGTTTGCAATAAATCAAGATTCAGAACTTTAGGAGCCATTTTCCACTTTTTTTACTTTATAGATTAAAACCGTTAAAGCCACAGCAAAGTAACACTGTGATAAATGTGTCCTTTATCTTTCACTCTCAGTTGAGTGTTTGCTGTTAGTCTGCCTTTTTAGTGACTAGAAATCCTAGACTTTTTAGATTTGACAGCACAAGCTGTGTATATTCTCGACTAGAAGGCAAACAGTTGATAACCTTTTTTTGCCAAATAAATGAAAAGCTTGTTCAAATGCAGCAATGTCTTCGCTGTTGCTGTCAAGAAAATCTCACATGACTTTGATTTGAATGTTACGATGAAGTGCCTATTCAAGCTGCCCCATTCTTTCAGCTTTTGCATGTTTGCATGACGTGGAGGAACCAAAAACCTTGACCCCCCAAAAACTGTGAACCGTTCCACCCCCGCAATTAAATTACCACTTTAGACTTGACCTGTGTACTGGCCTCAAAATAGTGGAAATGCTCACCCAAATTTAATATCATCATGTGAACGATTGTCTTGTGTGGGCATCTCTGACTCAGCTATGTTTCTTTGTGTGTGTGTGTGTGTGCGCGTTTGTCCTCAGTTTATCTTTGGCCTTTCAGAGTTGAACTGCCATTGACCCTTAGGTGTGTGGCCGCTCCATGTGCAGCCCCCTGTGTCCTTCATCTGACTCACAGCCTATGGCAGACGCTTGATGTGTGACTGGAGAATGGGGGAGAAACAGACAGTGAAGGATGGGTGTCATCAGTTTCAGCTGTAGAGTGATGTTTTAGACACACAGAAAGAGAGAAAGACATGGCGGTAACAGAGTGAGTTGTGCAAACAGTATTGATCTTTCTCCAAATTAAGTCAATTAAGGAGCCTAAAACAAGATGTCAGTGTCATTGGGATCAGATATATTAAATGCCATGAAATGGCATTCCTCCTGTTCTGTTTTTGTCTAATTTTGCGGTAAAACTGTTGATTTATTTTTTGTCTTTTCATTTTTTTGTTTTCACTGACTGTATTGCTTTAAGACCTGTTGCAGTTTCACCTTATTTTAATTTTCTCCCTGTTTCATAAAAATATTTTTTTAAAAAAATCACATTTCTAATGAAAATGATATCCTTTCACTCATTCACTCAATTTCTACCGCTTTATCCACTAGGGGTCGGGGGGGGCGCTGGTGCCCATCTCCAGCTAACATAGGGCGAGAGGCAGGGTACACCCTGGACAGGTCGCCAGTCCATCACATTATCCTTTCACAAATTCTCTTTTAATTTGCAAGAAACAAATTCAGTGATAATTTTTTATTCCATCATGTATTATATACCCAAGTTGATTTCCACAATATTTGTGAAACTCTCAGCCCACTAGCTGGCGTTCGCTCTTGTTTTTAAGTATAAATTGTCTTCAAGGCTCAATATGAGGCTAAATGACTTGAGAAGATGGATGTGTTTCTGTCGAGGACAAATGGACGAGGTGTAGTGTGTCCAACGTCACTGTCAGTCTGCTGTCTGGTCCTGCTTTAATGGCCTGTCCTGTGGGCCCTTCAGGGCCTGCGGTCCTAGCATCAGCCTATGACCTCACACCTGCCACTGCACAGACAGAATAACACTCGGGCAAGCTGCACATCTGCCCCAACATTCCACAGTCACAGCTTGTGTTAATCCCTGGAGAGCACATTGTAACCTAGGGCAAACATTGCTGTTGGTGAATTCCAGGAGCTTTAAGATTTCCTTTTCTTATGGAAAATACACAGACACACATCGAGCGGAGAAAAATAAAACAATGAGTCATACCTGTTTTTTTGTTTTTTTTTTCTTTCCTGTTTTGCCTCTGGTTTTCTCTCTGGCTGTGCTTTGTTTCTCTGCACCAGCATTTCTGATGGAGACATTGTGGCCAGGATGGGTTGGAACTGCTTATAACTGCTGGCTCAGATCCACTTTTCCAAATTTCATTTCATTTTTTTCCTGCTTCCTCTTCTGACACCCTGCAAGACTTGGCCTCCATTATCCAACCACAATACAGACGAAATGCTACCTAGATTAATTGCCCTTCAGTTTAGTTTCCTATCATCATCTGCCATCTAATGTGCTCTCCTCTGTAATGAAAATGAACCCCATCTTCATAACTAATACAGCTGTATGACTTAAGTAGTCACTTTAATGAGTTAAAAAAGGAATAGGTAAGACATTGATCCCTGGCAGCCGTAGCTTTTTATTCTCCTTTATATGAGTACTCCTCTGTGTTAGCACCAGTGTGGCACCTTTTTAGGATTGTTCTCTGATGAAGAACCTAGGCTGGATATGAGATTAAGGTTTAATATTCTGTGATTTACAGTATGCTGTGTCTGTATGTGTATTGCATAGCAGTTTGTAGTGTGCATTTAGTGGCTGTTTGCTATTGTTTAACTGGTTATAGTGCACTAACCATGAATAATGTCCGTGTTTTACATTTGTCACATGCTGTACGTAGCTCGCCATCCAGAATTTATGGTGGAGGATAAAATTGTAGTGCAACATTCTAAGGGACATTCCTTATTTTCAGCTTTTTGGATTAATCTTTGATGATCCATTACGTGCAAGTTAAAGAGACCACTTAAAAGAAAAGCACAAAATTGCAGCTGAACATGTGGGATATTGTGGGTTTAACTGAATTACATAGTGCTAGACAGTACTAAGAGCTTTTCGACAGGTTGGGTTTAGCAGGACTTCATGCAGTGGTGAAGTGGAACAGTTTGTCCTTTGCAATGTCTGAATCTGAGCCAGTCAGTGTAAAGCATTTAAAAAAATAGCAGGAGTGGGGTCTCTTCTAAAATCTCCCACCTGGGGGGCCCTTTAAATGAGTTTCATTCAAGCGTGCTTCAGCATGAGAATGAATTCCACTGAGTGTAGATTTGCATAAATAGAACTTAGAATAAGGGACTAGATAGACTACCTGAGAAAAGAATAATAAATGTCTGTGCTGTGTTTAGGTAATTGGCAAAGCATTGAACTACTGTCCTAGATAGGCCTGCTCAGCATCTGTAGTGGTTTCCAACTTCATGCCATAATCTAGTTTAGAAGAAGTAGTCCCAGAGGTGGCAAGTACTTTGTGGGACACAATGTGTTTCTGCTCATAAGATAAAGACAGCAATTAATTGACTGTTCCCTAAACAAGTTCCCGAAACAGCAATCATTCAGTCGCTGCTTAACAGCCGTAAACAGACGTGGCAGCTCTGTCAACTTATTTCCTCACATGCCAAGCAGCACCATCTGAGTTTATACAGATGATGTATAGGACCAACATCTGGTATTTAAAGAGTTTTGAATGTAACAGAATCAAAAAACACAAGACAGGAAGTGTGCAAAATGGATGTTTACTCAACCATTTTAATAAGAGATTCAATAGTTGGCATACTGTTGGCATACTTTGTTGAATTACTTTACATACTGTAATGTAAATTTAAAAATTATTACTTTCGGTATAGATATCTGCATTGTGATATTTAAGCTGAAAAGACAGTTGCTGTTCGGAATCAGAGGCTTGATTTTCTTGGTCATGGTCATGGTCTTTAAACTGTAGTGCATAACTTCTAAATATAAACAAATGTCCTTTACTGTATATTCAAACCACTGTCAATTGAGTTCATAGAAAGCCAATTAACAATGCTCTGTGTTTCTCAGTATTGTGGTGTTTAGATCTTGTTTTGCCTGGCACTCAGGAAATGACTAATTGTATGTGAAGACAGATGGAGGCAAGAGTAACCCTGCACTAGGAAAGAGAGGCGGCTGCAGACATGTTGGCATTTGACTGAAAACACAAAAATCGTCCCCAAAAATTTCAGAAGTCAATCCCTTTGCTGCTGCTATATATATATATATATATTTATATATATACACACAAGTGCTCCCTCAGTCAGATCTGATATTAGTGCTTGACAGAGCATGTTTTCAGATAAAGGACATAGCATACAAATAACATTACGTAATTTATGTTCAACCAGAGGCATAATAATGACACTAACAACAGCACTAAAGGCTACGCACTGCAGCTTTAAACCCTGAGGACTTGGTCTACAATATATGAAATATTTAAAGGTCCAGTGTGCATTAGGAGGGGTAATTGGCATAAATTATATATATTATGCTTAGAGTGTAACTTTTCTAAATTAAATGGATTTTGTAGCCTTATAATAAGCCTCTTACACAAAGGTAAAGGCCTTGTTTTACTGATGCCACCACGTTTCTACGGCAGCCTGAAGAGACAAATCAGTCAGACTGGTCTTTTGTGTTTTGAAGCAGAGGCTTACTATGCAAACAAAAAAGAACCACATCCTCCCTGCTATGTGAAGGCCACTGTACTTCCCTTTCATGCATGTGAAAGGGAGTGGTGAACAGAAGAGTTTGTTACTATGGCTGTCTTACCATTAGATGTCACTTTACACACTGGCCCTTTTAAATCCAACACATAAGATTGACAGATGCAGTTAATAACCAGTTTTGTGCATCTCTGTTTGCCTTTGTCCAACAGACACTTCCTGTTCAAGCAAGGCTCTGGTTCATCGGCTCTACTGTCAGGGGCGGGGCAGGGTTACCCTCTGACCTCTGGGACAGTGTACTCACCTCCACCGCGACCCCTCCCACGCAGCAGTGTGACCAGGCCACTGTTTACTTTCAACAAACCTCACCGGTGCTGCAACTGGAAGTGTACAGCTCTGTCGGCGTCCCTGCTCACCCTCACCTTGGCCCTGCTGCTCACATACGTCATTGGTGAGTTGCAGTGCACACCAGGCATGACGATACAGGCTACAACAAAAAGTTATTGTGGAAAAATAAATCCACCTAATGAAGATTTTTAAAACATGAGGGAATTTGAGAGGTTTGTTTAAATTAATTCAATAGAGAAAAAAAAGAAAGAGGCTCAAATAGCAATTTCATCAAGATTAAAAAAAGAACAACAAAAAAAATAAATACTTACTTTCTTTGTAAGGGTGATGTAGGATTTCTTGGCTGTTTGCACATTAGCAGTCTTGCTTGAGTTTGCTTGTACCGTGACATATTTTGCAACAGTTCTAACAGACAATATCATTTACCAACCATGGGGGGACCCCAAGAGCAAATCCTACAATGTGTTGCTTTTAAGTAACACAAAGTACTTTTTGTATTTTGTAAAATACAATTTTTCTTTTTCTTTTTTTTTTTTTTTTTTTGATGGCATAGTCCCAAAACCAGTAGTTCATTAGTGCTTTCCAGGCAAAGCAGATCTGCTCAGGCTCTGACAGTTCTGTCATTCACCCTATTGTAATTTGATGTGCCATCAAAATAATCTTGGAGACAGATAGATGGAAGTTTAAAAACCTACAAATGTGACCACTTGGGATATTCCAAATTCTCTGTCATTCATTGTCTCACTCTCTCATACACACACACACAGTAAAAGAAATGCACACATTTTCCTGTTTAATCTTATGAATAGCTTCACTGTCCGATTCAATTATTTATTTATTTTTATTTCATTAGTTCCAAAGTGACATTTTATTAAAAATTACAATTGTTATAAAAAATATAGTATATAATCTTTATCAATGTCATACTAATAATGGTAAAATATAATTGCCTCCATTTTTATTTATCACACCTCTGCAAAATTCATTACAACAATCATTTTGCCGCGCTTCTGGCTTTATCTTTTTTTTTGCTAATTAAACTGAACCAATGCTGAAAAATACTGTAAAATAATCTTTACTCCACTAAATCCACGTAACAGCTGTAGTTACAAGGTAGTTAATTAAATCCCAGAACACAAAATGGCTCCATTTTGACGCTCTTAAGCTGGATCCTAAATTATTTATAGTAAACATTCACCGACCTACAGTACCTTTGGTTCTTATATTTCCTTACATACTTGTACAAATGACTGCAGTTTTGCTTGCGTATAGACATTTTATAGATTATACATTTTTGAGCCATTCGTGACTGATACTAACTTGGATAAAGAATAGAAAATAAATAAATAAGAGTAGGCCTGATCCCAATCCCAAATATTGGAACAGGGCTGAACTGGGCATTTTTTTTAACTGAATGGACTTCAGTGATCACTCTGACCCTCTCTCCCATAGTCTGTCTTTTACTCTAGCCGCAGAGCTTTCCGCACACACGTTCTTGTTGTAGTAACTGTAATTCTTTTTCAGCAGCTGAACTTCAGTCAGGAATATAATTTATTTTAATAACAATATATATTTTTTTAATAGTGCACCATACAGCTTGTTCAGGCAAATTCAAGTATTGGATCAGAACTCTGGATCTTGACAAGATCAGATCAGAAGCCCCAAAAAAAAAAAAAAGCTGATTGGGACATCCCTAATAGGAAATGAGTCATTTGAATTATTAAATTAAAAGAAACTTTTGGGAGTCGTTCTACAATCTGGAAGAAGATTTTATTTCTGTCAAAGTCAAATCCAAAATGTATTCATCGATCCCTTCTGATTGCACCAATTCCCTGTGAATCCTCAACCTTGGCCCAGCGGGCCGCCACGGCACACCGTCTCGCCTCCGCCAACAGATAACCCCACCCTGCGCCCAGCCAGTTCATTTGCCTCCTGTGGTGGTGCTCAAGGTCATGACGGAGCAGGCAGGGGTCCGCATTAATCACATACACACATACACACGCACACATACATGCACACACACACACACACACTGGTGAATCCATGCAGATTAATCCCCAGGCTGAACCATGCTTTTCCATTAATGTCCCAGCCCCAGTAATTAGTGCATTAGTGAGAAGTGTGAGTGATGACTTGGAGACGACATCACCTTTTAATTGGTGTCATGCTCCCCTCCTGCTTGGCAATGATTGATCTTCAAGTTGACATCACCATGGCAACTGAACCAAGATGTATGGGATGCAAGCAGAGATGATATGTTAGCCTGTAAATCAAAGATATTCAAATAGCAAGATTAAAGTGGTCGTGGACTTAATGTCTATGTCTGGGGGGGGAGAGGTTGAGACACAGCATGTCAGATGATTAGGTTCTCGCATTACATAATGATTCAGTAATTTTAATGAATTAATTAATGACTAACCGACAGACCAAGAATAAACACCTCTCCCCCAGTAGTATCGCATATAGTCTCATCTTCCTCAAACAAAACATCACTGGCTTCTGCTCTTAATATTGATTTTGATTCTCTGTCTCTCATTAAATCATTTTCTTAATGAAGATGCATTATTATGATAAGTAATGGCATCCAAAATTTTATTTCTTTAATTTTTAAAATATGATAATGTATTGGAAAATATATTCAGCTCAGCGTAAGTGTTCCACTGTTCAGGCAGAAGTTGTGCACACAAATTTGTTTTCTCTTTCACTGAAATGAACAACTTTTTCATTTTACTGCTGATGGACAAACTTTGATATTTTACATGGAAAATATCAAATGCTTTCTTATTCAAGCATCTCATATGTGGGTTTTTGGAGATTTGTTTTTAATTATATGCCACTGCGAGTTAATGTTAGATACATTTTGCTCAAAACTAAAAATTGTTATTGTTATCTTAGACCCAAAAAACTAAAAAGGATTTGTTTACTTTTCTTACATTTCCTGCCATAAACTAAATCAATAATTAGAAAATAAAAATAAATGTAGATTAAGTCATTATTAGTTGCAGTACTATCTTCAATGTTGTGGCGAATATGACAACTTGAAGATTGGACTGCAACTAATAAATGTAGATTAAGTTATATTGAAAATATTTATTAGTTGCAGTCCTATATTCAAGTTGTCATATTCGCCACAACGTTGTTGTTGTCTTGTGGCATTAGTACATATATGTATGTATTGTCTATCAGTTTCGTAGTGGAGATACTTCTGACTGAGTCAAGTCATTTACAATTTTTGTGTTTCTTTTTTAAAAAAAAAAAAAAAAAAAAAAAAGACAAATTCCTGAACAGTCGTGCCAAACTGGAGTCCAACATTTCAGAATTTCTGGAGCCGGCCCCAGCCTCGCTGGTAAAGATCATCTAAATGCAGGTGGTACATTTGGCTGACTCTTCACCTTTTCACTTGATGCTTTTCACATGATGCTCAGCCAAACTTTGCATCGCTTGCAGCAGCCATTCACTGCGTAGAGGAGCTCGTAACTGATCTGACATGCAAAGTGGAAGGGCACAGACTGATCGTTGTTGTAACAGCGAGGCCTTGAACACTTGATCTCGCTCTCCATAATTGACTGAACAGATATGACAGCGGTGATTTGTGGCAAATCCTCAGTTTTAGACAGCTCGACAACAGTTCTTAATACCCACCTCATTTTATTGCCAGTCCTCAATGCTGCTTGTTTTTCCTCAAGTTATGAGGCTTGTTTATTAATTTGGGGGTTAAAAAAAAAAATACACAGCTATAATGAGGCAATAATATTATGTCTGAAATTAAGGTTTCCAATTAACACAACAATGGCACGATGCATGATTGCAGAGATAATGCTTTCCCTGATGATTGCAGTGTATACCCTCTGATGTGATTAGTTAAGGCAGGTCTCCTCTCTGTTTTTACTGCCCTCTTTCCCCTCCTTCCATACCCCCTGGTGTTGCAGGGGCTGTGAATAGCTTTGTTAATTTGTTTATCTCCCAATGTACCCCTCTCTTCTGCAGTAGTGGCTTGTTATTAAGCACAACACGGCCATCAGATATGAGGAGCGGGCATTATGATAGCAAACAGGGCATTTAAGGAGAGATAGAGGACAGATTAAGATTGCATCTGTAATCTTAAATAATGTTGCCTGCCAACTATTGCTCTATCGAGCTGTCAAAATAACAGCAACAACAACAAAATAAGCTAATGTGAGTGCTTTCCGCGTTAATGAATGCCGTGCTGTTTTCAACAGTTACAATCCACGGTTGTTGAATCAATATGTGGAAAAGTGGGGTGTGACAGTCAGGAAAGATAATCATCTCTATGGCAACAGGGTGAAGCCTCTGACGCAAGTGAAATGAACAAGTCAGCAGCGCCCAGCAATCAAATAATCACCTCGAAAATCACATTTTATTCATGTTCCACACGAACACGGTGCACACTTTAAGCCAAGCTCTTCTTTATAGTACTGATGTTCAGTACGCGATGCTTCGGGGGACCTGGTGGTTCCATAAAGAGCTAAATGACTCGTTAGCGTTGTTAAGCTCATTTCTTTCATGCTTTTTTTTTTTTTTCCCCTCCAGGAAATCCACTTTCACAGTGAGATGGCAATTCAAAGAATCTACTATTAATCACATGGGGTCAAACTCTGTACAGTCATTTATGTAACTGAACTGGTTTTAGGGGAGCCACAACAAATGATTACTTCAATTATCAACAAATGAGCAGATTATTTTCTTGGTTCTCCAGGCCTTAAGGTAATGTTTGCTGATTGTAGCTTATGAATTAGCGGTTGTTTTGCACTATGCTGTTGTTGACCACCCTGCTAAGGAGCACATTATGTAATATATTATATATCATTTACCCCTGCACACATGAAGTGACATTTAATTACAATACACCATACTTCTTCTTGAATTGATTGTTTAATACAAATGTTCAAACTGAGGATCTGTGGTGATGATGAAACACTAGCTATGTTCACATTGACACAAGTAATGGGAATGAAAGCCGGATCAGAATAAAAAATATGTCATGCAAACATGCCAATCCAAAAAACTCTGATGTAACCCATCAGGAAATAAATCTAGTCTGAACAAGAGGGCTGGTATATGCCGACTGTCATTCGGATCGGCATATACCGATGTCCTATCATGTCCCATCACATGTCTGATCCACGTAAATGTGACGTGTTTCTATTTTGTTACTGCTGTATTTTCATTCCAAAAAAAAAAGAAAAGAAAAGAAAGTCACGGATGCATAAGGGGAGGCAGATGAGATGGACAGTGGACAGCAAGGGGACGAGTAGACATGTGCAGCGTTTGTGTGTTGCAGAAGTGGACGCGAGTCTTCTTCTTCTGCCTCTACTTCTGGAGAATTCGACAATGCTGCACATGTCAAAATAGTCCAGTCCGACTCGATGCATGTGTACACACACCACAATCTGGTCATTTTATTTTGCTTCCATGCAAACAATAGAATGGTAAATTCCAATTGGAACCATTTTTTTCATTTTGGGAATGACGGAAATTGGCACACGTAAACATAGCAACCAATATTGTTTGTTTGCTTTTAATTCTAGCTCTCCATTTTCTGGGAGACACATCAGAAAAGACTGCAGCATAATATTTGTAAGAGTGAAACTGTGTGACACAGATGGCATGAGCGTAACATTTTCAGACACCTCCCTCCATCAGCTGCTGACACAAGAGGTTAGAGTGTTAACAATCTGCTCTTACTATCACTGGAGTCACGTGAGCTAATCAGAGTGCTCCTGATTATATCACTCATTAGCCACCAGGCTGTATTTGATTTAAAAATGCCATTTAAAGATCACAAAGGAATTTTTTTTTCTTTCAACTCAGTGGAGCCTTTTACCTATAACAGTATTGGTAGATTCCCTAAAATGGCATGCTTCATGAACACCTATTTATTTTTTTACCATGTGTAATTGTTTATTTGATCATCTATTTTTTTTCTACAGAAAAGTAACATTTACAAGTAGTAGATTTTTTTTTTTTTTCTGTTGAAGCGAAATATTAATTTGGAAATGCAGAATTAGAACCCTCCTAATGGGATGCAATTGGTTCAGCTCACACCTGCAAGGATTTTTGACTTAACGAAAGTGTAACAGTGTGATGTTGCATTTCAGTTACATTAAAATGAAAGGTGTCATGTTTTCAGGGAACCATAGGAGGAAAAATAAAAGAGGAAAAATTATCTTTCTGTCATAGGAAAGGTAGATTACTAATTACACATTATTATGACATTTTATAGTGTGGCAACTGCGTCAAAAAGCACAACCGCTTTTATTTACTTGTGAATAAAGCAGAGAAAGCAGCGGGTGTGAAGTATTGTGACTGATGTAACAGTATGATTGTGGTCCATCACACTTATTGCTTACGCAGATGAAGCTCTTTTATGTTTCAGGTGTATTGGACTAATAACGGTCGATTAACTGTGGCTCTCATGTTGCGTAACCAGCATCTATTATGTGAACTGGAGAGAGGTAGTTAAAGAAAGCACCTGGAGAAACCAGCTGATGCCTGCACAGTAAATAAGTATATGAATAAATAGCTATTTTTTTAATCACAACGCAATCAGGTTTTCAGAATAATTACCAGGTCAATATACTATATAAATATATACACAATATACACACACACAACTTTTAAAAAAATTGACAGCATTATCAGATCCTCTGTCAACTGTTGATACATTACCAGAATTACTCAAAGAGAACCGGCTGAAAAAGAAAAATATACCATCCAATAAAAACAGACTGTGCATCATATATCAGTTTTAATGGGTTTTCTCCTGTAGAAAACTCTTAAAAAAGGAGTATCAGTATCTTTATTGTCATTATATTGAGGGTTTCAGTAGTCTGTACATGTACTGGTGGAAGAAGCTGTTTTTCAGTCATGAAAAAAAGAGTGAGAGGGAAAAAAAACACGTATTTGAGTCTGAGATAAGTGCCACAGCAAACAACTTCCTGACTTATGATCTTATTTTCAGAAAATAGTATTTCTAGCTGGCACAAACTCCGGTGGACAACTGAGGCACATGACAGAACCTTTGTCAATTTATTGTCTCCATAAATCAAATTGGTCTAAGGCTGGTAATAATACCTCTTTTTCAGTATCAGTGCTCCAGGCTCACTCATCACTGTTTAAAAGCAAACACAGGAACTTGAACAAAGAAACTCTCCTCACTATGGATGTACAGTAATTGTGTTTCCAGGGAGAAAGCTCTAACTAAGGTCATCTTTGCTGTTGGCGAAACAAAGGCAGTCCCACTTTTCAACTGTCATGAAGAAGTAGACAAGACTTTTACTATTGTGAGCATTGTAACTTGACTTAAAGGATGCAATAGTAGGTCACTGTATGACCAAAATCCAATTGGTCATCGCTTGTAGGAGAAAATGACCATTTATTCCTAAAAAAAAAAAAAAACTATATAAGTGAGTTTCCCTATCTACAAAGCAACTATGGTAATATCTCTACAAAAAGCAGTGGAAAAACTCAGTGGACTAATTTTATTTCAGTGTACCAGTGTAAAGGGCAAAGGAGCAAAGATTTTGCACAAAACTATGTTGAGGCAAAGACATGCCTAAAGTGAAAAGATAGTTTGACTCAATAGGAAAAAAGCTCAAGTCTGCTGATTCACTCTGCTGCAGCTCTTCGACTTCTGTTCACCCTGAACTGTACCCTATATGCAATCAGACAGCACAATCTGCAGGCCATTACACAGCATATTGTGCAGCATACTGTCCTTCAAGGTAGTTTTACAGAGTGAGATAAAAACGCTTAAGAAAGTTTTGAAACATTGAGTCACATCAGCTCCTGAAGCTATAGGTGGGTGGTTTAGAGCAGTGATTTTCAACCTTTGGATAATTTCTGGATATTGCGAGATATTTGTGTAGAAAGAAAATTCAAGATTATATTAAAGTGTCTGTTTCAGTGATTAGATCTTCCTTAGGATGAATGTTATAGAGCATGTTTGTGAGTGAGTTAAAGTCTGTGTTCTCATGAGTCAGTGTTAGGACAAAACAATAAATTACTTTTATTTTGTAAAATTGGATTCATGCGCAAAAAAAATTCAGCCTTTTCTATGGTAAGATGTAGAGATGGCTTCTCAGGAAAAGTATCCCAGCTGAAGATTAGCAAGAACCAGAACTGGTGTTTCAAAGTGGAACTGTCTTTGTCAGTCTAACAGCATCAACATCAGCCAAAATACCAAATCTGCCACTAAAAGCAAAGGACTGGGCTCACAACACAAAACAGAAATCAGCCTATGTTTCTGCAATGCATATTTATATGACTGCGGGAAAGAATGTCATGAGATAAATTTAGTTTTAATAAAGTACAAATGGGTTGCAGATAAGCTGCACTGTGTTTCTTTGATGGATTGATGCATGTTCACTGTTTGTTTTTCCCTTGTTGCAGGTATGTGCTGTGTAAATGGCATTAATAGACATCGATATACAGTAAAATAAAAAACACAAATAGGTTATTTGATCCGCTCTTTTGATTGCGTCCCAACAGTGCAGGGAGAAAAAAAAAGTAATTGAATGTATATGTTCCATCAGAAGACATCATAAAACAGTCAAAGTTGGGCACAATGAAATCATAAAGTGAAGAATTATTAATGGAGACTACAGTACAGACGAATGTCAGATATCTCAGCTTGACAGCTGAGCTTACTGCCACTCCATGCACTTGTAATGCACAGGTACCTGGGTTACAGCACCAGTGCATATAAAAATAAGGACTGCAAATTAATCAGCACTTAGGAAGGATAAATATGATGCTGTGCTGAGTGCAGTGCGTTGATTAGCCGATTGCAGCGCTGTATAGTAATGACCTCAGTTGTGTGATGAAACTGACGTCAGAGGAGTGGAGACTGCAGTCTGTTCAGATAGCAGGTGGTGGGCACGATACCAGAAATTGTGTAAAGAGTTGAATTCAAAGGATCGGCTGAGTCTTGTGACATTTCTCTGGCAGATGCTGAGTTGGTCTAGTCTTAATGAAGCGATAAGTTACTCCCAAAGGAGAGTTTTTGAACGGGTGGTCACCTGCTTGCCTGGGATCAGCTGCGATCCTTTTCATTGTGCAGCTCTGTTGCGGCGGGAACCTGGCAACCAATTATCTACTCAGCAATGGTGAATGGGTTAGACGGCAGCTACAGCCTTTTTCTAGTAGGGCCTGGGAACAAGAGCTGTCCCTATTAGGAATGTTTCTGCTCAGTGCAGATCAATTGGACCCAAAAACACTGTCACACACACACACATAAAAAAATCAACTATTCTAACTACACACAAATGGTGTGTTGTAAGTTTTGCACTGACATATATTTGTCCCAACATATGGTTTGAATCACTATGCATGTGTTTGCATTTGTACGTGCATCTGCTAATTTAGTGTATGTCTAAGGGTTAATTTGTTTCAGCTTCTTCTACAAAAATGTGGAAATCAGTTTAAACTCTGCCCTTCCTCCTCACTTCTATTTCTGTCGTGCAAATTACCTTTGTATCTGAGTTTGATGCTGTGTATGTACTGTAACACATGAAAGCGCGTGTGTGTGTGTGTGCTCACCCTAGCTTCTTTCAGCAAGCTGCTTCATGCCTCATTGGGGTCTGTATTGATTGGTCCAGTTTCTCTTTGTTTTCATTCTTCTGTTTGGGTCGACTGATGCAGCTCTAAGAAACCTGCTGGCCTTTGTTAAAAATGCCCCACCGGTTACAAAAGCCTTTGGTAAAATTGCTTTAAATGGCTGGAAAGACTGTGGTCAGAAAGCTATGAATGGTGAGAGAGCCCTTTGCTCAAATGTCTTCAGAAGGTCACAGAGGGTGCAGTGAAATAGCCTCAGTAGTTCCACTAATTTACTGCTACATGCTCATACACATACTACTTCACACTGTTTCTGTTCTTTCTCACCCTCTCTGTGTCGCTCATGCACCGACACACAATCTCGCCGGGATTTGAGCGGCATGTGACTGTGAGCGTCGGTTGTGAGTCGCTGTGTTTCGGCTCGCATGTGGTGTTAGCAGCCGGAGGGGAATCTAACATGGCGTCGATCCCCCGCTCATTGAGCACTATTCTGTCTGCTGTAACATGACTCAGCTTTCAGAAAAGGGGCACACATCAGTAGGAGAGTGGGTGGGAGACACAGAAAGAGAGAGAGAGAGAGGAAGAGAGGGATTATAACAAAAAAGAAAGAGGGGGCATGTTTAGATGAAAGAACAACAGTGGAACGCATGACACTGTAAACCGCGATCTGTCGGACTTGGTGTACTGTCGCTATACCGTGACTAAATAGATGACACTGATTGCGAGATTTACTGGCAAATAAACGCCAGGATATATAGGAAATCTAATCATTCATGACACGAGAAGGGTCACCACCTCCTCTCTTCCTTTATCCCTGCCTCACATCATTTTATCCCTTTTATCCGAACAGGACTTTACATACATATGAGCATTACAGCAAGGTCACACTGATGATGAATGCTGAGGTTTACACTCCTTTCCTCATGAGTTTCTACTGCTGCTCAAACACACATGCACCAGGTAATGTCTGCAGACAACACATTCATGCATGTCAGTGTACACACTTAAACAGTTATGACAGTGGTATTAGTAGTTTTCAAGGGTTTGTTAAATGGGAGTAAGAAAAACACTTTAGTGCCTTTGTCTGTTAGAACGGAGCAAAGGCCGAAAGGCAAAAAGGCGACAGGGCAGCAAGACCCTCAGGCTCTCTGTCTCTGCTCAAATGTTGACTCAGGCACCCATTTGTTTTACTGCCTCTGAAGTCCCTCTCCTTCGCTCTCCTTCACACTTTTGTCCCCATTCGTCTCCCCCTCCCCTCTTATAGGCCCCTCTCCCCCTCAAATTCTTTTTATGTCGCTCTGCCCTTATTTCTTTCTCTGCCTTTTCTTTCGCCGACCCCTCAGAAGTTGTGGCTTAGCTGGAGGCTGACACAGCCATGCGAAACTGGGATGAGCAAATGCTTTTACTGTACATGCTAAACTGCTCACTAAATCGAATGACTGATGCTCTTGAAAGTGTTTGCTGCTGGGCAAAGCCAGCTGTGGACTTTGGTTGTCAGATCGAATAAAGTTGGCACTTAGCTATGTATATGAGCAGGGAAAAAAACAAAAAAAACAATTGGCAATCAGGCTTGGGTGTGTTTCTGCTCGTGCGAGAATATTGATAAATCATTTTTAACTGACTGCAGTGCTACCTTGGCTCTAATGGTTATCAATAAGACAGTATATTTGCAGTCATTCTCACCCATTGTGTCCAGCAGTCCCTCTCAGGAGAGTTACAAACACCAGATAATTGCATGTAGTGTAACAGAAGCATTAAACAGGAACACACACACACACACATATACAGAAATTATATTCTTTCACTATCTCCTACTCTTTCTCACACCACAAGTGTGAAATCTAATCATCACTGGAGCCCACAATCATTTCTATCTAATCTGGAGACACACACATGCCTGACAACAACAATAGTAACAACTGCAGCACCAACTGAAAGCTGAAGCGCTATCTCTTCGCCCACCAGATCGAATTGCCTGCTTTTAAAATCGGGCTGTCCGTAAAGTCTGGTGAAGAGAATTTAGTGGTTCAGGGGGTTTTCCATTTTACTATCACAATAAAGGTATGCCATCAATACAGCTTTACATTCCAGCTGTTAATGTCCAGCAGCTGCAGGGGAGCAGTTAATCCGAGCAGCCTCGCCAGTTTATGCGCAAATGTCCACCAGCATGGATTCTTCTGTTCTCTTAATTTTCTCCGTGGTAGTTTAAGTACAACCTGAAGAAGCCACATCAAGAAGCTCTTTCTCTTACTTCTTAACTATCTGAGTCACACTCTTCACCCAGTGCCGCTCTCTTGAGCCTGCCACATCCTCCACATATGGCTCTGTGGGGTGTCTGACAGCGAGGGTACAGTACAGAAACCGCTCACAGCAGTGCTGTCCTATTACCTCTGGCACTCATCTCACTGCCACACTGATCAATGCCTCATGTGTGCAAAGGCTGCGGCTTTTTACCCCAATGCACGGCAGCTCGCTGTCGCTGCTGCTGCTCCTGCCGCTGCCGCTCACCTTTTAATGACTGGACTCGCTCCGAGTCTGTCTCTGACATGAGACATGTACATGTTATGTTCGTTTTTGTGCAGAGAAAGATGGACACCGGGGGGAGAGATGGATTGACAGACAGAGGTGGAAGAGAGTGAGAGTGAAGGTTCATGCTGAGCACATGCTGCTTGCATAAGTGACTGCATGCTGTGTCTAAGTGTGTTTCTGTGTGAGTGTGTAGTGTATGTTGTGTGTCCGCACATAAGATAAAAAATGCATTGAATCCTGTAAGCAGTTGAATTTGGATCTGGGAAAACGCGATGATTCTGAATATATTTTTTTCCTACTGTAATATCTAATTCATTTCTTTTCTTATTACGATGTTTTTAATGTTCCTTGTCAAAAAAAATAAATATATAATGTTATTCTATTTGCTTTTCTATTTTGCTTTTACTTTATTACCTGACCAAAAATCATTACATTTCATAAACATAAGCACAGTTTACAGTTTACACATTTTGCAGTTTACTGGATAATTCAATTACATCCTATTCCACTGATGTTGCCACCATCATATTTACTTTTTTCCAATTTGATTCTAAAAATCAGACCATATTTCCATCATTTTGGTGCAGCAGATGGCTCTATGTACAAAAACCACCCATGAGCCTCTATTGTCATTGCTTTGGGGAAAAGAAGTCTGTTAGTAACAAGACTCAAGAGCTGTAGCTTAATCCGTGCACTTTTTCTTTTCAACAAAATATTTACTGAATGCACCCCAATGTAACCTATCATGTAGTATAATTTTATTTAGTAGTTTTACATTGTAAAACTGTTCAGTTGGTAGAGGCGATTGACACCAATTGTCACTTTAGAGGCACACAAGTTTACCTTCGGGAAGAGTGGGCTTCGAGTCGTTATGCTGAGTCAAGCTGACCTGCTGCGGGAGGTAACATTCATGTTTACTGTGCTGATATATGAGAATGGTATCAATGTCATTTAACTCCTGGCAAGAAATTGAGTAAGCACTCTTTACAAAATGTCAAACTGTTCTCTCTTTTTTTTTTTACTGCTAAATTAAGCATTTACTGCTCCAAACTACTTTTATTCCTCCATGTCTGGCATCAGTTAGAGGAGAGGTGCATTTCATTGTCCGTATATCTGTCCATCCCATTTTTATGAACATGATATGTCAAGAATGCCCTTCAAAATCGGTTTTTGAATTCACTTGGACTCAAAATATTTTTGTATGAATGTGCAAAATTATCTGAAGAACACCTCAAGAATCTTTACAAATGTGGCAGAGTTATTTTTTTAATGGATTAACTGTTTAGATTTGGCTGCTGATAGGTCATGCTGGAACTCACCAAACATTTCTTAGCCCTAAATCAATTCCAGAGTCGAACATAAAGTTGTGCAGACTTAAACTGTATTGGTCAGCAGAGGCATGTAATTGCTGAGGGATAATTGTAGTTATTGAAATACTGTAAGCATTAAGCTTTAACCTCATCCTGCTCAGCAGTACCACAACAGTATCCCAAACATATGACTGTGAGTGAATGTTATTGTCTGCATTTCAGAGCCTTTTCTAATAGAGGGAGCTTGTGACGGAATTAGCTTCATTTAGACCAACAAATTCAATTTCAATAACCACAGTTTGGCTTGCAGCAAATCTCAAGCACAAAATATATTTTAGCTAATCTTCAACTTTTGTACTTTCAAGGGACTCCACAGAACCCTGTATGTCCAAAACAAGTGCCACTTCAACTGTGTCTCCAAATGTAAAGTTGTATTAAAACCCCGCAATCTTGTTCTTGTCTCCCAAGCAGTCTTAAATGCCTACAATTAATACGGTCAAGTGCATAACAACAAATTTGTCCTCACAAGGATTAAGATCACTCTGAGCGGGTCCTCGAAAGTACAAGTGCAAATGCACAAACTCGTGTTCTTCTCCACCATCCCCTCCTCATCAAGGTCCTTATCTGTCATCTCTTTCGTGTGTGCGTGTGTTTGCAGTATGACTCTAGATGCTGAGTGTTCTAGCAAAAGGTCAAGCCATAAAACCAGAGAGGGCAAGAGACACAAGCTGATGAGCAGGAGTAGGGACTGAGGAGTTGTTGACGAAGGATGGAATGGAATGGTAAAGAGGTGAAGATCAGAGAGCCTGTGAGGACTGTCGCTGCAGTCACTACTGGAGTGGGTGACACTTGACTAATGGAGGTGTGTGTGTGTGTGTGTGTGTTTGGGGGAGTACAAGAACAGAAAAAAAAGAGCAATTCAGATGAGAGGAAAGCAGGGAAAAAATGGAGCACCTAAATCTAAATGTATCAATTTGGGAATAACTTGTTATCCTTCACGGAGTGTTCTTTCAGACTAATTTATGAAACTCGGAAATGTTCCACTCTACTGCATAATATAATGCAGTACAAACTGCGATGATGCATACAAACCTACTTTTGTAGGTGCAAGACTGCACTCTATTTCCTGGCAAAGTCTAATAGAGGATAGTTGATAATGGCTCACAATTTTAAAGTAAGCCTCTGCTGTGTTGATTCTCAGTTTGTCTTTGTTAAATATATTGAGATTCTCTCCTTCATCAGTTTTTTTTCCCTCTCTACCTGGCTGTTGTTTTTTTTTTCTTCCTCCCACCTGTCTGCTAAAAATGCAGTACACTGAAAAAGACAACCAGAAGGGATTTTGTCTGAAACCAAATCCATGAAATTTGATGTACAAGGCGGATCATTTTGGGTAGTGCTTGTCAGTGCATCCCCCAGACTCAGTCTTAAAAAAATAATTCCTCAAAATATGTTAATAATAAAATCCCCCCCCCCCCACCCTGCTTCATTTAAATAAAACAAATAAGTAAACTGCACTGAAAGTAAACAACCTGAAATAAAGAGTGACTTGTTCCCTCAGTGATGTAAAGAATCTGGAGGTGTCCCTGTCTGGTCTCATCACAGACTGACAGTTCAATTAGTATGAATTAAATGATGCGTGACGTCTCCCTCTTGGCCCCAGTAATCGTCACTGTTCTGCTTTGAAGAGCTCATAGTGTGCATGACTAGATAGTTAATCCAACAGAGGCTAGAACTAAGTTAGGAGTTGAAATGTACGATTTTCTGATCCCCGTAGATGCTAGAGAGGAGCAAATTGGCTTCAGAGCTGATCATAGATGGGCTGTATTTTTCAGAGAAAATAGTCCTTCTTTTCCTGTTTTGCTTTTAATTAGGCATTCCTCCATCAACCGGGGATTGAGTGTGGGTGAGCATGTACTGTAGATGTGCTGGTGTGTGAACATGCACGCATACAGGACAACAGCAGGTGCAATAATGCACATGTATAAGTAGAATGGTGGATTTGTTTCTCTGAGCCGCCATTTTGTGCATGAGCATGTCAAGTGCTTATTCTGGGTGACGGAAATCAGAATACAGACAGACAGAAGACAGACAGTGAAAATGTTTGAACTTGTTAGAAGTTCCTTACCTTGATCTTAATGCAGCAGCCATCCTCTGACTGCCACCAGCACATAGTAACTTTGTGATTTGAGTCTTTGCTTTTGTTTGATGTTCTGAATGTGTCAAATGAGGAAAAAAAAAACCTGCAGCGATTTACTCCATCTGCTTTGTTCCTCTGATCAGCAAAGACGTTAAGTTCTTACATTAGTAAAATCTAAAGCAGCACTGGAGAACCTTCGCACATGAATGGAGCCTTATGACTGGTCAGAGCAAGGTGAATGTTTTAATGAACATTTTATTGACACCCTTGCAAGATGCTAATTAATTTCCTTAATGGGCAGGTGTTTGTTGTTTTTATTTAACAGCATGTTGGATTGTTGTCCTTGTAAACACTTTTATGAGTGGGAGGGGAATCCGGTATCCTCCCAAACCCTTTGTTATTTAAAAGACCCATATGGATTGTGAATCGGCAGCAGCTTTCAAAGCATCATTAGTCATGCATAAAAGACTGTGTTAGTGCTTTAATACCAGCCCTGGGCTCAGGCTCTGAAGATCTGCCATAATTGCCCACCTCTGCAACAATCAGTGTTCATGTGCGCGTGTGTGCATGCTCATAGTGGACGTGTGCATGTGTGTGTGTGAAAGAGACAGAGCATATCTGTGTGTTTGTGTGTACATGTGGTCTTAGTGTAATTGTGCATTGTCTTGCCCTGGCACTAATAGCAACATAAACTGAGCCAGAGCTTTAAGATGGGCATTAAAGAAGAGTCACACACCGGTTTACATGCTTTGAATATTGATTTTTTTTTTCTTTTCATCTGCTCTCCCTTTCCCTTCGGCTGTTTGCTGTGTGTGGCGGTATGTGTAGCGGTCCACCTGTTGGGTCTGACCTGGCATCTGCGGCATGGTGAGAGCCAGCTGTACGAGAACGGCCTGAGCTCTGCGGACCATGAGCTGGAGGACCACGGCAAAACCCGACCGACCAGCTCAATCCAGCTGCTGGACACACTCAACCCAGAAAACACACACGCTGGTGACAAAGGTGCGTTGATCACACAGAGCACCACATTACAAATATATGCTCATCAGTAAACAGTGGTTTGTAATTTAGTAAATAAATGAATTGAACCTACAGTGACTTTGAAAGCTTTACTTCAATTTAATAGGGTTTAACTGCTTTTATTTTGAATCTTGACATTATTGAAGAAATAATTTGTTGTCATACTTAGTCGGATTATTATCATATTATTATTGCTATAAAGGAGATCTAAATAAGCCTACCCTAAGTTACAAAGTAAACATATCCCTCTGGAATATCCTTTTATCCAGGTACATTTGACTACAATTTTTTTTTTTCATTAAATCTGAGTTTAAATCTTGAATCCATTTATTTTACACATCAAAGTGTGTTTACACATTCTAGGAAGTACTACTTCCTAGGTGATAAAAGTCCTCTGGTGCCACAGAAAGGCCTAGGAGCCAAAAAAGGAGAGTTTCAAAAATCTGATAAGTTGCAGCAAATGATGTCTTGAGGCAGTGTTGGTTGAGGCTGAGGTCTGAAATTTTGAAAATGAAATAGATCTGGCGCTTTGGAGTTAGAAATACATGTGATTGCCAGTCCTCCGTGTCCTGCTCCTCTCTTCTCTCCTTGAGGCTCACAGCTTGAGGCTGCATTAGGAGCAAAACTCACATGAATCTCTGGCCAAAGCAGTTACTTGATAATAAGCTGTAGGTGCCATGATTTAACATGGAAATGTGTAGAGTATAATGTTCCAGGTCTGCTGCATTTGCACAGAATTCCACTCAACAGGATTGAGTCAGTAAGGTTCACAAACCTTACTGACACAGGATTTGAATCCAGGATGCAATGTATGTTGTATGCAAACAAAGCACTGCAGTTTCCATGAGCAATTGATTTTAGCTGTACTGAATTCATCTGATTGAGTCTGAGCTCACAGATAGGCAACAACATGTCTTGGTTTACTAATGTTCATGATTTTGTATTTTATTGTAATATTTTACACTTCATGTAATAATTAATACATGAAGCTCTCAGACTGTGAACACCCATTTTTTCCCTTTATGCATTAATAATCTTTATTGTGAACTGGTGCAGTCAGTGCTTGATTTTAAAGCATTTCAAGGTTATGGAATAAACCAGATAATGTTTAGTCTGATCACATTCACTAGGATTAAGGTTTGATGAAGCAAGCTTTTCATAGTGCACTTTGGACAAATTATGAAACTCTCTCTGACTTAAATTACACATACATGCACCAGGCATGACCCCAGTGTACTTGAGCGTCACATTATGTTATCTCATTGTTTTTCTATTTTTGTTCATTTAATGAAATAAAAAATCCCCTGAGAAAAGAAGGATTTAAACATTATGTTTAGAACATGTTGAGATTGAACAGCGGCATGAATTTCAGACAATTTCCATAGAATTAGCATCCTATCACATTTGTCACAATAAATGTTTCGACACAGTGAGCGACATCAGCGCAGGGATCAGCCCTGAACTGTTTAGTCATTTATTAGGAAGGGAAGGTAATTGGTTAATCATGTTCCCTCTTAGCAAGTACGTGACTAGAATAGCCTTACTCTACTCAGCTGTCTCTCAACTAGCCAGAGGAATTACTAACACCAATTTAACCTCATGATACGGGACATTAATTGTGAGTGTTCCAGGTCAGGGAGTCAGCAGGACACGGCAACCTTCATGCTTACTCTGACTCTGATGGATATTACACTGAATGCTGTTGAAGCCCATGTTCAGCATTTACACAGGGAACCAAAATGCAACCCACTGCAATTTGCGGTAATGTGGTACATCCCTAAAGCAACTGTTCTTGATGAATCCTCACATTCTGCGGATTAACAGACATCAGTGGCTAAATCCTCCAATAGTGCACGCAGGGGTCGCAGAATTCAGTTTCACATGTTGCATCACAGCAATCTATTGTTTCATCTGCTTTTCCTTTATAAACTTGAAGAAAGCTGGGAAATCAAAATGGGCAAAGCAAAGCCGTTGCTGTGGGGACTCAGATTAATAAAATTACCACAGTCGAGGTGGTCCCTAGGCAAAGGAGGGCCGTAGAGATTAGAGATTAGGTGGTAATCCAGTGTGGCAGATTATCACGCTCATCCTGCTGTACCCATCACCTCTCACACCAAGAGACCAAACAATCCCCTAGATTACACAGCACAGGCTGGTGAGGTGAGGCTGCAGGGAGCAGGAGGGATAAAAACATGACACGGTAGGGGGAGAGAGAAGGGTGAGTGATGGAAGGAGAGGAGAATGACTGATGGATACCGATCTCCCTGAGGGACGTTTCAGATGTTGGCTATAATGATATGCATCTCTGGCATCAAATGTTGACATTGAACATTTCTGAGTTAATTTCACCATTTTTGTGTTTATAAAAAAAAGGAAGATGATGTTTTTCTTTTAGAATAAATTATTTGTATTTTTTATGGCACAGCTGTAAAGACGAGTAACATCATAAAAGCAGGGGCATAAAGATAGCTGAGGAGAATGATTGGAGGATAGTTATCAGTTTCTGCTTGCTTTGAAATAAACTGATGACACAGTAGGGAGAGATGAAACAAGCTTTCTGGAATGATTGGAAGGTAGTAATCCTCGTGTATTCTTGTTCATGTATTTTTAGTGTTGTTGTTTTTATGTCAACGTCAGTGCCTATAAAGATAGACTCTCGGTTTGATTTGCTGGCTCTGTGCTGAAATCAGGACCTGAAGCAGCAGAGTTCAAATCTACCTCCTTAAGGATCTTGCAGCCAGACACTAGACACTAATTGACATGTTGTCATCTGCATAAGGCTAGTGTCTTATTAAGCCGTGCACACTGTGTTTTATGTTGTGCAATCTCTCCTGCAGTTTTGAGAGATCACCAGGAGCACTTCTTAGTTCTCCACACATAAAAGACTCCAATTAGTTCTACATTCTCTTCCACTCACCCCATGATTATCAGCCTCGCAGTGATGTGCACAAACTAACACCTCTCTCTTTTCTCTGTTTTTACTAGTGGACATGCATGCATACAAGCATGTGGACGCACACGCACACACACTCACACATGCTGGTTTCCATGACTACAGAGGACATTTTGTTGACTCACATTCATTAACCTAACACTAACCTTGGCCTAACTTTAAAACATCTTCACCTTTAAATGTAGTCATTCACATTATGGCAATTAGATTTTTGTCCCCATAAGGAAGACAAGTCCCCATAATGTGACAGTTTAAATGGATTTAGTTCCCCACAACATAAGGAATACCAGGTATATAATCACACACAGAAAAAAGATGAAGTTTTAGGAGGATGCTCCAATTTCCACTCCAGCAAGATCCTTTGCTGAGCAAGAAGAGTTGCAAAGGCAAACACATCTTTTAATTTATTTGTCAGTGATATATCCTCCCCTGGAACTCTAAAAAATTGCCGTTATAGCACTGGGTTGGATATCTTTGTCTAATGCTTTGAATAAAGTCTGAAATACTGCAGCCCAAAAATTGTTCAGCTTATTATAAGACCAAAATATATGAGTTAGATCAGCTTTGTCTGTGTGGCAGCAATCACATATTTTGTTTACATCAGGGTAGATCTTGGACAGCCAAGCCTTACTAAAGTGAGTATAAGGTTGACCCGTTTACCATGGCCAATGCACGGTCCCATAAATCATCAGGTTTATCCACTCCAACTTTTTCTACCCAGTCTGCTCGAATCTTATCAAGTGTTACATTATTGAGTGACATGATAGTGTTATAAATATTTGAGATGAGACCTTTAATATGTGCAGGAATGTGCAAAATAATAACTAGTCCTATTCTTGACTGGGGAAAGATGAATAAAAGTTCGAGCCTGGAAATAGTGAAAAAAGGTCAGAGTTTTCCAATTTAAATTTGGGGGAAAGGGCAGCAAATAAGGCAAAAGTAACATCTATGTAGAGATAACTATATTTTTCAAGTCCTGCTCTCTGCCATTGGGCACAAAGAGAATTGTTTAGGGGACAGAGGGACTTTGGCAGTAACCAGTGCAGCGAGTGATGATGATGTGCAGGAATTCGCCTCTGAGCGATACCAGTCAGTGTTTGGGGTCTGAATCCAATAAAAGGTTTTTGTAGATTTGCTGTCCAGTAGAAATACATCAGATTGGGTGGGGCTAGTCTAAAGAAGCACATTAAAGACCTTATAGGATGCTTATTATTCCGTAAGAATAGGAGTATTAGCTTGTTTATCGCCCTGAAACAAAGAATTTAAGAAAAAAACTGGGATAGTCTGAAATAGATATAAAAAATCTTGGCAATATGTTCATTTTAACCCACGCAATTTTACGTACAAGGGACAAATTTAGCACTCTAAACTTTTGGAGGTCAATTTTAGGATTATTAATCAAGGGTACATCATTTTTGTTGTAAAGATTAAGTCAAATATGGGTAACATTAATTTCCAAACACTTATCGGCAGCTATCCTAACATGGCATGGAGTTCCCTTCATTCTGTAACCTTAACCATAACAACTTAATGCATAATGCTAACCATAACTTAACCAGAATTCAAATTAATACAAGATCAGTGTACACACAGAGAGAAAGAGAGAGAGAGAGAGAGAGAGAGAGAGAAATTCCTTTGGTGCAGATGAAAGTAGAAATACCAAGAGATGAACATTTCTGTCAGTGGATTCCCTTCTTTAATGAAGTACAGCAGAGTTTGGGAATAATATTTCACTCAGTGCCGAACAAGGAATATATTAATGATGTGTAATCATAGAAACTGACATAGACTAGAGGGCCATATTGCCTTATTATAATGTGAAGATGATGAAATGTGGGGGTTGTGGAATGCCATCTGAGCCTGTGTGATTGTTACACATAAACCACTGTCTACAGTAAAAGAAGAGCTGAATTGTTTTCGCTCAGTCTGATAGTATGGTTGGAAATGGTGTGCAGATGGATGGAATGTGGCACAGACAGAGAGAAGGACTCTTAAAGAGCACATCAATATTCTAGACTGCGTGCAGAGAGAGTGGAACAGAGGGAGGCTGAGCAGTGTGCATTTGTGCAGAAGTGTAAGAAAGTGTGCTTATTGTATATACGTATGTGGGAGGAGGGTGTGTGTCTCTGTGTGTGTTTGTGGGAGCGAAGAGTGTTCATGTGTGTTAGCGCTTGTGCATGTGTGCAAATGCTGATGATCTGGTCCCTATTATACTGGTCTCATTGATTTTCTCACGCTGGGATGCAATCTCTGGATGTAACACACACAAACACATGCGCGCTGACACACACAGAGTATATAGATCATTTAGTGAACCCCCTGCTTGAGCGCCTCAACTCCAGAAAGCTCAGCAGCAGCAGCAACATGACAGTGTGTTATTCAGCCTGCATCCAAAACATCTCGTCCAAATATTGCTGAAGAGATTAAGTATGATTTCAAGCTGCATCCAGTGTCGACAACACCGTTTATCAAAGGTATAGTCTGCATACATGTCGGATATATTAATTTAATGCTGTTTATTTACAATATCCATCAATTGTTATTAGTAGATTTATATTATTCTCAACATTTTACAGAAAAGTGCAAAGAAAGGTAACAAAAAATGTTATGTATCACATATTTATGTATCTGTATTTAATATGTTTTTTTTTTTTTTTTAAAGAAAAGTCTTTAAATAATAAGATATTTTATTATTTATTTTTTAAAAAGTGCATTTTTTACTTTATTGTATAGGTATTGTTTGCCTCTATTTCAAACCACACACCATCAAATAATAATTTAAAAAGTAAGTGGCACTGTTACACAACATTACTTTTTCAAATAAGGTTCTGCTAATCCTTTGCTTTAGTCAAATGTAATACTGGATATTCAAGGCCTTTTAAAATCCATCAAATACCAATAATCTAAGTTTGTTCAATCTGCACACAGTTCAGCCAACAACAGCCAAGCAGGAAGAAAACTTCCAGTAAAACAATGTCCATGATGAAGGTGCAGTTGCTAGAAGCCACCACAGCCATGAAAAGGAGGTCAACAAATCAAACCTCACAATAGGGGTTTTGCATATTTGGACATTTTTGTTTCTTCTTCTTTCATCTTCCACATCCAAGTATAATTTCATGAATGTGATTGTTGACTGTCTGTACTCTTAATGTTTTAGTTTACAAGGCTGAAATACAGGGAATTACAAGGTGACATCCACTGCAGAGGAAGAAAAACCTCAATCACAATAATAATGCTGAAAAGAGGATGGCAATTTAAATTTCCTTATGTAGAAATGTGACTTGAGGACTGTTGCCTCTTCATCCCTCCACACAGATTGACTGTTTCAGCTGGCTGTGTCCTGCTGTCCCTTGTCAGCAGGGTACAGTTAATGTTTTTTTAAAAGTCTTCATTTCAAAAAAAGTCAGTATAGACAGATTTAAAAGGAAAGATCTGATCGGGCTCACAGATTAAACATATGAAGGACAAAACAAAAAGCTGTTTGACAGCAGAAATATCTGATGACTTATGTGAGTGAAAGTATTTTTCATAGTCTTAAAAGTTTTTCCCTCACTGCCTTGGGTTACAGAAATATAAACTGTTAAGGGAGTAAGGCTGTTTGGATTTATGTCTTGATTAAAATAAGCAGCATGAACATTGACCTATTCCTTTTCCACTCCTTTCAGTCCTCTACCCAATCTAAATTAGCACATGCTGAGAATAAAAAAAATATTTATGAAAAAGTCACAAGTGCTTTATCTATTTGTCGGTTTATTTACATGTTACACCTTTACCAATGTAAGTGCACTCAAAGTGACATGGACTGAATGAGTTCTTGAACAGTCAGACATGTCTGTCACAGGCATAGCCTGGGGCCCGATGGTAGAAGGTGATGAAAAGAGAGTAATGTAAGGCCCTGAGGCCAAGAGCATTATCTTCTCCTGACTCTGACTGACACTCATTAGGCTGCACAGTGGAGAGGAGAGGCTGAAAGCTTATTAAGCCACCTGCTCAAAAGGCCCTTAATTGAATCCAAGTAATTATAGGGACCTTGCCCATTGTGATATTTTTATTCATCCTGCGGCAAACTCAATCTCTTTTGCATTTGGAACACTATTAATGTTGTCTGAACCAATGTGTAGTTCATGCACAGGCCTATGTTTCAGTATTGCTTAACTCACACGCACATACACACACAGTCCCCCAAGACATGTCCCATCACCAACACCTCGGCTACACTTTTAGTCTGTTCTCTGCTTCATTAGAAGCTAAAGGATAATAACATTAATTGCAAAGACAGTTTAGTTCTGTTGAAAATAGATTACAGGTGTAATTGTTTTACCTGAATAACCCGTAGGCAAGGAAAATTAATTAGACCTTGTATCCCAAGTCCTAATGTAGCTCATCTCATTCTTTGGCCTGATGCAGTCACATATCAGACACACCATAGACATGAAAACAGATGGTCAAACAAAGTCACTCACACCGCACGAAAACACACGTTCCAAGCCAGATGAAGGCTGACAGTGTGGAGATGTCTGCTAGTCATTAAAAATGGGAGAAGTAAAGATTGCAAATGTAAGCCAATCTATGTCCAGATGTCCTGTGGCATCGAAACCTTTCAAGAACTAATTTACACAGAACATTGCAGTCTGTATTGTGGGTGAATATGGTCAGTGAGGGCATTAGCAGTGTTATGTGTAGACCATTTTGTGGCACTGCTGTAATTGGGTGAGGCAGCATGATTATTATACTGTACAGTGTTTTGGTCATGAGGCAAGTTGTGCTTAATGGCAGACATGAACAAGCCATGCAATGCTTTGATCGCTCCTTTAAAAGAGCTCAACATTTGAAAGAAACCTTAACACATTTTCTGTTTACTGCTTTGCTTCCCCTGCCAACTAATGATGAAAAGCACAAGGGGAGTTTAAGCAATGCCATTTATTTTTATTTTTCATTAAGTAACTGATAGCAAGTGTGAATATCAAGCTGCCTTTCCTTTATTAATGCCCCAAAATAACAAGATGTCCAGTCCAAATCCAATCCGAATTTATTTCTGTAGCACATTTAAAAACAACCAAGTTGACCAAAGTTCTGTACATCACAGAATACAGAAAGTTGAATAAAAGAATAAAGTGATATAAAATTGATTCTAAAACCAATCAAACATAGACACATTGTCAATTATATATATATACGATACCAGTCAAAAGCCACACACGTCCCCATTCAGCCAAATGAGAAGGTGCGTCCAAACTTCCGACCGGCAGTGTACAGAAACACATACATATACACGTACACACATAAATAAAACACTAAAACTGCCAACTCTTATACATGTTGGTTTTTAATTGAGATTTAAAAACAGGCAGCGTGAGAGCAAGTTTAATGTGGGGGTGGGGGGCAAATCATTCCATAATTTTGGATCCATAAGAAGAGATCGTTCTGCAGACCTCACAGATCATGAC
Organism: Brachirus orientalis; assembly: GCA_016785285.1. Taxonomy (NCBI): domain Eukaryota; kingdom Metazoa; phylum Chordata; class Actinopteri; order Pleuronectiformes; family Soleidae; genus Brachirus; species Brachirus orientalis. The sequence goes on from JAFBJR010000138.1 coordinate 3,647,060, forward strand.
GGTGAATTTGGATGTAGAAGATCACTGAGGTAAGATGGGGCAAGACCATTCGAGGCTTTATAAGTAAAAAGCAGAACCTCAAAATTAATTCTAAACTAAATTGGGAGCCAGTGAAGAGATGCCAACACAGGAGTGATATGCTCTCGCTTGCGTGTTCCAGTCAGCAGACGTGCAGCAGAGTTCTGGACTAACTGCAAGCGAGAGAGGGCAGCCTGGCTGACACCAACAGAGAGGGTATTACAATAATCCAGTCTAGTTTAAATGAAAGCATGAATGAGTCTCTCAAAATGGTTAAAAGAACGGAAAGGCTTAACCTTTGCTAAAAGCCACAACTGGAAAAACTGGATTTGACCACTGAATTAAGCTGTAGATCCATTTTAAATTCTTCATCAACTTTTACACCCAGGTTAAAAGCCATTTTTTTGCAATGAGCAAGAGAATCCAGATCCACTGGGACACTGCGGACACCACTTGGTCCAAACAGTATGACCCCAGTCTTGTCCTCATTAAAACTGAGGAAGTTCCAGGCCATCCAAGCTTTAATGTCTGCCAAGTAGTCAAACAAGTGCTGTACACAACTTGGTCATTAGTTTTCAATGACATGTAGATGAAAAAGGTGAAGAAACTTACCTCTTTTTCCACATTGGCTTTTTTTAAACTGTATTTTCCTTCTGCCTGCCTAATAGGAATAAACATAGATGTGCCTGCATGAAGGATATTTTCAAAAAGTGGTCTCAGGTTTTGTGCTGCGATACAGTACACAGGACTACAGTGTTAGTGGAACACAATGATTGACAGCAGTAATCTGAGCAGCTGGTGAGGCCTGGAGCTGCCATCGTCACCATGTGATCCATGTGTTTTCTGCAGGACTCCCAAAACACTGTAAATCCCTCTTTCTACCAGAGTGGCAATATTATTCTCTGCTCTTGAGAGTGACGGAGAGAGAGGTTCAAGGATTTTATTTTATTTTTCCTTTTTTTTGCTTGCTTTAGAAGCTGTAACTTTACGTTACCACCTCCTCTTTTTGACATGGTCCTCTCCACTTTCCTCTTCCTTCTCCTTTATCCATCCTCTTTTCTACAAGCCCCTCCACTCTTTCATCTCGTTCAACCCACTGCCCATCCATGTCCTAAGCGCTGCTTTATGTCCCAATGTTGCATCAGACTGCAAGAGGCGCTATACAGTAATTAGCATCAAAAGGATGTGCATGCTCATCCGCCAGCCAGCCTGCCAGTCAGTTTCTCGCTGGCCCGCCTGCACGCCTGTCTGCCCGCCAGTGTGCTGCCAACTGCCATGCCCTATTCATGTCCAATTCATCTAAGTGTTGAATAAAAGGCGGCTTTCCTTGGGACATCCATCCCTCCACTGGCCTTTATATTTTGTGGCATGGCATTAGCATTAAAAGGAAAAGACTGCTGAGGTATGCTCAGTAGGATTGCTTGAATGTCTACCTTAGTTCTGCCACGCTGCTTTTATTCTGATTGGTAGAGTTTTCAGTGCAGGAATAATTTATGTTTCTCTACTCTTCTTTTTCACTGCAAACCTTTTTGAACTCTGATTTTTTTTTGTTTTCAACCCCTCTCATCTTTCTCCCCCTTTGTCTTTTTCCCTCTTCCTCCTTTCAGTCCTCTTTCTGCAGGTCAGACTATTTCAGTCAGTTCATTTATTAATCAAGTTTTTCAATCCCATAGTCTATAGAAATAAAAGATAAAGGATATGTTGAGTAAAAATGGCATTTATAAGCATGATATTTGACATTTTGTGAGAGTAGATGTTAATTAAAACATTTTTAAAAGTGCTCTAATGGCTCTAGTTGAGTTAGTGTAAGTTCATGACCTTTGCTTTTTAACAGCAATTGTGGAATTGGAGACAAGGAGATTAGGGAAGCTCCAGGCACAAGGAAACAACAGTGCTTTAGGTGAAAGGTTTGATGACTGTATCCATTCACACGCATTATTAATGAATCCCAAATCTCTTTTTAAATATGTCTCTGCTTTCTAGTCAATATTTAAAAAAGACTAAGGGTCCACGGCCATGCTATCATCTCTCTCTGAAAATGTAATTGGCTCATTGGTGCTTTGAGCCAAATGCTAATAGCAGTGTCCTAACATTTTTATTATTATTATTATTATAGCCTTTATCTACACACAAAAGCCCCATTGAGATTGAAAATCTCTTTTACAAGTGGATCTTGGCCAAGAAAGGAAGCAGCACATTCATCAAGGTTATAGGCAGACAAATAACTATAACAAATAACGGTAAGATTTACAGAGACATATTATGTCATATTTATAAAATATAAATACAAATTAAAAAAAAAACCACTGAATTATGTATTGTCTAAATATACATTGTACAATATCCAGCATTCAGCATTAAAACGTGGCAGTGTGATTTATTTAAAACACGCCAGATTCAAATTAATCCAACATCAATTGAAAACATTTAATGGGACCAGCTCTTTAAAATTAAACTGTTTTTGTAAAATCCTCGAAGCTGATGGAGCAGCAAAGTTAAACGCCTTCTGCTGAACATGTTGACCATGATAACAAGGGGAAAAGTTGGTTTTGGCATTTCACTCAAAACAATAAAAGTCCAATTCATGGTGATGCCACAGAAAAGCCAACAGGATCTTTAGTAGAACGTAAAAAACATAAAAACAAAGGTTAACCAAGTGAGAAAGTTCTGTTTGCAAAGTGGTGGACCGACCAATGCCACAACAGACTGTTACCATCTTCAGAACCCTGCATTTATTATAGCGTGACAAAGGAAGCAGGAAGGCCCTCACAGGCCTGCACTCTCTGCCTCCGTATCTCTGTGACAGAACATGTGATATACGGCTGCTCGCCTGTAGGTGTGCGTGCCGTCACCATAATGGAGTGGTAAAGCTGTTGGCGTTATAGATTGAGAGCGAACAGCGCCGTCCATGAATCTGCCCCTAACTGTTCTTCTGCCTTTGTGACCATAACGATCGGCTGGCTCCCCTCTGTCACCGTATTTCCTCCATCTTAGTTTAGAAGCAGAGATATATTTCTCCATAAAGGCAGACACAAAGAGAGCTCGAAAGCCATTCCTGCTCCGCTTCACAAAAGACCTCAGCCTGCTCGTTGATAAAGGCTTATGGTGAGGAGAGGAGCTGATGGCCAGGGACTGCTGGAAAGACCTATTCTCTTCACACACAAAGACCAGCTCTCACTCAGAACACTATCTGTGTCTGTGTCTGTCTCTGTGTGTGTGTGTGTGTGTGTGCGTGTGCGAGGTTGCGTGTGCCCTCTACACTTTTTGTCATCAACCTCTCTGTGTTTCCTTTTCAAACTCACGCTAACGCATACACACTCTCTTTCTTTCTTGTTAGGAGATGCTAATATAGCACACGACAAAGCCCCTGTAGACAGCTCCCAGACAAAACACTTCCTTTCTAAAGCAGTTCATTTTTATGCAGAGTCTATCTAGAGGATTGCCAAAGCAGGGTCTCTTGAAAAGCAGGATTTTCACCAGTACTCATTCATTCCTGATGTCTATTCAGCCTCCGTTCATTAGTGCAGCTGCTGATCACACTAATGTTTGAGGACATCAGGTTGGTTATTCATCGCTGTCTCTGATTCTGAATAGAACTCCCTGTCGACCTTGATAAATCAGTGACTTAGCAATATCGCCTGTCTGTGGTTTCTACCTGCAGAGAAGTGGGTGCGAGGCCGAGCCATCGACCGCGGCGAGGTCGACATCGGTACCCAGCAGAGCCAGGCCATCCCACCGGGACTGTTCTGGAGGTTTCATATGACCGTGCACCATCCAACCTACATCAAGTTCAACCTCTCCCTCTCTCACAATGCTCTGCTGGGGATCTATGGACGCAGGAACATACCACCGACACACACTCAGGTAAAAGAGGCTCCTGTTATAGCATGCTGTTCATCCAGATGGGCTTATTTGTTTCAGATACTCCAGGTCACATCCACACTAATGCACCTCTTTCCACTTTAATCTATGCTAGGGCAATGTTTTTGAGTGTTAAGGTTGAGGCCTTGCACTCTCTGCATCCCAGAGGATGAATATTTTCATGTATATTCTTGATTTTGCCAAGGGTCATTTTAATTTTTGAAATGATATTAGGTTGAAAAGTAATTATTAATTTAAAGCTGGCTGGAGTGCATAACTTCTGTTGCCACTGATGATACATTTGTGCCTCTATCTTATTTTTGGGAGCAGAAACGTTAACGTAACATACTGTGTATGTATGTCAACACAGCATTATTTGTCAAGCAATACTATGAGACCTGTCTGAAGGAGTGTTTGTGTATACGCTGGCAGTGCAGAGTGGGCAGGTCAAGAAGCATCTATCATTTATTTTCTGCAAATATTCCCTTGTTGCCTTTGCCTGCTTTGACAGAGAAGGAGTCACTTCCTGTGTGCAGTGTGCCAATGTTGCCGTGCAACACAAGATCCAAACTCATCTATACTGAGAAACACGGAGAGAATTGTGTTCGGCTGTTGGGTTTAATCAGCTATGTGTGAACTCATTTGACAATGGTCTCAATGTAACACACATTTGTATTTGGTATTTAAAAGTTTAACGCTGCAATTTTAATTTGCGAAACTGTTAAAAAAAACGTTAACTCCCTACTATCCAAATCCATCAACTCTTGTACTCTCTAACTCTGAAGTGTGCAGTGTCAGTTTTCCCAGCATGCTCACTCAACCAGTCGACAGTCCATTACTGTGAGCCACACTTTCACCAGATCTGAAAATTGGAATTGGTTGAATGCAGATTCACTGTTTTGTCTTCAGTTAAATACCTTGGACTAAAAAATGGAAAGATGTTAAGGTGATTTGGTCAGAGACAATAGTAATTTGTCAAGTTTGAAGTTTTGCTGTTAAGGACTCTATCTTTATCTAACTGATTGTAGAATTTATTTACTCCAAACGCAAGTCAAGGCTTCAGTTAAACAGGAAAAAAAAAATTCTTGTAAACCTTGTCCGTGATAACTTATTGTTAAATATGAGTGAAGCCAGTTACACAATACAGGTGTCAATAAACTGTATTTATGCTTGTTTTGTCTGACAGTTTTGCAAGAGGAAAATAATGCTTTGATCGACATCCCAGCACTGATGTCTGCTTGTTTAACAGATAGCATTTATGAGCCATGAACAAATCACTATTTTTTACTAGTTCTGACAACAGTAGCAGAAAATATGCAAATCAAAACAATTAAATTTTGAGTTCAGCTGTATTAAAATGCAGGATAAATGATGATGGGAAGGTTTTACTTGCTGAGACTCAGCATAGAAATCAGGCTGTTTTTACCAGGTGTTGACTGGGATACAACATTTACTTGCCACCTAAAAACAGAGCAAGAGGAGACTGTGGCATTTTTCCCATGTGGACAGAGAAACCACAAAGCAAAGATGCAAAAGTGGATTCTTTTTATTATTATTTTTTTTTTTTTTTACAAAGAAAAGGCCATTTCTGTTTCAGTAGACTGACCTACTCCCACAAACAACACACACACACATGCATTCTACATAGTGTAGAACAGCAGTGTGTCATGCAAGTAGCACACATAGTTGTCTCCTTTTTAAACATCATCGCACCCCTACTCTTGCCTGCATGAAGAGGACTAATTAGCTGTTTTTGACACTAGTGTGACACACAGCCCTCGGGGGGAATAAAACTCAGCGAGTGCTTGCTAGTTCAAGGAGGTCTGAGGATGAGGAGGAAAGGAGAGAGCGAAAAAGTTAAGGAGGGTGAGCGGGGAAAAAAAAAAAGCACAGAAAGGTTGAGAGAGTGATAAAATAATAGTCTGATGCATTTGAAAACCTGGGTGGTAAAGTCTGCCCATACTATTAGCAGCACATCGAGTTATCAAACCAACTGCTGTGAGTTTGACTGCTGGTGGACTGAGCTGACATGGATAACGATTTCCCTTCTATTCTTTGGGTTAATGTTTTGCAGATACCCACACACTTTAAATTGCTATTCCGCAGCTATTTGTATGTAGGCTGTGTTCCGGTAACATCCAATTGCCAGTTTCATAAAGTTCACACAGCAGCAGCCATACACCAGTGCACAGCGTTTGGCTTTAAAATTTCCATTGCTTTTATGCAGGATTTGTGATTTCCATCCTGCTCCTTTCTACCTGAATGCAATTGTTGTATTGTGATTTTGTGTTTTCAGTTCGACTTTGTGAAACTGCTGGATGGAAAGGCGCTGCCGAGATCCTTGACTGATCCCGTTTCAACTGCCAAAGCTCCCAAAGGCCTGCTGCTGAGTGGCCTCCAAGAAACAGGCTTCATCGAGTACATGGACCCCGGCACCTGGCACCTGGCTTTGTACAACGATGGACGCAACCTGGAGCAAGTGTTGCTCCACAGCAGTCCTATAGGTGAGAAAATTGAATACAGATTCAATGAATGTATTTCTCCTGAAGCTTTGACTCATGCATATAGAGTTAACACATATATCTGTCTTCCTTTTGTATTTATTTAATTTTATTTCATCTAACTAAGATGTCCCTTGAGTTTAAAATATAGGTTAACTACATGAAAAACTGAAAAAAATTTAGAAGAACACAGTTAAAATTGACAAAGGGCAGCAAATACCCAATACTAAGTCTGGCTTAGGAATAGCAATTGCACTTTGCAGTTACACAGTTTTTCATCAGTTTTGAACTCACTCAGGGAGACAAAGTCATTAAGATTTAATGTGTTCTGAAGGTTACTCCATGACCAGGGAGCAGCATGAGTGAGACAAAGTTCAGCAAAAACAACCAGTCAACCAAAATGTATTTGTATAGCAGCTTTTGTACAAATTAGTGCAAATTCAAAATGCTCCACTAAAGATTGGCCGCATGTGCAGTTCAGTGCCTGCTTCTCGGGGCTTTCCTCACCCTCTTGTTCTTTCTCCCCACTTCATCTGGTGATGTGCAGAAAACATAACGACAAAAAGTGTTTGTATGAGACTCACTGACATTTGAGTGAAACTTTTCCTCCAATAAGAGTGAGCTTAGCCTGGCAAGAGACAGCTGCTAGAAAGGGGTGGACAGCTCCCATAGTAATGACAGGGTTTGCTAACTGTAGCTCATTGCCATGACACACACGGATGGCAGTGTAAATTGAAGGATGTGAATAATGCAAGAGTACGTGGCTGAATATAGACAAGTGGGTAATTACCAGGGCAGTTTCCTCACTCCCACTTTGTCCAATGGTCCTTAAGAAAATACAGTGTTCAAATAAGAAAAAAAAATATTTAGAATTCTAGTAGCACAATCACATTAGGGTGAGGCGTGGGGTGCAATTACAAAATATTCTCTGTGATATAATCACATATATTTATAGAAGTTGTTTAGGAAAATATTTTTGTGTTCCCATTGATCTTAAATGGTATGATCTCTCTCTCCCTCTCTCTCTTTTTGAATGTAATTCAGTAAATGGCCAAGATTAGAGCATTCCAATCCCATAATTTAAATAATGTGTTTAAATAAAGTTGTATCCATTAACAGCTTTGTACTTCCAAAGCATTGTACAGCAGACTTTTTTTTATTATAGTGACAGCATTTTTAATATAATAACTGGCAGCATGTAACCGCAAAGCAGACTTTATTACAGAGCTGTCAAACATGTGTTGACACATGTGCTGTCTTAAAAGTCTGGAATACACCAGACCTACTTTGAGTCCCACATTTGGAGCTGAACATGAAATAACAGCCTTTGCAAAAGGTTTACTCTCCCTTTTTCCTCATTTCCGTGTCATGAATAATCAAAACAAATGTAATCACAAAACATGGCCTCAGAATAGTAGCTTTTAGTCTGCTAAGGTTTTCCAAATAATTAATAAGGTGATGTAGCTTGAAAGAAGAAAATAATATTAATTGGTTTGTGTCAAAGTTCATTTCACTGCCCATTTGCACCTCTAACGAGGGTTAGAAACAGACACTGCTTTCTTTTGGAGGCAGAAAATCCAGGCCGTTGAGCTACAGTACAATAAATTCTAATAAGAGACAGCACTGGAGACTCACAGTGGAGCTTTGTGGGAAGATGAGGGGGAAATGAGATGATCTCTGTCGGGAAATTGAGCTGTCCCGCAATGAATAGTAACTAGATACAAACCAAGAAAGTAAGTAAATAAGAGAATAGCAAAAGACATCATAAAATAAATAAATAAAATAAACTAAAATCAATATTATATACAGTATAACAAGGAAGAAAATATGACAGCCTGAGCACAATGAAAACAATACATGAAGAAGTGCACAAAACTGTTTGTGAAACAGGCCAACATGCTATATTAAAACCAGCTTGTAGTATTAAAAAAAGTATATGTGATTACATGAGTCAGAAAAAAACACTGTCACTGGCAATCACACTAATGATCAGCTTAATTTAAATATAAATAAATAGAACATTCAAATCTTGTGTATTTGGTCAGCTGCTAACTGAAACATATTGTCAGAAAATGTAATTTTTTCTGTTCACATGCATGCATGCACACATACACACACTGGTTTCCATGACATCAGAGGACACTGCATTGATTTGCATTCATTTGGACACCCTAAAACAAATAACCATAAATCGATAACCCTAACCCTTACCTTAACCAGTTGGACCAGGTTTTGGTCTCCCTGAGGACTACTGGTCTTTACAAAGTCAAGTGTTTATGCCAGAAAAGGTCCCAAAGAGGTAACACTCTCTCACAAACACACAGTCACACAGCTCTCAGTTACGTCTTTGTGATGCTGCTGAGTCAGACAGAAAATTGGCGGCCCATTGCTGATATACATACTGTAATATATGATTATGTGTGTACAGTCATTTATCAGGGATTGTCACTATTGGGTATAAATAGGTCACTTACATAAGATGGGTGAAAGGAAACAGTAGCTTCATTATATAGATTTAGAGTCAACGTGTAAATGATTTTTTTCCTCCATTTTGTAACAGCAGATGTTAAAATCTTTTGTTCCCTCCACCACTGTTACCAGGTTTTACCTGTGATGTTCCAAAGTGCCTGCTTAATTCTGCCATTTTGCCAACTCCACTGCAGCCTCATCCTCTTTGATTCTGATCCTGTACCCAGGCAGAGTTGTGCTTCCTCTAACATTATTAATTATGCATATTGCTATATTTCAACTGTCATTCCATGCCATGTTGTTATATTTCTTATGCAACGGCCAACAAAGAATGAAGAAGTTTCATGAAGATATCTGGAAGGTTTCTTTTGTTTTACAAATATAGAATAAATAAAAACAGTGTTTGAGTGGCAACTACATGCTCCTAGTTAGCTAAGCAGCCGTTTCTTTTTTTTTTCCCTATCGGTTCATAAAGGCCAAGGGTCATAAAGCATGGATGAAAGTTTACGGCCTCATAAAGTACAATTGGAATGCTTATTTGACCAATCAGATCGCTTGGCTGGAAGCACCCATTTTTATAATAGCATTTAACTGCGATAACTTATGGCATGAGTGATTTCTAACTGGAAAGGGTTTAGTCAGTGGAAAGAGCTGAGTGGGTGACACACACACACACACACACACACACACATACACTATACTACTGTAACAAATAAAGGCATGGCTCTAATGCTCTTCATATATTACCTGTTAATTGCCTGCAGATTATTATAGTTTAGACACTGACCTGAAATATGCAGAGCTTATATCACCGTGACAGCCCCATGAGCTTTCTGACGAATTCTTCACATCCCCTATATGACTGTAAAAGCACCAGTGTGACTTTGCAGATTAATTTTTGGTCATTGTAGGTGCCCGATACAATACTTGAGTTTGTTATTTGTTGTTTTCTTTTTCTTTTCTTTTTTTTGACGGACGAGAAAGAGATTCTCATGGGAAAAGGTTCGTGAGTTCACCTTACTGTGTGGGAGAAAAGATGATTGCCACTCCTTCACTCCATCAGTGTGACGATGACAGGTGATGGAGGTGAAAATGACTTTGGTTTCTGTAGTGATGCTCTGCTATGGAGGATAACGCTGTGCTGGCGGCTACTGGCAGGGCTTCTCTCATTAGCATTTGTCACACGTGCCTCAAGGCGCGTATCACATAATAACTGTGTGTGCATGTTTGTAAATGTGTGTGTGTGTGCCTCTGTGTGCACCCAAGCCATGCAACTGACAGATTTGTCATCCATGCTCCCCGAACAGAGTGAGCCAGGGGACTGCAGTGGTTTGACTCTGCAGCTGATGTCTGTTCGGAGGAGCCGAGCAGGACAGCTCAGGGTCAAATAAAGGATGACATTCCTGACATCCATTTTAATTACTCTATCTAGCTCAGATAGAGCTCGCCTGGCACAAGACAGCCAGTAGCACAGCTCAGATCCTTAACTCTGCCAGCCAAAATTCTTGTGTGAATACTGCTCCAAAATCTTGCATCTCCAGCATAGCCGACAGAGCTCAGCAGGTTTATATAATGCTCTAAAAGTCATAAATGCTGTCTTTCCACTACTGTCTACAATCAGAGAATGAGATCCAACATGATAGACAGATGAATGGCAGAGACCACTCAAACGAATGCAGCTAATTGCAGTTTGACAGCAAAAAAAAAGATGAAACGCTGAAAGCTACAGAAGCATATGATGAAACACTCATATCTAGATGAGACAAAGTGCGAGTAGAACAAGCATGGCATTGATCCTGAGACAGTGCAGCTACTGTAATGGCACAGTATCAACCAATCTCCACTAACTTGTGCACTCACAATGTCAGATTTTATGTTCCTCAATTTTGTTCCAAAGTGTGCCCTTGTAAACAGTTTGTTTATTAAGCCTTGATGTTTGTAAATTTGCACACAGTGTGTTTCCAACCTGTAATGCAGTATAATGTGCTTAGTGCTACTGAGTGTAAGTGAGTGCTTGGCCATTCCCCAGAGAGTGATAGCAGCTGGATCAGACTAATCTAATATAGCCCCACTGTCTGGAGAGCCATCCATTGCTTATCAGATCTCTCATTCAATAACAGAGGGCCATGCCAGTTTATGGAGTTACATATGGATTATTTCCAAGTTTGTTTGTTTTTCCCCTCTGTCTGTTTGTTTCTGATTTGTGAATGTCTGTGGTTGTGCAGACTCAATGGATGGTTGCTCCACAGACTGTAATGGAAATGGAGAGTGTGTGGCTGGACACTGCCACTGTTTTGCTGGATTCTTGGGTCCTGACTGTGCCAAAGGTAAGAAATATAAGAAAAATAAGAAATATATACAGTCATTTTTTTTCTCTTAATATAGTTATATAATTCATTTTTCTAAAATGCTCATTAGGAGTTTCTGTGAGCATTGTAGTCTTTAGCAAACAATACTCAACCTGAAGTTTGAGTACTGGTGCATGTGAAGGGGAGTATTTGCTAGTTTTATGGACAATTAAGCATCTGGTGCAGATATTTATAGCACTTTACTTTAATTGTCCTTGAGACGTGTCTAGAAATCGAGTCCACCTGTGGCTAACTGAACTGATTGGACAAAGTTTAGAAAGGTTATACACAATTCACACAGCATATCAGGATAAAAAATCAGCCCATTAAATCCAAGGTATGAAACCATTTCTAAAGCTCTGAGTGTTCCCTGGAGCATGGTGGCCTCAATCATTGTGAAATGGAGGGCATTTGAAACCACCATTCGTCGTCCTACAGTTGGTAGTCCAGCCAAAGTGAGTAAATCGGCAGGAAAGAATCCTTAGCTAGGTGAACAAAAACCCAGTGGTCACTCTAACAGAGCTTCAGAATCCCTCTGGTGAGATGATAGAGCTTGCCAGAGGGGTGACCATCTGAGCAACACTCCAACAATCAGGCATTTATGGCAAAGTGGCTACACAGAAGCCATTGTAAGTTAAAGCGGCCTGCTTTCCCAAACTTTTGTATTGTTTTTGAGAGTACGATGACAGCAATGGTCTGGTCTGATGGGACCATGAAGGGTTCAGCCAACATGGAAATGGCCAGATGAAGAAATGAATGACCCAGATCTTCGAAATTTAGGAATATTGAGGAATCACAGATTTGAGCCTCAAACGTTTTATGCACAGTTTAGGAACAATGAAGCATAAAGGAGAGAGGTTTTATAAGAAAAACACTTGACCAAGTCGCTGTCCTTATCCTTGAGCAGTTCATCCAAATCACAGACTAAAACCCCAGAGAACATCTGTAGAGAGAACTGAAAATTGGTTCATCATCATGTCATCATCTCCGGCCTGACAGAATTTGAGAGGATCTGACAAAATGAATGGGATAACTGTCCAAACAAAGTTTTTCAAAGCTTGTACACACTCACCCAAGAAGACAACCCTTATTTTATTATTACTTCCAGAGAAAATGTAAAAGCCCTGAGATCAAGGTCTAAATATTTTGTCATTAAAGATTTTGGTGTTTCACTTTGTCATAATGTATTATTCCTCAGCCTCTACAGTTTGCATGCACTGTTTATCTAGGATACATAAAACCCACCATTTCCTGCACAAAGGTTTCACATTAAAACCCCTTTAGTGCGATACTGGACTCCTCCCATCGTTTCTTCTGCTTTTTAAACATGAAACCTCTGCAGGAAGTTTTAAATTTTAGCGACAACAAATTTAACAAAGCTTGAGAATTAGCAGAGTTGAAGAAACTAAAATTAATGAGCTTCATTTTCATCTCTCTTCCCTAGTGGTTTTTCTCTGCCACTTCATCATCTGCACTCTGTTCTCTCTCCCCTGCCTATTTTTTGTTCTCTCTTTCCCTCTGTACTTTGTAATAAGACTGTAGTTGCATCTGTCTCATTGTGTAAAAACAGGTGATATGATATCACACCGTATAATTTATTTATGCTCATCATTTATTCATACTCGCTTCTCATTTTTTTCTCATTTTCTTTTTCCATTTTCTAGTACAGAGTGTTAGAATTAACAAAGGATCAAACATGCACATGCCCACATGCATGAATGCACCAAGTCCTTTGAATTATCCCAGAAAAAAAAGACATTGGTTCTGGATCATCTTTTGACTGCATTTGAAGTCTCATGCTGCCATCCAACACTAATGAAGAGGAGGGGTGTAACTCTTGGGGCATCATCAGACTCTCAGAGACTTTATTGTACCTTGCTGTCATTACGTTAACTACAGCTCTCCATCTATGCGTGGAGATCGCTCGGCTTTTCGCACTCATGCTATAAACCCCTAATGCTCTCTTTCCTAATCTTCAGTTTTCACGATTGTTTTCACGGCCTGTTCAAAGCGAATGAGGTGACATTGGGGGGATTTTCTACCATTCCTGGGTTGCCGTGGTAGCCAGGCTCAGGTGGTGCTTGAGTAAATTGAAACAGCATGAGGGATATGCTGGAGATTGTGTATGTACTGTATGTGTGTGTGTGAGAGAGAGAGGGAGAGAGTGAGAGAAAAAGAGGGAGACAAAGGCTGCTTGAGGATTTGCTGAATCCGCGCTGCAGCTGAGATAAGAGAGCGTAGCCCCACTCACAGTAGGTTACTGCGGTCTACCAGCTAATATACTGCAGAACAGTGTGTTTGCATTTGTGTACTTCTGAGTGTGTGGGTATAATCTTTGTTTGTCCTGTTGCAGACTCATGCCCCGTGTTGTGCAGCGGCAACGGCGTTTATGAGAAAGGAAGGTGTGTGTGCCTGACTGGGTGGAAGGGGGCAGAGTGTAATGTGGAAGAAGGTCAGTGTATCGACCCCACCTGCTCCAACCATGGCTCCTGCATCCAGGGAATATGCATATGCAGTCCTGCCTACAAAGGGGTTAACTGTGAGCAAGGTAAGATGTTCATGATCAGAGACACACACCTCTTAAGGGTCAGACCAAAGTAAACATACTACACTTAGACACATTTAAAATGAATAACTAGCTGTTTTTATTTATTATATTAACGGCTGTGCTAATCATTTTTCTTATAATGACAAGTGATCACATGACAAAATTCAAAAAGATCCCACATGGTGATTAAATAAAATCTAACGTAGCACTTTCACACCAGCAAATACCAACCCAGTTCCAGTTTAGGCTGTAGTTCCTGAATTAACACCAGTTAAGCAGAACAAAAGTTCCACAATCCTACATCATCAATGATGAGTGAAAAATGGAGAGGTAAACACAAGAGTGGCAACATGGCAAATCACAATAAGCTTCTGCAAGCTTTCCTTCTCTTGATTCAGAAAACACTTTCATACTGTTGTGTGAGCAATAACAGAAAGACTCATCTTTAAACTATTTTGCATACCATTGCCAGTTCAGTTTTACCAAACATTTTCAACAAAATGAAAGCATTTAGAAATATCAGTCAAGTCATACTCCAAAAAAACAATAAATGCAGAATTTGCTTCAGATGTATTCAAATAATTGCATACAGTATAAACCCTGCTCACTGCTGGCACTGACATGCATCTCAGCTAATCTACTCATAAATTGAGATTTGAGTAGTTAAGTTCACACCTGGCATTAGAATGCATCTCCACGAGTGTCCCCAGTGACCACTTGTGATCAGATCTCATTTACTTCGCTCTGTATGTAAATAAACAGATGCATCACTGCACTTAGCAAAGACCAAAAGTGTTTTTTGCTTTTTGCCATAATGACTCTGATAAACAAGGCTGTGAGTGAGTGAGTGAGTGAGTGAGTGAGTGAGTGAGTGAGTGAGTGAGTGAGTGAGTGAACCGTCTGCTTAGTATCTGCTGGATTTGTCACAAACACTTGTTCGCATTTAAAAGCAGAAACACTCTAGCACTTGTGTTCCCTGAATTCAATTTCTCTTTATTTCTGTAGCATTATTGTAAAGTATTTGCAGGATTAACAGATGTGCGGCTTCATACTGAAGAGTCGCGGCATTTAGTTGAGTACAGATGAGTATTTATAGCAGTTTTCAAAAGCAATTCGTATGTAAAACATAGCAGCATTTCCACAGCAGACACTCTCCCTGTGTGAACAATAAACAAGCAAAAGACTCACATACTACATTACAGAAAGGCACTGCTTATAGTCAACATGGCATGTCTTTTTGCAGTACAAATTTAGCAAAATATAAACAAATGTGTTATGAGATATCATAGCTCTTTTAGTTTACAGCTAATTTGGTACCTCTAAGGCCACATTATCTTTTCTGTTAACATCACCCTAGGAGAAAAAGCCCTAGGAGTTACAGCTTTCATGAAAATTTAGTTTTTGAATGAAAATAAAGCTGGAATCATAGTACAACTTAAATTTGGATTGATTTAGACAAAATAGATACTATTATATACTAAAGGACATTGAACAGGGGAGAAGTAAGAGTCATGGAGCCAAATCAAATATGACACAGTGACATCATGAAGATGGTGGTTCCACAACAAGTTTTGTCCTAAATGTCACACAGTGACCATTATCCAACCATATACCAAGATTCAAGATTCTTTAATTTCATTGTATAAGCATACAACAAAATTTCAGCTGACTATAACTCAATAAAACATTACAAATAAAAATACCAGGTTTTGGTATCATCTTGTTGTCCAAAAAAAGATGTCCTAGAGCACATGAGCTGTTCCACTAACGTGGCAAGTCACTAGATTTCCAAGTGCTGTCTTAAAAAAAAATGCATGCATTAGCCCCTTTTTCCACCAAAATTACTAGGAACTTATTTACCCGGGTAAAGAAATTCCTGGTAATCTGTGTAGTTTGCATTTCCACCGCACCTCAAACTTCTTTAGTGTTGTTGATGGCGTACTGTCAAAACCTTTAACATACTGGCAGATCGCTTGATTGTGTTTGCTTCTCAAAACCCGTTTCATGTTAATAAACAATAATAAACTAAAAAAGAATTACAGACGTGTGGAGGGAGGGTTATAAAGGTGCTTCAGTGAGATGGTGAGAGTGAAAATCAAGCTACAAAATAGTTGTTACCGACATCACTGTGAGCTGCATCAGCCAGAGACGACAACAGCAGCAGCTGTGAATCCCGCTCTGCTCACAGACAGACATGATTTTTCCCTCCTCCTCATTATTTATTAGTCTCTTTGCATCGTGCATGATGTGCATAATTCGCATCTGAATCCCAAATGCCCAGTGTGTAAAGACCTTTAGAACAATATTGTACATGCTTTCACTTCAGTGTCTCCAAAAGTCTCAAACAACTCAAGAAAAAGACGCTAGATTTGTCACTAGTTGCTTTTTTTTTTTGAAAAAGAGTCACTTTAGGGTCTGAATACTTGCTAAATATAGCGACTAAGTCACTGCGTTCACAACATGGAAACAGCTGCAAAATGTGTTCCACACAGCCCCACCCCTCCAAAGTTCCTGGTAACCTGAAAAGTCCCTGGCCGCGAGTAGGCACTAAATTTACCCGGGTAAAGGTTTGTGTGACAACACTTGTCAAGTCATCTACTTGTAGGTGTCAAATGTAACACCACCTAATAAATTAGCAAAAACAAACAAAGCCAACGACACTTAAAACACTCATGATGTCCCACGTGAACATAACCTGATGACACAGCAGTCATGTAGACCGCCCTGCTGCTGTCTCCACTCTCTGGGCCTGGGATGTTTGACCTTGAACAGCAGGGTATAGCGAAGCTAAACTGAGCCGAGCTATACGGAGCTTTGGCTCAGTGCTCAGAGCTGTAATTACACTCACTATGTGGTGTAGTGCAGACCACCATTAGACACACACACGCACACACGCACACACGCACACACACACACACACACAATCAACCCATTTCACCCCTTATCAAAGCCTCGGTTCTAAGTGTCCTATGAAGTGTAATGTTGTGGAACAGAAACAGGGATTGCAGCTAGGGTGGTTAACTCCTGGATGGGATGCAAAGAACACTGCTTTCATACTCGGTGAACTGATGATTATAATGAGACAGCCCCTCTTCAACCCCCACAACTCCACCTTGCATCCCCCCCCCCCCCCCCCCCCCCCCCCCCCCCCCCCCCCCCCCCCCCCCCCCCCCCACACACACACACACGCTTTCACTTCCTCACCTCCGACTCATCCTTGCTTTTCCGTTTGTGCCCCCCTCTCTCTCTCTCTGCAGTGGACTGTATAGACCCTCAGTGTGGCGGACACGGCGTGTGTGTGCGCGGCGAGTGTGTGTGCTCAGCAGGCTGGGCAGGAGTGAGCTGTGACGAACAGCTGCCAGCCTGTCAAGAACAGTGTTCGGGACATGGCACCTATCTCCCCGAGTCAGACACCTGCGCCTGCCAGCCCAATTGGACGGGACCAGACTGCTACACTGGTACGACCCGAGGATTACTGCTCATGCTCACAGAAAAGAAAAAGAATTACAACTGCACATTACTCGTAGCTCGCATGGTCTTGCCAGATACTAGTTCCTGGGGATTTGATTGGCATGAGGCTGAATTATTGCATTCTCTTCATGCTGTTCGTAATTGAGATTTCCCCTCATGACTCCATGACACTCCACCCCATCACCCCACCACTACCACTCAGTTTACTGTGGATTTATTCTATGGCAAAAAAGACCAGACGAGGGGAAAAACAAACACAGTTTTTCATTTTATTTTGATGCTACTTTAGTTTTAGCTTTTTCTTTCTTATTTCATAGACACTACCAGTCAAAGGTTTGGACACATTCTCATTTAATGTGGTCCAAAGGTGTGCACAACGTTTTGACTGGTAGTGTATAATTACCTGTATGGTAGTTCTAAAATCATAGAAATCGTAGCTAATAACAACAAATTTGTTTGCCAAATTTGTTCCCCTTGTCTTGTTTAAAAGACAGCAATTCTACACAGATTTAAAAGAAAAGCCTTTGTAGTGGATGAGTGAAGCGTATGCAGTGTCAGTCCTAAATTATGAAGTGCAGAATTCTGTGGTGCACAGTAAGAAAAGTGTCCTTGTCCTTGCAGTGTAAGCTGTCAGAGAAGAAAATAGCCACTGCAAGACTGACTTTCCTCTGTCCCCTCCACTTTTACCCTGTGCTGGTTTGGAGACGTATGCTTTACCATGCGCCCCAATGATTTGAAGGCAGTTGGCATGAGCTCCCTCTCTCAGGTGCATGCATGCCATATTACAGTGATATATCCCATGATAATGATAGACCATGGCTGAGTATCTGAGATATGTTGGCCTCTCTCTACCTGCTGGGCTTTTATTCAAAAGGACCAAGGAATTCTACATCCTGGTCTTGTTGAAGCATAGCTAAACTAATGTAATTCTAATAGAGAGCTGAAAACTCTAACTTTAATCCACTTTTTTCTTTCCTCTCCATGCTATGTATATTTAAATTGAAATAACTTTTTTACAGCAGCTGGATAAGTAGTCTTTGTATGCCTCCAGCACTTTGCTCTCTTTACTGATGGATGAGGCTTTGCCTCTGCAGAAAAAAAGAGTGTGTGTGTTAAATGGTGAGCGGTTCACAGAAAAGGAAATAGACAGGGATAAAAGGAGCAAAGACGTTTAAAGGGATGTTGGGAGGGAGGGGAAGAAATGCAGGAAAAAAGAAACCTGACAGTGACACTGAAGGAGAGATGAAGGAAAAAGAGAGGGTATTAACATGCTCACCAAATCTAATCAAAATATCACTAAGCCCTAATAGAGCTGATTTGCAGTCCCTGTAGTTTGAATATGCAGTCCAAATACTAATCATTTGGCTTTTATTATGAGTCTATTCACTCTTCTTTTCCTACAGGGAGCTCAGCTATTAGAGGTGGGAAAATTGTGTATTGTGAGAAAATACACAGTTCTATTTTTTGAGGTTATCATCCTCTTCTATCGCTTGTCTTTTTCGCTCACCTAAATTCAATGGCTCACCCCCAATTCAGAATTTAAAAACTTTTTCTCCCCCCTCTCTCAGTATCCCTTGTGGCTCTTTTTTACCTTTTCATTTCTTTCATCGCTCAATGCCTCCATCTGTTCCCCTCTCTCTAATTCTCTTTTCCTCTCACACATACTCGCTTTTTTTTTCACGTATGTCCCCGCCCACTTGTTTGGCAGAATTGTGCCCAGTGCCATGTGGCAGCCACGGTGTTTGCTCAGTGGGCCAGTGCCAGTGTGAGGAGGGCTGGATTGGCGCTGCGTGCGACCAGAGAGCGTGCCATCCTCGCTGCGAAGAACACGGCCAATGCCATGACGGGACCTGCATCTGCCAGCCCGGTTGGGAGGGAGAGCACTGTAACATTGGTGAGCTGTGTGTCCGTGTATGTGCATGTGTTTAATTTGTCCTTGTGATATTTTGGTATAAGATTACATGGGTAAGTAAAGACTTTTCAGTTGTTGGAATAATTTCCATTTACACCCAACTCTCACATTTTCCCCCACAGTTACTCATGACTTGGACGTAGTAGTGAAAGGTAATTTATCTTAATTCAGTATATAAATTTCAAATTGTGCTCTTCTAATATGTGTACAAATGCCAAAATGCCTTTCTCTCTCTCTCTCTCTCTCTCTCTCTCTCTCTCTCTCTCTCTCTCTGTGTGTGTGTGTATACGCGTGTGACACACCTCGTCAGATGGCTGTCCAGGGTTGTGCAGTGGGCATGGGCGCTGTACCCTGGAGCAGAGCGGTTGGCGTTGTGTCTGCCAGGCCGGATGGAGTGGGCCTGGATGCAGCGTTGTCATGGAAACTGACTGCAGTGATGGAACAGACAATGACGGAGGTGACACTCCAACATCATCTATCATTTTCTATCTCTTTTTCCTCTTTCTTAACTCTGTCACTTATGTCTTTCTGGCAGATTTTCCATTCCCTTCTATTACTTCTCCTGTTTGTCCTGCCAAAAACATCTGCCTTGCTGTTCCTCCCACTCCTCTCCCGTCTGTTGTCCCAGTCCTGCTGAGTCTCCTTTAGACTACTGGTGGATGTTATTTTATGGAATATGTATTAGATTGTGTTAGTGTGAGCACATGAATACTGCAAGTGTTTTTTTCAGATGTTTCTCTTGTCACCGTTAAATGTCTAATATGTATATCACTTGCTGGAATAAATGTGTTGGGGGGAGGTTACGCTTTATCAAGTGAGGCACCATGAAATGGGGCCTTTGTATCAGTTATTAGCCATCACAGGTTAATAATAATACCATTAACTTTGTATAAATATTAATATTATATTACTGACTTTACTTAATGAAGTTCTTTGGGGCACCACCCTTCAAAAGAAGGGAAAAAAATAGACAAGAGAGAGAGAGAAAGAGAGAGAGTACATGTCTGTGTGTACAGACCAAATGGCTAGGTCAGGCAGAGATAGACCAGTGTTTCCCAACCCTGATCCTCGATCGGGGAACACTGCCCTGCATGTTTTAGATGTTGCCCTGCTGGTTCAAATGAATGGGTCATTGTCAGGTATTTGCGGAGCTTAATGACGAGCTGACCATTTGAATCAGGTGCGTTGGAGCAGGGCAGTGTTCCGCGAGGACCAGGGTTGGGAACCACTGAGATAGACTACAAATCAAGATGGCAGTTGACAAAGAAACTACAACAAGATGGTGGAGTCAAAGATGGCCACTTCTCGAACGTATGGCTGCAGTGTTTCTTTGTTAAGGCCACTTTTGTAGGATGGGGTGCCAGGTTAGATGAGAGGTTAGTAGCATGCACGTCTAGAACTGAAAGCTAGAAAGAATGGACATCGTTAACATCATGTTTACCTAAATCTAGATAAAACAACACTTTGTGTAAACAAGTAAGGTTAAATAGTCTGTGCTTAGTCAAGTCGTGTCATGCTATGCTAGGCTCAGTTACATTATCATGTCCTTGAAAGATGCAAGAAGTGTCCCTTTGAGGTGTTGTCCATTGGTCCAGAAACTGTAATTTGTAGTTGTGTCTGGTGTTGGTTGCTCAGGTTCCTCCTCACAAAGTTAGCCTTTGGAGCTAACTAGGCCCTAAGTCCTTGGCTGATCCTTAGGCAGGCTCTTGTGTCACTGCCTCTGATGAGAGGAGATCGGGCTGCTTCGAACTTGGAGATCAGCAGAGAGGGTTCTCTTGCTGCTAGGAGCTTGTTTAGCTCTGAAGGACCTTCATTTGAAGAGCAGTTGAGTGTGTTCTTCCTCCACACAGGAGGACTGGGGAGAAAAGGGGAGTCAGCTTCGTCCTCCTGAGAGGACCAGAGCGAGAAGAGATTATGTCCTCTTTGCAGAGAGGACCAAAGGAAAAAAAGAGAAGGAGATGCTTTCCTCCTCCCAGGAGGACCAGAGGGAAAAGAAAAAGATGGAGGGAAACATGGTTTTTGTAATGTTAGTGACATGTGGGGTCAAATGTCACAAAGTGACCACCGAAGTGGGTTTTACACTGATGTGTGAAAGATAAGGTATCCTGAAAGACTAGTTTAAGGATACCAAGAATTTTGTGGACCTTTGTGGTCCACCACATGGCACTTTTATGGTCTCCATCCAGGATGCATGTTGGCTCCATCTTGACTGAGCTGATCCCCAGCAAAAGGCTCTCAGAGAAAAAATTTAAATGTTTAAACACAGCAAACCATCCTGAACAGATTTCTGCTTTATTGGGTCTGTGGTGTGTGGTGACAGATGAGAGTTACAGTATGTGTCACTCAGCCTCAGTGCTGTTTTCTCTCCTCAGGTGTAGAGACATGAAAGGAACATCTTTGCAATAGCAGGGGCAATGTTCATTACAACAATTTCCTATCACTTTCAGTTTCATCTACAGCTGGCTGCAGTGCATAACAAGTTTTAAAATACTGTGCAATATTGCACTGCTTTCAGCTGTCCCTATTTACACTGAAACTCCATCAAATACCCATTATGGGCATGTCTGTTAAACTAGTGCAGTAATTTATCATTCACTGAAAGCAAGGTAGTATCATATTTGTTTGGAGGAAAAACCGCTTTTGTATTTTGTGTCTGTGCAGTGTTTCGCTTGGTTGCTTCTGCATGAATTTTAAGGGGCCAATGCTCAAATTTCACATCATGCATTAGTATTCACAATGAAAGATATCCACTTCAATTTGCACTTTCTACACTGCACACAATTGACTGGGTTTAGGATGAAATAAACCTCACACACCGGAAAAAACACATATTTTTTGATGATGTTGAATATTGTGATGACAATATCCTATGTATAAACAAATAAACAAATAAAGCTGTTTGTTTTGATATGTATTGATATACTGTAAATAATCAGAAAATATGACATATTTAAAAGCAGTATTTATATATATATATTTTTTTTTATTTAATCTTCATTTATACAGATTATCACATAGAGACTCAGAAATGAACAGACAATAAAACAAAATACATTCAAGTTCAAGTAAAAGCAGATAAACATACTTAAAACAGGAACAGGTTTCCATATAGTCTGTCACTAGTGCTCTTAAAATATGTCTGAAATCCTCTTGTGGGATAAAGTTGGATAGTTTTAGATCCTGCTTTAATGTACTCTAGGTTGAAGGAGCACAGTAAGAGACTGCCTTTTTTGCAGAGCTCAGTACATACTGAGGGAACACTAAGCGTAATGAAGGCCTGGGAGCGCAGGCTCTGACTTAACTGACATGTGTGACATGTAGGAGGATGAATAATTTGGCAGCAAACCACAAAAGGATTCGTAAATGGAGATGTGCCAGTGCAGTAGTCTACCTGGTGAAGCTTCCTGTTGCAGTGGAATATCATTCACCTCCTTCCCTTCATTTGTTGGAGAACCTCTGAAGCCTTAGTTAGCATCAACTGAAAAAGAACTCAAAAGTTGTACTGTATATTTTGTGCATGGTGAGTTTTTGTAAAAACATTATGGTCCATAGTTACTGACCCAGATAAAGTGATATATAAATATCATATAAAAATGGCCTTATTGTTTTATCTAGATATGCAATCCCCTAATGTAAATGACTACATTTTAAAAAATGAGGACATGTTATAATGTTAGGCTGAGGTTAGGGTCAGTGGTAAGGGTTAGGATTACGTCAGGTGTAAATGAAGGTAATTCAGTACAGTGTCCCCTGAGGTCATGGAAACCAGTGTTTGTATGTGTATGTGTGTGTGTGTGTGAGAGAGAGAGAGAGAGAGAGAGAGAAGGAAATAGATGAAATAGTTAAGTACACTTTTACCATCACATTCATTGCGTTATTCTTTTAATAGATATCATAAAAGGATCGTAACACGCATTGTTGTTTATCTTTAATGAGGTATGTAGTCTTTTACCATTAAAAAAAAGCTGTTCATAAATACATTAAATGAATGTCAACAACAATGATTATAAATGAAGCTGTCACAGCTTAAAGGAGTAGAATATCAATACTTCTTCATTCTGTTATAGGAGAAATAAGACCCTGCAGTCTTGTTATCACTTCTTACATTGAAATCACTGCACCAAGTAAAGACATAGTCCACACATGACCCCCTGTCTGTAAAACTGCAGTTTGTTTTTAAATAAAGAACAAACAGATTCTCATAAGTGAGCTGCAGAGGATTCAGTCCTACATTGAATGGACTTACTGTACGCCGTGTATCTCTCTTTGTATTTATAGACTGAGGTAGAGGTTGAAGTGGTGAGTGGGTGGATGATATATACTGTAGGTATATAAACTATGTACATATATGGAAAAATAAATGTAAATTGAGCTATGATAAGCAGTATGTATATCAAATTTTGATGAACTTCCTCAAGTGTTGGTAATGGTTTAATGTAAGTGTGATTATGCCCGGGAACAACTTACCCACAAAAGTCCACAGAGATGTTTTCTTCCACCTATGTGTGCAGATTTTCAAATAGCATTTCTACCACACAATTCAGCCATCTGCCTTAATTTGCAGATATATTGTAAGCTCTCGTAGCCTTCTCTCAGAGCAATTTCTCTCTCTCTCTTTGAAGATAGACAGAGATGGAAAAATGCAATCACAAATAATCAAAGAATAAAGAGGAACTTTGAAGATATTTTCAATTATTCTGCCTGAATAGGAGTGACTATTACATGTGTTGTTCTTCCCCTTGGACAAAACAACACTCACTATGAAGTGAAATCAGTGGCACATACACATATTACTATTCATGACATGTTCCAAATCTACATTTTTGCTATGTTTCTTGCTGTGTGCTCTTTAACAGCGATGGCTGCTTAATAAGCTACAAAAGTGTTGTTTTTAATAACAATGATATTTGAAATTCAAGTGCTTTCAAGGTGAAGTATGAAATCTTATGGAAATCAACTATTGTACTACTCTGCCCTTGTAGGTGGAGGTTACAATAGAATTCTGTTGGCCTTTCATTCCCTCCTCTGTGGTCAGATGAATTTAAATGTCAGCAGTGTTTCCTGCCTTTTCAGAAACAGGCTTGAAATGGGAAACACAAATGCCAGTCTGACTCCTATTACCTGCTGTCTTGGCTTGCATCCATGACTTGCTGTTTACACTGGACTTTTATGGATCACATTCAAATAACACTGGTGATTCTGCTCTGATTTATAGTAATAGATGCTATAATTGTGCACTGATGGCTCCCAATGAATTGCATTTGATTGATACTCAGGATAATGGTGATACATATTCGGTTTATTTTTGTAGATTAGATCAGTTTCTCACTTGCCAGTAGTGCGGTTGATGCTAATAGATTTACATTATTAACGATGTAAATTCAACTTCCCTAATAAATCATTATATGGGATTGCGTCTAAATTTATAGTTCTGTGAAAAAGGCGTAGTGCACCACGAGCTTTGTTGTTTTTCTGTCAAATTCTGTGATCATTAGTATTTAGTATTAGAATGATCTGAGTGAGAGTTGATTATAAATTTATTAGCAAACTGTCAATGAGTTTAACTCATAAAACATGTATGTGACGCTCAAGCATGTCTTGAATAAAGCTGCCGTTTGGCATACACAGGTTCCGCTCCAGGGTCATGCTATTGTTCCAGTCTAAGGGTCGGACACACTAAATACTTAACACTTGAACCAACAGAAGCTGTTCTTTTTCTGTCTGAAAAAAAAAGTTGGTATTTTACATTTGTATACATGTTTCCCATTTTTATGGACATGTTCCAAGACAGTGATTGAGAAATAATTATACTGTATGGTCATTATAGCATTTCTAAAACAACACATCTAAGGGTGGCCTAAGACTTTTGCACAGTGCTGTATATTTAGTTTTATTTTAAACATTTTTCAACTTCCTGTACTTTTCAGATGGCCTGATGGACTGTGTCGACCCTGACTGCTGTGAGCAGCTGAGCTGTGGCTCTGACCCCCTGTGTCACGGCTCTGCCGACCCATTGGCATTGTTGCAGCAGAGCCCGCTGGCCCCCACCACACCCCTCTTGCCCACCAGCACGCACACACACAGCTTTTACCGGCGCATACACTTCCTTCTTGGCAAGACAGCTACACACACACTCCCTGGAGATGTGCCCTTTGATACCAGGTATGTGCTTATTTACTCTTTTTTGTGCCTCAGTCTGAATGCTTTTATGTACTGTATTTGCTCTGTGTGTCTGTGTCCTTGGCATATCCTCCTTGTTAAAAGATATAAGGTGTCAATAATGAGGTCAATGTGTCTGCATTAATGCATGCATCCTTTGAAACAAGTTTTTTATTCAAAGACATTGTCCATTTTCGTGTGAATGGGGCTTCTTGAGTTCACATGCCTTCGCATCCGTTTCCCTGGAAATAAGCAGTCACATGGCATCCCATTGTCACCCACTATCAGTGTCACAAATGTAGAGTATTTGTTTGTTAGATATTAATGCTTAATGTGTCATCCATAAAGGTGTCACCATAAATTTTCCAGTGTCCTCTCACTGCCATCTAACAGTAAAAATGCATCTTGCCAGCCTGATGACGACCTAGAAAAGCTCCTTTAGGAAAACAAGAGCTGAGGCTTCCGTGAGAATATGACAAAGTGCTTTTTTTTCACAGGTTCATTTGCGGGAAAAACAAATACATTAATTATCTGGACATTTTAAAGGAGAAATCAATGGCAGCTTTCAGAGTGGGAGTAACTAACAGGGTGATTGTAGCCTCTTAAAGTGATCTCACTGTCCTTTATTCCTCCTCTGTTATAACAGATAGGCTCCATTAATGAATCTTCGTACTTCTGTGTGTGCGACACATGTGTCTGTCAAAGTCTGCATTCATATGCCCTGCTCAGCCATTATTACAGGGTTTAGCAGTGTGTTTGACACTACACCGGCGAAAGTGAGATACATATTTCAAAATAGCAGAATTGTGACTGATAGTTTAAGGGCTACGTAGAAAGCAGCACAGCCCTATTGCTGCAGGTGCCACTGTCACTGTAATATAAACATGATGTTGAAGGTTTGTTTCTAATATGACAGGCTGTTGAAAGGTTTAACTGTGGGTAAAGCTATATTTATGGCCCCTGTATCTTGGCAATCTCTAGCAGATTTCTCTGTGCTGAAGAAGGGAACTGTACTGAGCAGAATAAATGCAGTTGGCTTTTCAGCATGTACAAGGTTGTTTGGCTCGTGCATTGCAGTATGCATTTGTCTTCAAACAAAGATTATGTTCTCCATCAGTGTTAACTTGTCATTTTTTCCCTCTCTTTGTCAATCTCTTTTGCTCATGCTCTGTATTTTGCCAGCCGGGTATCAGTAATCAGAGGTAGCATTGCTCTGCAAGACGGCTCACCTCTGGTCGGTGTCAACATCACTTTCCCACAGCATCCAGAGTACGGATACACTATCAGTAGGCAGGATGGAAGGTACAGTCAACAACACAAACTACACATATGTCTAATTTTCTTGTCTTTTTTCTAGTCTTACTAACACTTGTTTTACTCTAGCTTCGACTTGGTGACCTTGGGTGCGATGTCTTTGACGTTGATGTTCCAGCGCCCGCCCTTCCTCCCACAAACACGCACCATCTGGACACCGTACAACAACTTCCTTGTTCTGGATCAGGTGACCCTGTCCAGGGAGGAAGCTCAGGCTCCTAAGTGTGACATCAGGAGTGTTTTGAGTCCCTACCCACTCGTCCTGCCCTACCCTCTTCCCAGATACATGGGTGCATGTGCTGAAAAGGGACCAGCTGTACCTGAGCTACAGGTACTGCCATCTTTGTAGTGTTTACCCTATTCATTTCATTAGTTCTAAAGAAGCACTAAACTCAATATACTGTTAAGGCTAATGGGACTCGCACTCCAATTATATTTTGATAAACACGTGAGTCTTAGTTCAGCTTCTCCAGTATATTTGTTTTTTGTTTTGTGTTATTTTTCCTCTCACTTTAACACCATTCTCTCTCACATACACATATGCAGCCAAGCTGTGGCCAAGTCTTTCATTACTTGGTTGCTTGTCACTCCCTCTTCACAACCATAGGCTGTGTATAAAAATGGACATAGTCTTGTTGGTTGGATGGTTACATACACACTCCTGCCGTGAATCCTCATTATTCACAATTTGCTTGGTGCCAGGATAGTTTTTATAACCATACATTTACAGACATCGCCTATTGGATGATACTAGCTGTCAATCACATGGTGTCCACTCATATGTTCCGTTCTTTATCATCTATTTTTCTCTAAATGGGTACATAATAACAAAATTGACATCATGTGCTATTGAGGAAGATCTGAAACTAGCAACTGAGACCATTAACTCCTCAGGAAAATGTTTACAGACGTTCCTTTTGCAACCAACTGCTACTTCCATCCTACTTCCTGTGCTTCTCCTTTCAAACTAGAAGACAATGTCCATTTTTATATACAGTATATGTTTGCAACAAAATGGGAAGTGATGCCTTTAATCTATAGACAACTGCACACCGAAAATGACCCTCAGTTGTGTTTGTATCTTCTAACACATGACGCATAGAATGTATATATGAGGTTTGAACTATCATATAAGTTAAATGCTTTGCTAAATATGACTTTCAAATTACTCTGTTCCACTCATCGCTCTGTCTTGCTCCTCAGTCATACGCCCTGATCATGCTTGCTGGCTCAGCTAATGCTGGAATCACAAGCCTGTTAGGTGTGAGTCTGCCATTGCAGTGTTTTCCAGCAGTTGATCCCAGCCTCTCAGTAGACTCAGAAATGCGCTCACCTGTGTGCACTGACAGCAGTGAGTCCTCACCCCCTGCTTTTAACCTTCTCTCATTGGCTAAAAAATTGAGGCTTGTTCAAGAGCTTTAGAGGGGAATATTACTGCACTGCTGATGAGTCTGGAGCACAGAAGCCTTTTGATAGCACCTCCCCATATTAAGACGTCTTGGCGCAGTGGAAGAAAACAATTACTAACTTCCCAGTATTTAAATGTCACTTGTCCCTCAGGCACTTTCAGTCATGAATCAAGATGCTGGGCAAATAAAAGGGTAAAATCCTGTACACACACTTTTATTTATACCAGTAGTTCACACAAATAATTTAGAGTATGGTTCCCTACCATAATATCATGATCAAACAAAACATATATATTTTTTTTAATAATAAAGACATATCTTTAACGTTTTCTCAAAGTGCACAGCTTTGCTGTTTATTTTGCTCTCGCTTGCTCAGCAGTAACACTGTCATGTGCTCTATTCAGACAGAGAGCAAAAGCTTTTTTTTCACATGCAGGTGTCTGTGAGGTGTCACTAAGGGTGTCACCAGCTCCATGAGCACATGTACTTTTCAATAAACGTGAAGAGAAGCCTCATTTTTCACCTGTTTGATTGCACTTGAATGACATGTTTTACCCAAACACTTCACTGTTTTAAGTAACGGGGAGTATATCTGGTCCTCCCATCTAAGGCTGAACAATTAATTGTTCAAATAGTTTTTTTTTATTATTACAAAATTAAACACACAACGATTGAATTAAGAATACATAATAGATACATGGCATTGAAATATACCAGAGGTCAAAACTGGGCTTTTATTGCCCACTTCCTCCATATGCTACCACCATAGTCTGATTTAATTCTGTGGGAAACATTGTATTTACATGTCAGACAAAAAGAAAGATATTCAGACTCCATTTGTAACAGCTCAGCACAGCAACAAACCAACCCAACCTTGCAGGATTTTGCAAATGTGGCCCTGTTCATATTTACATGATGCAAATCTGAATGGAGCTAAATAAAATTAGCAAAATGCAAATGTGTGCTTCATCCATATACATCCTCCCCACAAAGGCAAATTAGGTATTCCGAAAGTCAGGTGTTGAGGTTAGACTTGTGATTATATATAGTTTTTATCCATAAATATGCCTCTAAATATTTGTCACAGTGACAAATGTGGAGTTTTTTTCAGATCCAACTTAAATTCTTGGAGCACAGGCAGTTGTTTTCTTGTTGCCTGGACACACGATAGACTGCAGAAAATGTCATTTCCAAATGTGCTGTGGTCACACTAACCTTTGATGGCAGAGGAAAGGAAGCAGATTTTTTTTTATTATTCGTTCTCATTACGAATTTCTGCAGAACATCCTATTTACTTCAATTTTCAGCCTCATTTTACAAAATCAGATGGACAGATTTGTGAAATGATGGAACATTTTATTCTCTATACAAATAACACCTCAAGATGAAGCGGCACCAATCAAATAAATGGAAAGAAAAGAACTGAGTGTTCACACTGAGCTTAGCAAAGTAATAATGCTTTCACAAATATGAGTTCTATTTTTTTTTTTATCAATTTACAAAATGAAAAGTGAGCTTACAGAAAAAAATCAAAATCAAATTAATATGTCATTTGACCACCCTTTGCCTTCCAACCAGCATAATTTCAGTTTCAAATTTAGGGAATTTATAGGAATATAGTCAGGTGTATGGTAACTCATTATACCAAACAGGTGATAATGATTATCATTTTAGGGAGGTTGAAACACACTCATTAACTGAAACAGAAAAAGCTGTGCAGGAGGCTTAAAACTAGATTTAAAACTGGTTGAGGAACAGCCAGACTTGGGTGAGGGTGTGGAGGGTTGTTTCATGTCACAGGTCATACGTCATGGCAAGACTGAGTACAGCAACAAGACGCAGGTTGGTTATACTGCATCAGAAAGGTCTCTTCTCCCAGGCAAAGATTTCAAAGTAGAATGAGGTTTCAAAATGTGCTGCTCAAGCTCTTTTGAAGAAGCACAGATAAACAGGCAATGCTGAGGTCTGCAGATGCAGCAGACGGCCAGGAAAACAGTGTGGCAGGTGAAAGACACATCACGCTTACTTCCCTTCAAAACTGGAAGATGTCCAGCAGTATTCATATAAGAATTGTGGCCAAAAAGTATACCTAAGATTGCAACCAAGGCCAATTGATTCAACTATGCCTGGAAACAGAAGAAGTGGGGTGCAGCAAAATGGCAGCTGCTGCTTTTGACGGATGAGTCAAAATTTTAAATATTTGGCTGTAGAAGAAGGCAGTTTGTTTGCTGAAGGGCCGGATAGCAGTACGATAATGACTCTCTGTATTGTAAACTGAGTTGGAGAGTTGGCCAGGTTTAATGGTGTCTTTAATGCTGAGAATACAAACAGATAAGTATCCATCATGCAATACCATCAGGGAGGTGTCTGAATGGCCCACCTCAAAATATAAGCCAATATCATTAAGAGCCATCTTCACCATACAGAAGAACAATCAGCTCTGGAAGTGATGGTATGGCCCTCAGAGAGCGCCGTGCTCAATGTCATTGAGTGTGTCTGGGGTTCTATGAAGGGACATAACGATTTAGGGCAGTCGACATCCTCAGATGATCTGTGGTTATTTGTCCTTCTTGCCAGGTTCTTTCAAAAGGTGTGTGCGAGTGTACCTAGAAGAACTGATGCTCGTAAATTTATATTTGTGAAAGCATTCTTACTTACAGCATTTTTCCACACATACCTTTAACTTTTGCTCGGTATAGTATGTCTAAATTTAACAGGGAAAACTGTGCAATCAAATAGCAATATTACAGTGGGTGAATGAATGTTTCCTCCAGCACTGTATTATTGCTCATTCAAGATGGTATATGGTGTTTTATTTGTCGGAATGTCAGGTATGAAATAATATAGAATATTGTCTTACCTATTCTGTGTAAGAAAACCTTATTGTGACAGATAATACCACTGCGACTTTATTTCCATCACAATATGACCTCAGCTAATGGTTGTTTTGGTTAATCTGAAATCTGTTTTCATGATTAATACATACACATTTTTATTTTTGTTTGCATTTGGCAGAATGTCAAATCAATTCCAAAATAGTCTAATGCATCAGATAGAGCTATCTTATGCACCACATTTAAGCATGTAAAAGCAAAGGTTTGGAGTGTCTGATTAAAAAAAATGACTAAGTACTATTATTTCAAATTTCTCTCCACTCTCGTTAAATAATAAAACTAGTTCTTGCTTGAAATGATCCTTCACCAAAAGAAGTAAAGGTGCGTCATCATTACTATAACACCTGCTTGGTGCTCTTCCTACACCATGCTGTGTGAGCTATTTTTCCCCATACCTGCCAATATCACTTAATTTGTTAGCCTTATTATGTTAACAAATGCTAGGCAACAATAAAGCAACCTTTTTGTCCTTGAATTACTATCTCCTATATCTTTGTTTCTCACTCTACTCTCCTTCTTGTTCTCCCCAGGCAGTACAGGAAGAAGTTTCAATTCCAGGAGGCTTTGTGAAGCTGAACTATTTGAGCACCCGTGCTGCAGGCTATCTTTCTGTGCTGCGTATCCTCCTCACACCTCCATCCCCTTCATCCCCGGTCTCCCCACTGGGAGGTCTATCCAAGGTGCATGTCCGTGCATCGGTCCAGGGAAGATTGTACCAGCGTTGGTATCCCGCTGGGCCTGGCCTGGTACACAGGCTGGTGTGGAACAAGACTGATGTTTATGGCCAGGAGGTCTGGGGCCTCACTCATGCAACAGGTATGTGGGGTGTGTGGGTTTCAATCATTCCCATAATCATAAATAAGATTAAAAAAATTGCTTTTGCAGACCCAGGTTCACGACCGGTCAGAACAAGGGCCTTTCTGCATGGAGTTTGCATGTTCTCCTCGTGTGTATGTGGGTTTTCTCCAGGTTCTCCTGTTTCTTCCCACAGTCCAAAAACAATGGGAGGTTAATAAATTGACCGTAGGTGTGAATGTCAGAGTGAATGGTTGTCCGTCTCTATGTGTGGTGGACTGTGACCTGTCCAGGGTGTACCCCACCTTTCGGCACCAGAACCCCCCACGACCCTCATGTGGAGGATAAAGCGGTAGAAGATGAAGGACTGAATGAATGAAAAAATAATAAAAAGAAAACCAACATCTGGGCTGTTTTTAAGCTAAATTTGTTGTACCAGTCATTTCATGTTACTCTCCATATAACCACAACCTTTTGTTTTTGAGCACCTTTTTTTTTTTAAAAATATTTCATATTTCATTTGAACAGGTTAAATAAAATATTTTATTTAACCTTTGAACAGGGCTCATGTATTTCTTGTATTTATCAGGAGTTTATAATAGCTAATATAGCTATTATAAACTCCTGATAAATACAAGAAAATAATTAAATAAATTGCATTAATAACTTCTATATCTCAAACCACTGAAATAAGATCAAGTGAGAATTCCTTATTGAAATCCAACAATACAGGTAAAATAAACATTTGTAATAGCGCTCACATATTTAAATAACTGCTTCACACAAAACACTGAATGGAAGTCTGTTGGCTGGATGCTGTAAATAATTAACAATTCAATAGATAATCAATTAACTGTTACTGGACAGTTTCCTATTCAGACACTGAAGATTTTGATCGTCTCATTAAATATCACTTGGAATATTTGGGTTTAGATACTTTTTGCTGAATTAGACACCTTTTATATCTAAAACGTTTGATTATGATGTTAAAACTGATTGCACAGTTTAATTGGGATATAAGATTTACACCATCCATGTTCATGTTGATCCCCTTAAGCCTTTCTTTCACAATGTTATTGTCTTGCCCACGGGAACAGGGTTTTCATGGAATAACTGAGAATCAACTTACGATACAAGAGAACTGCATTATTTGCCTTTTTAAAACACTGGAGAGAATAGTGTTCGCTCAATACCTGCACCCAGTCGTGTTTATTGTGACACAACACCAGCTCTCAGGAAAAATATCTGTGTCTTTACCGGCGTTTTGCTACTACCATGTCTTTCTCGACAAGGACTAAACTTGTTTAGAAGTTGTTGTCTGTTGCCTTTTTAAATAGTGGTTTCACAACAGCGGATTTCCCAGAATGCAACAAAGTTCTCCTTAAAATTTTGCACCACCCTTACAAGGCCTTGGGGACTGACAGAAGAGAAGACTAAAGTTGTTTTGAAAGGAGGAATGGCAGGATGCGTGGCTTTACAAATATACTGGAGCCTAACTCGCTGTAAGAATACCATCTGCAGTGGCAGGGAGAACGTCTCGGCAGTTTTGACAGACTCTGGTTCTGTAAGGACAAGTCTGTGCATATGCTTAAGACAAATCTATGCATTTCACATGTGTAGAGTTTTTGTTCCCCCACTGCCTTCTCCCATCCATACAAAATATATACTGTATATATAACACTGTTGTTATACAGTATATATTACTGTTCTTGCACTTTTGTTTCTTTCTGGCAAAATGTAATTTCTAAAAAAAGTCATAAAGGCTTTGACTTCTGATCTTTCTATTGGTTATATGAGAGATAATGTTTCCACTGTCTGTGTTCAGCGCTTTTCTTTGTGGAAGGTTGTAGACAAAGACTGGTGCTGAGGCAGAGAGCTTTCCAATAAGCACTGGGATGTAGCAGGCCTACCAGGAGCTTTGTCCACTCGAGTGGATGGTCTCTACACAGATTGCATCTCTCCTTCTCTAGACCTCCTCCTGATCCATCTCCATCCACTTCTCCTTATCTGCTAGAGCTGCATTTCATCTGCTCCAGCTCTCTCAAATTTTCTCAACTCAAATGCCCGTGTTTTCTTATTTACCCTGCTTTTCTAAGCCACCTCGCCCTCTGTTCATTTTACCCCAATCCCTTACCTAATGTCTTCCTCACCCCTCATAAGGGTTTTCAGTTTTTCTGCTCTCTTTACTCTCCTTAAAGTCTCTTTACTTCTCCTCCCTGCTCGTTTATTCCTCCTTTCTCTCTGATCTTCTGATGTCACCTCTCCCCTGTCTTGCACTGCCCTTCTTCTTTCTTCTCTTTTTTTTTCCCCTTGGATCCTTCCCCTTAATGGTTCTCATTGCTTTGTGAGCACACTGACACACGTGCGCACACGCATACACACATGCAAACATCTGTGTATAGGTGTATACACGTATTCCATGTGCACATACATTGTCAGTGGAAAGGAGATCATGCTCTGTTTGCTGGGGTGAACACATTGCCTCAGGCTTCAGCAAAGGGGAATGAAAGCTTTCACCTGTGAGATAGTGAGTGTGCATTTTCTATAGTGAGCCTGGGTATTGTTTGTGAGAGAGAGTGTATGTGTGTGCCGGTGTGTCATTTTTTTTCTGATATAGCTACAGTAATATTCAGTTGTGAAGTGGTTCTCCAAACACTGACACTTTCCCTTTGAGATTGCTTTGCCCGTTTTGCCCTGGAAAAGCTTTGTTTCTCAAATGAAGTCAGCTGTATTGTGGAATAAAAAAAAGAAAAAAACAGGACAATGTCCCTATTGATGGAAGTTTATTTATGGCAACTTTTGATGCATTTTCATAAGGTTGGATTGGTTTCCAGGTCATGAAACAAATTTCTCAGGGGGTTGCAATGTGAATGTAAGGGTCACAAATTGCACATTACTTCTAATGTGTCATATTTGAAGAACTAAGCTTTTATTTTAGGAAAGTGTATTTGATGTATAGTATATACATAAAGCCTGTCTACGCAAGTAATGCTTCAGTATGCATTTACACTGCACGTTTTTTTGTCCTTTTAAAAACACGGGATCGCAAGAGCTTTGGGCGCATTTAATAGAAACAAATGGGCCTTTTCAATGACCTTTAGAGAGAGTTCCTGGAATAAGAACTTTTGTCCAGCACTATAAGCTTTTTTTTTTCTCTGTCAGAATCCCCAGGGTCCCAAATTACCTATTATTTTCTCTCCCCAATCACTTCATCGATTGTATACATTGAGTTGGAGAATAAGTGGCCCCGGTGTTCCTTCTGAGATTTCCTCTCCTGTGTTTGTGCACAATGTGAGCACAAACTTCTTATGTATTCCACTATCACTACTGTTCTTAAGGCTGACTCTGCTCCCCAGTTCCCCTTCAGTGCCTATCAATTTAGGGTCATGCTGGTTTACAACAAAGCAAGTTTGAGAGATCAGTGTCAACAGTGACTGACAACTACAACTTTCCTTCTACAGCTTCTTCGTCAGTTGTGTCATGCTCTTTTCCTTGTTCATATTAGCAATCTTACATCGTATTAAAATTGAGTTAACTGTATCTGACTGCTCTGAATTGCACAGCATGTTTTACTGTTTAATGCATGCTTAAGAGTATTTCTCACATTTAAGTTGAAAACATTAATGTGGTGTTTAAAACACCTCTGAGTTGCTTTAGGAACCTTGAACTTGGCAGGCAACCAAATCAAATATTTATCGTTTGAATAAATGCTTCTCACAAAACTCCTCTTATTGAACATTATATACAAATAAATTATCCAACCACTGAGTGTAATTTAAAAAGAGGCCAAGCAAAGGGATGAGCCCACAGAGAGTTCTGCCATTCTTTTGAACATTACATTTCTTACATCTTATCAAAGTCATTTTCAAACTCAGCAGACCGTTATCTTCATTTAAAAAGCACTGATAAAACCACCAGACATTACCTAACAGCATCAAGTTTGTGAGTAGTTCATTGTTCAAGGACAAGCCAAGAAATCTGAAAAGTAGAGGAAAAGTTTTGGTGACAATATAAGTGTAGTGTTTGCAGTGTGACTGCTGCTCCATGTGGCAAAGGTCTGCAACCTTTAATCAGTTATTCATCTGTATGACTCAATTAATCACTATAACTTTTGATAATAGATCAATTATTTATTTAGATGATTCCAGCTCCTTAAGTATATATACAGTACATTCTGGTTTTACGGAATAAATCAATTAGTCAAGCTTATAATAATCGACAGACTAGTCAGTGCTGAAAATAATATGTAGTTATAACTAATTGTAACTTCAAACAAATGTAGCATTACCACATTTTAAAAGTACTATATTATAATTTTGCTTGGGAAATTTACAAATGTCTTATCGGCAAAATATGCTTACATTATCAGTTATGATATTATTATAATACATATTTTTCATACATATGATTTTGCTTACTGTCTACTGGTGGTAGAAATCAGATAGAAGCCAGATAGAAGCACCAGAATGATGGCGTCTAGGGCTGCAATTGCTGCAATTTTTTTAATTATTAAAAACAAGCTTTTTGATTTTTCAGCTTCATAAATGTGAATATTTTTGGTTGGTTTCTTTGCTCCATATAACAAAGCAATTATTAAAACTGTGGATAAAGCAGGACATTTAAGAACATCATGTTTGGGGAAACACTGATCAAGCACCCGATTAATCGAGAAATAACAGATTAACAGATTATGAATATAATCATTAGTTGCAGCCCTGATGG
The DNA here is from genome assembly GCA_016785285.1 of Brachirus orientalis. Lineage (NCBI taxonomy): Eukaryota > Metazoa > Chordata > Actinopteri > Pleuronectiformes > Soleidae > Brachirus > Brachirus orientalis. The sequence goes on from JAFBJR010000138.1 coordinate 3,683,481, forward strand.
AGTGTGCGACCTTGTCATACAACCAACAGTCTTCTACAACAGGCTGTTGATTTTGTACAAACATTTATTTCTGCATGTAACGTGCCTCGTAGAGTGACGTGGAAGCTCAGCATTCTTGTGTGGTTACAACGTTTTTCAGAGCCCCTATAACTTTGTCATCTGCTGCCTTTAAACATTTTTCCAAGAAGTGGTAAATCACTGTTGCAAGTAGAAACATATTTAATCCTGCCAAGCCGAAAAAGCTGTTGATTGTTGTTGCACAGTGTATCATTACAACTAAGAGGCCACACATCTAAGTCTAGGGCTCCTGTATGAAGCTGGACTCCCCCTGATTAATCCTCCACTTTTCACTGAACTCTCTCAAATAAACACACACACACTCACTGATGAGATTTTGCTATGGGCCTTTAATCTGTTTCACCACTCAATACCATATAGTCTGAAAGCAACGGGGAGTATGTTTGTGTTTTCCTGTCAGTACAAATACCAACGCATTGTTATTATTCTGTGCATATGGTGTTCTGCAGCGCACAGATTTTACTGTGCATAACACCAGCCCTCGCATGTGCCTGTGTGTTTGTGTTTCAGTATCTGTTGGCTATGAATATGAGTCGTGTCCAGGTGTTATCCACTGGGAGAGGAGGACAGCTCTGATGCAAGGATTTGAACTGGTCCCATCAAACCTGGGAGGCTGGTCGCTGGACAAGCACCACACCCTCAACATACACAGTGGTGAGTACGCAGTGTGCTGATATAAGTGAACTTTTTTCCTGGAGAAATGTTGGGATGTAGCATTCTCTGAGTCTTATTATCAGTTCAACAAATGTTATTTTGTTGACTTTACTCAACATAATATCACAAAAAGGAATTACAATTGTTGACTGTGATGTGAAGAGAGCAAAGGTGCAGGAGTCCAGGTTAGACTGGATTGTGCATTGCAACTTTGAGATTTGTGATGTGTTTGCAATGCAAGTTTTTGCATTCAGAAATTGACAGACCCATTGGATGCTTTCAGCTGTCAGTCACTCTGGTATCCATTCATATGTGCCCTGCTTTATCCTCCATATTCCTTTTAAATGGTAACATAATTTACAAAACTGACATTAAGCTGTATTGGAGAAGACCTGAAACTAGCGATTGAGACCATTAACTTCTCCATAAAATGCTAACTGTTGTTGTAAATCAAGGGAAAAGTAGGTCCATTTTCCTACAGACTTTGATTGAAACAAAATCCTCTTCCAACCAGCAGAGTCTACCCTGGTCTGTAACTGCTACTTCTGTCCCTACATTCCAGGTTTCACTTCAGATAGCATAACTTTCTCAATTTGTATATGCTGGTGGTTATGAGGCAACTTCATATTATAAATAACTTACTGTATGTACAAATTACACGAAAATCTGATGAAATCTAAAGTAGTTAACATCAAATGTATGTTGTGCAGGAACAACAGTAATCCCTCAAAAACATCATTTATGAGCCTCCGAGTGTGTGTGGCAGTGTATTTATTTTGCAGACACAGTACCTTCTGTCTACATTTTCTTATTTTCTTCCCTTTTTTTGCTGTGTTCAGGTTATTTCTGGGCTGCCACCTTCGGGCAGTCCAAATGTAGCACTGAGCCACTGACAAAGAGAGGTGTGAGGGTGGCACTAGAAAGAAACATGGTGACGTGGTTGCATGGCTGTATTTGTCTCTTTCCTCTACCTTCTGTCTCTGTCAGAGATGTATGAAGAGCCATCTGTGTCTATTTGACTGAAGGCAGGGCTAAGCCACAAATAGAAGCACACAAACACACATGCACACCCACAGCAGAGATGCCCCAGTGGACATGAGGGAGTGTGCACTTTAGCTACAATCACACAAAATCTGGCAAGGCAGCACTCTTCCTCTTGGTTGTGCAGAGGCATGAAACACTCAGAAAATGATGTTTTGCTCTCACTAAAACTCACCCACCATTCACTCTCAAATGCTCAGTCACTGCTACCCACACTCTCTCTCTCTCTCTTACATCAGCACCTGGCAAATCTTGCATATGCCTTTAATTTAGCTTATTACACTAAATGTACAATGCTTAAAACTCGGTTTGAATAAACCTAGTTTTGGCGAGACACACCAGTCATTGTTTTCTGATATTTGACAATGCCCCCACCATGCTCAAGTCACTGCATGATGCAGTAAAAGTGGGTGACTCCCAACCACCCACTTAGAGAGCAGTGAGAGGCAAATCATAAAACCTTGAAAATCTGTCATGTGAAATAATCAGAACTGTTCTTCAGCAGAAAATTGTGTGTTCGTGTAGGAGCCCATCACTCATAGTAATAACAGGCTTCAAGGTATTTATTGCATTCTCCTCACACACACCCCCCCCCCCCCCCCCCCCCCCCCCCCCCCCCCCCCCCCCCAACCCCAGGAATCCTTCACAAGGGAAATGGAGAAAACGTCTTCCTCTCCCAGCAGCCTCCTGTCATCAGCTCTGTAATGGGGAATGGTTTCTACCGCAGCGTCCCCTGTGGTCCAAGCTGCAACGGAGCAGCCCGAGACATGATGCTGTTTGCGCCCGTGGCACTGGCATGTGGCCCCGATGGCTCTCTCTATGTGGGGGACTTCAACTTCATCCGCAGGGTCCATCCAGATGGATACACCAGAACCATACTTGAGCTCAAGTGAGAGCCATGATCTTCTTGCATGTTTGCATGGGATAAGATTAGTGTGAGGTCTTAGTAAGGGTCTCCCACAGTGGGAAGAAGTGGTATTTTCTGCATTGGACTGACTTGTGCACAATTAAAACTGAATCATCATAGCTGGCATTGGTGTGGATAAAATTAGCGCTGGTTGGCATCAGTGGTTGTGATCTTTTTGAGCTAAACACACTTTGAAGTTTGTGTTTTTGAGTGTGAGGTTCAAACATCACTTCTCATCTATCACTTTTTGATAAAAGAGAAGCAGAAAGTCTGCTGTGAAACAAAGATTTTATTTTATTTTTTTCTGTGGATTAAGATGATGATATCTCCTACTGCGCTGCAGGCACTAAGTTCTATATTTCTGTATTTTCTCAAGTGTGGAATCTCGATGGGATTGCACAGTCATTTGTCCTGCAATATGTTCTTATGTAACTTAACTCTCTCATTCTCTGTTATTATCTTATCTCTGATATTATTTCTGGTTTAGACAGAGTTTTCATAGTGTCTCTATTTGATACTTTGCCAATCCTGTGGAAGAAGATGTTAAAAAGCTTCCTGTTTAAGTTGATTTTTATTGTGAAACAGTCTAGTTGTCTGAATCAGTCTTGTTATCACTTTTTACAAAATTGAAGTGACTCTTAAATAATTGGCTTCTTTTCTCTTCTCTTCTCTTCTCTCCTTTGTGGCCATTTATGAAGAAACCGGGACACCAGACACAGGTGAGAATTGGTGATCAACACATTTATTGTCGTGAACAAAAGGTGCACTTTATTTTGATTTGTGCTCTATAACAGACACACACATAGACTCCACCACAGCTCCTCTTATACTCACCTTTGCAATCAGATCTTCAAATCAACTCCTCATTTATATTTTATTAGGTGATATTAAATTTGCAAATTGGAAATGGGCCAAAATGTCAAGGATATCCTGTATCAGCGCATTACCAGAAATCTGTTTGGATGATGCAGTGATTCAACCACTTCCTGAATTAGATTAAATGCCTTGAGGCCTATTTGGCCTCAATGTTGTCCCCAGCACTTGATGTTGATGTGTGACCCTGAGTGGTCATGACACACACTATGTAAGTTATATTTCTAATCTAGATTTAAACCTGTCAGATCATCTTCTATCAAAATGCTATAATTAAGCAAAATAAAATGTGTTAGTGTGGATGTAGCTGAAAAATATTGGCTAAATCTTCAAAATAGATCAAACCAGGCCTCCCAGAGACAAGGTTGAAATTTCCAGCTTCTGTCCTTCCAAATGGAGGTACTGTAGATAATACTGTACATTAAAAAACCCCACTGATGTTAGCATATAGCAACTGGATTCATCTTACGGCACTTCAGATTCCCTCACGTCACCCTGGAGACTTTTGCTTCCTGCTTCTTCATTTTTCTCTCCAGCAGCTTTTTACTGTTAGCAGCACATTAGTGTTTCTCTTTTATTCTATACTATTGTTCTCCCAAGTCAAATACATTAATTATTCATCCATATTCAGCTTTCAAAGCTTTTCACTCCACATTCTTCCCATCAAAGTGCCTATCAGCCCAACACGGCTTCAAAACAAGGTGCTCTCCGAAGGGAGACAATATGGGATGTACTAACAGTAAAATCATTGTCTATTCTTTCCCTTCAGTAGGTTGAGCGAGGATCATCTTCAGATAGAGAAAGACGTCCTCTACAATATTGTCTGAGTGCCCAGACGATCAATTCACAGACACTTAGGTTCAGCCAGAACACATTTATGAGCACTGTTTAGTTATTTTGTGTGGAGGGAACAGGGGAGACGTGGAGGGGAAGCATTGTTTGGGTTGTGGTTGTTATTGTTGTTCAGTTTATTCAACTCTGTTTAAATGTATTGGCATCTAATTGGGAAAAAAAAAAGACAGGTAAAGTGATTTGTAATCACTTTTATCCACCATGCAATGCTTGTGGTAACTCCAAGAGGCTTAACAAATATAATATACTGCACAGAGATGCAGCACATTGTAGAACACGGTGAATAACTCTCTTAGGATCAAGCTTAAATTATGTATGTGCAGTTCAGTGCAGAGGTCTGTAAACAGTTATGCACTTAATGGACCCGATGACTGACAGCACCCTTGCCTCAGTTGTTTTTTTTTGTTTTTTTTTTCTAGGTTATCAGGAGTTTTTGTCTGACACCAAAAAGGACGCTTTCTCTTCAGAGTCTAAAGGTTATTGGCGGCAGAAGAGTCTCACAGTGTACAATTGTTCTCCATTCTGAAAACATAATTAATGAAAGACTTTTTTTTCCAGTGTACATCAGCTGAAAAAGGGAGAAAAGAAAACATGTTCTTCGAGGTGTTTTTGTTTTTAATGGCAGGAGACCTTTGACCAGACCCAGATGACAGTGGATTTCATATAATAGAAAGATTGCCGGCATCTCTGTTAGTTGTCGTGTAGACAGTGCAAAGTTTAACTCATTCTCACTTTTTTTTTTTTTTTCCAGTCACAGTCTCAAAAATTCAACAAAGTAACCTGACAAAGCAGTTTTTCTGTAATTAATGAACTGCCAACTGTTACGTATAGAAGCGAGGCGAGTGTTCTCTGTAGATCTCCATGTGCACATTGTTGGCACTCTTCCTACGCAATGAACAGCAAATATTTAGCTCACAGTCAGTATGAGGCTAAATGAAGTCAGTGTTCATGGTGTGCCAACTTAAGCCTGAGGCTTATCCCTGGATTCAAGTGGTAGCCAATCTATGGTGTCGCCTCTGAAATGTGGTTTTGTTTCTTTTTCTTGAACAACTTCATACCCCACCAGGAGCATTTCAGAGGCAGAGCGATCTATCCCTTTAGTTTTTTTCCACTTGTTCAATGGGTCATTTTTCCTTTTGCCTTGGAGTTTCTACATTGTGTCCATGGTGGTAGTGTGTGATTTCTGGCCTAGTGCCACTGATGATGATTCAGTGGTGGTATATACTGTATGATTTGGAGTCTGCAGGTTGGTGTTTTATTTTAAAAATGGACTGGGGTCTTTCTGACATTTCTCAGTGAGGTCCTGCCAATCCTGATGTGCTCTGTGCAGCTGAACACAGTTTCTGTCAACTTATTTTCACCTAGAGTACATAGAGTACGTGTCAGGTTTATGCAGGCTGTTCTATTCACATAAGAGTGGAAGGGAAAAAAATGTTTGGCATATCATCTTATTCCTTACAAGGGCACCGCTTTTCTCACGAAAAGGTGTTTTCTACCTTCACATCGTTTAAAAATATGTAAAGATCACCCCAGTTTGACTTCACTGCATATACAGTAATTGTGTTGGCAGGCACATGCAAGGAACATATCACTCTCTGGTTTAATGCTTCGAATATATGAGCTTATTAATTTCTTTCCCCCAACAAACTTACTGAAGAATGCACAGAATGCAATTATCACCTAGAACTATAATTCAGCTGCTGTGGCTGCAGCCATCTGTACTATTTAAATTAGAAGACATTAATCATGTTGTTCCAGCTCAGGCACAAGTGTACTCGTGGAGTTTCTCGCACTAATGCTATTCACTGGAATGACCTGATTGCTACTAAATACCTTGACTTCAACTAATGGTGTTGTCAATTCATGAATACGGAGTAAAATTTAAATTTTCCAAAATAGGCTGATCTTATTGCCAGTATACAGTGTGTTCAAACAGATGGATGCTACTACACGCAGTTTGTGCCTTTTTTTGGTAAACAAGAATAAAAGAAAAAAAAAAGAACTAACTAACTTAATACACCTTCTCCTACTAGCACCAGCCCTGCTCACAAGTATTATCTGGCCATGGATCCAAGGGGGGAGGTTCTGTACGTGTCGGACACCAGCAGTCGCAGAGTGTACCGAGTGAGGAACCTTGGTCAGCCAAAAGACCCATCACGTAACCTCGAGGTAGTGGCTGGGACAGGAGAGCAGTGTCTCCCTTTTGACCAGAGCCACTGTGGAGAAGGCAGGAAGGCTGCTGAAGCTGCACTCAATAATCCTCGAGGTAGGAAAACAAACAAAAAACAAACAAAACAAACAAACAAACAAACAAACAAACAAACAAAAAAATCATTACATCTGATTTTCTTTCTTTCACTTCACAGTTACACAGTATACACTGTTGAACTTAAAACCACTACTTTTGATGAATCTCAATTATTTTCTGTTGTATTGCCAATTGCAGTGCTGTAGATATTAACCATTAACAGATCTGTGTGTCACAGGCAAAGCCTTGGTATACTCCTTATACGGACATCAGGCTTTTAAAAATGTGTTTTTCTGTCTTCTTATGTGTTGTTGAGTCAAAGTTATGATTAATTTTATTTTGCTAAAAAAAAGAAACTGAAGTAGCCATAAATATGCAGAACTCAAAATAGACATTTCATTTTATTTTCCTTCATTAAAACATGCCAAGCGAACTTTGAAGCATGACATATTTCCAAATTTTACAAATTAAATCCAATTGTAAAAATTTGGAGTACTATATAGTTGGTAAAAATAAAAAATAAAAAAAATACTTTCATCAGATTTTGAAAAAAAGGATATAAGTCACTCTTAACATAGTAACAGGAACAAAGCAGTCTAAATGCTCTGTGTTCTAAGAATTAATATACAAGGAATTTACTGTGGTGTTTTGCTGCAATAACAAACACAGTTGGAAGAAAATATGAATGAAGAAAAAAAGGCTGAGGATGCTTTTCAGAAGTTTCAGGAGAGAACAGATGTGCAAGGGATGTTAGCATTACTGTAACACACAGTGTCTTTGAGAAGATATGGTGCAGATGGTGTGGTGATGGTGGTCTCTAAATTTACTGATAAGGACTGAAGCAGAGGGGGGATAAGAGGTTCTGGTCTAGATGGACTGTAGCCGACTTCAACAGGGGGGTGACTCATTTTGTAGCTGGGATGGGAGTCAGCTGCAGTCTTCCCTGCATGCCTCAGGGTCATGTATACGCTGCAGTTTGCCTTTGGTGAGGATGGACTCATTGATGGCAGTGGAGAAATGCACATCGTTGTTGTTGGCAGGTTCATGTTCTGTTGTACTCTCTTTGTTTAGGGCTGGTTTTTTTTTTTTTTTTTTTTTTTTTTTTTTACCACTTGAGGTTGTGAGTGATAATGATGCCCAGGACATGGAAGCCCTGCAGGGTGATGGAGGAGGTTGGGATATTGCTGTCCAAAAGTTTTTCCAGTGTCTTCAGTGCCTTTAGTTTTCCCACCTGCATCAGTTCAGCAGATGGTCAATCCCCAGTTAGTTAACTCATCTCCACTACAGATGAGTTACATGAAGGTGTAGTCGTATGGGAACTTCAGGAGCTTCACAGACTGGTGACTGGAGGTGCAGCTGTTGGTGCACAGGGAGAAGAGAGGGGGAGAGAGAACACAGCCTCAGGTGGAACTGGTGCTGAGGGTCAGTGAAATGTTTTCCCTGTCAGTATGATACACCTGCAGGTGGAGTCAGGAAAACTCAGCTGGAAGAGTGATATCATGTTAATAATGCATACATGGTTATAGCATATAAATAATCCACTGCCTCTCATTTCCATTTCTGTCGTGATACGTTAACTGTGGAACACACTGGTATCTATTATATAATTCATTCATTGGGATATTCTAATTTCTGTGCAAAATTCATCTCTCTGCAAGTGAGGGAGGCACCTCATTAAGGCTGCTGCTTATGACTTGCGGTGTTCACTCGCTACTGTCTCCCATCAGCAAAGACCGATAATTCAAGTTTAATACCTTTGCCAAAATTAGTTAAAACACAATAAACAAGTAAAAAGTCAGTTTTGTGGTGACAGATCTAGCATTTTGTATTGTTTTCAAAAATGCAGGTATTTCAGATCATGCAATTCAATATATTCAGTCTTTACCAGGTAATACAGGGAAGTAGTTTGAAAATTGTTAAAGGGCACAAACTATATGCTAATCACTTTTGCCTACTCTGCTTTGAACATTGTTCTCATTTAAGTGCAATATATAAATAATTAAATGGGAGTGTGTGTGTGTGTGCGTGTGTGTGCGTGTGTGATTTTTTTTTTCAGAGCTGCACTGTGCTTACATTTTACTTAAGCGAGACAAAATGTTGTGCTCTAATATTCACTCAAAAACAGAAGTACCGATGTGTTCCTAAAAGGGTATAAATGCTTGTTGTTGGAGCCATACCTTTTAAAAAGTTTTGTACAATACCTTTTGTACAATACCTGTGAAAATCCATTTTCGTACCTTATTCAACTTTACCACTTTAGGTGGAATGTAGTAACATATTTGTCCACACAATAATTTTCTTTTTTGCCTGAAGAAACACTCCTGGGGTAAAATTGCATACATAGACATAAAATGTGCAGTGATAATGCAAATAACTTGAGCATATTTATTTTTTCTTTTTCTTTTTTTCTTTTTAAAAGGAATAGATGCATGCGTGCCCTTGGCCTAAACAAATGGTACAAATGTGTTCCTGATTGTCAAAGGTTTTATTTCTGGCATCTCCAAGCACAATACTGTACTTGTGAGGGAACAATCTCCAAATGTGTACCAACAGGTACAGAAATGTTCTTGTTTTGTACCCATATTTTTGACTCTGTATATGTAATCAAGATAATGTAGACTACAGTAGATATTAGTATCTCCAAAATCCCTTTGCAAAATGTCATTTTTGTGAGAAGTTGGTATTTTAATATTTTAAAAAAAGCTAATTTTTTTACTCATATTCAGAAATATTGATTCACTCCAGGCTGACTGTCTGTCGTGAGTTATATGTAATTTACTGATAATTAGATAGAAAACATGGGGGACCACTATGTTGCCAGCAAAAGACAATTATAGCACAAACCCATGGTGATTAAATTTGCTCTCTTATTTATATTGCTAAAAGTCTTTATTATTCAAATGCCTATTCAAGTCTCCCACAAATGTTAATGTTATGGCTGCGCTAAAATACAGTAATTTAAAGCTTTGTTTCCCATAATTTATACAATTACACGTTCACTGTAAGCCCTTAGATGCTGCACCATTGAAAACATTTTGTTGAAGGCGGCTGAGAAACTCCACATCACATTAGTTTGATAGAAACATTCTGGTTGTGCCTTTTTCTACTTCTTGACCTTTCATGAACATTTTATAACCCCAAAGGCATCATTTGTTTTCTTTTTCAGTCATCAACTTCAGTGACTTTTGCTACTCAAGGTTACTTTAAAAGACAATTATGCAATATTTGTCATGTTATTTGCCTTTAAAAGGCAACAAAGTTGCTTTTGTGTTAATAATGGTTCCTGTTCGGTATAAGGTATAAGGACACAGCAGTAGCAGCATTCTGGTCAGGATACAAGTGTTTTTTCTCAGCACTGGTTTGGTGTCATAACAAGCATTCCTATATGGGGAAAAAAACATGATAGATAACAAGGTCAGATAAATGTTATTCTTTTAATTGTGTTTGCTCTGAATCTTGGAACTGCATCTAACTGGCAAATAATAAGCAAGACTTGTATAAGTGTGGACTTATATGTGTGGATTATATAATTTCCCTATTAACATTATACTGTGCAATATTTTTTTACTTGTTGAGTTTAAAAAATAAGTAGTTTGCAAAATGTTGACTTTACAACAAGAAAATTACCTCTCACAATCTAGACCTTTCATGCAGGAGATAGTTTGTAATTTCACAGCAGGAAAAGCAGGAAGTATGGCCCATAAAACCAGTAATTATGGTTTCAATCTGTTCAGGTTCCAGTTATGCATGCTGGCTTACTGTCATGTCTTACACATCAATAGAAAAGGCCATTAAAAATGTTGTGCTTATCTTGCTTTAATTAATCAAAAAAAGGGTGGGGGTGTTATGTTACTTTTGTAGTCCACTGACTGCTCACCGCATGTAGAGCCCAGGAAATGGAACAGTCTATTCTTAGTTGGACTGACTGACTCATCCATCCAGAAAGCCTAAATTACAAAAAAACCTTAGAAAATGCATCAAATATTAGATTTGTTTGCCTCTCATGATCATTTACAGCAACACTGTCCCACAATATTTTGCCTAAATACCATACAGCCTCAGGTAATTAAACCCTGAGCTCTGTATTCATGTTACTATGATCAGTCAGTCAAGAAGAATTATACCGAGGAACAAGGTGAGCATGGCTTCACCTGCATTGCAGGAGAAAATGCCACATGTAAGGACTAAATTCAACCAAATTAGGCCTGTCATGTGAAGCTTTTCGATAATCCAAAGTAGATTCAGCTCTGATTCCCTGCTAGTTCTTGCCCCGTTTATGTTATTTGAATTAATGCGCATACATTTCAATAAGCCTGGAGTGTCGATTTAAATGAGTTAATCACACTGACCTTTGTTTGTTGCTGACAGGAGTGGATTCCAGCAATGTGTCTTCTTTGTTGTTGTACTACATTTATTTACTTTCTTCTGGCCTGCCTGTTAGCAGAACTGTAGATGTTTCATTCATTACCCCACTTCATATTTTCCTTATTCTCCTTTGCCTGTTTGGTTATAAATATATAAGTAGCACTTGTACAGTGGCTTTGAAAGCAAGGAAAAGTAGCTTACACCTCGAACACATTCTTCAAGCAAAGGTCAAAATAATCATTTGAGAAAACAACCCTAATGATCTATCCACCTTAACTTGGCAATCTATATGTATTGGCTACATTGTATTGTATGTTAACATTGTATTGTGTATTCACATTGTATGTTGGCTACATTTGCTCCTTACAGTCCAAATGTGTTTTTACAGAGTAAAACTACAGTTCTAATGTTGCATGAACTAAGGTTCTTACAGCAGCTGAGCTACTGTACCTGCAGAGAACTAGTTTTCTATTTTTACCTCTTTGGCCTCCTGTTCTGTCTCACACTATTTATTACAAGATATGTCTATATGAATAGCAAGCCTTAATTCAGTAGTGGTGATGTTCAGGTTGGCCACAAATAGAAATTATCCCTTGTCCCCTCTTTCCTGACGTATTACTGTGCCGAGCGCTGAATAACACAGTTGTGATAATTAGACCGGACCCAAAGCTTTTGTTTCAAATATCAAATGAATTGACAAGTTAACAAGGATTGAAAAACAGTGTATATTTTAACATTTTAAAAATTGTATAAAACAAGTGGTTTTTATCAAGGAGACATATCCTATCATTTGGCACATATCTATAAACGTAAGGAACGTCTGTCTGTCTGACTGTTAATCGCATAACTGTCCAACAGGTTGTTTGACAGGCTTCAAACACTTGACTTACTGAGGGCACCAGTGTGTGCAGTGTTTGGATGAGAGATGCAAGAGACCCACAGTGTGAAACAGTGTTACCTAGCCATTCTCGAATTCCATGTATTAAATACTGAAAACCATTTTTGGCACCAAAACCTATTTCAGTATTTCAGGCAGGAACTAATGTTGCAATTTTAAATTAAAGCCTCTTGATATCTCTTTACCTATATATTCTTTAAAATTAAATCTAGGAAAGGATTTGCCTCGAAAAGGAGTGAGTACATTTCGTATAAATCAGTATAAAGCTTTGTTTATGTTATATCTACTTAACTAATGATTTAGTTGGATTTATTTAATTTAGCAAAATTACAAACAGCATGAAATGAAAATTAAAAGCCTTTATATTCATTTACTCATTTGTAAGAGCTGTTGGGGCCCATGTGCAGTACCTTCACAGTCCACCAGGGGTCTGTGGCCCTCACTTTGGGAGTCTCTGGAGCCAAACCCAGCTGACACCGTGTGAGAGGAAGAGCACATTTTGGACAGGTCATCTGCCTATCGCAGCACCTAGATGGACTGTATATTTTATTATTTAAAATGTAAATTGTGAATGACAATTGCAGATTGAACCATCAAATGTGGTGTCCACAACACAGTGGAGAAGTAAATATAATTTGATTAAATATAAAAAGAAAAGAAAAAAAGGAAAATCTCCAAAAGCCAATAAAATGAGCAGAACACTGTGAGAAACATACACGCAGTAAATGTATATAACACACTGGCAACTCAGATGGGGAAAGGAGACGATATATATACACACAAGGACTAATTAACTGTACACACATACAGTCGGTGATTCAGAAACACAATGAGAAGAACAAACAAGTGAAGTAAAAACATAACAAAGACACACACACACACACACACAACCATCTCAGGAGACCACAGCAAATGGTTTGGAAAGAAGAAAATATCTAGCAAGTGACACTTTATTAAGTGCACATAACACCTAAATGGAGTGGTTGGTGAGTTATATACTATATACTTTACAGTGAGGAGCAGTGATGAACATGAATATAGGAGAAAAGATTAACGCTGGCACGAGGTCAGGGAGGAGGGAACAACATTGTCTCTCTTTTGTCGGTGTGATCATGGTGTCCATAGATTAGCTAATGAGAGCTGTTGTAGTTTCTGCAGAACATCAGCTTAATTCTGGGTAACACTTAACGTTACAGTAGCAATATGATAACAGTGTGGTGAGTAATAGTATGATTTCTATAGTAATAGCTTGGCAATAACAGTTGAAAATGTGTGTCGGATGTAGGGAGGATGATTTTGACGTTGGAAATTACATGGTTTGTCTGTGATATGATCTATATTTTACCACACTCTTACCTTTGTTATTGCCAAGCTGGAAACCATACCATAATATTACCTCCCTAATAAAAAATTATTACCATACTGTTAACATGTTGTTACTTTGCCGTAATGTTAAGTAACAACAAATTATATATGGATGGAAACCCTCCTTCCGATAGTTTATCTACTTTTCAATATTTTGATGTTTTGCTTCTTTGTTAAGGGACTCTGAATCCATCATGGATGTAATTAAGTTTGTGTACTAGTTTGTTTTGAGTGTCAAATACTGCATCTGTTATTTTCCCCACAGGTTATAAAGATACATATATATCAGTACCCTTTTTTTGTTTCTTTTTCCTCCAGCCAGCGTCTGTGGAATCGGGTCACCGTATAGCTGACATCATATGATGTAGTCTGGAAAAGCCTGGAAAAGGAAATAATCACTTTACTGCCCTCACCAATCACACCCACACACACCTCTTAGTCCACAGGTTGCACAGGAGATTTAGCCACAGGGCTGTCACTCAAGCTATACCCACAGTCCTACATGGCCTCTCCTGTCACTCACACTCTGCTTGCTCGTGCAGTGCAGTCTGATATTGGAGGCAGACAGCCAGTCAATATGGAGCACAATAAACAAATGTAGTGCAGAAGTAACTCCACTCTTTACATGTCGCTGGCTCTAAATATAAAGTAGCTTCAAATTGGACAGCAGATCTGTTATTTCTCCCTTAGCTTTTGTAGTTGAGAGAAAAGAGGAAAAGAAAAAGATCAGAGTAAAACAAGGTTAGACTGGATTCCTGTTAGAATTTGACGGACGTTTCTAAGACTGTTTTCCCAGCACATGTGCCACTTTTACTTAAGAACAGGGCAGCATCTCTGTAATAGATTGTTCTGTCCCATGACTCCTTTTCTAACAGTCAAGTATTTTATACTCTTTGACTTACTGCACTTCAGACTCTCTTCGGTGACCGTTGTGTCATAAAGGCTCTGAAGATTTCCGCATGAAGTCTCGGGTTCCCTGTCATCCATCTGCCTCCTCGCACCCTCTTACTAATGGTAATGAGTGGTAGACTTCACAGAGAAATATCTGCGCTTTCTTTTTTATCATTTTTGAAGCTCTGTCTCTGTCGGATTCCGCTGCACTGATCTTGTTTTGTGTCCTCTTTTGAGCTCGGCACTCAAAATTAGAACCTTCCTTCATTTTCTCCTCTCCCTCCTCTTGTCTCTCCGATGAATCATCCCTGTGTCCTACTGTTGACGTAGCTGCATTCGGCCTGCTGTGACACACAATGTTGTTACAACACAGCAAACAGTTGTTACGTAGTAATCCATACTTTCCATTTAGCCAACAGTGTTGCACTATTGAGCACACTGTTGTTGCCCAATTTTATAGTCTCTCCAAAGCTTAAGATGCAGGGATTATCTTGTGTCCTTCAACGCTCACTTATGAATACAAGATCTGGGGCATTGTTTAGAGTTGGCTCCACATGCAGCTCTGCAGTCAATTAGCATGGTAAATAAACGGCCTTGTTCCATTTAGGAAGGATTCCATGTCTGACATGAAAGAGTCTCCAGTCTCACAGGACCCAAGAGCTTTAGCTTTGAATCTCTGTATTTGGTCTGTTCATAACATTGACATTGGGTGAATAATAATGGTTGCATGAATGTTAAAAACATCTCTTTGTTTAATGTGTCAGTTTGGACAGAGGACATTACACTGATTCCAGTGAAGGAGAGTTTAGGTTGTTGTTTGCAATGTGCAGGTCTTATCTGTTTTTTGTTGACTCGTCCCAAACAGCAAAGCTGACATCCACAGAGAGGGGTGTGTGTGTGCACATGGTAGTGTTTGTGCTTGCCGTGTTTGTTCTCTCACACTGACCCACAGGGGGCAGACTAATGCCCTTATCAGAAGCTGACATGCTGCCACCACATTTCTCCCTCCCGCCCAATGGTCTCTCTCTCTCTCTCTCTCTCTCTCTCTCTCTCTCTCTCTCTCTCTCTCACACTCCATTTCTTTTCTCTTCTCCTCTGCTTTTTCCCGTCTCTTTCTTCATCTCCATATCTTCCCAACACTGACAGACACAACACATTTGTCTGCATCTCACGCAGCCTCGGAGCTACTACACGCCATCCGAGTTGAGCCGGCAGGGCCAGAGTGACAAATGAAGCAGTATGTGTTTAAAGATGGTTGCGGCCATTAGCATGTTGAACAGTCAGGGAGTTTAAGAAGGAGAGACACAGCCAGGGGTAAATTTGCTACACATGGCACAGCACTGCTCTGCTGCCACACAGGGTAGCCAGGCTTCATTTTGTAACAGTATCCTGATGGTTATCATATAAGCAGTGTATATTTAATATACTGTATATAATATCATCTCACATTGGGCAAGGTCCAATGTCATTTAGGGAGGTAAATAAAACATGGCATAAATGTATATAATAGCGTTCCCCAGTTTACTTCTTCTGTATGAATCAAGCATTTCAAATCTAAAGCCCTTAGAAGCAGATTAATCTTCTTTTTGTATGTTATCTGGTACGTTTGTCGTCTACATGCATTTGACTCTGAAGTTACGGGAGGTGAAGTTGTGTCCACTGATTTATCATGGATTTATGTTGGTTTTTGTCATTGAAATTGTGGGTCACTGTTTTGTTTTGGCTGTGTTTGCTTTGTGTATATTGCCTAGATTAAAAAAAAGAAGCTAAACAATCTAAATCTAATTTAAAGAATATAAAAGCAAATTAGGAATTAGGGGTGTCACTTTTTCCAAGAGTCATTCTCTGGATATGATGTGGCATGCTATACCATCGAATGTTTTCAGATATGATCATCCGTGATTTAAAACCAGAAATACTTCTGCACACTTTTCAGATTTTCAGATTACCTTGTGTCATGAATGTCTGCTCAGGAGGAAGGTTTAGTTTGTCCTCCATCTTCACAGGAAAAAAATAATAATAATAACACATATATATACAGTATATATATATATATATATATATATCAGTATTGTATCAGTATCATCAGTATGAATCAAGCATTTGATGTTGTCAGCGAGCCCATCCTCGACCCATGAACTCTGCAAACCCCACCCCAAATTCTCCTTCAGCAGAGGATTCATATGAGAGGCCGTGTTCTGTGAATGCACAACTCGAATCATTGCAGCATTTCACTTTCCCCAATCCTGACACTTACCAAACTGTGTTTGCTGGCTGCAACAGTGAAGTTATAAGATCTCTTAAGGGTGTGCAGCCCTCTGTGCCGGCTGCTTTGTGTCTTAACTTTGGAACAAATATGCCATTGTTATTCTACCTCTGGCTCCCATAGCATTTAGGCCAGAGTGATTGTTGCGTCTAACAAAAAATAGGGGGGGGGGGGGGAATTAAATTGATAGAGACAAAGAAGGAGCTCACAAATGAAATAGAGAGTGTGCGTGTGAGAGAGAGAGTGAGTGCAACAGAAAAAAAATTAAATTAATAGAGAAAAATGAGGAATGGGAGGAAATTGAGAGCAGGGGAGTGAATGAAATGGATAAAGAGAGAGAGAGCTAAATCCTGCAGTGTGTGGCAATCCCACACCTCATCTGCATATTAAACTGGCCCTGTGGCTTCATTCCCTCTCTGAGGGTCAACGATCATTGTTTCTGTTGGTTTAAACAGAGCACTACTTTTGCAAAACAAGGGCATCAGATAAGTCACACTGTGTTTTTATCTCCAATATTTAGTGTATGTGTGAGCATGGGAGCGGTTTTCAACAGCCTGCTCCTGTGTTTCATTTCACATTGACCGGGCTTTTGTCTTTGCCCCTGGACATTCCTGCATTAATGATACACACATGAATTAATCACACAGCGAGGCAAACAGCAGCATACTCCATGATAATGCAAAACAGAGAAAAGTCATCGGGTCATGCTATTTCCACCACGTCCTGTTCTGGCATTCATGATAATTAGAAGATTGGCAATAGTTTGTGTGCATCACTGAACAGCCACAATATGAGAATCTGCCAGTGACTCCCAAAACTAATGCTAATAATAAAAGCTGCCAGGGGCAAATCTGGAGGGCCAAGGAAAAGCATCAAGTAAAGTGCACAGGTAATTCAGGATCTTGTCCAGCCAGTGAGCAATTTTTACATGATTGGAGAAAGAATTGCAGAGCTACAGCCCACGTCCTGTTTGTACATTTATTGCTGACTTGGTGACACCCAAACACTCTGCAATATTCAAGTGCTCCTGACAGCTGCAGGAAAACTATTCAATCACCTCTACAAAAGTTTTTTAAGCCTGTTCTGTTGCATTACATTGTGACACATGAGAGAGTTTGTTTCTAGAATGTGTTAATCTTAATTAAAAATTCTGATGTTTCAATAATTCATTCTCTTTGATTTAAGAAGAAAATTTGAAATATTCAAATGTGAAATTTGTTTTTACATATCCATGCCAAAATTTCCCTATTCCAAAGTCACTTTTAAGTCAACAAGTCCACATCACCAGAAGACAAAATATGCTCTCACCACATGTGACAGTGTGTAACACTAAGCACAACACACACAACAGTAGTTTGGTAAATGTACTGACAAATACATAAAGGGGAAGATCAGTCATCATGGAAATGAGCCACTCTGATGTAGGACTGATGATTTTGACTATGGCTTGATTTGATTTGTACCAGAGCCTTAGGCTGGGTTTCCAATGAAAACACTTGGATCACCTGACAAGGTTGCAGTGATCATCATGGAGCCCCCAGCTTGCTTTAGTCAGCTGCTAAAATGTGGGCAGAGTGCATGTGTTTCCAACAGAGCAGGATTTCTACAGCAAGATTGGTTTTTGGCAGCTGGGATTTCATAAGAGACCAGTGATAGCATTAAATCTAATTCATGGAATCATACATGGGCAAGTTATGGAAGAACTATGATTTGCATGCATGGGCAGGAATTATGGAAACAAAGCCACTAAGTATCTTCTTGGTTGTAGAGTTTCATCTCCTGGCCTTGGGAATAACAAAGTGTGCAGTCCACACACACACACACACACACACACACACACACACACACACACACACACACACACACACACACACGCACACACACACACACACACACAGCCATAGTAATAACTGATTTTTAGTCTCAGTGCTTTATAAAAGACACTTTTTGATGAAATGGGAAACTGAAACAGCAAAGACAGTCCAAGATTTAAAAAAGAATATCAGCAAAAAGCTAAGAAAAAAAAAGCTTCAATGATTTTCAAAGAGACAAAACAAACCACAGAGACAGACTAAAAATAAAGCAGATCACAGGTTAGCATTTGGGCATGGGACCAGGTGGATGTGATATCACAAAGTCTTTATGGCTTGTATTTAGGCACAGTTTTTGAATACTTACTGTGAGGATTTCTCTGTGGATTGAGCACTTTTATATTTTCAGAGTACCCAGATCGGCTTTACAGTATAAAAACATGGAAATCACACTTTCTATGGGACCTTTAACTAAAAAAACCTCTACACCTAGTACTGAGAGGAGCAATATAGCTTACAAAGCTGGCTGGGGAAGCACAGCTTGTCTCACCAATGGAGATAATGTTGCTCTGTGCAATGCTGAAACAGCTTTTGGTGTGAGAACCCTGTAGGAGTTTTTTTTATTTGCTATAACAAGGTCACCCTACTTCTGTGTAATCATTACTTCAAGGCCACAAGAGGCTGCTCCTCAGGATATGTGGCCACATAGTAGGTCATTTAAGCATTTAAACTAAAAGTTCTCTCTTAACTACTGTGATTTTGATTCTGTTGAGAACGATTCTTCCTGATTCATTTGGTACACACCAAAAATGATTCAAACAGATCCCAAACTATGTTCACTGGGGCTGTTATAACCTTAAAAGACAAGTTCATCTATATGTATATATGATCCAAATTGGATTTCTTTTACCAGTAACTTTACCATAAGAACTTAATGTAATATGTTAAAATAATTTAATTGTTTGTACCAGCTGCATTTGTTATGATTATTATACATAAGCGAACTACACATTCGAACATTTTCAATGTTGAAAAAATTGATATTGAGTTAAATCTCTGACAAAAAAAAGGCTTGATGATGCATTAAAACATCACTTTAAATCAAGCGTGATGTCAGTGCTAGATGGCTCATTGTAGTGAACCCTCATTTTCATGCAATGTCATGTTGCTGGGCCTTTTTTCAAACCAGATAAATGGATGTGCCTTGGAGTTCTTTGCAAAACAGGACCCTTCTCAGCAAGTGGTTTGTCTGTGTCATAATGGACATGGGTCAAAGGAGGACTTAGATAAGAGGGATGGGGGGGAAATAGTCAACAAACTGCCAAGATTTACTGTGGACTTAAGTAAATAGAGTCAAAGGGCTTAGTAGAGGTATATTTATGCAGACTTAAAACAAGGATTTACCTGCAAAATGGCTGCCATTCAAGTAATGTATCAGGCGAAACACTGCAGACTGACAGCTACCTTGTTTGTAGTCGGAGTGTGTAAGGAAGCTTCAGAGAGATTACTGAAGCTCACTGTGTGTGTAATGAAGCCCCGAGTCAATAAGAGATGCAGGCTCAAGGCCAAAGGCTGAGCCCGTGCATCAAAGGTGCCGTGTTTGTGCGAGTCTGTGTGCCCGTGCGTGCTTGTTTGTGATTGACAGCCTCTGGGTCCCTAGACCTACTCTGCTTCTTCCACTGATTTGATGCAGAGTTAGTTATGGGTGCCTTGTTAAAACAATGTCAGGTTGACAATGTCAGCGTGATCATGGGAGATGTGACACACATGTCCATTTAACTGGTTGAGATGGTCACTGCTGGCAGCCAGCCTGTCAGCCTCCACTGGGAGCCTGGCAAGGTGACAGGAGGAGTGGATCTTTTCCACTGTGGTGGAATAAATTGCATTTACTTGAGGTGAACGGCCAGCACACACACATACACACACCGTCACACAAATACAGATGGAAGCATTTGTCTCAGTCAGGAGCACAGGAGAGGATTCTGATGAGGGTGAAGATAGTGAACTTGTGTCCATGCAGGTCGTTTCTATCTTGATTCTTTAAACACACTGACAGAAAGATGAATACAAAGACTGATGGTAGCAGGCACAGTTTGGCTTGGCTGTCCAATTGAACCTGCCGGTGTGAAGGGAGGATGGGAGAGCAGGAGGATAGGAATAGAAACCGAAAATGTTTGCACCTGGGTACCATTATCACCTGCAGCTTTCCACTACACCAATGGCCAGACCAAAGAAAGAACAAAGAAGCAATCTCACAATTCTTTTGGAAAAAGATGCAAAATGGCTGTAGAGGCAGCTATTTGTGATAAACACTGTACTGGAAATGCCCCGAGCTTCTGTGATGCCTTTGTACTGTATGTGGGAAACTTTGTTTTGCTGTGTATACAGATTTGCAATCCATAGTAGTTTAGTGCCTCCTTTCCACTCTCTCACTCGTTAGAGCATTTCTTTCCCTCCCATCTGATCCTGTTTCTTCTTTCTTCAATTTCACAGCCTCCATGGCTTGTTGCTGTGATGGCGTGTTTGGGAAAGGAACCTCTATTGATAGACCTCCTTGTGTTTGTTTGATGTTCTAAACAGTGCAACATAATCTTCTGACGCTTTGCACAGATCCAAAGCCCTCAGCCTTTCATTGAGTTTTCTACTTTATAGCATTTCAATTGCTTTTATAATTGAGTTTGTCTGCTGCCTCTGTGATTGCTTTGGATCTCTCTTTGCTATCAAACAAGGCAATTACTGCCACATCACATGTTTTCACAAAAAAAAAAAAGAATGTTTATCGGCAGAAAAATTTGCATCCAACTATTGCAAAATCTCCTTCCCATTCTCTGCATGTGCAGTGTCTCGCCTCATAGTACATGCGTAGTCGGGAACTACCAGCACAAAATAAAGGCAGCTATCAATAATTAATTAATGCGGGTTAATATGTTAACAAACTTATAGTGCTTCATAATTAGATGAGCCACAGTCGCTGATTCAGACTTAATTACCAAGCCACTGTCTGTTCTATGGGGCTTTAATGAATAATTAAGAAGAAGCATGAATTATTTCTGCATATCTACTAGAAATAAACGCCTGTTCCTGTTTATGGTGCTATCTTGAATTGATTGATTAGTATTTGATAGGGAAAAAAATAAGGTCAATTAGAACCAGCACTTGAAGTATGCCAACAGTGCTATAGTTCATATACAGTGCATTATGTATTATGTGTTATAGACCACAGTACAGTATTTGATGCCGGATTTACAGAATGCTGGCAGCATGAACATAACATGAATTGTACTGTACAAGGTTTTTAAAGATAGGATGGATTATAACACCTTCAAATGTGCACACTAACAGGAGCACACTTGTCTTCATGCCTACACTGTGCACACACAAAAGCACTGCGGTGCATAGTGTCATTTCACAGTGCTGAGATTGCGTGAACACATTTATTTCCTTCCGTCAGTGTTGTCTCAAAAACGTGTGTGTATGTGGGTGGGTGGGAGTCTGAGTTCTTCATCTGCACACACTAATTTATCCACTCTCTGTTTGCATACACGCCCACAATGCAATGATCTGGCATGCCTTATCTTTTCACCTCACTTTACCACATGCATGCATGCACCTGTGTTGCACACACAGGTTTGCACACAATGACACATTGACATACCAACTGCATTGCATGTTCTCAAGGAGAAATGATGAAAGGGAAGAGTTAAATCACACCGCCAGCTGAAGACTTTGAAACAGATGTTATTCAGTTTCACTGTTGGACAGTAGCAGTTAGTGAGCCTCCTGGCTTTACCCAGCCAATGTGGTTTGAGTTTATTTATAGCTAGACTCCCTCACAGGAGCCAGTTTTGCAGGTGAAACTGTCCATTTGTCCACATGCACTCATTCACTTGTCGGTCATGTAGAGTTACTTCGTGCAGAAATGCCATAGGCCATAATCAGCTACAGACAGCATCATTTAGATGCTGTAATAATATGTCACTCCATAGCATTAACAAACACTTAGCCTGGGGATATGTTGGGGCAGATTGAATGACTGAATGTCTTAGGCTGTTGGCTGCCTAGTGTGTGTACTTGGTAGTCCTTATGTTGTGGGGACCTAAATCAGTTTATACAGTCACATCATGGTGACTTACAGGGACAAAAATCAAGTCCCCATCATATAAATTACTACATTTTAAGGTGAAGACATGTTTTAAAATTAGGCTGAGATTAGTATTAGGTTAAGGTTAGGATCATGGTTGAGAATGAGGCCAGTAGTGATTATGGTTCAGGTTAGAATAAGTCTCCTGTCCTCTGAAGTCATAGAAACCAGTGTGTGTGTGTGTGTGTGTGTGTGTGTCACCTCTGGGTGCACATGTGCTGTGGTTGTGTGGGTATGGTTTCAGGTGTAAATGGAACTTCTATACATGCACATATACTCTCTCCTCCATTCACAGTTTCTTTAAATAGGTTTCCTTTGCAGAGCATATGCTTACATGCTTATTTTGCACTCAGGTGGTTGCTCCACCAGCTGACAGGCAATGATATGTTTGTTTTCTCTAAAAACTTTACAACTCTCCTCGCTTTTATCCAGCAGCTGTTTCAGCAGCTTTGCTGTCAACATTTGAGGGGCGAAATTACTGTCGAAGGCTGACGAAGGGCACCTCATCCTGATGCTACTCTATTCCAATA
Source organism: Brachirus orientalis (assembly GCA_016785285.1). NCBI lineage: Eukaryota > Metazoa > Chordata > Actinopteri > Pleuronectiformes > Soleidae > Brachirus > Brachirus orientalis. The sequence goes on from JAFBJR010000138.1 coordinate 3,706,401, forward strand.
GAGCTGCCTGCTGTTACTGCTAAATAAGATGCACATACCACAACTTATTTTATAATTAATCCATCTCATCTAATATTTCACCTTACACCTTCCCTCACCTCTCCATTGCTTTCTTCTTGGAAAATCCCTGGTGGCTTCTTCTCTTCAAATAGCTGTAATCAACACTGATGCTCTCTAAGACCCCTCTCTCCGAGGCATTAATCAGATTGGATTGTGTTGCAGTGCCACTGGGGGCTGTTATAACAGATATTCTTTTGACAAGGACAGAGAACAAAGAGATTCTTTGATTGAGAGTGATAGGCCTGTTGTAGTTAATTGAAGCAATTCTTCATCATGTCTCTTTGTCTTATCACCTCCTCTTTCCAAACTCTTTTTGTGCGTTCTGTCTTTTTCTTTTCTGCATTTTTTTTCCTAAAATCTGAGCTGAATGTAAATTGCATTGTTGTAGCATCTCTTGTCTCCTCTCCCCTCTTTTTTTGTTGTCCAAGGTCAATGCAACTCGGGTCTAATATGCTTTTCTTTTATGATAAAAATCTATGCCCACTTTTAGTCAAATGTCCATCCCCTGCCCCCCCTCTGGAGTTGTGATTTATCTCCATTACTTCTCCAGTGGTATGTCTGCCAGCTTCTAAATATGAGTATCAGAGTGCCAGGTCCATCAAGGGTGAAAGAGTAAATCTTTTGATGTCTTGTGAGTGTCTATTGTTGAGTGTATGCAGGTCCTGCAGCAACTGCAACTTTTTAACCAACACAGCTTTACTCACAACAACAGCAGGAAATCCACCCCATGACAAGAAGAATGTGGACTAATCTGCTGTATTTTAAATGAATATAGCAAAATTATCTTGAAGAATACATAAGCTGGCCAGTGCAAAGCAATAATAGCAGACGTTCTTCATTGTTGTGTCTGCGTTACGATGAATACGTATGTTGACGTTGTAGTTGTTAATGATAGGTTGGCAGCTTTTTAGAATCTGCTTGTGTGAATACAAGATTCAGATCCTGAGCATGCACATGAACTGAGAGTGTCAGAAATCACAAATAAAGGCAAGAAAGAACAGAGGGGAAATTAGGATGGAAGTCAGTGGAAGCAAAGCAAAGACAAATATCCAGGGACAGAGAGGGAGAGAACAGAAATCAGTATTGAGAGAGAGTCCTGGCTGCCTCATTGTGTCCTTGTGCAGGATTTATGAGCTCTAAGATCAGGGACAGTTTTAGGATGCTAGAAAGAGGAACGGATGGGAAAGTGAAAGGAAAGTAGGAAGAATCTGAGGATGGTGTTAAAGGGAGACTATGCTGAATTTTAGACCTAAGTTGGTTCAGACGGTTCTGTGGCTTAAGACGTCCTTCTTACATAATGCCATGTGACAGGAGAAGAAATGTCAAGGCCAACATTAACAATAAGCAGAATAAAGAATTGGCCAAACAGATGGCAAAAGAGCCCAGACAATATTGAAGGGTCAAAGGCCACAAATTTGATTAACACATGCAGGACAGAGGGAGAGCAGCAGCAAAACGAAAGTGAAGGACAACAAGAAAAAAACAAGGAGAGGGAAGTAAGAGCAGTAGCAGATCAAGTTAGTGAGGTTGGAGAGCAAGGGGATGCTAGAGGAGAAGAGAGCGGGTTTGGTTGGTTGGGGGGGCAGGGATGGGTGCCGTAATCTGTCTGTGTCAGAGGGATGATGAAGGGGCCAGGAGGGAGTGCTCTGCAGTTCACCTTCTGGCCTCTGGAGGAAACACACTGACCCTGGCCCTCCTCCCCCGCCCACCTCTCCTCTCCACCTGCAAGATTTATGGCTCTCAGGGCCGCTCCAGGGTTGCTCAGTTTGAGGACATTTTTGTAGTGTGTGTCAGCGTGCCATGTTTGCATGTTTGTCTGCACGTGTTTGTGCATGGTGTGCACATGTTGAGTGGAACCACCTGTAAATAAAGCTATTGTATGTCAAGGAGGATGAGACCTTAATGCTCCCTGGGGGAAAGAGCAGTGAAGATTTCCATCCATGTGGCTTAGAGAGTGCGCACAAGCTCATCCCCACATAATCCACGATGACAGGGTTTGAAAAGTGAAAGACTGACAGAATGAGAAAGAAAATCAAAGGAAATGAGACAAGATGGCTGAGTGAGGGAGGAGTAGTTAGAGCTGCATCTTGTCCATTTTTATTATGATGTGCTGGCTCTTCTGAATCTTTTTCTGAACTTTTTTTTCCCCCTCTATCTACTGTGAGTAGTGTTGGGAAAGCAGCCAGATTTGCTATATCTAGAATTAAAGTTCAGTCAACCGACAGAACTTTAATGAACAACAATCCTGATAGTCACTGTAATTAATTTTATGGACCATAATCAAATATCACTGGTTCCAGCTTCTCTTGGTTTTCTCTGTTTCATTTTGTGAGTTGCATATATTTTGATTATGAGGTGGTGGTTGAAAAAAAATGATAAATTTGAAGATGTGGCTTTGTTCTTTGGGATGTCGTAATTGGCATTTTCTGTAAATTTGCAAATGTCTTTTCCCTTTCATTCATCGTCTTATATCAAGCTGCAGTAGGCAGGTTCGCCAGACACATTGTTGATTTTTAAGAGTCATTGCCCCCGGTCGCATTCCTGAGCTCCTCCCACCAGAACAACACAGACAGATGCACATGCTTCATATAACAGATGACCTGAGGCATTCCTTCCATGTTCAAAACACTCCACTGATATTGCTTTTGATATTGACTACTTTTATTGGTGTTGTCCGACTCTTTTTCTTCTTTTATGATGCTTTGCAGTTGTTGACAATGCTGGAATAGCAACCTTTTCACTGACGGGACATGGTTAGTAGAGCAGTCAATAAGGAGCACCCTCTCTCTCTGAACTGTCCAGCAATTGGTCATAGTCTACTGTCACAGCCCAAATTTCCCCAAGGCTAGAAATGAGCATAAAGGAGGTGCAGAAATCTAGGTCTCTCTCAGCTCACTTGATTCACATTATACTGGAAATGTATTATGGAATTACGGATCAATAAAGCCAAAACCCACATGTAGCTTTCAACGTTTTGGTTGCCTCTCACCTAAATGAGCTGATTTCCAGCCGCAGCAGGTTGTTTTTGTTAGGTTTTTTTTTTTCTTTTTTTTTCCAAAACAAAAGCTAAAATACACCAACTGCAAACTACTTTCCAAGAGCCAAATGAATTGAACATAGTGGAGCACTGAACAGTTACAAACCCAGATATTTCCCTCAGGAGCCAGTGGAGAGCAAAACAGAGGTAAAAGGAAAGTGAATATTGGGGTTTTCTTTCCTCCATGTTACTATTTGTCATGTTATATTTATAGTATATTTTGTTGCAGACAGTATTTCTTTGCAGCCTGTAGTTCTTTGATTGATTGATGCTTGTTTCCATCAAATCCCTCAAGGCATGTCAGAGATAAACAAAACCAGTTACCTCTTTTAATGGTGTGGCTGATAGGTGTGTGCAATTTTGTTTATGGTTTTATCATTAAGCCATGGCAATTTAATGATAAACTATAAACAAAATGTCTTTTAAATGGCAGAGTCGTGAGCCACATGCATTGATGGCAGATAGCAATAGTGAAATATGGCTTCTTGCAACTGAAGCTATGAGGGAACAATTGAGGAGGATTGGCAGCATACAGTATTAGAGGTGAGGGTTGAGTCGTCTTGGAATTATATTGCAGAGGAGTGGAGTCAAAGGGCTTTTCTCTGTATGGAGATTAGATGAAGACGAAGGTCGCTCCTCATCCATAACAGATGATTCATTGTCTGCCCTGACCTTTAATACTTGGCTCTCTCCTCACTGTCTATTCCAGGGCCTTCGCAGCAAGGACAGTTCAAGTGTATGTTAGCAAAACCCTCTCACGAAAGCATGTGTTGTGCGAATCTGGCAAAGAGCGTGCACATACACAGTATACACACTCATACTGTGCACACTTACAATGTACATTTACACAAGCGTCAAATGTCAAAAGTTCACTGCAGCCCCCTGCTCGCATCTAATGTGACAAATAGCTTCTTCCTCTGGTTGCATTGTTCTAATCCCTTTAGTGGGCTCTGGAATGGAAATATAATTACATTTCTGTGGTGCAGCGCCTTTGATAAGACAGACGCTTGCTGAGCTGAATGTCTAACTGAGTTGGATGCCTCTCCAAAGCCCTCTTCTCTTTCCACTGTATCTACCTTCTCTTAACTCACTTCTTCACACTTCTTTTTGTCTTGTCTCTTATCACTCTCATACTCTCATTCCACATTTGTTTTGTTTTTTTTTTACTTTCCCCTTTTTGTCCTCGCATCCCCACTCACTCTCACTGACTTCTCGAAAAGATCTGACTTCTCCTCACTCTGCCTCTCTCTCTCTCACCTAATCAGGTATCGCGGTGGATAAGAGAGGCGTTGTATACTTCGTGGACGGCACCACCATTCAGAAGATTAATGAGAGGGGTTTACTTTCCACTGTGATTGGCTCGAATGGGCTGATGTCGACGCAGCCGCTAAGCTGTGATTCCCGCATGGACATCAGCCAGGTAAGCTAATAATGCAGTGCAATTTAAGTGGATGCTGGAAAGTTGGAGCCACTGTTTTTGCTCTGAAATAGGTTTCATCCCCTGCATGTAAGTTGCTCGTACCTCATTTCTAGAAAAACAAGTCTGCAGCTATTTAAGTCAAGAAAGGTCACATAAATGATTATTTATTTCTAGCGCTCTTTCACTCTGATCGTTATGTAAATCTAATTCCCTGCTCTCTTTTATAGAAACTTTTTGACTTGACTTTGCAAAGGTGTGTGGGTGTGTGTGTGTGTCTCTTTGTGAGAGAGTGCCAACGATAAGACACAAAGACAGCCACTGCACAGATTTGATCAGGCAGCCTTCAGATCACGCTGCTGACTTATATCAGCCCTATTAGAGCAGAGAATGAATTATAGATGAAGTGCTGGCTCTATAGAGGTTTCTCTGCCCACACATAGAGATGCAAGTGTGTGTGTGCGTGTGTGCGTGTGTGTGTGTTCTGCCCAGGTGAATTACCAGTACTGGTCTTATTGTTCTTTCAAGGGACCCATGTCACCGCACAGTCCACCTCTTTGTTAGTTATTGGCCACTGCAGCGTGTCGGGCCACGTTCACTCCCATTCATCTTCCTTGTTTCTTCCTGTAAACTGCTTTGGAGGGAAACTTCTGTAACTAGGGCTTGAAAAGAAGCGCTGTGTCTGTTGAGTTGATCTGGAATTTAAATTCTCCCTCCTTCTAATTGTGATAAACTCAAATAATGCATGCAGCTGTAGTGCACAGTTTACATTTAGGGATAAACCCACTTCTGAACATATTTGTGGAATCAGTATCTAAAACCTCTGCGAAGCACTGCTGAAAGACCGAGCATGGGCCGTGTATTTTACAAATGATAAAACAAGCCCAATTTCTGTCTTTTGTTTTGTTTCGTGGCCAAGTACTGTACACCAATGTTGTCTGTCAACAATCCTAGGCATCAATCCCATCGCTACAATAAATATTTGGGAGGACCAGAGGTGTCATAACTTTGATATCAATTTAGAGAAAAGTGGAGTTAAGTATTGGCCTTCTCTCAATCATGTCTTAGCCCCATTTTCACCAATACCCGATTCAGTTTCTAAATAATATCCAATATCAGTATTGGAGCAGTGCGTCAGTGGTTACTTTAACACCTTCTGGATCATCTGCAGCTCTTGCACACTCCTGCGTACAGAGCGACTAGTGTTCGCTGTCCCTCTTTCATGGAACCAAATGCGCAGATGGCAGATGACCACACTGTAACCACAGACCACCGCTTATCACCCTGTGATTCTAATTACGACACTGAATAACTGACATATGGAGTCGTGAAGTGACATACACAGTGCTTAAATCACAGATGGTGCTCTTCAAAAGCCAAAAACATCATACAGCTGATCCTGTGTGGGAACTGAGATCCACCTGCTAGTGTACCTTAGTTATATTTTGAGCTATTTTATTCCTTCTACAATCTTTAACATTGGTCCTACTTTATATTTTTACTAATCTGAAGAGACGCAATTTACACAATTGGTGTATTGGTGTAACAACAGGTGTTTTTTTCCCATTAATAAACAAATGGCATATTTTGGTAATGATCCTGCATCTTATCAAGGGTATTCATAAGATACTGGTTGCAAAAATGTCAATTGTGACTGCATATTCCTCCATCATGACATTGCAGCTTAAGCGAAGGATCTCAGTATAATTAATTTCTTCACACTGGTGTTAACCCACACAGATATTGTATTCAGTATTGTTCTGAGCTTATTTTTATGCTTTTATAGATCAGGCTAAATGCAGTCAAATGATACATGCTGCAGTGCTATGAAGGCAGAGATAGGTAAAGTTATGAATCTTATGACAGGTAAGCACAAAACAGGAAATTTATCCAAAGGGGGTTAGCCTAATTCACTGGTTATTGGTAAGTGGTTGAGTTGTTTGTTTCCTGAGTTGGTTGTTTGGGGTTTTTTTGTCATTTCATTGTGCAATATAATGGTCTGCCTTCTCAAGAATTCAACCCTATGAATAATTAAGTTTTCACGCACAATTCAAAGTGTGCACAAATAGGCTCTTATATTATTTATATAACTATATGTATTTATATTTATATTCATCTATTCCCTCACTCAGTCCCTCCTGACTCCACTTTTCCTCTTTCTTTTTCTTACTTGTGCTGCCATATATGTACACACACCACACATCTGTTCACTCACACAGGAAAGAACAATATAATTTGGTCTTCAAAACTCAGAAAAGTTTTGGGAATCATGATCTCAGTAATATACAGAGGGGGGAACTGAAAAATAAGGATATTATATTTTTCACAAGTTTGGTATCAAATTAAAACACATACTGTGTATGTTTTTAGCAATGAAATATTTTCGATTGTTTGACTTGATATAGCACAAATGAACTTGTAAAAGTTTTTCCCCAAACATCACTGCAAAGTTGAACATATTTGATGTGTGTCCTCTTCGGCTGAGGACAGGGCAAGTCCCGCTTGATGAATCTCTCCAACTCTTAATATAGGATCTCAGAGTGAACCCTCTACTCTCTCATTTGACAGAGCCTATAATTGGACATGTCAGTGGCAATTTAACATGATCCATTTATTTACCAATCCATTCTCAGAGTCATCAATCACCTCACTGATCCCACAGACACAGAGTGATGTGGTGGGGAGCTGTGCAGCGGTGTAGTGCTGCTGTCTGTCTTTGACCCCCACAGTGTCAGCGGGCAGCATGTGCTATTTGAGCAGGGGGTGATCATGGTTATTGGCTGACATTTGGACCATTGCCAAGGAGAGACGGCGTGAGTCTTGAATAAACACAGGGAAGGCTCTCTGCCCGTTGTTGACCTTTGCATGAGCAGTGAGGGTCAGGGGCCTAGTGCTATGTTATTAAGGAGATATTATTTGTATCATTTGTAACTGACTGTTGTGGCCAATGACATACAAGATTTTCTTGCTTTGTTCTCATTCGAGTTACTGCATTTTGTGTGTGTGTGTGTGTGTGTGTCTGACTGCGTATGTGTGTCCTCTCTCTCTTGTGTGTGGGCGTGTGTGTGTGGTGCATGTACTGTACATGCATATGTCTTTTCACAGGTACGTCTGGAGTGGCCAACCGACCTGGCCATCAACCCACTGGACAACTCTCTTTATATCCTGGACAACAACATAGTTTTACAGGTAATGTCTTGTCACACATGAATGCAAATGAACTCTAAGCCTATTTTCTCTCCAAGGTTATGCTGATTTTAAGAGACACTGGCACAATATGCAGCAGAGGAGGAAAAAGCAATGAAATAATTCTTGCAAACTGCAGTGCTGTCACTTTAGGGGCTCTACGTACTGAAAGAGTTCAGGAGAATCTGTTTCTTATTGTATTGGATTTTTTATCCTCATGTTATCAGCATTTTAAGAGAACTTAAATGCTATTTTTGGGAAAACAGGTCCCAAACATGGGAAAATCTCAAAATGCCAGCCTTGCGTTTTTGGGTATGCAAACTTTTGCTTTGGAAAATGTCTTAGCTCTCTTGCAGTTTCATTCACTGTTGTGATCATCCTCTTTTTGTGTTTGGAGATTGTTTGGTCTATTCTTTATGTGTGTGCTCATCATCTCCTGCTCCATTTTTTGGTGTGTTTCTGTAGCTCTGTGTAGAGGCCTGGCATATTAACTACAGCGTTTAGAGTCATTTTGGAAGGCTTTCTGTGGATGACACCATTTTTTTGAAACAAAGCTGTGTTTATGGAAAACTTTTTTTAAAACATCAAAGAAAAAGAAAGTTCTGTTTCTGTGTGAAGGCGACTGTAGTTGCAGTCAGGCTGCCAACAGTAAAAAGAGTAAAAGAGTACTTTGTTTTAGAAAATAGCATGCTTTGTCACTCAGGATTTGCTCATGACCCAAATGTTTTCTCCAGAATTGATGAATTACCTCTTTTTTCATTGTGTATGTTGAGAAAATTAATTTGCTGATACAGGATCAGGGCTCCTACAGTTTGATGCATGGGATCAACAAACCTTCAAACTGTCAAAAATAATCACTAGAACTAGAGCTCTCTTAACTGTCAACATTCTCCCTTTATATTACAAAGCTAATACAGGATTGTTTTTTACCTCAGGTGTCAGAAAGTCTCCAAGTGCGTATTGTGGCAGGACGTCCCATTCACTGCCAGGTTCCAGGTATCGACCACCACCTGGTGAGCCGGGCGGCCGTACGCGCCACCCTGGAGGCTGCCAAAGCCATTGCCCTGTCCCACCTGGGCACACTGTTCATTGCAGAGACTGATGAGCGACGCATCAACCGCATCCAACAGGTCACTATCACTAACAGTATCTCACACACACACACATTGCAGATACTATTAGCTCATGATGCCAAAAATAGGGGATATAATGCAATTAAAAAATATCTAATCTATCCAACAATGGCAGATTATCCATGTTGATGTGTTACCTGTGTTTTGCTTAAAAACTCGTCGAAATTACAGGAGTGATATGTAAAATACACACAATAGGGGCCTATTAGTGTTCAGAACAGGTACTGCTAACACTGTGTTCATGCACCAACCCATACACACACAGCATATTCAAAGAACATCAAAACTAGTTGGTTAATGTTAATGTGGTCAAACAGACACATTAACATTAACCAACCAGACAGTGAATAAGCGAACAAGCAGATGACATGATGAGGCAACAACATATCAGTTGTTAGATAATGTTAGTAAGTTGTTTACATGTTTCGAAGAAAGTTATCCACACCCGCATCCTTCTTTCAGCCATCTAAATTTTTAAAACAAATCACTGCAGAGCCTTGTATTGCTTCTCCTCTGGCTGAGAAAAGGGCCTTCGGCAACCATAGCCATTTCCGACCTTACAGCTGCAGCTTGGTGGGGTTTTTTTTTTTTTTTAACTCTTCTGACAAGCTGCATCAGTGGGTGTTCGGTTGTGGATGAAACAACCGACCAAAATACCAAACCAAAACATAAACAGAGTTTGTGCATTTGTGTGGCTCTGAAATATGTCCACTCATTGAACACTTTCAGACTGAAATTCCCCTTTAAGTAACTTCATATTATTCAGGAAAAGACACTGACTATAGTTTGCATAATGCTGCCCTGATTTAACAGACCTCTCCATATCAGTGTCGTACTTTCAGCGTGTTCATGAAAATCCTTGCCAGGTTTCAAACCTGGCTCATTTTAGAGAAATGATTGTGAATGGCCCTACCTGTTCGATGTAAATCTGTCTGAACAGAAGCGATCTACACACGTTGGCTCACTGGTCTAATATCCAGGTTAAATGACACCAACAGTCCTTCTGGTCTAATGATACAAATTTTCCCTCCCACTTGCTGCACCATGTGTCCCACTATCGTTAGGTTGTAAGCTGCACTCAAAAGTGCTTTAAAGCAAAACTGTCTCTCAGTAACTCCTTCACTTACTGCACACTTGTTTGTGTTGTATGTTAAAATTAAAATGGATAAAATTGCTCTTCTGGCCGATAAGCTACACTCAATAAACAGTATTTTTAAAGTGAAAACAGTTAGATTAATACTTTGCAGAAGCTCCTCTGGCAACAATTACAGCGTTGAGCCTCCTTGGGAGAGTGTTTACTTAGAACACCAGGATTTGGGCAGTGTAGTCCATTCCTTTTGGCAGATCCTCTCAAACTCTGTCATGTTGGTTGGAAAGTGTCTTAACTGCCATGTCTCCAGGTCTCTCTGGGGTTTAAGTCTAGGCTTTGGCTGGGCTTCTCAAGGACAGTCACAGATTTGTCCCAAAGCCATTACAGAATTGTCTTGGCTGTATGCTTCAAGTCACTGTCATGCTGAAAGGTGAGCCATCGCCCCAGCCTCTGGTTATGTGTACTCTGGAGCAGATTTTGTTCCAGGACCACTCTGCCTCTGGCTGCATTCTTCCTTCTCTTAGTTCGTTCCAGCCTCTATGTTCATGCTGCCAGGAAGACTGTGAAAAGAAACAATCCCTGTTTGTGTATCTTTACAGAAGAACGTTGTTCAAACAAACAAACAATTTGGTTTTCAAATTAGGTCCCATGCATTGGCCTTTTTGAACCAAAAATGTAAGTTATTGAGGTCTACTTAGAAACATTATCTTTTATTTATGGTCAAAAACCTCACAACAATTGAGAGAGACACACACAGCAAACACACACTTCCCTTATAGTCCTGTTGCAATTAGCTGTTAGCCCACGCCACATGGGAGAATAAACGTGCACACACACTTATAATGAATTAATGTTTGAATTGCTTATCTCTGTCATCAGGAAACCATCATGGATCGTTGACACTGCTCCTTCCTTCAGGTTAAGTTTGGTGCTGAGTCTCCAAGAAGGTGTTTAGTAGTATTAGCAGCTTATGAAGTGTCTAGTGTTGGTTTTTAGAGCCAACAACAAAACTAACGCCCCGCTCTCCGCTGCTGGGGGATCATTCAGTTCACGTCAGATTTACTAGTTACATAACAAACATGGAAGTGTTTGTTGTGACACTTTAGTGATGTATAGATGCGGGAAGGACACAGGGATACACCAAAAAGCAACAGAAATTCCATTTTCCAGTGAATGGGACCTTTAAATTTAAACATTTTCCTTACCATGAAATTTCAGTGCTGCAAGATTCAATTTAAATATCAGTGTAGTTTGCAGTCATTTTCCACAAAGACTTTGACAGTATCACATGCTTCATACTCTTTATCATGCCCTCCGTACTGACCACTGGGAGAAGATATTTGGCTCTGACACAGAGTATAATACAAGCAGGCAAGATGATGTTTCCTTTGCCAAGTTTCTGTCCTTGTAGCACCCACTCTATGAAAAAATGATAAGCAGCCAGATGGTATTGTCTGCAGAGAGCAAAAGACATGAAAGATAGTGGTTATTCATTAGGAGGCTCCTAGTATGATTGCAGCCATGGCAAACACTGTGATCATTGAATTAGCAAGTTAGTTCAGCCAAGACAATAAATAATATGAGGAGGATAGTGGACTGGACAATTTTTTTAACCAATAATACGCATATAATGAGGGACAAGTTGAATAAATTGCTTGTGCCTGTGTATCACCACAGTCACCATAGCTATTACTCTGTCTACCAAAAACATCATTACATGAAAAAAGATCACATTACTCACTCGATGGTCATCTGCCCTCTTGGTCCTGCTGTTCTTAGTTGTCTTTCCCAATTTATCTTTGAGCTCTTGAAGAAGGCACACACTGGCTCCCTCCGGGTTGGCATCAGCAACAGCGTTCAACAAAAAAAGGCTCCATACTGAAATTCATGGCTGCAGAATGATTCAGTAGCTTTTGGCATTGGAGAGCAATTTGATCAAAGGCATCACCAGTCACTGTTTGCTCTCAGCAGCTTGGTCGCTGAACCTTTCCCTCCGGCCGTATCCTTTTGCAAGGCTAATGCAGCTGCAGCCTCGACCTCTTTTCGCTGGATTTCATTTTTGCCTCATTTCATTTCTTCAGCTGTATTCTCAAGATAAATACCCTGGCAAACTATCAACCTATACACTGCAAAGATATTTCTGCCCGACATCCTCTGCACTCTTCAAAATATGTTAATAAAACCTAGTTAGTTTGCGGGCAGAGGATTTTAAACGTCAAGAGCACATCCCCTTAATTCTTAGAAATAAATTTTTTAGTTCTTCTGAGAACCAATGGTGTCATTATTATAGAAGAATGCTTCTACATATATATATATATATATATATATATATATATATATATATATATACTGTACAATTAACCAATGCATCCCAAAAATATTTCTAAAATCTTTTGTCCTTTTTTTGTCCATTAGCTCCATTAGTTAACAGCATGCTCACAGGCTGGCGGCATTTTGGGCACCTGCAACACAAAAACACTGCCTGCTGCTTTCAATCAATAGCCCTTTTGTGGTCAGGAGAACCACGCTGAGTCCATGTGGAGGCAGACAGGAACATAAAATAACAAGAAAATGTCTTGAAAGCTTTTTTAATGCAGAGACTGGAAGCCATGTTGGATAAGTATGAAAATACTTTGACTGACTATTTGTCCCACCTATTTTATGTTTGATATTTCTGGGCCTATATTTGGCAAGTAACTCAGAATCACTCACGCAGAAAGTCAAACTAGAAGTGAAATCTCCTGCTGCAGAGTAGCACTTAAGTTATTTATGAAAGTTCCAATTTATGAAAGTGCTCAGCAGCAAGTGGAAGTTCTCCTCTGAGAGTCAGTGAAACCATTTTCTAACACTGGGCCGTAAAATGAAATTAATGATGTGTTGCAGATTTTTTTTTCAGCGGTTTCTGATGTGCAGTCAACACATTCAACTGGATTGGTTGGACAAATTGACTCTAAGCAAAATTAAAAACAGAATATTACATACATATTAAATTCAGAAATACAGAATACTGTGTCACCTGTAAGACCAACAAGCACAGGTAGAGACTGACAGTTTATTTTTAAAATAATAAAGACCGACACAAATTAGCCACTACATTTCATCGTAAATGACTGACATCAGCTGCACTTTGTACTGTTCAGCCAGCATGTCTATTTGTTCAGCATTATAAGCCCTATTAAATGTGAACGTGCCTTGGCTGCAATAAGTATACAGGCAATGCTTTGGCATCGCTGCTGCTGGTCTGTTCTTGTGGTCCAGGCCCACCCGTCTGCCACACAAACCCAGAACATTTGGTCATAACATCAAACATCACACTTGCATAACCAATATGTGTTGAATTTTAGTTTTATTCTTCCAGAGGCAGGGTGCCTGTTGAATATGCATGTTACTGGAGCTCTGATGTGCATTACAATCCCAACCTTAAATTTCACTTTGGCTATTTTGTGACTATTCTGAGTTAAACTTGTAGTCAAACTGCAAAGAGTTGTTCATTTATTAAATAAATCACAAAACTGATATCTTCCAAAAAGCTTGAGAGTATTTGAAATTATATTCTGTACTCTGTGTTCCTTTCCATCCTTGGTGTGGACATGTTCTGCTTATCACTGTCCTCATTGTAAACCTGAGCTGTTTTAAATGGAGGATGGAGTAAACAATTTCTTGATCAAGAAGAAATTTGACTAAGGAGAAAATTATCTCTATGTAAAATATGCAGCTACTCGTACCACATAGATTATCTAAAGCTGCGTAACAGTGTCAGTAACTTCACTAACCCCATATATTGTTTTTTTCCATTGTACTCTAATTAATCATATAATATATAAGGAGTTAATTATTGAAAAATGCAAAACAAAATACATAGAGAAAGGCATGTACACAGCCTGACGCTACCACTAATTCCTATGGCCCGTTCCTCAAGATGATGCATATAATCATCTGTTCAATGACCTTTGACATATTTTATTAGAATCAGGAAGACACAAACTCTCTCTGGAATGATCTGCTCTCAGCTTGAGTTACACCAGGCTCCGATTGGCTTCTTAATAGCAGGGAATGAACACAATAGCTTTCTGTTGGAGCCTACCTTGAATTTAGCTCAGTTTGTACAATAACATGTTCTCCAACTACCAATGGCTCTATGTTTATAATAAATATGATTTCAAAAATGCTAAAGACTTACAGAGGGTTATGAATTTCCCTCATGTACATCGGGGGAGTCATTTAACCGAAGACGTCGAACTGAAGACATCAATAAGCATTTTTCCTCAGATTCCTCTTCCTTCAAGACCAAAGATTTCAAACATACAATAATTCATTACAATTTCAAAAATTTTCTTACAAAAATATTGCAGTTGAACATCCCCTGAGAAAATAGATAAAAACAAAAGCTCATAAAAATAAATATTTGACTCTCATCTAACAGTGTATGTATAGAGTAATTTCTCCCAGCAGGACAGTCAGTGTAATTTGTTTAGACGACTGGGCTTAATGTTGCAGAAATTAGTCTTTTAAGACAAAAGATCTAACACACTGATGATACAGGCTCCTTTGTTTTTCCTCTAATTAAAAAAATGGCATGGAAGATATCATCTTATTCTTTTTTTTTTTATTTTAATTGAATTTTGTTTTTTGTTTTTTTGGTTGAATGACAGCAAAGCACATTGTTGTTATTTTACTTTTTTTTAATTATTACAGAATGATTTTATGAAATGCCATGATTATCTGTAGTTGAACATTATGTTCTGGCCAACAATGATCTCCTCCAGCTTTTGTGCCTGTGTGTTTTTCCACACTCTACAGGTGTCGACCAATGGGGAGATTTCTGTTATCTCTGGCGCCCCCACGGACTGTGACTGTAAGATAGACCCCAACTGTGACTGCTTCTCTGGTGAGTCATACAGGACAAACACACACATATTGTATCTCAGTCACTTATGTGATTATGTAACGTGGTGCATTAAAATAACAGTCCTGAAACAACATGTAATGCACTTATGTGGTAATAATTTTAGATGAAATCCCACTTGTCCTGGCTCTGATGTATATTTGAAAGCAACAAAAACAGAAACATTTTAAAAGCTTCACATGAATTGAAATAGTCATTGTCTTGTATATTAAGTGATAAACCTTTCCTGCCTGAGTCCCTGCTGGCCAATGATTTTATTAGCTTGAGCTTGAGGAAAAGTGTCTCTCTTTCTCCGACTCAGTTTCCTTCCCCTTTCATTCTCTCTGAATGATTAAAATAAGATGGAGGTCTGAAAAAAAATTACATTGACAGTTATGTAAACCATGGCAGTGTGCATGCAGACACTAAATAATCATCTCTGATGTCACAATTGAAAAGTTGGTGAATGTAATTTGACTCTTTGAATGTTTGTGTGTTGGGTTTGTAGAACGTGCAAGATGCATGTGTTTTAGCAGGTGTATTTGTCGTCATAGCAAAGCTTTTTCTTTGCCAAAAAAAAAAAAAAAAAGCTTCCAGTGGGAAATCTTTCATGTCCATTCATATAGCAGCTGGCAAAAGAAGAGCTCTCCTCTGGCCAATGAAGGTTTGAACTGGCTGCTGTATCATGGTAGGGGCACCTGAAGAGTAATAAATGGAAGAAGGAAGGGACCAAACAAATAAGCAGATGTTCTTTTTTGACAGTTAGGCCATGCTTTCATTGTAAGTGTCAGGAGGGGGGTTATCATTTAATTCTGCTCAAAAAAAAAATCTTTTTTTCCGGTTAAAAATTGAGAGAAAAGTGTCTCTTGCAAGCCACACGCCAATGGGCTGTAACCATTCCTTTTTCTTGGGTTGTACTTTGCATATTTTCAATCATGTCTTGCTGTTAACAGATGATTACTCTCTTCAGAGGCTTTCCGTTTCCATCCCTCCACCATAAACACTCACACAGCAGCTTTGAACATGCAGACATGTGTGTATGTGTGAGCTCACACCCGCAAATACAAAGACACAATCATTCACCAGCCCGTACTAAAAAACAACATGCACGCACAGAAAGTGCATGCTGTCAGGAAATAAACTGCCATCCTGCTGTCTGCACGGACCCATCAGAGGCCCAGGCCTACTGCTGACAGCATCTAAAGGGCTTCACCCGCCTGTTATACTGCTGTGCTACCAAAGACATCCGAATGCATTCAATCACCCACGACCACTGTCTGATAAGGCTGAGGTCACTATCAAGGTGGTTGTATCTACTCCATCAGAAAGCTACAGTATCCTAACAAGACCAAGTCCTGGACTAAACTGATAAATACCACAGCACCACAGGATCTTCATATTCTGCAAAACCTGTGTGTTCTTGTTGTGACTTCTCTCTTTTATTCTAAGGAGTGAGTTGTCAGGGTGTCTTCACTCGTGCTGTTTTGCGGATGAAGTGTCTGCCGTCACTGAAATAATGTCTGCTTTTGTGTTATCAGGAGATGGAGGCTATGCCCGTGATGCTCGACTCAAAGCCCCCTCCTCTCTGGCCGTGGCCCCCAACGGAACTTTGTATATTGCTGACTTGGGAAACATCCGGATCAGAGCTGTCAGCCTCAACCAGCCTCAGCCCAACCCAGCCGGACTGGTGGAGATCAGCTCCCCACTTGACCAGGAGCTTTATCTCTTCAGTCAGGTACACAGTGCCTATAAGCTCCATCTACAAAATCTATATTTGCATGTTGAATGTCAGCTAGTGAGCTATTATCTCACTTCAGGTCAAAGTAATGCTGAAGGCTTTGTAGAAATAACATTGGTGAAACTATATACTGTACAGTAGATCATATTAGTCAGTGCAGTTCATCAGTTCAGATCAGTTTTTCACAGTGTTTTCTCTAGTGTTTTTAAAGATTTACTAAGTTAAAGCAAGTTGAGCTAGACAGCCTGTTTCTATATATAGATTAGTGGTTAATAAATATTTACAACCAGTTACTGTTGAATGTAATGCCGAGCACTGAGTGAACCAATTGACAAAGAGACTTATATTGACTACAATGAGTCATTGAGTGTAAAGAATGAAGAGGGTAATGCTGATTGTGCTTTATATATCAAATTTAACATTATAGTAATCCAGTGATATTGGAAAACTCTAAAGTAGCTGTCACATAAAAGAACAATATTAAGAACTATACTAAAATAATTAAATGGTATAAGTATTTTAACCCTGTTCTTTTTAATTTAAATAAATCTGTATTGATATTCCAGCCATAACACTGGTCAACAAATTAAATTGTACAACTAAGGCCAATTGTTTTGTTTTATCATATAAAGAAAAAATAAGTGCTTCATATGTTGAAAACCCTTTAGAGCTAGAGTAACAAGCCTGGACCATTCCTTCATCAATAGCATTTAAAGTGATATTAGATCCTGAAATGCTTTTTTTGGGAATGGTCTGTATTTACACTTTATAGCACTTTTCTGGTCTTGATGACTACTCAAAGTAATTTATTCTAGTTTTGTCATTCACCCATTCACACACTGTCATAAAAGGCTTCTATATGCAGCACTTTTCCTTTGACATATTTACCATTCCTATTCTCACATTCCTCCACATGCAGACATGAAGGCATGTAGAGCCATAAACTGAACTCCAACCCTCTTGTTGAAAGACAATCCACTCTGAGTCTTCTGAATCAGGAGCCTTGGAGCTATGACATAATTTGTCAAGGTTGAATTCAGACAAAAGCACAACCATTAAGTAAGACGTGGTAATATAATGATGAACAACTAGGAGAAACTTAGTAAAAGGTTTACAAATAGCAGTTCCAACACAGTCCTGATCACATTCTCTTTCTTTCTATGACAGAATGGCTCGCACATGTACACCAAACACCTGATCACTGGTCACTACCTGTACAACTTCTCTTACGGCACAGACGGTCAACTGTCTGGGCTGACGTGCCGCAACGGCCATGGGCTCCAGGTGAGGAGAGATGCTCATGGAGTGCCTCTCTGGCTGGCGTTACCTGGTGGACAGGTGTACTGGCTGTCTCTTAGCAACAGTGGAACACTGAGGAAGGTGTCAGCCCAAGGCCATGACATCGCCCACATCACTTACCATGGCAACACAGGTCTCCTAGCAACCAAGAGTGATGAGAATAGTTGGACCACTGTTTATGAGTAAGTTGAACGTTTTGTTTTTCATCTCTGCTCATTGTGCTTTTGTTTTGTATTTTCTACCTTTTGTTCTTCTCTTTCTTTGGTCTGTGTTCTATTAAGTGACTGTGTGGATGTGGGATTACATGCACTATATGTGCATGTGTGTGAGTGGGGTTTGACATGTCACTGCCATCTGGTGGTTACAACTGTATCCCATCTGCTGCAGAAAACGGTGAGCCTTTTTTTTAAGGTTCTTGCTGACTGATATGCGAAAAGAGGCTTCTGCAACACTTTGATCACAGACATTTAGTGTTGCACACACAATACACACACAAATACACATCTGTCTGAATTATTCACCACTACCTACCCAGTCTCTGAGTCAAATTCCACAGCTGGATAATTACACTTATAAATCATAGTTGACAGTTGTGATGTTTGTGTTAGCGGGGGAAAACAAAGTGATAGTACATTCGTGTGCGTTTGCATGTGTGTGCACGCCAGTCTGTTTTAGTGTGTGAGTTTATTTGTCTGTGAGTGACAGTTAACTGTGTGTTTGTTTGCTGGTATATCATCGTCCGTGTGTTTATTCTCCAAGGTACAACAGCGAGGGCCGCGTGATCAACATCACCTTCCCTACGGGTGAGGTGAGTGGTTTCCACGGCAACCTGGAGCGTTGGTCTCGGGTAGAGGTTGAGGCATCTAACCGTGAGAACTTTATCACCAGCACCAACCTTTCTGCCAGTGACACCATCTACACCTTCAGACAAGGTACAGCATTATGGTGCATTTTTCCTGTGCCACGTAAGTCTGTAGGAACAATTTAATCATTGATGCCAGGTTATAGTCTTACCACAACCCCCCCCCCAACTACCTAACCACAAATATGCTGCATGACAGTTTATGACTCATCTGGGGGGACTAAACCGTAGGCAACACACAGATGTAGAAAGAGGGCAGATTGTAAGGTTATAGTGATATTTAAACATTTATGACTGACAAACTGCAATAAAGTGACTGTTATTCTGGTCGGGTCAGACGCTCTGGCCTGTGTTTTCCTTTTTCATAGCTGTACTGGATGTACTGTATAAGCAGGCAATAGATGAAAAAGGTTTTATCGATTTCTATAAATAATTCACATATACTCGTCTGATATGCCCTACTTATATATACATATATATATATATATATATATATTAGAAGGATAATTGGCAGTAAATCAAAAGTGCCTTTTTATTGAATAATTTTTATTTATACACAAAAGGTGAGACAGGTCAGACTGCCTTGTGAAAATGTTGAATGACCACGTGAAAGAAATGGAAAAGAGGGCAGAGATGAGAGGAGGAGAAAATGACAGCGGAGTGGAGAAGCTGCTCGTGGGAGCAGTTTCTTCTCATGTCATCCCTTTAATTGCTTTCTAGCAGTTGTCACAATGACAGGACTGCAGGGAGAGAAAAGCTGCTTCAACACACACAAATACCCTTTGCACGCATGTGCACAGTGCCACAGTATGACAGCGCTGCCAGGGTTGAAATGACCCTCTACTGTATATAGTCTTTTCTTGCCTCAGAGGCAATAATAAGCACAAGTATAGGAAGGGGTTTTACAGTGATATAGGTAATCTAAGTTAATATCTAGTTTATTAGCTGTGTTAAGTTTTATGATTAAAATATAGTTTTATGGCTATTTATTTTTTTGCCAGTTTTTAATAATAATTTCACAAATGAAAATATTTTTGTTTGACATTCTGTATGAAACCTTAACTCCAAGTGATATAGAAATGAAAGAACGGTTTCAGTGACACCTTTGCAATGTGTGAAAAACTGTCAGTCCCCCTCCATACCCTTGCTTTTCTCTCTCTCTGTCTCTCTCTTTTGCTGTCTCTTACTTTCTGTGTCCTTCTCTGCATTTTTGACCAGTGACCAGCACCAGTGTCGCAAAATATTTTGGGGGGGAAAGAAAAATCACTCAGCACGTAGATTCATGCAGTTAATCCAAACAAAAGATACAAAATGCCAGACATGTATTCATTGCATTCATGTAGTTTACTGCTGTATCTCATTGATTTTTCATTTTTTTTTGTTCGTTTTTTTTTTTTTTTTTGGAGACAGAGTGACTGATGTTTGCTTTCACACGTTTTTGCTTTGCTGTTGCACATTTGCATTCTTGTGTGAATGTGTGGTTTCATGCACCTTTGTGGGCGTGTATTAACCCACTGGTGTTGTATTATCGACCCCTAGACCATGCTCAAAGTTCATACAGAGTCAGCGCCGATGGGTCGTTTCTTGTGTCACTGGCAAATGGGATGGAGCTGTCACTCAGCACGGAGCCCCTCCTTCCAGGAGGCGTCGGGGGAGGACTCAGTCCCACAGCCAGCCGATGTAACATTAGTCTGCCAGGAGACCACGCTCCCAGCCTGATTGAGTGGCGGCAGAGGAAAGAGCAGATCAAGACCAACTACAGCACTTATGAACGCAGGCTTAGGGTAAAACATTTGAAACATGCTATAATCGGAATCCAACATGCATTATATACTAGTAATAATATAGAAAATCCTAACCTCTAGATTGAGTAGTAAACAAAATGTTGCACAACTGTCCACAACAGAACAAATCACAGAAAATCATGTGAAAATCCCAACAGTAGCAAAAAGTCATTGAAAACAATGTGAATAGGTCAAATGAAATCACAGCAACCACAGCTGCCATATTCGTGGAAACTGACTTTTAAAAAAAAACCTTACAAAGAAGTGCCACTTTTAAGTGCATTGTGCCCACATCTGTCCAACGAGTCAAATTGTGGGGCAGTTGCACAACATGTTTTTAGTTTTTAATGATGTTGCCACTAGCTATAGTTTCCACAAATCACACACTGACTGCAACACCTCTTCTTTTTTTTCACAGCACAGTGCTTGTCAGAGAAACAGAATATTTTATAAGAATAAGATGTTTTATCTGATGCAGGCTAATTAATTAGGCCTCGCTGAATTTTCTTGTTATCATGCAGACCTGGCTAGCTCTAAATGTCACAATTAATTTATCTAAACTAATGAAATCTCTGCTTGTCTCTTCATGCCACTCCATTTATATTTGCATGTCTGTGGCCCTATTTAGAATTTATGGTGATTACAAAGCAGCACAAGCTGACATTTTTCGGTTTTTCCTTCCAGGCGCACAACAGGAACCTGCTGTCCATAGACTTTGATCAGAGCACCAGAGTAGGAAAGATCTACGATGACCACAGGAAGTTCACCCTCCATATCCAGTATGATCCACTGGGCCGGCCCGTAGTGTGGTCTCCCAGCAGCAAATACACTGAAGTCAATATCAGCTACTCTGGTGGAGGACTATTGTCGTCCATTTACCGAGGAGAGTGGTCTGAACGGCTGGAGTATGAGAATGACAGAGTGGTGTCCAGAGCCTGGGTAAATGGAAAGATCTGGAGCTACACATACGCAGACAGAGTAAGAGCAGTACAACATATTCATGTGATGTTGTGATTGACCGATTGTTATGGCATAGTATGACATCTGTTCAGCACCTTTACTTTGTTGTTGTTATTGCTGATCAAGAAAAGCCAACGTTGTTTGCTGCTTCGCGGGTTACTACAGTTATATGAAACCAAAACTAACATGGAACATTTGAACAGTTGTGAAAAATTACAGTAGCATACTGAAAGTACATAAAAATAATTTACAGCATCACACTATTAACCACAGGTTTAACATTTTCCTTTTTCGAGACATCCATTTGGTTTAAATGAACTGTGCTGCATGAGGCTCATGTCTGAAGTTCAGGGTTTTCTGTTACGTTCTGTACTTTTAAAATGGACCAGCTACAGGGGATATACAGCTTTTAGAGCAATAAAAACAGACAAGACACAAGATATTTCAAGGTTGTATAGGGAACAAACTGTATAGGGAAAAAAAGATTTAACAGTAAATTCTCACCATGCTTTTAAAAAGGGTTAGAAAATGCACATTACCTGTGATTTTTAGTAAATGGGCCAAAGAACAAAAGATAAGTGTGTTCATTTAAGGGCGTGACAAGCTGAAAGCTACCAGCAGTTATAATTTCTGTACTTGAATTAATTATAAATTTTAATGAAATGCTCTTCAGCCTGGAATATATTTAGTAACAGGAATTAAAAATGAGCTCATATTAGAGAAACATCCAGAACTGAATTATACCTGCGTGTGGTATTCATAATTTAATAATCTGCTGTACAGTCAAATATTAAAGCATATTTGTGACCTTGTTAAACTTCAGTTCAGACTGTTCCAGTAGCTACGGCTCTACAGACACATTTACACATTTTTGAAGTTTGTCTGAATAAAAAAGAAAGCAAGCTAAAACCAAGGTTGCCAAATGACATTGAAACACAAGAATACAACAGACAGAGGAAAGAGAAGCTTATCAACCCACACAGCCGCAGTCTTTTAACTCACCTGTGCGTCTGCCTGTGCTCTTTCAGTCCATAATGCTGCTCCTGCATAGCCAGCGCCGCTATGTCTTCGAATACGACCAAACAGACCGTCTGGTTGCAGTGACGATGCCCAGCATGGTGAAACACACCCTGCAGTCTCTCCTGTCCATTGGTTACTACAGGAATATTTACATGCCTCCCGACAGCCAAGCCTCCTTCGTGCAGGACTACACCCTGGATGGGCGGTTGATGAGAATTCAGTACTTGGGAACAGGACGCAGTGTCATCTACAGGTATGACACAGAACAAAGGAACACAGCCACTGACAGTGGGAGCCAATCATTTAGTGACGCAATGCAGTGTGGAAGAGGTGACACTGCTAACGCCGCTGGTTTGACTCTGGTGAAGCTTGGAGGCATGACACTTGTTGGCACAAAAATCTCACACATGAAAACATAACACAGATTGGTTTAATGAAGGTGCACTAATTAGCGGCTAATCTCAGAAGTGTAACAGCCTTGTTAGACCGAATCTATTTGACACCAAAATGTGCCAGGCCCGCCCAGCTGTCCTTTACAAATTGTTCTGATTGGACTAATGGGGGACACCGATTAAAGGTCAACTTTTTTTTATCATCATACTATGTCAGACAGAGCTGATCTCATTTGGATGACAGCCGGACGACTGATGCAAGCAGCGTTCTGGCATTTAACATTTTTAACAATCGCTGGCGTGGAAGGAACACTGTAATAATAAATGGTGCATTTTCCAAAGGCTTGAACAGCCACAGCAGCTGGTCTTATTTTGATGAAATGTTTAAAAATGATGCAACAGCTCAAGGTGTTTTTGTATTATTCATGAGGTAGAACATGTACGCACACTGCAGGTCTAATGTATCTTGAACTGTGCATTTTACCACTTGGTAAAGATTTCTGTCACAGCTCGCTAATTTATCACTTGTACAAAAAAAAAAAAAAAAAAAGGTTCTTTTTTCGTTCTACTTTATTTTTTAAGGTATACACCAGCAGCGCGGCTCTCTGAGGTGGTTTATGACTCCACCCTGGTGACCTTCACTTATGACGAGGCCTCTGGCACCGTCAAGACCATTCATCTCACCCATAACGGCTTCATAAGCTCCATACGCTACAGACAGACAGGTACGTGCACACGTGCACTCATACCACAGGCACTTAAGGGACAAATAGCCACACGTTTAAAATATTTACAATGTGCAATGAGTCATCTTTTAAGGGGTGATTTAAAAGGATCTGTCTGAGCGCTAGATCATTTTACGGGCATGACTCAAAGCGTTTGGACTGTGACAACACTACACCATCATACATCTTGGGCTAGATTTGTTGAGGGCTGTCAAACTCTAGTCTGGCTTTGAGTCAGCCTTGGTGTTATTTCATCTGACGCAGAGACACTGTTTAATGTGACATTAGGCTGAGCGTGTTCAACTGAAATTGACTGTGGTCTACCACAGCTGTAAATTCAAGACCACCCCGGGCTTCTGAGCTGCACTATCTCTTCCTCAACTCTGCAACCATGCTGCCTGATCAAAGTAAACAAATGAAGAAATATAAATGTAAGCGTCTGTATGGTTAAGAGTTTGTTTCGCTTGCCTACATGTGACCACTTTTCTTTTTTATAATAACAATATAATTACTGTTTTCAAATGTACATGTTTGTGTGAGACAAGGAGTAATTATAGCTCACAGTGCTTCCCTTATGTGATTCCGAGTATTAGTGCAGTAAAAAAAGAAAAGGGAAACAGAGTGCTGCTATTTGATGTTCAGAGAAAAACTCAAAAGTAGTTGTCTTTAGTACTGGGGTGATACGCACCCTTGAAAACCAAGGCACTCTTGTTTTGGAAAAGTTAAAAATCCTTTATTGGTATGGCTAATGCGTGGCAAAATTGAACCCATTGCAGCATAGGTGACACTTGTGTGATTCAGAACTAAATCAAGTTTTACCCAGTAAGGGAATGATCTCTGGGCCTCATTGTTAAGTACATAAAATAAATACCGTCAAGTTACAGTCTTTCCATGGTGGTTTAGAGCATTTTCATCTCTGCTGCTGGTTTGCCTCACACTTTATGACTGATCAGATGTCACAGCCGTGCATGTGTGTGCGCATGCGCGTGTTTATCACTTTGCCCTCACCATGAATAGACTCTCACCTTCCATTAACTGATCCTATTTCAGTAGAACAAAATGAGCCATGGAGAGAGGAGAGATAGTGATAATTGTGCTTTGAGATGAGACAAGGAATAGTAAGGATCCAAAAAAAAAGGGAGAGACAGGGATATAGAAACATAAACAATGGAAAAAAAGGAAACACACAAAGGGGGAAAGATGACAGCTTGGGGAATTGACAGCTAGGGAAGCGAGACAAACAGACTGCAAGTTCCCTAGGGCTGTTGAAAATCTCTGCATTGTCACTACTTTTGCTATTTTTCCCATTAGGGCAGATCTAGAATCAACATTCCACAGGACATAAAAATAGAAGATGCAATGCTGATCCAGCTCTCTACAGTCTCCAAAGCTAGACACTCAGTCATTTTAACTACAATCAGAGTCATCTCAAATAGCACCGTAATGGTGTTTCATTAGCAGGCCTCTTTCCAAATGGGCGGCGAGCTGTAGCAGCTAGCAGCTGAGGTGATGAATGGTGTTGTTAATGTTGATGTTCTGACATTAAGGAGCGGTTTGGCCTATCATGGCTATTGTTTTTAGATTTCATTATGTGTCCATTATAAAGGTCACTATTGGAAATGCCACAGAGGCGTGGGAATAGTTAAGATTGAACAGACTGCACTGCATGTGTCTGTTTTAATGATGTTGAATTAGTCCTTGATTTGAATTAATTAGTCAGGCTGGTACGGATAGCCCACTGGCCAACTGTAAGTGCTTTGTGCACGTTTCATAAACAGTCCACACAGGCTAATGTGTGTAATCCTAACTTAAATAGCCTTGTTTTTCTCACACTTTCAAATCTCCGAATAGGTCCGTTGACAAGCCGCCAGATCTTCCGCTTCAGTGAGGAAGGTTTGGTCAACGCCAGGTTTGACTACAGCTACAACAACTTCAGAGTGACAAGCATGCAGGCAGTCATCAATGAGACCCCTCTGCCTATTGACCTGTACCGTTATGTGGATGTGTCAGGAAGAGTTGAGCAGTTTGGAAAGTTTAGCGTCATTTTCTATGATCTCAACCAGGTAGGGCCACTTTCTCAATACATCATACTACAAACGAATTGTAATGTTTGTAATAGTCCAGCTTTTTATGTGTGAGACTTTGATGCTATTGTTTCTGATATCATCATTGTTCTGTGGTCGGATAAACCCACTGTGTAGGTCAGGGCCTTTAAAACACAGCGGCAAGAGTTGCAAATTTTGTCTGACATTGTAATGAGATTGCAATGGAGCTGAAAAGAAGATTAATATTGGATTTGAATTCATTCAGTGGCCAAACACAGGACTCCAATAGTGCGTAATGTCTGTTGGATAAATAGGTAAATGTCAGCAAACACAGCTACTAAATGAAACCCATAAGGTTAACCAAAATTAGAAATAATCCAAATATAACTCTGCATGCAGCACTTCAATTAGATTTTAGGTGCGTGTGTGTTTAGGTGTTTAGGTGAATACATACATGTAGTTAACCCACTGTATGTTGTCTGTGGTCATCTAGGTGATCACCACCCATCTGATGAAGCACACCAAGGTATTTAACTCCTATGGCCAGGTGGTCGAGGTCCAGTATGAGATCCTCAAATCCATCGCTTACTGGATGACCATCCAGTATGACTCAGCGGGGCGAACCACCACCTGTGACATCAGGGTGGGTGTGGACAGCAACGTGACCCGCTACACTTATGAGTATGATGCAGACAGCCAGCTG
Source organism: Brachirus orientalis (assembly GCA_016785285.1). Lineage (NCBI taxonomy): Eukaryota > Metazoa > Chordata > Actinopteri > Pleuronectiformes > Soleidae > Brachirus > Brachirus orientalis. Next base: position 3,732,737 of record JAFBJR010000138.1, read on the forward strand.
CAGAGTGCCTCTGTCAATGAGCGGCCTCAGTGGCGCTATAGCTACGACTTAAATGGGAACATCAACCTGCTCAGCCATGGGACCAGTGCAAGGTAAATAATGTAAACAGAAAATAATGTAAATTCAATTCAAAAATCAAATGCCTGCTACATTCAAACCTTTGTCAAAGGAGTTCACACCATGCTGATTAAGCCCATTAGCTCCACACAACCCTGTACTATTCATTATTGCAGTGTTTAAAGCTCATGTAGCACGGCAACATTCCCAGACTGCACACAGAAAGTGATGTTTTATGTAAGACGCATGCAACAGCAACATTGTGCTAGTAAAGCGAGACAGCAGCAAACAGGTTGAAGTAGTATAACGGAAAACCCAAAGAAGCACCCACGAAAAGTTTCACAGATGAGCTCTACTGCGTAAAAATGTTGGAATTTCAGCAGATTTTTTGGAATAACTGTGTCTCTTTCCTTCACCTCCCCCCACCCCTGTGCTACCGCTGTATAAACACAAATGCTCCCTCAGTCATTCATGCAAATAATGTACAATGCTTTAAATTTGGAATGAATTTTTACTCTTACTTATCTATTGTTGAGATCAAGTAACCATTAATCCAATGACAGACCAGCAGCCACTTTAATGGAAGGTCAGGTGTAAATAATGAATAATGAATGACAGCTGAGTTATATGAAACCTCCTTAGAAAAGCACAAATGTAACTGATGATCTGTTCAGTTTAAGTCATCAAGAAAGTGTGACAGTGAGCCAGCATGTACCGTGAAACTGAGGAATCCAAATGGAAGGTGATTATTCACACCTGTGCTTGTAAAGTCAGAGTGGCAGGGGTGGAAAAAAAAAGCTAATTGTACTGTGCACAGTGTTCAGTGCTACTAAACAACACTCTAAAGGAAACTTGGGATAAACTAGCTGACAATAATAATGTTAGACCTAAGTGCATAGAAATGGTATGTAAGTGTCTGTTCCAATTCCAGGCTGACCCCTCTACGTTACGACCAGAGAGACCGTATCACACACCTCGGCGAGTTACAGTACAGCGTGGATGACGACGGCTTCCTCCGCCAGCGAGCAAATGACCTCTTCGACTACAACTCCAACGGCTTGCTGACCAGCGTCTTTAACCGAATGACGGAGCGCACTGTGTGGTACCGCTACGACGGGCTGGGTCGGCGTGTGGCCGCCAAGAGCAGCCAGGGCAAGCAGCTGCAGTTCTTTTATGCTGACCTGTCAAACCCCACCAGGGTCAGTCACTTGTACAACCACAGCAGCAATCTGATCACATCACTGTACTACGACCTCCAGGGCCATCTCATTGCTATGGAGCTGAGCAGCGGAGAGGAGTACTACGTCGCCTGCGACAGCGTGGGGAGTCCAAGAGCAGTTTTCTCCAGCAAGGGCCGATTGGTCAAAGAGATTTTCTACACCCCCTATGGAGAGGTTTATCAGGACACCAACCCTGACTTTCAGCTTGTTATCGGCTTCCACGGAGGCTTGTACGATCCACTCACACGACTGGTTCATTTGGGCAGGCGGGATTATGACACGTTGGCCGGCCGATGGACCTCACCAAATCACGAACTGTGGGGTGAGCTGAGCAAGGAACCGAAGCCGTTCAACTTGTACGCCTTTAAAAATAACTGTCCCATCGGAAGAGTGGAGGAGGTGACGCACTTTACCACAGGTGAGCTTCAAACATGTACACACACACACGCTCTTTCACTGCCAACCTCAACCCCCAACCCCCAACCCCCCCCCCCCATAAAGAGGGAGTGAAGGGGGGGCATAGCTAACCACAGGTAGGCTGTGTTGCAGAGAGAAAAAGATGTGGCAGACAGAATGTACTGCCACCACAAAGGACAGCCATGTCTGTGATCATTTTGTTTTTTAACACGGGCGTGTTATGTTTTGTTCCCTCTGTCTGTCAAGAACATACTGTTTCCCCAAGAGACAAAAAGAAAGTCAGGCAAAGCAAGAGATAGAGATGGAATCGCAGAGGATGAATGTAGGAAGTAGGTGGGGGTGTATGTCCTTCTGGTTAATGGAACATTCATTTGACCTGTCACGTTTCTCTGCACCACTGTTGTTTGTCACAGAAGAAATCTATTTGTGCATGAAACACCACCCGACCCATCTCTGCTGTGTATTATGCTCAAATATTGTTTGATTTCCTGTACAAGGTGTTGTTTCTGTAGCCTTATGACTTTTTGTTTGCTTCCAGATATAAACATCATATTGTAACATTCTCCCCTCTGTGCAATTTTCTCTGTGTGTGTGTGTGTGTGTGTGTGTGTGTGTGTCTACAGATATTGGTAGCTGGCTGCAGCTTTTTGGTTTCCAGCTCCATAATGTTGTTCCAGGCTTCCCAAAGCCTGAGGTGGGCAGAATGGAACAAACATATGAACTCATGAAGACGCAGACCAGGACCCAAGACTGGGACTCCAGCAAGGTGCAACTTTACCACATTAAAAACCTTCAATAAAAAATACTAGCAAGTTCTAACCTTGTTTTTGTCTTCAGTGAAGAATGTAATTAGTCTGTAAGTAAAATAAATTATCCAATTAACCTCACCATTTTAATAAATGTGAATGTACAGATACAATAAGTAGAAATATTATTTAGAGATTTATTTAGAGAGGGGTAACTCACGAGTCATATCACACCACTCTTCTTGTTATCTGTCTTCAATGAGGCTGTTGCTTTACCATTTTGGTCAGTTTTCACCTCAAACTTACTTAAACGTATGCATGTTTGTATGATCTTTTCCTCAGGTGATTCTGGGGATCCAGTGCGAGCTGCGGCGGCAGCTGCGGAGCTTCATTTCTCTGGACAGGTTACCTCTGGTGTCAGGGCCTGTTGGCTCCACTTGCCACAGACCGGCGCGTCCTCCTCCCTTCGGTTCCAGACCTTCTCTACTGGGCCCCAGTATCCGTTTTGCCGTCTCACACAGCCGAGTCAGTGCTGAAGTTATTGGCGTAGCCAGCGAGGACAGCCGCCGCGTGGCAGCCATTTTAAATGGTGCTGTCCACCTGAGCGGGCTGAGCTTCACCGTGCAGGGCTGTGACACCCACCACTTCCTCCAGTCCCGGCCAATCGAAGATGACCTTGCCCTGGGGTTGGGAGTTGGTGGCCGTGTCCTAGAGAATGGCGTAAACGTGAGCGTGTCTCAGATGAGTGCCACGGTGAACGGCAGGACTCGACGATTTGCAGATATCACTCTTCAGCAGGGGGCACTGTGCCTGTGCGTGCGCTATGGCGGAAATGAGGAGGAGGAGAGGGCACGGGTGAAGGAGGAGGCAAGGAAGAGAGCGGTGGAGGGGGCATGGGAGAAGGAGAAGAAGAGGGTGGATTTAGGAGATTCAGGGAGCAGGGCGTGGAGCGACGCAGAGAAGCAGCAGCTGCTTTCAGTCGGACGTGTTCAGGGTTACGACGGCTACTACTCCCTGCCTATAGAGCAGCAGCCGGAGCTGTCCGACTGCCCCTCCAACATCCACTTCATGACACTAAGCGAGGTGGGGGGCAGGTAACAGAGACACATGAGCAGCCCCCCACCCCACCAAAGACTGCCCGTTTCTACTCTACTCTGATTTGTTCTACTGTTTCTATACTGTATCAAAAGAAGACGACGACAAAGAAGAACAAGAAGAGAGATTGGGGGGGAAAAAATATTCCAAATGCCTTTAATTGTGACAAAATGATGGTATTTTATTATTACTGTCCAGTTTCTCCAATTTCTAACAGTGGCACAAGCAGTGTGGTTTGACTGTGGCTTTGCTTTTTTTGTATCCCAACCGGCCTAGAACTCACTGACCGACTTACTGACTGACTGTGTCTGTCATTTGCTGTCCCCACACTGTTCATCGTTTTTGAACTGTTCAAACTCACTGAAGTGTAGATGTGAAGACTTTTAGGATTGCTAGTGAAAAATCCTCTTCATGACATAAACCAAGAGCTCGCCGGTTGCCATTTGAGTTCCTACATGGTTTACCTCGGAAATACTGTCGTTTACATATTGTGTAAGAGAGGCCTTGTCGACTCTGACACTCCCCTTTAGAGAAGGAAACCTACCGTGGTTTTCCACCTCTGGTGTGCTCCAACAGTAGTTTGTATGAGTGTGTATACTAAAATCAAGAATGTACATAGCCAGTGCTTTCACACTGAAAAAAAAAAAGTGCTCAACTGGAAATTCTGTTGTTCATAAGTTAGTGTCAGTATTGTTAATCAATAGAAAAACAGTTACATTTTTGCAAAGAATTATACATGGCTATAGTAAATATTCTCGCTGAAAAAATCTGACTTTATTGGGTTACAATGCTGATTAAAATTATTATGTGTGAATTACCAGATTGTTCCCTGGGATTTCATAGCCACTGTTGCTTATTATTTCTCCCTCTGCCTCATCTGTCTCTGCGCCTTCCCGCCACACATTTGTTGTGCACTCTTTGTTCTTGTTTCTGGGACTCTGTAACTTTCTGTGCTGTCATTATCACCCATCATTATGGCTCAAACTGAGATATGCATGAGAAATCTGCGTCTGTCAGAGACAAAGAGGAAGAAAAAGATGCAGGAGAGTAAAAGAAAAAAAAAAAAAAACTACAGTGGAAGGGATAGAGAAATGTGACAGCTGAGGCTCAGCGAGTGGGTGGTGAGTGCAGAAGGGGCAGGACCTGGAGTTGGCTTTGCTGTTCTCTACAGCTTGTCTCCTCTCATTAGGAAATGCCAATCAGACTACATGTGAACCTCTTCCAAGCTTTTCCCCACCAAAAAAGTTTTAAAAAGAAACTAAAGAAGTTTTCATTTATTTATTTATTTATTCTTAATCTAGCTACCACTAATCCGCCTCCCCATCCGTCTGCCTATCGCCCTACTCGCCTCCCTCCCACAGTCATTCCACCATCTGCCCACTGCTAATTGTTTGTGTTTCTCTACTGAGCTGAGGATGACAGAGACGCACAATGCATATGTTCTGACTGCGAGCAGGTAATATATACATTCCTCGCTCGCGCTTTCCTGATCGGCCTGCAATGTGACTTCTCTTTTAGACCATATGCTCCACCAGATACTGTCCAACCTCATTGTGGTAGTGAAAAGATGGAGGGTCCGGTTGCTAAGAGACCACTGCACTGAAGAATGGTCTGGGCTGAATGGATGCTCTTCACTCTCTTCCTCTTTCTTTCTCTCTGTATCTTTCTCCTTCTATTACCATCTCTCTGCCTCTTTTTTTTCATGAGCCCGTAATGTCGATCAAGGAGTCAGCACTCTCTTCATGGAAATCAGTACTTCAATATGTCAAATTGAATTTTAGTTCCGCATTATATGTCAGACGCTGGCTCAGTGTGTATGGCTGTGTATGCATGACCTCATTTAAAGGAGTTTATTTCAACCAATATCATTTATTTTTCTTTGCCTTTGCACAACTGAATTGCATTAAGAAAACAGAGCACAATATTTGTTGTCAACTTGTGTATGCAGTAATGGATATTAATGTTGGAGCAGCTGAATATTTCACATCACATCTCAGAAAGTTATGGGGTACTTTTCTGTGCTGCATATGCAGAAAAGAGAAAGAGCAAGAGATGTTAAGATCAGAGTCGGTGCTGGAGTCTAAATGTCTTGAACTGAGCTATATAATTAGGGGAAAAAATGACTTAATGACTTCAGAGACAGTGAGAAAATCACATAAAGGCACAAAAATCACATGTTAATACAGGGTCTTTGTTCATAATTTGGTCAGTGGTGAGATAAGGAGCTGCCCCTAACCAAAAGCTTGCCGCACCTCCTTCTTCTTGTTTCTGTGTCTCTGAGAAGTATGTTGTTGCTGCTGCTGCTGCTGCTGCTGCTGCTGCTGCTGCACATCACGATGATGATGCTGAGGCTGCGTCTGCTGCTGGAGGAAAACATTTGGGCTGCTGTGTGTTGGAGACAGGCTATTACTGGGCGCCTGTGCCCGTCTCTGAGCAGTGACAGGGTAGAGCAGCGGCATGGCAATTCCTTGTGCGGGCTTCTGGAAAGCTGCTATCAAGTTCTTGATTTTCCGGAAATATCGTTTCTGCACACCAGGACTAGTCTGAAACATGAGAAGAACAACGGGGGTATTTTTTATTTATTTATTTTTTAAGGTATAGGACAATACAGCATCGCTGTCTCCATCTCAACATCAAATCTTACAGGGGAAATGAAGTGGACAGGACAGAGCCAGCTCGAATTGAGCTCTTGCAGAATCGCCTTACAGAAGAAATGAGATGCACTAAAAGTTGAGACAGACACTGCATGAATCACACTTATTATTTTCTTCTTTACAGCTGATCCACCCTGAGCTTGTATTTAAGCATATAACAGGGCACATATCAATGAATCATATGACGCAAAAGAAAAACTGCGGTAGACCCAGATGGAAAGTATACCTGAGGGCTTAACAGCTAAGGCTAAATTTAGTAAACTCAGGATTCAGTTGCCCCTGAAAATATAAATTCTTCTGGGCTTGTGTGTGTATGTGTATATATACATAGATAGAAAGATATCAATATAGATAGATACAATGATAGATGGATAGATAGATATTAAACTACTAAAACAAATTTTTCTCTTCAGTGAATGCAAATAAATAACTATAATTTGACATCTTAATTAAGAAATAATAATGTACTTGAGTATTTTTTGTAAAATGGTAAACTTTATCAGTAAAATCAGTAAAAAAAACAATATTTTAACATATTTATTTTAACATTAAAAATAAATATAATGTTAATAAATGTATTGTTAATTAATGTTAATAAATAAATATAATTTCAGTTAAAGAGCTTCTATATACTGTTGTAATCACCATTAAAGAAACAAAATATAAAATGATTTTAATGATTACCAAGGCTGTTCATTTAAATGCAGCCGTAGCATAAACCTTATATTTGATGGTGATCTAATAAATAGAAATGTTACATAGATTTATTTATTTGTAAAACTTGCCTGTGTTTTTAATAAAAGATGAAGGCCATTCGATCTTTTTTTTTTTTTTTTTAATTTCTTATGTTTAACTGAAATTAAATTTAATCAGGGATTTATATTTGCATCGTTTCAACTGATGACACAAGCAGTATCATCTTTCCACTTTGCTCAAAGCTCACTTTAATATTCAATATCTCTCAGTAAAGTTTAAAACTTTTAAAGTATTATAATTTTGTCAAGTATGGAATTTTAAAAGGGCAGCATGTGTTTTCATTCTGTTCTATCAATCACTGTGAAAGCAAATGGTGGAAAATCTTGTTTGAATGCATTTTCAAATCATTTAATCAGCGGAGAGCACTTCCCACAGCAAAGCACTAGAGATGTTTCCGTCTCTGGCCACAAGTGTTACCTCTGTTCCCAACAATATTTTCATTAAAGTGACTGATATTGCACATGAATAATGGAAAACTGTTATTGAGCTTGTAGTGGAATTCATGTAATTCAAGTCTTCTCCCCCTGTCTGTTCGCTTGATGTTGTCAGTAAAAATGAGTGGGGGTAAAATGTAGTTACAACAGCATGTATCTCAGTTGTCAGAGAGAGATGTGAGAGACGTAGCCCTCAGATGTCTCTATACATCCACATCTCTGGGTGTTTGCCAACCCTCAGTGCTCAATTACATATCCCATCAGAAATGCTGTCAAATGCAGTTCTGTGTTTCCCATCTCTGGGAGTATGTGCTGATACCGTGGTGTTTTAAATTTGAGTTGGGGTTGGGGAGTGTGGCAGGGTTTTGCTAAAGGAAAAGCGACGCAGCCCTTTCTCAGTGCTGTCACTCAACAAAGAAAAGAAAAAAAACATGCTTGCCTCAAATTTTCAGTTTGCCTCATTAAGCGGGCGCTAAAACAACTTCTGGAGCTAATAAACACCAAACAAAGTGTGGCTGTTCTGCTGGTTGTGTAAAATGTCACTGCGACAAATAAAATAAAGAAGTCTTACGTCTGCAGCCCATGAGCCCGAATCATCCCTGTGGAGCCTGTATGTATAGACAAAGCCTTTGCACCTGCACATGCACACACAAAAAAGAAAAATACAGAAGGACACTTTTGAGTTAGAGTATAATGAAATACATTGGCTCTTACTGTCACCATCATCTCCCCTGTGGAGACTCGAGATCGTTCTTACAAAAAGGACAACATGCTTTTTTTTTGTTGTTTAACTTAATCATCAGTTGGTGTGTTTATCCCAGTGTGCCTTTATTTTCATGAATGTGCGCAGATCAATAATCTCCACAGCAGCAGAAAATGTGTTGATGTAATTAGTGAGGTTTCAGTGACGGCTTAGAGAAGCAGGGCAAAGAGAATTATTGCACAGTCTGTGCTTATACTCACAGCACACACAGGCAGTAGACACCTGGCACAGAGTCACTGTCGCGCACTAGGTAGCATCCATCCCGTCCATCCTGGGCCAGGCGTCTCTCCCCTTCTTCCTTACCAATGGGTCCATGGTAGACGGACAGGTTCTCCATCACAGCTCCACTCCAATTCTGCTTTTTTTTTTTTCTTTTGCTTTTGCTCCCAGGTACCAACTCTTCCCTTTTTCACTTTCTTGTCTTCAACTTTTTACACTCTGTATATACTGGGAGAACAGGTAAGACAGCTGTCCAGCCTTTCATTGGGTATTTGCTTCTTGCTGTTTCAAATGTCTCTGAGGGAGCCTGGGCTTTGGCAGGTGAGTTCGCAGATTTTTCCTTCGCAGAGACCAGATGCAGCTCTGTCTAACCTCTAACCTTTCTGACTTGGCGCTTGCAGTCTTCCTCTTTCTCTGTAAGACGTACATGTGTGCGCACACATAAAATGTGGGTTTGTGTTTCTTTCAGGAAATGATTGTATTTTTCAACAGGAAATAACATCAAAGATTCTAACGGAACATTTCCCTAACAATAGAAAGCACAAGAGAGTAATAAAAAAGAAAGTCATGCACAGGGAAATGTATAGTATGCTTATGTAGGGTTTTTGTCTTATTAAGAGATGTTTGCATACATCTGTTTCTACTGCAATTCACTGGAGAGTCACCGGCACAAAATTTGCTGGTATAAGACCTATATGTTTAACATAATTCCAAAATTAAAGTGCGAAAGTTTTACCAGCAAAACAAACAACTACTTTTTTAGGAAAATAGGATTGTGACTGTGACTATGTCATGGCAGTTTATTTATTTATTTTATTTGTTTATTTAGGTTAATATAAACATTTTTTTGAGGTGTTGAGTGTCAACTAACTTAATAATTAATTTGAATTTACATATATATTAATTAAGACATCTGAAGTGAAATCTCTTTGAAACTCACGCTGAGAGATCTTTCGGTTACAAGCAAAACAGTACAGTCAAAATGATCACTTTCAAATACTTTTAGCTGAATATCTAAAATATAAGTCATTTATTTACGTAAATGTTAACATGGTGGTTTAAAATGTCCAAAGTTTGCCATAGGAATCACCTGCTTTGACAAAAATAAACTTTCTCTCCGCTCAGGTTACCTTTTCTCATGACGTGTCCACACTGCAGTATACATGTTCTCACATCACTGGTCTGTCTTTTATTAAACATGTGTCAAGGACACTGACACCTGCTCAGTAGAACAACGAGGCATCAGCTGATGGTGCTGTGTGCATGAACATACTGTGGATCAGCAACAAACTCATCCGGCAATCTGTCCTGTCACTTCTGTTGTGTCTCATTAAGGAGCTGGCCATTAAAATACTGAATATTTGCTGCAGCACCATGTTTACACCATGTATAACCAAGGTGACAGCTCTGGTTTGTTATTTTAAGCTCATCTGGCATGCTGGGATGTGAAGGCTATTATTCTGGCTTTCAGGGCTCTTTGTTTAGACCATGGTCATGATCACTGGCCAGTTGGTGCTACAAAAGACATCTATGAGAGGGAAACCAACCATTCTACCACAACAGTATTATCTGTGATATCATGGCTATTATTAATGAAGCTTTTGTTGAGGATGTCTCTTGTACATTCAGAACTGCAGCCTGCATGAGTCATCAGTCTGTGTCAGAGCCATTTTTCCCTCGGCTCATAGGGATCATGAGCAGTGGGACTTGGGGGATCTGAGTGGTTAAGCAGCCAGGAGCATGTTATTGACTGTTTCTATAGCACTTCAGCGCCATCCAGTGGCAACTGATTGGAACATTAAATGGGATGATCCAGCCCAATATTCTTCACTAACGGCCTGAGTGTGAAATGAGAAAACAAACAAAAAACAAAACCACTTCACAATTTTGACAAGAATGAAGAGCATTCGCAGATTTAGCCACTTAAACTTTTGGGTGTGATAGTTTCATGGAGTGCAAAACAAAATTGCACTGCACTCCACTGGCTCTCAGCTCTCAGGGCCAGTCCAGGGTCAGTGCAGAATGTTGTGGATCCATATTGGACACAAATAGCAGACAGAGATACATCATTGATTAGCTGCATGGCTCCTTCTACCAACACGAGAGGTCTGACTGGAATGCTTCATAAGGACATTAGTATGAGATTATGATATCTGGCCTCGATATCCATGTGAGGCTGAATGCCTCACATTCAGGGACAGGAGGAAAAAGGGGGGTGGGGGGTGGGGGGGTGAATGTCCATCTGCCAGGCTCATAGTAATCCCAGCACTCACATTCCCAGGCCAGAGAAGCTCAGTCCCAGCTGTTGGAGGATATAAAACTGGGGAAAATAACCAAAAATTTTAGGAAACTGAACAGGTTTCACAAAATCAGTGCATGCGTGGACAAAGTTATTCAACACTGTCCTGTTTTCGAAGAGAGAAAATCAAACAAAGAATTTCCATTTTTTTAAGATAACTATTTATTTGCTTTATTTCTTAATTAAAAGTTCAGTTTTCGAAGAAATGCTATGTTGTATTTCTTAATCATTTTTAGAGGATTATACAGAAAATTATACAAGTTACATGATTACATGTATAATATTATTGGTCCTATAAGTGAAATAAAGATTGGTTAATAATCTAATTCATCTTCTGCCCCACATCCTACAAAGCAGTAAATACACATTTAGTCAAAACTGGGGTAAGAACATAATGTGAATTTTTAACATTTGTTTATCACATTAACTTTGGTTTGAAAGGCTAAGCCCTACAATTTCATCATTTCGTTACATTTATTCGACAGCAGCTATGTCAATGTCCTTTTTTTAAACTTATCTCTTGAGGTCAGTGGAAACAACTTGTGAAGACATCACTGACATACCATCATCTGCCTTGTAAGCAAACAGTTGCTTATTTATGAAGCATGTGTTTCAGTACATTGTGTGATTTCTGTCCTCGGTCTTAATCCTCTCCTGAGGGAACTGTATCTGGCTGCGAGGTTCACTAGCTATTATCACTAACTGCTGTTTGGTGTTGATAGAGTGGAGTGCTAAGTTAGCTTTTTAGTAGAATTTAGTAGAATTGTGTGCCTGTTGCAGAGATGTAAAGCTGATGGTTGGACAGCTAAACACTGAACTGAAACTCCACAAAGCTCTGTGAGGCTGAGTGCAACTGCAGATTCTGCAAATAATTCATGGCTACATGTGACCTCTTTCATTGTCACATTGTTTTCATATTGTCATGTACTGTAGCTGCTTTAAAACTGTCCAAAGCAAGAGTAGACAAATAGCATTACATTTACAACTCGCATGTAACATGTTTTAAATAACCAGCCTTAAAACATTTAACCTTTTTTCCTGACATCGTGTTATCTGTAGTTATTTTTATTCTTTCCTAGTTTTGAAGGGAAGAGTTTAGCTCAACTGGAACTCCACTCAGTTCCAGCACTAGCTCTGTCTCACACATTCATGCTTACTGGAGTTCAGACATTCATTCTTTGGAGTGTGAAGCCAGTGTAAGTCTCGCCCCTGGGGTCTGACTATGCAGGGCTAGTGGGCTCCACAATTGCCAGGTCTTTTAGGTCACTGAGTTTTTGAGAGAAGGAGCTCAGTCTGGTGCTAAAGGAGCCTCTTTTCTGGCTGTGATCTTCCCCACGGGCCTTCAAACAAGCACATAGGCCTTTGCAGAGGCCCCCAAGGCGGCCCCGGAAATGGTTCCCAATGAAGCAATAGACCACAGGGTTGATGGCAGAGTTGGAGAAGCCCAGGCAGAGGGTGAGAGGGGTGAGGTTGTGGATGGTCCAATTTACCCAGCAACTGTCCAACAAGCCCTCGCTTTTCAGCACATCTATGAAGGTCACACAGTGAAAGGGAAACCAGCAGAGGAAAAAGGCCAAGACAACAGCAGCTACTGTCCTTAAAACTCGCTCCACCCCCCTGCCCTCCAAAGATCTGCCTCCACTGGAGCTTTGGCTAACATACGGGGTCGGGGGTCTCTCTGGTTTACTGCAGCTCTCCTGGGGCTGCAGTGTAGATTTAAAAGAGGGTATGTTTGAAGGGTGTGACACACTTTGCATTCTCATCAGTCCTGTATCGCCCAGCAAATGTCTACCAATAGCACAGTAGCAACAGGAGATGACAAACAATGGAAGGAGAAAGGCCAGAATGATCTTCATCCAGACCAGGGTCTGATACCACCTGTGACTGGGATAGAAAATGACACAGGCCTCTACACCTAGTGCTTCGAGGTAGCGTGTGTCCCTCAGACCCAGTGTTGGGACTGAACAAGCACATGCCAGAACCCACACCAGGATGCACGTGAGCCGGGCACGTTTAGGGTCCCGTGCACTCTGGGAGCGGAACGGATGCACGATAGCCCAGTAGCGGTCCATGCTCATGGATGTGATGAAGAAGATGGACGCATAAAGGTTGAGGTTGTGGAGCAGCCCACAGATTTTGCAGGCCACTCGGCCAAAGGGCCAGTTGTAGCCCCGGGAGTAGTAGACGGCCCACAGTGGGAGAGACAGCAGGAACAGCAGGTCAGACACACACAGGTTCAGCATGAACGTATTAGCTACAGTCCTCCTCGAGGCGCTGGCATGGGCCAACACGGATACAGCCAGGGTGTTGGCCACTGTTCCCAATATACAGATGATGCTGTATATGGTGGGGATGACTGTGGTCATGGGCACAGGGGACCAGTCAGTGCAGGTATCCGTGGGGGCCCAAGAGGTATTGAGATAAATCTTTGTTGTAGAATAGGGGAAGGAGGTAGAGTTGAAAATAGGGAGGTCATCTGGGACTTCCATTATGGTACTGGTTGTACCCTTGCGTCACACGGTTTGACTTCCCTCCTTTCAGTTTTCCAAGTTCAGCTCGAAATAAAACAAAACAGGAGAGCACTTAAAATTCATCAGCCTTTTATGGACAAAGAAAAGGTTTTCCCTACATCACAAGCTGTAGCTCAAGTGTTATTAACTGCCATGTTTGATAACTAATCAAAGCAATAATACATTACACCATTCTTGAAGTAATGACATACACATGAATAGGTTTTCATAAACCAGCTGCTCATCGGTTTCTTAGAAAGAATTATTATGGTATTAAGGACTGAGCTACATTTTGGAACATTCATGATGTACTGTGAATGAAAAAGGTTTCACTTTAATTTATATACAGGTCATTGAAACTGATCCCAATAAAGTCCATGGGACCAAATGAATACATAGTTTAAAAGGAGAGAAGAATCAACAACAACAAAGAATTAGAAGGTGGCAATCAGTAAAAGAAAATTTCATTCACATATTTCATTTCTATACATTTTCTAATAGAAAAAATAACTGGTAATAACAAGGTTTAACTGATAAATCTTACTTATTTAAAGAATTAATCTTACCTGGAGTTATTGAACATCCAGATGGAGCAGCTCTTAGTGTTTCTTTTGGCTAAAAGCCATGTCTTGATAATTTTGCCTTGATTTTTTTAAGCGAAATCTGCACAGCTGAATATGCCGGACCAGATCATACTCCTTTGTTTTTGTGCAAGTGAGTGAGTGAGTGAGTGAGTGAGTGAGTGTGTTTAGAGAAAACAGAGTGGAGGCTCTGAGAAACCAGATGAGAACGGGGGTCTTATAGCCCTCATGAGCCTCTAGATCATTGCACAAGAGGGAAGCTGTGACACGTCACACCTTCATCATTACTAAGGGGTTGGACTTACCTGGACATAGGCCAGCCTGCAGAGAGACATTAAAAGTTGCTTTTGCTCATTCCTCATTTTGCCCCTCTGTCTGAGAGTGTTTTCCAGGAAAGGCCAAAACTACAAAAATCAAGTCAAGATGTGAGTTACAGTTAGAGAAGCCTCTGAGGGGACTGCAAACACACAAGGACATTCCATACCTTCATAAAAGAATTGGACACTGTTTGTTTGAGGTGACAAACTTAAAGCCCTGCGTGTTTCCACCGGGGCCTCTTATCCAAAGAATGGTGACTGTGCGATAATTAGCTGAGGCCTTGCACTTCGTGTCATATTCGTCCTACCCGCGGTCAGATAAGCCATGGGAAATATTTACTTGGTCTCTGTGGAAGTCAAGCCAGCCACTGGGGCCGAGGGAGGGGTGGTGTGGGGGTGGTTTAGTGGAATGGTGGGGTGGGGCTGGGGGGGGTTGAAGATGAATGAGGAGGAGGACAAGCAGATACTGCAGGGAGTGAGCGGGAAGATGAGAAGGAAAGACGAAGAGAAAGAGGAGATTCCCTCCAGTGGTTTTTCATTAAAGCCCCTGGTGGAAGTTAATGAGGGATGTGTGCAAAGCTCTGAGACTGATTACATCACAGCTCCTTTGATCAACTGTGTGAGCATGCACCGCTCCCCATGTGTACACGTGCGTGTGTATCTGCTTCAATACTTGTGCAACTGAATATCTCAGCACCAGCCCGACATGTATACTGGACACCAACGCTCGTTGTGCTCGCCTCCGTGTGCGCGCGTGAGCTTGCACGTGCATGTGTGTGTGCGTGTGTATGTGCGCATGCTGCTCCATTGAGTATCTATCAGGATGTGACATGTTCTAATAGCTGTGGGAACACTGACAGTGAGGATGACAGATAAGGCGAGACAAAAAAGAAGCAGGTTTCTCCCTTTAAAACAGGAGAACTAAGGGATGTACTGTACTGTATGTTTAGAACTGTTGAAGTGGGGATTTTATGCTTTCCAAAAATGGAAACCTCATAATATTGTGTTGTTCCATTGGTATGCTGGGTATGTACAGTTCTCACACGCACAGACAGGGGAAGCCAAGAATCCTTAGTCATGTCACGCGCCAACTAAAAACAGGAAAACTTGCTGTCAAACAGAAACAGATGATGACAGAAAATACAACTATGTCTCATCCTCCACACACTGTGTGTGTTTGTGTGTCTGTGCAAGTGTACATTCACTTTAAAAATAAAACAAGTTTAGTTTTTCCCTCACCTTCAGTGTTGTCACAGGGCCTTGCTGTACAGGGGCCGACATCTTGCACAGCATTTGGAAGTCAAAACACACTGCGAAGAAGAATGACATTCTTTTTTTGGTATGAGAAGGCCACCATAGTTCCCTAGTATGCTTGGGAAAGGGGACGATGAATGGGAGAGTCCTCTATTTGTTATGAGCTTCAGTCTGACTATTACTGTGTCACTACTCAGACCTTACATGGTTTGTGACAAAATACCTCAGTTGCCAATGACTTCCAGGGCCTTAGCTGTGCATTATGTAAATTGCAGACCCACAAATGTTGGCATGGTAAGCACATTACAATGTAAGCATCGATATAAATATAGCAATTAATTCAAAATGAACAGGTGCCAGGTGGCATCCAACTGGGTCTGTAATTTGCTTCTGTAACACTTTTGATCTTAATCGTTGAAATGCTCAGATAGCCATCAAAAGATAACTTCAGGAAAAAAGAAAACTGTACTTGTCGGTCACTAACTGAACCACAAAGTAAAGGTAGATCGATTAATCAGTCAGGCCAATATATATTTTATTCATCAGCATATGTCTCTTAATTATTTATTTATTGGCAACTATTCCAAATAATGCATATTTGTTCTCGGGAATGTTATTGCTAAGTCACTAAAAAATGTTTTCATGTATTTAATATGTAGTTTAGACATTATGTTTCAATCCTATGTTTCCTTTTCCCTTGTTTGTGTGTCTGCATGTGAGTGTGTGATGGGTTGCAGGTGTGCATGCTTGATTGAATGATGTGTGTGTGAGTGTAGGTGAATCCTGGGAGCTGATTGGTCCTGCAGAGGAAGCTTCAGTATAAGAGGCCTGATCCTCTCACTTGTAGTGCGTGCCACAGTCAGGATGCCAGTAGGTACTTTGTGCCTGTTTTTTTTTTTTTTTTTTTAAAAATATAAAAAATACACCTGTGGTATGTGTTGCTGGTGTTTTCTTGGGAGTTGGGAAGAGGGAGTTTTCTCACTCTTGTTGCAATCATGTTATTTTAATTGTGAATACTGCATGAGAATTACACTGCAGAACAGACATAAAATATAGATTGGAAAGATGGTGTTCAATAACTGGTTACTGAAGTGCAGATATTTTTTTTGTATTGTAATTACTGAACAGGTTTATCCAGTGGAGAAAGAAAAGGCTAATATATGGGCAAAAAAAACCCAAAAAAATAGAAATAAAACATTGGCATCAATTATCGACCATCAGCTGCCCTGATTTTAAAAATCAGCATTAGCATCCACCCCATAGAAATCCCCATGTTGGTTGACCTCACAAACCTGCCCACATGCTGTCTGTGCTCTCACCTAAGTGTGAAGTGTGAGTGTCACAACACTCAGGAGATCCATTCCCCGCTGAACATTTGTATGCAAGTCCCAGAAAAATAGCAATATTTGTGCTACAGACAAAAAAACTTTGATGAAAAAAGCTTTGATGAGGGAGCTGGTTAGAGGGGATGAGATGTGTCTTTGCATTTTAGTTAGTGTAGCCTCTCACTAGCTTTTCCTGGTACACAGCTTTAATATAAGACTTTTACTTGATGCATTGTCTTGCTACTGCTTTTACTCAACAAATTTATATAACCTAGTTGTGACAATCCATGAGATGATATCCAGTCAGTGCTTTTCTTTAAGTAGGCCTGAGGGAGCTAATTATATCTTCAACCACTGCGTTAATCCTCTGTGATACAGTGAATTGATTACAGACAGTGTGTTTTCTACTCATACGCTGACGTTATCTTACTTTCACTTGCTTTATCTCGGAATCGCTTCTGTTTGCCCTCCTTTGACCTCTGTCAACATTTGCAATCTCACTTTATCCCACTCTCAGTCAATCAAATTGGCTTGTTGAGCATGTCCCTTGTTTCACGTTGTTCTACTGCCGAATTTCGAATCTCTCATGGGTGTAACATGGCGTGCACAGTGCACAAACCGAGCTGCTCACTGATTAACAGTTAAAGCATGTGTGGGAGTGTGTGTCTGTGTAGAGGCAACAGATAAGAGATGCAACAGAACGGGGAGCATTAAACCTTAACTTACACAGTCCTTGCCAGTTATCGTTCTTTTTTTCAGGGAAAAAAAAGCATTCAATGTCTCCGCTAAAGCAGATCTTTTCTCTGCGTTCATTAGCAAAATGCAATTATATGATTATGGATGTTGCTGCAATCCAAATATTAACAGTCTATATAGCAGTAGCATGCAAACCTGACAGACTAATTCTTTCTTTTTAATGGACAGCACATACAGTGACTGACTGGAGGTGTACATTAGATCCGCTTTATTTCTGCTGACAACTGCCAGCATCTGATTTTATCTACAGGCACAGGAAGCTGTAGAAGGAAAAAAAAAACCCTGCACACTTAACTGTGAACACACACCCACAGAAATACACAGGAAGTTGTGTTCAAGTAAATGGCTTACGTATAGTGTTTATAATTTTTGCTGATAAATTTGCTATGTGTTTATTTGATGGCGGGGGTCTTGTTCTCTAGGAGGACCCTGGGAAGATAACAGCCACAAACCATAATCCTCACAAGGTCCCATGTGGAAAATCTGGCCCATGGAGGTGAGAGGTGGAAGGTCAGGACTGTGAGCCTCACTTCCTCTCTGCTGGTCAAGAGAGGGAAAAAAAAAAAAAAATCTGAGAGACTTCTGGACCACATGACAGGGTCCACTCTAACAGACGCTCTCCATTAGTTCTCAGGACACTGCCATAGTAGCTGCTTGTGTGGGAAGAAGCCCCCATATGTGGTGGGGACCCTTGAGAGAGGTGAGAAAGAGTCATGTCTTCCCTCAAACTAGGCCTCAGCTTATAGCAACAAGATGTCCAGTGGAACAGATTGCATTTACAACAGCATTTACACCTCCCAGCCTATGGCCAAGTGTAAGGGAATTGGGCTTGTAACTGAGGGGTTGCCAGTTCAAGTCTTGGTACAGCTCACGTGCTGGGCAAGGTATCACCATTGCTCCTGCAACTGTTTGTGTGTGTGTGTGTGTCCACTACTGGTGTGTAAAAAAAAAAAAAAAAAAAAAAGCATGTGTTAAATGCAGAGCTCAAATTCACTATCACTAATTGGTGTGTGTAACTGAAGCCAATACTAAAAACAAACATTATCCAGCTGTGTTCTATTTTGAACTGAAACTGTATGTTCCACACATTTTCGGTAACGCTGTGTGATTCAAGCACAGCACATATATGTTTTTGTGCCACAAATACCCAAACCCCTCAACTCACACGCAGCAGTGCAAAGAGTGGCTCTGATGCCACAGGAGGCCTGGTTCCCATATGTGTTTTTCTACATGAACAGGAAGGACAATGAAAAGAAAAATGCTTTGACATATTCCTCTGTTTTCCCTCTAATACACATTTGTGAGCACGCACAAACACACACAGTCCAAAGGGTCAGGACTCTGGTCCGCCTCATGGAGAGTTTATGAGGTCCAGGGAGCTCCGGTTCCTCTAAGGAGCAGTAAAGCAGCCATAAAGATGTTAAGAGACAGTTCGGTCCCTCAGCACAAACTGTATCGCACACAAATAAAAAACATGTGGCACCAAAAACTTTTGTTTCACAAAAGCACGACTGCCTCACTTCGGATTGGATTTCACAAGCATTTTGACAGTTACTTACCGAGCTTGGAAGCAGTTCTCAGCAGTATATCGGTCAATTTCCGCCTTGGTCAGCTGAGTAAGTAGACTGTTGCTCAACAAGTAAAAAACCAAACCCGAGTCCAGAATGAGGCTGAAGGCTCTTTAAAACCGTATGTTGGCACAGTAAATATTAAAGTCAGCACACACATCTTTAGTTTTAACATGCTGCATTTTTAGCAGATGTGAAGAGGACTATGTTAATCAGTTCAGCGTTACCATGATCACACAAGCACAAAGAACAAACAGCTGACTCTAAACAAATATACAGTATATATGTATGATTTTCTTTTTTGCTATTTCAAATAGTAAAGTGATAAGTTTTATTAATTAAAAAATAACCTGAAATCTCTGCACTACAACAAAATAGTCCAACCTTTGCTGTGGGAGTCTATATTAAACTGATTTGACTGAACTGAGTATTCACATACACACGATTCACATACCATTCAAGGACAAACCACTTGTGGTAAAGAAAAAAACAACATAAGTCCCTGAAAAATAAAGATTTATTTTTGAGTTCCCAAAACTACACTGACAATGTTTGTGCAACACATCTTGTTATCATTACACTCACATGTGCAGATATTCAGCTTACCAAAGCAACGGGCTAAATTACAATAAATAAAAGCAGCACCATGCATTCATGACTCTCAAGGCTGTACCACAAGAGCCAGTATTTTTTTTTTGACACAAGGGCTGCAACAATTATTCAATTAATCGATTACTAAATAAATCATTGATTATTTTAATAATCGATGAATCAGTTTGAGTGTTTTATTTTTTAATAAAAAAAAAACCTTTAGGTTTTTCAGCTTCTTAAATGTGAATATTTCTGTTTTTTTCACTCCATATAACAGAGAAATCATTAAAATGGAATAATTTGTTTTGTGGAGAAACCAAGACATTTGAGAACATCATCATTACCAGGTTGGTAAAGAAGTACTGCATTAATCGAGAAAGAAAATCGACAGATTAATCAATTATGGAAATATTTGTTAGTGGCAGCCAAAAATGACAGAGAAAACTGTTCACAATCTGCCATCTGTTAACTCAAACTCTTGTAAACAGTGGTGGGTGGACTTTTTTCCCCCTACATATCGGTTCTTCCACAAAAATGACTGTTGCAATTTAAAATGCAAATGGCCTCGGCTGTTTTCTGTGGAAATATAAATTATGTAGGCAGAAAATCTGAGAATGGAAATATTGATGTAAGATTTCCTAACTGTGCTTACAAAATGTCAGTTTACACTGCATAGTGACAGAATGTTTGTCAGTCTGGATGAGATAGTAGTGAGAGAAAGACGTGTCCTCCCGAAGCCAACTGTGATGTATCAGCCGCGTTTGCTGTACAGGTCTTCATCCTCAGGGCTGGACTGACCGAAGTCCATCAGAGAAGGGTCTTGTTTGAAATCAGAGCCCCCTGGAGTGTAAAAGGAGAAATGCAACATATAATTATCATATTTCATGAAGACTATCAAGACATGTACTAGTGAAGGAGAAAGAGACTGCTCTTTAATTTCACACTTGCACAGAGAACAAAAATCAAAGTGATCTTAAAGATGTCAGATTTGGTAAGGTGCTATGTTAGAAGGGTGGGGTAGAACACAGCAGGTCTGATCAGCTCAGCACAGTCTTGTATCTCAGAAGCTGTGAATTGACACTCCTTAAATGTTGTAGTCTTAATATGCATTGTTAATGAAAAATAAACAATATATACTGTGTGCATATATATATACATACATTTCCATGTTAAAGAAATAAACTGAGGATTTTTCCTGCATAAACTGGCTTGTGATGCAAGGAAACATTCAGTGATTACTGATAGTAGCTGTATCTAATAAAAGTGTGGAAAACTAACCCCACACCACAATGCTGCATCTCTGAGTTTGTGTAACAATCAAACGGTTTCTCACAATACCTTTGCTGTTTTCTGCCACAGGCTGTTCAGGAGCAGGTGCTGCTGCTGATGGTGGATGTGTTAATGTTGAAGTGGGGGTCTCGTCCACAGCAGCAATGGGAGCCTGGACGACTAACTCGGGTAGTGAGGTGGATTCAGGCTTGGCTGATTCAAGAGCTGGCACTGAGGAGAAGTTAAAATACAAAACAGGGTCTGTAGGGTTAGAGTGAATATGGGTGTTTTATAAAAGCTGAAGAGCGACGCTGCATACAAAGTTCATAGTTGGTGGGTTACAACAAATAAAGATACACAAATAGCTTTCACATACTTTTTTTGTAAAAAAATAGTTTGAATATTGGGTCCCTTTGCAGGGCTGCCTTTTTGACAGGTAACAGTAGAAAAGTCACAGGTGTAAATGATCAAACTAATAAAGGCCAATTTACAGTTACCCTTCTCATTTTCTGGGTGCATTCTATTCCACTGTGACACTGTCCTGACTAACATTAACTGATCAGAGCCATCTTTAATGTGATCAGAAACACCTGTGCTTTTTGAGCTAAAACATAACAAAATGGCTGCTGTGCATTTCAGTGTAACTGTCTTAAAGTATTTTAAGTAAATAGTTCTGTAACAACAGTGATTTTCCAAGGAAGCAATTGCAATTTCTAGTACCTGCTGACTTGTCTGACATCTCAGGAGCAGGTGGTTCTTCACTGGAAAGAGTGGACTCAACTGTAGCAGATTGGACCAGGGAAGCCTCTACCTTCTCTGGTTCTGGGCTCGCTGTGGACTCTAAAGGGCTTCCTTCATTTGAGACATTCTCTGGGGCTTGTTTGGTGTTGGAGGGCTCCTTGTTTTCAACAGGGACAGTTAGTTCCTCTGAGGGAGGGGCAGCTTTTGGTTCTGCTACCACTGACTGTACTATGGAGGAAATGCAGTATCAGCAAAAGCCTCTGAGTGACTGTGTGTGAAACAGAGATGGAGATGGAGAAATGAGATGACAGAGATCAATATCAATACCTGTGTTGGACTCTGTGGGGGCCTGGTCAGGGGAGCTCTCTTTGAGTGTTACAAATGATGCCTCTTTTGTTGTGACAGCAGCAGTGGGCTCATCAGACACAGGAACAGACTCAGCTGGTTCCTCCTCTGTTTCTGGGATTGTACCACTTTGGAGTGAGCTGACCTCCGGGGCCTCAATCACTGCACCATCTTGGCTGGAGCATGCCGCTGACTAACAACATGCATAACACAGTAAAAGCTTTGATTTCATAATCACTTCATCTGAAGGACAGAGAGCAAATACCAGTAACAACAAAGTGAATATATGAACTTCTGAGAAATAGAAAGGTATTTTCAACCAAGTAAATTACGTAAATGGAAAGAAAATAAGTTAGTGGGTAGAGTTACTGTCACATGGGGCGGAGCATTGTTTTTGAATTAAGGTATCTGCACTCAAGTTAATGTAGGTTTCACAGCTCTGATAATTTCACAGAACAATATTTTGATATATTTCTTAAAACTACGGTAAATTTTATAATAGCAAACCAAGCAAAATGGACATGTGACATTCAAAATATACAAATAAATGAAGCAAATGTTCACAGGTGTTAGTAAACAAATGAGACCTATTTCTAATATTTAAACTGATTACCAGAAATCATAAAAATGATCGTACAGTGCTATATAATATTGTTAACTGTACAGGTAAAGTTTACTCTCCTAGTAAAAATGTCAAAATGTTTAGACTGTACCCGGGAATTTCTGTCCTTGTTTTTTTTATTACAGTAAAATAAGCACCAGCTCACAATCACTAGAATTTGACCGTTACTTTCCCATGATGTAGTTCTATCTCTGGTTCATAATTAGTTTAACTGCGTTGTGCTCAATGTGAGGATGCATTAAAATCAAGACTCAGAACTTCACAATTTTGTACCATTCATTGGAATTACTGTTGATGTTAAGGGGCCTTTAGTTATAGACAGTGAAACAGCTTAACACTACATCTTGTATGAGCTAGTTGGTTGAATCAATACAAGGTGATCATAAAAAAAACATCATCAGTATGGCCGTTGACCTGTGGTTGTGAGGGAGTCATCTCTTTGGTATCCAGCTCCTGAGGCTTGGGGGTGAGCATTGAAGACACTACAGCGCTGCTCCACTGCCCTGCAGCATACACCTTTCTACTCATCACCTTAGGAGTGCAAAATACAATTACAACATTAAAATCTGAAAATAATGAGGTTTGTATCTGGCACTGAAAAAGTAGTCACCTTTATCACAGCCACTGTTTGGGCCGGGTAACATACTGAAGCTCCTGCACTCATCAGGCCCAGTGGAATGGCAAACCTCTTGAAGCGAGAACCTAAATTTAAATTTAGGTTAAGAGACAAAAAGTGTAAACTGAAGTGAAACTGAAAATTTACATTTGTATGTGATAATGCTGATAATGATAATAATGATTACCAGTTTTTAACCATGAAATCTTAAGCTCTGAACAAGAACTCAATTAAACTCACAAATGCAACTGCATTATGATATTGACTGGGTAACAAAATGGGTTATGATGAGTTTAGCGTTAGTTTTGTTTCAAGACCTCAAAACATAAATATTAAAAATTGTAAATATTGTATTGTGCTGTGTGGAATTCTATAATATTTATAAATTTCCACACAGCAAGTGACATTGAAATCTTACTGTACAGCAGCACTGAGTTGCCTTTATCAATACAATGATGTTGCAGAAATGTTGTGACAGTTCCTTTTTTTTTTACTATCAAATAATCTGCTTCACATAAAAAGTTATGATGAGTTTAGCGTTAGTTTTGTTTCAAGGAATTCTATAATATTTATAAATTTCCACACAGCAAGTGACATTGAAATCTTACTGTACAGCAGCACTGAGTTGCCTTTATCAATACAATGATGTTGCAGAAATGTTGTGACAGTTCCTTTTTTTTTTACTATCAAATAATCTGCTTCACATAAAAACAACTAAGTACTACATATTTACAATAGGGCTGAAACAAATACTTGATTAATCCATTATTCATCAATTACCAAATTAATTGTCAACTAATTTGATAATGATTCATCAGTTTTAAAGTGTTTTTAAAGGATTTATACTAGTTTAAAACAAGTGATTGCTGGTTTCTTGCTCCATATAACAAAGAAATCATTAAAATCAAATAATTTTGGTTTTGGTAGACAAAACAAGACATTTGAGAACATCATTTCCAGGTTTGAAAAACACTGATCGACATTTATCAACATGTTCAGACATTATATAGATCAAACAGCCACTTGATTTATTGAGAAAATAATCAACAGATTCATCAATTACGAAGATAATCGTTAGTCATCACTTAGATATCTGGTGGTACAAAGACTTAAACGATCCATTATTTATCTGTCTGCAATAAAACAAAGAAAAACATTAGAGGGTTGTCATGAAAAAGACACTATTTTTTTTGATTGTGACTGATGTTTTACATAGGGGTGGGCAGGAGAGCCTCTGTACTCTGTGGGCAAATTTTGTATGCACCTACAAAGCTGTCCTGAGTTCTCATCCAAAGAAAATCAACACTCACACACAGAACAATAAAGGTGAACTCCAACACTCTCACAACACACGATTGTGTATCCCAGGTGAAGGTAACTACCCTCTTTCACATCTCAAGGTGAAACTAACAGCCTGAAACTGGGTCGGGGGTAAATAAACTGTAGTGTTTCACATAACGACTCGGAGGCTACCTGGATATTTTCCACCAGTTAGTCAAAACTGAAAAAGGCTCTTGGATGAAAGCTGAAATGTCTGTCAACACAAGCAATCCAGTTGCCTACAGTTAACTCCTGAAGAGCATGATTGCATACTAAATAAAACACTCTTCAGATACCTCAAACAAATTTGATTGTCAGAATGTTGTCAGTAAAACAGAAAATTTGGGCAACACACTGTTTTGCTGTAATGCTCTAATTGACATAAAATATGATAAATAATGTGATGACGTGACAGTTTGTCAAGTTACCTCTCCGAGCCAAGAACATGCCGAGCAGGCCAGCCATGGTGATGGTGCCAAATCTGGGAAGAAAGCCTGGAGGAGGGTCTTTTAGGTAGTAATATACATCTAGGAAACAAGTAATAAAGAGACAGGACTTACATATAGTATGGGAACATGCTACTGCAGTGCCACCACTTTGTTATATGTTCAGATCAGAAATCTACTAAATATTTTTACAAATTACTTTGAAACGAAGACAAGGCCTTTTGGTTGTTGAGTTTCATGGATGTTTAAATGTAAGTAAAACCTTGGGGTAGCTACTGTCGACTCACCCTGTCCTGTATGGTAGAGATTTATACTTTCTCTTTTCACAGAGACACAGGCACCCTGCAAGAAACAGAGAACAGACCTGTAATCGCTACCAAATACAATCAATTGTACACTAATGTGGACTATGCTGACACAGAGATATCTGAGTCAGTGTGAAATGTCCCCTCCCCAGTGCTCACATTATCAAACTGCCAAAAACTCCGTAAACTGTACAGCCGGTACTTCCTGTCTGACTCCTGAACTTTGCCGTTTGCAAATTTGTACTTGCACACAGATTTTGCAGCCCGTGGGATTGCTCTCTCTCTAACCACAAACAAGAGGAACAAAATCAGGTGCGTGACAAGTCTTCTCTGACTCATTTTTAGCTTTTGTACCATTAACACATATTAACATCAGTAAAACTGGTGATGTGATCGTGTAATTTGGTAGACAGGATGTGAAAGTAGTAGGAGGTAATGCTGAACCAAGTGATGTGTGTAAAAGTAAATTCCTTTTAGACTTACAACAGCAGATGTACAGAGGAAAAAAATGTATACCTTTACAGCCACGGCAAATGGAAGTATGCTCTCTCTCAATGTAGTGACCCCACTCTCAATAACACCTGGCTTCTTAGAAACAAACTGAGTCTGTGCTGACTCTGGCAGTGGGGTGTAGATGTTCAGCTGAGGGCAGGCAGAGGCAGAGGCAACAGCGAAGTGAATGGCAGTGAGTTTAATCGTAACAAATCTGCAAATGTTGCGGGACAGTCATACCTTTTCTCGCTTGAGCAGACCATCAGCGGGGGCTTCGCTCACTGTGTACACACGGATGGAGGCTATTCCCAGCACAGTGGGGACAGCCACCATCACCACCTAGAGCACAATAAAAATACACATACCTCAGGCCTAAAAGTATCTTGTCAGTGTTTAAGGATGTAGATCAACTGTACTATTAGAAGTAGCTTAACCACAATGTGAAGGTAGCAGTGAGGTTATATTTTGCTCTGAGATGTTGCTTTCCCATTGCACTTTTACATTTATATAATTGAAGATTCAAAATTGGCTTAAGTGATATAATACAACGTTAAGAACAAAACAGGCAGAGCAACAATATTTTATAACAACAACAAGTTGTTACTGGATTTGTTGTTGAGGCTCAATGATATACAATTATAATTTTAACATATGTGCTGTAGTACAATGTGGCAACAGGTTCACTTGCAGCTTTTTGGAGGATTTCTGAGCTGTATTTAATTTGCAAACTGCATGGTAACACTTTGCAATATAACTTTGATGTAAGTCTTTATTTAGTATGACTCTAATACTACAGTTAAATGTAATTCAGATTTGGACATGAAGCAGCGCTAGAGTCACTTTTCACCAATGACATGCACACACATCTGGCAGAAGTGGTCAGAGTCAGCTACAGTCCTGACAATGTGTACAACTAATGGACGCTGTGGATAACTAGTTAAACTAGGCTAACCGTCACTGTTACAAGGTGTCCACAATCAGAAAAATCTAAAAATATACCTGCTGTTTCCCAAACTTAGGAAACTATGAGCCTAGTTGGGAGAGAAGCTGCAGTGTCGTTAGCTTTACACAGCGAGGCTAACACAGTGGACACACAGTTAGCAAGGCTGTATTCAAGCATTTTATGGGACGAGAAAGTGACAGTCAGTTCAGCTTTACAGTAAAGACTCCGGAGCGGTTACACGTGTGCATTCATTGAAAACATACATTTCAAACGCAGTAAAAGAAAAAAAACTGCCGAAAAGAAATGTCAAGCATTCACCTTGGCCGCCATGACAGCACTCCTCCTCCTCCTTCTTCTTCGGGCTCTGCTTCTTTCAGATCCGGCTAGTCTGCGTCCAAACCGTGGTTACCTACTGCCACCTAACGGCCACACAAGGCCACTGCACCGGTGTAGTTCTCATTGTTTTCAAGCTCACAGTGTACTGCAATTGATTATTGACAATTATTGAGTGAAAGTGCTACAATGTTACTAAATTTTGAAATATCACTTTTTGTTTTGTTTTTGTTCAATACTAGAAAGAGCACCCAGAGAGGGCAAACCTCTGCCAAGTACATTCAGTTTCCCACAGAGTCATTATGCAAACCTTGTTTGTTTGTTAGTTTTGCAGTGCTCAAAAATTGGGATACATTTCTGGATAACCACCATAATTTCTTTCTTTGGCCATAATAATGAAAAAAATGTCATCCAGAATTATGCTTCTCACAAACAGACAAACAGACAAATAAATAAACCTTCTTTGTACATAATAATTCAAGTTGGCTTATCACAAACAAAGGGCCCTTTCATGTTTATTCCATGTTTATTTGCTATTTAATTAACTGACAAAGTTGTGATTGAACGAGCTATAACAACTTTAATCCAGTAAAATCTGGTTTTAATATTTACTTTTGTTCTTGGAAGTTCTCACAACGTGCAACATAGTTTTACTACTAACTACAAAAGTAAAGTGTTGATTGATTGTAACTGACTCAGTAGGAACCTGTAAATAATAGGAGGCATTCTTTGAGAGCCACAGCAAACGTGTTTTAACTAAAAACTCTTGAGTGCGGATGTAAAATGTTTCAGATGCTTTCATGATGGTGCATTCAGGATTTATTTCGGCACTCTGTGAGGGTGATCAGCCTCCCATGAATCAATAAGAACTAACACATCACTGTGTTATAGTCAAAGGGGTCAAACTATGGACAATTTTCAACAACTAACTAATTTAAAAAATAAGAAGCAATATACAGAACAGATATACAGTAAAGGTAAATGGTCTATATTTATGTAGCGCTTTAGTCTTAATGACAGACGAATAAGTGTCTTGCCTAGGAACACATCGGCATGAAGACTAGCAGAGCTGGGAATTAAACACACACCCTGCAAGCTGAAATACAACTCACTCTACAATTGAGCTCTCGTCATGTGGTGGAAGACTGAATAATCTTCCTCTGAATGAAAAGATATAGGA
Source organism: Brachirus orientalis (assembly GCA_016785285.1). Classification (NCBI taxonomy): domain Eukaryota; kingdom Metazoa; phylum Chordata; class Actinopteri; order Pleuronectiformes; family Soleidae; genus Brachirus; species Brachirus orientalis. The sequence goes on from JAFBJR010000138.1 coordinate 3,760,911, forward strand.
CCCAATGAGTACACTTCTTTCGGACATGCAACAGTGGAGGTGTTTTTCTGATATAAACGCATTACCTTTAGTTTTGTGATTTATAGTGAATGCATACTGGTCACAATATCAATTGTTACATTAGTTTACTCGGTCATTTCAAAAATACAAATGACTGTATTTACTGCAGGAATTGAACACACTGCAACGCTGTGTCAGTGAATTCAAGAAAGGGTACACATGAAGAGAACACAGCTCATAGTGCAGAGGATTCAGTTTATTGAAGTCAAAGTTTAACAACTTAAGTTTACAATCTGTATTTTTTTGTAATATATATTCATATATATGAAACCAAAAAAGGCTACTTTAGGAAGAATAAATGTCATTTTCTTTCTCTTTTTTTAATATCGTCTTCAGTCCTTTTTAATGTACAGAATAACAGTAAGCTAATATTATCCTTGAAAAAGAGCAATATGTTCCTTTTTTAATGTCGCAGTGCAACTTACATCTTACACACCTGTGCAATGTACCATGAGGTGTACACCCCTGAAAAAACACACAGTGGAATCTCCCTTTTCGGCCTGTTTCTGCAGGTCTACACACACAAGATCTGGGAGGGATAACACAGTCTGTGCCTACAAATCATAACTCGCATAACTCCTTAATCTACAGTTTGTTGCCCGCTCAGCAGAGCAGCAGCAGTTAACATAAGAAAACATAGAACCAACACTACTGATGAGAAACGGAGAGAGTTCTGCAGACTGAAACTGTATCATTGCTCTTCTACAGCTGTGTGTGTGTGCAGGATCGCCAGTATAGTCAGTCCATTGTTGCCAAAGAAAGGGTAGGGAGGCACAGGGAAAGTGCTTGCATCATTTTGTTTTCTTTGTGGTTTTACTCGCAAATTAACCTTTAAAAAACATGAGCTATAAATCTGGGGGGGGGGGGGTGATCAATACGTTACAACAGTGAGACATGATGAAAAACCTGAACCTACACACTAAGTAAAATAATAAAGAGTTAGTACAAGAAGTGCTGGATGCAGCAGGTGCTACACACGTCTTTGACACCGGGAGGCACCACTGAGTCCATGGCCTGATAAAGCAGATGAAATTATTCATCTGAGTATCACAGACATTACAGACCAATTAATGAAAGAATGTCTTTGACCGCTCAGTATCAACCATGTGCTAGGAGGGAAGTAAAAGTAGAAGTGACTGTACTGCTTTCTCTGAGTCAACTTTTTGGATGTGTGATCGTCTCAGTATGAAAACCAATGCATCCAAACTGAATACTGAAGCTTGGATAATATAGAAGGATTTGCATTAGACTGAATGACTGAGTAGCAAAAGTGCTCCCCTAAGTTATTGTACAGTTTGTGTCGTCAAACCTAATCTAATGAAAAAACTCAACAAACAAACAGAAGTCATTCCTTCTTCAACAGTACTTTTGCATGTATCATGCGCTACAAGTCTAATTATCTTGCAATCATGGGAGGAAGATAAAAAGAAAAAAAAAACAAATAAACCCACAAATGATCCATGATAGTTTACCATGTCCAATTAGATCAGTCCCAGGCCTTTTCTCATGCAACACGTCACCTGGAGAAGATGATGTAAACCAGTAAAAACTGTCAATCAACTATTAGTAATGATGGCTGTTGTTTGCCTCCTAGTTATTCAAATGCTTAACACCCTGCATCTACAGAGTGAAGAGGGGGACACTGCAAAACCTTGGCATAGGATACATCATACTTTACATTATATCTATGACACAAAACGTAAATAGATTTATATATTCTTTTATGTTTAAATATATCTGTAGACTGTACACAAATCTTTAGAAAATGAGACGGCAAATGCTTTTACCTGATATTTTGAACAGCAAAGGTAAAGAGGCCGATGAGACATAGACCCTGTGATGCAGCCAATGAGATGTAGAAAGTGCATTCTTTGTAGTGAGTGACTCCCTTGAAAAGAACTCGCTAGCTCTTGCATTCACTGTTTACGGAAAAGAAGAAAAGAAACAAGGAAAAAAAGAAAAAAGATTTTTGCACCTGCGCAAATACATACTCTCTGTCTTCCCTCCGCTACCTCTAGAAGCATATCACAGTGGTAGTGGAATGCAAACATTTACATCAGTATACACATATACATAAGTCTTTGAGGACGAGAGAGAGAGAGAGAGAGAGAGAGAAATTGCAAGTTAAATTGTAGGATTGCAATCTATCAGAGGAGCCTCCTACTGCAGATAAAAATGTGGTGTTGTTTTTTTTTTACAGTTCACAGTTTGAAATAGCGTGCATCTAGCTGGCACAATGGTTTCTCAACACTCGTGACACTCAAATACATCGGCTAAAACAGATAAACCAACATTGATGTCTACCTTTCACAGTCTTTTTACACCAAAGTCACATAGTCACTGCCCTTACTTTCCCCGCACTGTCCCGTCAGATGAGCCTGGAGTAACAGTAAGGTCCCTGTAAATCAGCAAGATGTGCAGTGAGAGGGAAAAAAAAAGAGAGAGAGAGAGAGAAAGAGAGAGAGAGAAAGGGGGAGAACTGGTGGCTCTGGGTGCAAAGAACATCAGTACAAAAGTACAGTGCTGTGGTGAAAAGGATTTTCCTCTGTATTGCTGCTACATAGCTCCCCCTGCCCCCTGAAATCAACCAGAAGAAAATAGCAAAACCAATACAAAGGAATGAATATGTTAAAAAGTCTCCTTTTTTCCATTTTGCCGGACAAGCATGTGGAGTTTATGCTGAGTTCCATAGACAAAGGAAGATTAATGCTTTCTGTTCAGGCATGCAATAGGCACCCTGTGGGGGGGTCCTCAAGATTATCAAAAGTTCATACACGCAGGTCTCAGACTGTTTCCTCTATGATATTTACACGTCTTAAAATGTGTGTTCCTGTATGTGTATGTGTGTTCAGAGGAGGTTTTGCTAAAGTAAAGCTCTGTGTGTGTGTGTGTGTGTGTGTGTGTGTGTGTGTGGGGTTGGGGTGCGTGTTTGTGTGTGGGATTGTGTGTAAGTGAGTGTCAGCATCTCAGTTCAAACGTTGCTTCCGCTCTCGTCCTCACACGTGTGTCTCAATGAAGGAGTGTGTGTGGGTCATGAGAGGTACGGCCAGCGGGGAGAGGTCGTCCTGGCCGTTGGTACCAGGGCTGAACTGGCAGATGTCTGAGTAGAGCTCGCTGTGCCACTGCTTCCACTCTCTGAAGGTCTGGGAGCACAGGCCAGGGTCCTCCAGGAGGGCACAGATCACCGCCAGCTCCGACTCTTTGGCCTGGGAGAGCAGAGAGACACCAGGAGATTAACACACTGAATCCAATTCCTTCCTTGCTGTGAGAGAATCCTCTCTTTGTGCTACCTTCAAGGTGCTGCGGAGGGCTCGCACCCGGTGTAGCCTGTCGTTGAGCAGAGGGTCCCTGGCTCGCTGGGTGAAACAGCGTCGAAGCTCTTGCCTGCTACAAGGTCTCGGGTCTCCTAGGGCCGTCACGTTAGCTTGCTCCAAGGCCCGGTACAGCTGCTCTAGACCATCTAATGACTCTGGCTCACGGCCCTCTGACACCCGCCGCTCCCTTCCTTCTGACACCCTCCTTTCTCTGCTCTCAACTCTCAACTCCCGCAGGTCTGAGACAGCCAGGAGACAACCATTTAGAGTCGGATTCATAATGTACAGGGTGTCTTTTAATACTAACAGAGCAGAAATACTATCAGACAGTCCCGTTCTCTTCCTCACTAGCACTGGGTCTTACCAAAGTTCCATTTTATAGTAAGATTAAAAATGCATAAAAAGTAACTGATTAACCCTCCCATGCTTCACCACCTCTTTAACTACACAGGTATGATTGTTTTGCAGCATAAACCTGCTGACATAGGCAGTGGATCCACTTCTCCACTGTTTGTGGTCCCACAGACCACGCAGCTGTTGGCTGTGAAATAATAACAGTGAAATAAAAATGTTCTCTTTGGCTGTTTTACCTGACTCTTAAGACCCAATCATAAACTCAAATGGAGTGAACTCATATCGGCTCCCTTAGTGAACAGTTGAACATTAGACAGAACCGGACGTTACAGAAAAAAAAGATCTGAGGTCATACATCATTGTTACACCGGATGAGCAAATATCCTCAACTCTTTGTGAGGGTTTCTGGGGGGGCAAAAGGTCAATCCCAGACAAACCACGTACAAGTATCTTATATTCACTGTTCATGCAGCTTTCAAAAATCCCAACAGACCTAGTAGGTATTTTTAAAGTAGTGTATTAGGGAAAAAAAAAAACATAGAAACACAGCACAAGGACATCTATTGTGCTGACTATGTGTCACAGCTGGGCTCTCTGAGTTCATCAGTTCAAAATTAGGTTCATCAGCTATTATTTTCATTTAACGATTGATACAAGTATTTCACTGTAACAGTTTTTTTTTTACACATGAATAAAGGTGATGAGCTCAGAGGAGAAGAGAGAAGTGGTGCTGTTTCTGTGTCATTTATTTGTTTTTTATTATTACTGGTATCTCATTACAGTACAATAACTACATGGTAATCATGTAGTAATAATCTGTAAGATGGAGGTAATATTATGGTAATTAACATCTTATTTCTAATGCAATTCCCAACTTGGTCTTGAAGATGGTAAAAGAGTGGCAATGAGAAGATAATATTTCATTAATACAATGTTATTTCCAAAGTAAAGTATTGACAAATACCATAGGCTTCAAATTGGTAATTTTACAGATGAACTTCATCATCCCTTATTTCCAACACACATGTTCCATCATTAATTAGTGCTAAGTATTGATTCCTTATTATTACCATACTATTACCTAATTGTTGCTGTTCTGTAAAAACAATTGTAACCATATTTGTTTTTTGTGTATCATGACTCTATGGTTCATTTATTTTTAGTAATGTATGATTTTGAATTGGCTCAATGTTTTATGGCCGACTCCGGGAAAGGCAAAGCTGATGGGGCTCTAATAAATAATCAAACCGCCTCAACTTAAATTACATCATAACTGTTGCTCCATCATTTATACATTTCTGTGCAAATTCTCATTAAATGCAAATTTTATTTAATTATACTATTTATATGCTATTCCAACTCCGTTTTCGTCTGGAGAAAGTCATACCACCTCACTGTCTCGTCCCTCAGCATCACCTGACAGACGCACCTGGCTTCCATCTGAAAGAGACACACCGGGCTCTCAGTAGACTCCAGTGTAAACTCACTGTGATGCTCAAATTAGAGCAGCAGTAAAATAAAAGTCAGAGGATGAGGTTAAGGTTAAGGCGAAGAAAAGGACTGAGGTTAGGGTTAGGACAAATATCCAGGTGACAGACTTTTATTTTACTAATATCATCAGCATTTCCACGAGCAATAATGAATCATAAATAATTCTAAATAATAGAGTATATGTTGCAATTGTCAGTGACTGCTTAGTATTGGCTTAAAGTGTGCTTACATACACTCAGGGCAGCTGCTCTGAGAGTCTAAATGCACTCCCCAGAGTGTCTCTTTCAGACACAGAGGGGCACCATGTGTTTCTGTAAGGCGATGCCGGGGGACTTGACAGAGCGACAGCATATGGCGCTCTTGGAATGAGAACAGGCTGGCTTTTCACACTGTATAAAGAAAACCCCAATAATCATTTTCTTACCCTCCTCACCCTCGAGCATGTCTGCAGCCTGCACCTCTCCTTCTTCATCTTCACTCCTCTCCTCCATATGAGCTGAGGTGTGCAGCAGCTTGCCCAGCATCGGGTCTCTGTTCCTGGGCAGACTCTGACTCCGCTGCTTGTGAGAGCGTCGGTGTGTGTAACTATGTGTGTGTGGCCCCCGCTCCAGAGGGAAGGGTCCATCACGCTCCCTGTCCCTCTCTGCGGCGTGGTGTCTCCGTACAGGCAGAGTGGCCTGTCTGCGTCTCTCGGGGGACATGCCCTGCCTGCCCAGCCCTCCATACAGCCCCATTTCTCCTGCCATGCTCCCCATTAGGCCTCCGTAATCACTCTCCCCGGGCGCCGTCTGGAGGAAGTGCAGCCCTGCGCTGGTCAGTGGGGTCTCAATGAGGTCCTGCCAGGAACGACGCTCACGATGGGAAGAACGGCAGCCGGATGAGTGTGTACTGGTGCTACCTGTGCCAGTGCCCATGCCCATGCCATCTCCACGCTGGTCCTCGGCTGAGGAGTGGGAGTGTGTGGACTCACTGGAGAAATGCCGACCATGCTTGGGTTCAGGGAAGGGGCTAGAAGAATTGACCTGGAGAGGGAGAGGGGAGGTGGTAGAGACCATCTGTGGGGGGATCGGGGAGGTGGAGGCACTCATTGATTGGGGGCGTGGGGACGGAGTGGAGTGCATGAGGCTCATGGAGCTGACTGAGCGGGTCAACTGGTCATAACTGTTGAGGAGGTTAATCTGGATGGCCGAGGGTAAATGAGGTGGACGGGGTTGGTTTGTTTGTGGGGAAGGAGAAGTGAAATATAGGAGCACAAACAAAAGGAAGATAGTGGCCCGTGAAACAAGAAGAAGAAGAAGGAGGAGGAGATGTGCAAGGAAGCGGAGGTGACAGAAAAAGAACGGTCAAGAAAGAAATAAAGGAAAAAAAGAGACCAAAAAATGAGTGCAACAAAGCAATGAGATGGTAGATATGGCTGACATGAGTGTAGCATGGCTTAGCTGGAAAATGTGCTGCCACTGCCCCTTCTCTGTAATAATATTACAGTACATGTTTGAAGTTTAGGATGTAAAGTTCATTGTAATTTGTCACCACCTAGAGGTCATCTTATGTATAATTTCTGGCAGTAGAAGTGATGGTCTCAGCTGCTCACAGGACCAGATAGTCTCACACTGGGATGTATTATTAATGCTGAGCAGCTCTGGTCTATGCAGGTCTGAAAACTGGGAGACTTTTTAGAAATAAAATCTTCAATCAGTATGAAACACTGTGAGGAAAACGAGTGTGAGTAAGTGTGTATGTGTGTATGCGTGTGTATGTGTGTGTGCGCTTACCGATGGTGTGCGATGGTAAGTGTCACAGATGGACGACGGTCCCTCTTGTTTGAGCGTCATTGAGCCATCAACCTCGTCTTGATCACTCTCACTCCAGTAGTCTGAGTTGGGGATAAGAAACAGACACACACACACAGACGCACAGGAATGTTAGCTATTGACAGACAAAAAAAAAGTGGGACTTGTCCTTTCAAACTGAGACAACCCATCTTACCTTCGTCTGGGCGTGGCACCTTATCATCTGGTGTGTAACCAATAGCAGCGAGCCCCAGTCGGTTCATCCACCTATTGGAAACAAGTGGAGGATTTAAAAATGATCGTTGAAAATTAGGGAGGAGGAAGTTTATCAAAGTGAGAGTATAGTATGAGAAAGGTAGCAGAAAGGACGAGAAGGAAGGATGGGTTATACTGGGCACATGGTAGGTGATTAATAAAAATATTCAGTGGTTGATTAATTGTCGACATCTGTCTAACTGACTCAATCATCCAAAATGATTAGAGAGGTGGATGCAGTAAGAGAGAAGTCACGATCCTCTCAGCAATGTGTCTTTCTCTATGTTCTGTAGATCCTGACTTGTCTCTTGTCTCTCAACTGACACCCATTAATAAGATGACAAAAAAAGGAAAGTGGAAAGGTCTGTCTGTTTTTTTTATCTTTGAGAATAAATCCCCTGAAAAACATTTACACAATCAACTGTTCCCACAAACTATACCTACTTTACCCAGTGTCAGTTTATTTAATGTAACTATTTAAACATATAGTGTGGTTTCTGACTAAACAGCAGCCCCTTCATGTTTGTCACTTGATTGTGATGTAGGAATGGATGAATGAAATCTTTATTTTGAACATGTAAAGGGTAGAAAAGAAAAGAAAAGAAAAGAAAAGAAAAGAAAAGAAAAGAAAAGAAAAGAAAAGAAAGCGGCTGCATTTTCCAGACCTAGGATCACATGTCTGAGAAGGAGTAGGCTGAAGTATAAGCTTATATCGCCCCACCCTTTCTCCACAACTCCACTTTTGAACAGCATAGGTAATTAACTAAAGAAGAACAAATAAATAAATAGTTAACACCCAATTATAGTTATACACCTGCTTCCCCTTACCTTGTGAAAATCATATCTCGAAACATCGTCTTAAAAGTGCTTCATGTTTGCACATCCCTTTAGCTCTACATTTAAAGTGTTCACTGCTTCACCCCACAAACCAAAATATGAAAACCTTTCTCTGTAGTGTGCACCCTTCTGTGTTTAAAATTAAATGTACCCCTTAATCTATAACTTCCTATCTCCTACAGTGAATTTGTTATTATTGTTTATTGCAGGAAAAATGAGTTTGTTGTACTGTCATATGTTTAAATAGGATGAAAATAGTGAGCAGTAGAGAATTTGAAGTGAATTGTAATCTAGAAGCTGTTTTGTTTATTATTGCAATGCATTAAGACACTTTGCAGTATATGCGTCGTATATGTGGAATCAGCTCAGTTTTTGTCAACAGCTGTCCCGAGAAATTTAGCTTCCTTAACTCTCAGTATTAACCCCATCTGTTTGGATGTTTAGTTCTGTGTTTAATTTATTATTTACAACTAATATTACATGTGTTTTATTTATGTTTATTGATTTGATTTAGTGCCTTGGATTCCTTGCATATGTGCTTAATATATAGTAGGAAAAACTATAAGTAGGCCCCAGCATTGACCCCTGGGGGACACCAAAAGTGATGTCTAAACATCAAGAGGAACTGTCTCTGAGCTTCACAAACTGTCCCCTGTTGCCTAAATAGCCTTTAACCCAGACTGAAACAATCCCTCTGTTGCCATTTCGTCCATTTTTTTAAAATTAGTATAGTTTGATCTAATCAATGACTATTGCAACTGCATGTCTTTTTCATCTAAGGAGTAAGTGATTTCTTCACTTAGTTCTAGTAAGAATCACAATCAGTAGATATTTTATTTTCACATTTCACAACAATATCAGCTATTTTCTTATGTTTTACAGCTGTGAGGAACATTGAATAAGGATTTGGATCTATTAGATTTTCAATATTTTCATCAGATGTTCCTGAATCAGGGATTTACATTTACAAAGTAGTAGTTGAAACTATTAACCATCACTTTGTTGATAACAAGGTACTTTTATGTAGATAGACTTAGTGTCATCTTGTACGTATGTGCTGTGTTTGCATATTCATTGTAGGGTTTTGAGTCATCACAAAGACAAAGGTGAATAGAGTGACCACATTAATAACTCTGATCTGGTGCTTCTTGCATCTGCAAACAAGGTGATCTTTCTTCTTTTTTTTTAACGAGGAAAGGGCCTGTGGTGGAGTCAGATTCCCAACCTGAATTACTGTTGCAGCCTGTACACCCTCCAAACACAGTATGGAAGTCAAATATGGCTGGTTAATTATTCTACTCCAATTATCTCCCCATGTCACTGAGGGTTGGTGTGGATAATTAGCGCTCCTCCGATAACACTGCAAATATCACTCCAACTTCCACAAGCAAACACACGGGGCTCACGTTTACAAAAACAGTCCTACATTTAACAACAGAGGGCTGGGTTTACACCTTATTCATGCGCACTATTGTGTTGAAGGGCTGTTGCCTCCAACACAATAGTGCACTGATTACATATTCATAAAATTACACGTGACAGCGCCAGCCTGTGACGACTGTCCACATTAAAACACAAATGCACACTCGAGGGGTCCCACTAACACACAGCCGCTTACCTGTTCATTTCCTCAAGACAATCTGTGGCAAAGAAGAAGCTCTTGATTTTGGGATGACAGGCTTTGAAGGCACTGTAGTCAGCCATGCAGGGGGGAAGAAGACTGATTAGTGTTTTGGTGTTTGTGCAGTCAATTTGTTGTGTGGGTGAGTGCAAGTGTGCTTGATTAGTAATTTCTGCAGTGTGTGAGGGACACTCACAATTTCCGTCTGCACTCTATGGCTCGGTCTATTCTGAACTCGGGGAGGCTGATGAAGCCCTCAGCTTTCTCATCCTGCAGGAGGAGACAGATGGAGAGTGGTGGTACATCATCAACACACAGAACAAAATGTCATGCATACTGATATAGCTGTTTTATTTGGGGTAGTAGTACTTAAGTCAAGCATATGAAAACAACATATGTTTTTTATATTAACCGCTTACCATTAGATAGATAGATAGAGAGGTTAGTAGTAAGAAGCTAGGAGTCTCTCAAATAAAACAGTACCCAAAGACCTTGTTTGCTGATGGAAAACAATGTGGAATCATGGGATTTGGACAAATTGTGATTAACGCGACTCAAGGACCCAAATAACATTTAACAGAAAATAACAGAAATTGGTAAAGTGGTCGTCATAAAAGGCAAACTCTGTTAAAATGACTAGAAATGTGGATTTCAGTGGATTTAAAGAGTGCTGGAAATGTCTTTTTTTTCTGATGTAAATACACTACTCAACAAAATGTATAACATTCGTCTCATATTTCTAAACATATTTGAATGCAGAAATGTTGCATATTACAGCTCAAAAGGTCCGATGCGTAAGAATTAGTGACGTCAAAAAGTGAAAATGCAGATCAGAACCAACAGAGGACTCTTCTGCTCAGCCCTCCCACATATGTCATTCCTCTTTGTTTGTGTATAATAAGCCATTCTGCCTGTAGAAACAAGCAGCACAAGATGGCAGCTTTGGTAAATCTAAAGATTTTTTATCTGAAAGGGATTATACACTTGTAGAACATACTTATGAGTTGTATATTCAATTTCTGTCAATAAACCCTTCTTAACATTACACACTGGCCCTTTACAACTTGCAAAGCATTCAATATTATTCTTTTATTAACTTTGGACTTATGGAAGATAGCTCAGTGCTTTTTTTTACACTGAGTTATGCTTTTTATTTGTTAAATCTGTTAAATGCACCTTTAATTGCCATATCTTTTGTTTAAATACAGAATAGTCAGGTTTGACTCTGTCAGTAAACCCTGGCAAACATTGTTATAAGAGACAAATGTGGTGCCTTACATTTTGGTTGGTGTACCAGTATAGGCAGGACTCTTTGAGGATGAACCAGTACTTCCTCCATTTCTGGGTGAAGTAACCTTTGGCGTCCTTCTTCTTCCACAGCCAGCCCTCACAATCACCGTGGCCCAGGTCCTTACACGAGATTCTCCTTCTACTGGCGCTAGTGAGAGAACCTGTGAAGAGAGGAAGTGTTGATATTACAACTGACATTTGGAAGAGAACTGCAAAAAATACCGTGTGGTTCTTTAGAAAGAAAATGTTTGTACATTCTTTACATCTGAAGTAGCAATGTGAACAGTCAAATTGGTATCATTATATTGCAGTCCCAGCATGGTAATGGTATGGTAATAATTTGTTATAGGGAGGTAATATTATGTAATATTTCCAAAGTAATATTTAGGAAATAATTGGGTCACCATGAGTGTAATACCTTCACAAAAAAGGTCAAAATTGCTAATTACCATATTATAAAGTTGAAATCTATCCTTCCTTATGTGCCACACACATTTTCCATTGTTATTACCAAGATATTAATTGGTGATGACAATAGAAATAAGATGGTATTTCTTTAATATTACCTTATATAATACTACAAAATTATTACCATACTAATCCTGAATTGTTACTGTAATGAAAAGTCTTACAATTGAACTCTACCACTGACAGTGATAGTCCAAAAGTAGAAACAATCAATCACTGCAAGAAATGAAATGAAGGAAAACAGACCTAGAAGGTGTCAGCAGGAAAATCTGGACATGTAAACATTTGTTTTGCGAGCACAGTGTTATAGTCATAAAACAAAAATGAGTGTTTTCATAACGATGTGTCCCATACATAAGTAATGTGCTCATGATCAGGCCCGTCTCTCTCTTCTTATGTCCTACAGATGCTACAGATGTCTAAGCACAGGTTCAGTTTCGAGTTTAGACATTTACACTGAGCCATATTTTCTGTGCTTACCTTTACTTCTCTTTTTGGTTTTCGTTCTTAGCGAGGTGTAATGAAAAGACTACAAAGGAGAGGGGGAAAAACAGCTTAGAATAACAACAAATCGAATACATAGTACAAAAAGCTCAAATTGGGTGAACGACAAACATGTTGCAGCAAAGTTTGTGTGATGGTGTTAGTGAAATTCCCAAATAAACAGGAACAACCAGTTCATATCTCTTGCTCTCTCTCTCTCTCTCGATCGCTTTTTTAAATCTTATTTTCATTTTATCAGGCACACAGCAGAGAGAAATAAATGCACAAGGATCACATAACTAAAACTGCTTCAGCCCGGCAGTGACAGTGACAACCAACGATGGAACTCTGAAGTCTGTATGACACAGAGACTAAAGCTCAGACATAACAGGATGCTGTGAAAGGTATCTACATTTTTTAACCATAAAAGTTAGATTGTCAACATGTAATTGATATGCTGAAACTGAATCTCAAATTAAAAGGTGGCACATGATTAAATCTGTCATGGGGGGAGGAAACATCTTCCATTGTTTATTTCTCTGTTATTGTGATCGGCTTTGATGTGACACTGTAATGAAATAAGAGCGATCAAGTCACTCACTTACAAATGTGCATTACACAATAATGTGATTAAAAATAGCAATAGCCACCATAGGCTATAGAGACCATCAGTGTTGTATCAGCTAAACCACTGAATGAACTGAACTCAGCAATGTTTCCAGTGATTGTATTTTTTCTCTCTAGTATCACTATGAAATTAAACATATGATTATAACAAAGCTATGATACTGGTGGCCATAGGTGTTGGCAGTAATGCCTGAATACGTCTGATGGCTTTTTATTTAGGTGACAAAGCTGAATGAATACTTGTTTATGCTGAGTCACTGCATTGCACTGTTCACAGTTTTTTTAAAAGGAGAGGTGAGGACTCATGACTAAGAAAGCTTCCTGTGTAACAGTAACCTAAATATGGAAACCAATTCACTTCATCAGACTGTCATCTTTTATTTAATTACTACACTTGTGAATGGATTTAGTCTCAGGTATCTCTCATATTCTTCTCTGACTCCGTGTCCGGGCCTTATGTGGACACAACTGATCTTTGCATAACAGCAGATGTGGTTGCTAGGCGATTCGTGATGTACTTGTGAGGCCTCTGTTGCTTCATTAAAAGGGGGGGGGGTTAAATCTCTGTAATACAGGAAAAGCCAGCATTGTTTTAAAAATGAAACCTACAACCAAGAGCTCCACAGTCAGACCCATAACATCCTCTGATGTCCTACCTTCCTCATGGAGGCTGCTCCTGAGCTTCCTGAGCCCGAGTACCTGCAGGGGGACGGACAGGACAAAATACATCAGCCCTGAACAACACTTATCACTATTACCTGTGGTCACCAGTATGAACTGACCTGTCTGTTGTGTCTGCTCGCAGTGTATCTGCACCTCGCTGGCGGACAAAAGAGGAATAATAAACTTTATTAAAGACCTTCTAAGAAAAAACCCATAATGGCTACAAATACATTCACACACAGACACATTTTGTCTTGTGCATGTGTTGGTAAATCACCTCTGGCTCATTTGTTGATTCTTATTAACGGTTTAATGAAAGTGTATTAAAAAGCCCACATAATTTAGACAAGAGGAGAGCATCCAAATAATAAGAAAACACAAATCAATTATATTTTTTACAGCCCAAATTCAAAATCACGTACATGAAGTGTACAAGAATCATCTTTCCTTAGAACTGTGTAGTGGGCAAGAAACGATTCCCATTTAAGAAATAAAATATTAGCAGTTAATAACATGTTTCTTAAAAGTTCATAAAATATGACTTTCCCCATAGCTGTTTAATACAGTTCTGTGAACTGCTGTAATCTACAACACTATACTGTATAAAATAATACGCTATGTGTAGTTGTAACATGTATAATTTTGATAGTTTCATGGGTCCACAGTGCATTTAATCTGTAAATTCTAATAATGTAATATAATGGTATAAACTATGACAGTGTTATACCTTTTGGATCTTATATTACCCATCGTCAACTTCAGGCAAAAAAAATAATTAAATAGACCTACATGGGCACAGGTATGGATGATTCAGGACTCACAGGGTTCTTAGCCTTCCATTAGTAATAATAGTAGGTTTTAATGTGCTGCATATTTCACTTTTAAAGCTGTAGAAGCCAGGATCACAAAAAATAGTTGATTGTTTATCCTCATCACCAGCTCTTTTATGGTTTTGTATCACAGCTCCCTGTCCAGAGCCCTTTCCACCAGACGAGCACAAAGAGCTGGGACAGAGACACTCAGTTCATACATGACAGACGACCCGTAACAACCTCTCCATCTCTTCAACACTCACATCTCTCAAACACAGCAGATGTTTAAATCCATTTATCAACTGTCTATCTGTTTTCTTCAATTGGTTTGCAGAGTATTAAGTTGCTCATAATGCTGGAATAGCAACCTTCCCATAAAGATGATATGTCTACCCTTTTCTATTATACAGTTCTAGCACTACTCAACTCTACTCGGTCTGGTGTCAGGCACATAGTTATTCCATTAGTGCCTTCTCAACGTGGGAGGAGTCGTCGTAGCACGGCTGTGCAAAACAGGGTTCTTTTCTTTGTACTGCAAAAATACGGCTGAACAGGTTGTGATTCGGCTCATGATCGCCAGGTTTCGGCAGTGTAGTCGCTAAATACACCAGACTCCACTGTTAAATATTGACATTTCCGAAATGTCTTTGATGAATGTTGGAAATTAACACGTTTTCAGGATTTTTAAATCTTTTTAATTGATCTACAGTTCTGCATTGTTCAGATTGATTCCTGTGCCAGATGTCGTTCTCATGACTCTTGATGACACTCACTGCCCATCAATGGCCGGCACTCTGGCGACGTCACATTGGCTCAGCTCAGAACCTTGCCAGAGCAGGTACTAAGAAAAGCGCCAGGTACCAAGTACTATCCCTAATGGAAAAGCAAAAAAGTGTACAGTCGCGCTGAGCCGAGCCGAGCTGTGCTAGAGCTGTATAATTGATCAGATTTCCCCAACAAACTGCAAACAGAGCCTAAAGGAGGTGCAGAAGTCTAGTTTCCTCTCATATCACTTAATTTCTGTCATGCTGAAAGATTGTTATGGAATTATTTTTCAATAAGGCCAAAAATAGTGTATGCTACACCAGCTTTATCTGGATATGACATGTATTTATATGCAGTGTGGTAGAATACACAAATGCTGTGACGACATTGAACCGCATCAGTGTTTGCGAATAGTTTTTTTTTTTTTTTCCATTGATGTATATGAATCATACAGGGAGGAAAAAGTAGCAAGCAGGCAATTAATAATAGCATATGTTTGTTAGTGCAGGATGTACACTTCATGTGGTACAGAACAGGCATGAGTCATCATCATGAGAAACACACAGCTGGGGGGGGGGGGGGGTAGAGAGGGCTGGTGTGAGCCAAGCTGTGAATTTGTGTGTGCCTCGTGTTGTGCACACACTCTGTCGGCCGTGCTTGTAATTGGTCTAGGTGATGCTGAGTCATACAACTACTCGCAAGGGTACATGATTGTGTATGTGTGTGCGCAAATGCGTATTTGTCCAGAGTAAATGTCTGTTTAGGCTCGGGCATGTCTGAGGAGATGGGATAGGATGTGTTAGAATGAGTCGTGAGATGGCTACCAGGTTTACAAAGCACTCCTGCGTGCAAGTGTGTGCCTGTGTGTGTGTGTTTGTCAGAGGGGTGTGTCTCAGAGTGTCATTTTCATTCTAATAATGCGTGATGCTGGCAGTCGTGCAAAAACACTCATCATCCTCTCTCTCTCTCCTGAATCTCATCTACCTGACACACACACACAAGGAACACTGCGTGTACATCGTGTCCTCAACCACAAACAGTCTCCTCTAAAAGAAGCGATATCAGCTATATGATATAAAGAAAAGATGTGCGTGTATGTGAGTGGCATACCTCCTGTTTGCTAAATACAACAGCAATAGGATTAAAGCCTTGAAGGTGATTGTAGTGGCACATAATTTACATAATTTAACATGCCTCCAATTGCAACACTGAGGCTCCTAGATGTGTTTTTTTTAATAGATTTTGGACAAGAGTGGAAATCAAAGGTACAGAGGGGTAAGCCATAGAAAAGTAGTAGGGTTGCCCCCTGAAAGTTGAAAGGTTCAAACCATCAATCAGCGAATCAGAGAATTGAACACTGGCACCCTGTTCCAAATCTGGCAGTTCAGTCAAGCAAGGAAAAAAATGAACTAACACTCATACTAGGCAGACATAATCTCAGGTCTCAATGTGACTTCCTAGTGGAAAAGAAAAAGTTTGAATTAATGGATGAACGAATGAATTAATATATTTCTATACGTAGACACAAAATCAGCTACACAGCCAATCATAATCCTCCACATACACTACCAGTCGAAAGTTTGGACACACTTTCTCATTTAATTCAATGAGAAAGTGTGTCCAAACCAATGACTGGTAGTGTAGACCATGTAAAACCATACACAAATGGAAATAAGTTGTTTTACTTTACTGCACAACCAATTAAAATCATCATCAAATAGTTCTACTAGTGATAATGAATTGAAAAGTAATTAACATGCAGCAATAAACAGATAAACACAGTTATAACCACATAGGAACCCAAGCCGATGACTGATTGATTTTGACGGACAGAATATTTATTTACTGCTGTCTGCTTGCCTAATATCCCTATGGAGATATTAAAGATTAAAATGCAGAAACAAGCCAAAAGCAACTGTGTACATACAGTCAGAGCGTCAAGTGGCTGGTCTAAGCGCAGGGTTGACGACAGCATGGAGGGACTGATGGGAAAGCTGGGACTGCTGGGATTGCGGCTCTTGCGTCGAGAACGTCTGGTGGAATCCCGTCGACTCTCTCTTCCCGGACCCTCGGGCTCCTCCTCAATCACCAGGATCTTGTCATCGCTAAGGTAACGCAGCAGGGAGTTGTCTGAGTCTGTGGGGAGATAGCAGAAGGGTGAAGCAGTTTGAAGGATGGACTGGCTCAAAAAGAACCCATGACAGAGAGAGGAAAACCCCAGTGGGGGAGGAGATATCATCGGAGAGTCATGAAAGAACTCCCGAGTAGGAACAGATGAGGGCGAACAGGCCCTTACAGATAAAACCCCAACAGGGCAGGGATAAAAGTGCCTCAGAGCCAGCGACGTACAGCAAATCTGTTTGCAGTGATTATGTCGTTTTTGCAGAGCATTACAGTTAAATCATGTCACTCTTTGAAACTTTTATTCTATTTTAACTCAAAACAAAAAAGCTTTTCTCCTTATTTGTTTATTATTTGAAAAACTAAAAAAACGACTGACAAAAGGAGGAGGAGAAAAAGCAGTTGCCTTGTATTGTGATTTAATGTTATTCATAGACCTTCTGATGGTAGAGTGGAGAATCCCCAGCGGAATACAGATTGAGTCTTGCCGCAAAATGGTAAAGCTGGTTAGGACTGGTCACATAGAAAATACACCCATTTGCAGAACATCTTTATAAATGCAATTTCCTTGCATTTATGTTTTGTTTGTTTTTTTCCTTCGGTCAGATACATATGTGACGGATATGTATCTCCACACAACCACACCACCATGGATAACCGGAGGATGAGCTGAAATGTGTTGAGCCGAGTATGGAGCAAAGCAAGGCACCAGTCTAACACCTTGGTGTTAAGTGTGAGCGTATATACCACGTGTGTTTGTATGTGTGTGTGTACCTCGGCTCCCTCTCTTGCCCATGCTGGGTTCCTTGGCCTCTGCCATCCAGTTATATTCGGGAGGCATGGAAACAGGTCTGAGGTCACCTGGAACGACCAATTAGCAATCAGAGAGTGGGCTGTGGGTGGGGAGAGTGCTGGGTGTCTCAGGAAGGCAGTGACTTAGAGACAGCGTGGGAGAAAGCTTGGGAGGGGGGGTGCAAGTGAGGGCGGAGGTTAAGGATAACTTTGAGGGACTCCTGGAACTGTTTGCATGCCCACTATGGAGTTTTATAGAATTGAAAAAAGTTCTAATTTAATTATAAAGTAGTTAACTAGACTGGTACAACATGAGTCTGGTTCTTGAGATTTTAATTCCTTTGGCCAACAACGTCATCAAACAAAAGTAATATTTGGTGATCATCAGGGCATACAGTGAATATTACACAGCTAGTCTAATATTCACTCTCATTTTAGCTCCACTTTGGCCTCGATATCTGTCTCTTTAGCTAATACAGTGGTTAACATTTCTGGTGCTCACCAGGTAGAACACAGGAGGTTTATCTGAGGTTATTGGTTAAATCTAGATACCTACAGTACTGGAAACAACACTGATGAGAGCCATGAGACTGAACCAAAACAACCCCTGAAGCTGGTGAAACACAAATAGACCCTTACAGATAATCCCACACTACAGTGTTGAACACATTGTGGTGTAGGATGATGATTCTCTCTGTCTTTATTAGTGACATGAAGAATACAGTCATTTGATGTATTGTTGATATAATATAATTAATGCAGCTTTAACATAGTTATCAAATCAGGTTTAGTCTTATAATCTGGCCAAGCACAAGTTTCATTCAGTTAAAGTTCCCCTTTGCTGTAGATGATATAAAAATTTCTGCAAGTTCACTGACTATCTTCTCCCAGACCAAGTAGAATTAAGTAAGAAACCCTGCACGTACTAGCAGTTCCTTGAGACTTTTACAGAGAAGTACAGGATGTGTGGGAAACTGTCTGAGACACGGGATGAACACAGGTAGTGGTGCAAAAAGGGAGCTGGAGAGTTTTTGGACTGACCCTTAGGAATGTGATCAGTGTTTCTGGAACGTGCGCATGTGAGTAAGAAACACAAGGGTGCTGAGCCATGGAGCAAGCGACGAACACAAAAGCAGTTTTATGGAAAAGATGAAAACCAAAAGTAAAGAAAGAAAACGGTTCTTCAAAACAAAGTCAGGGAGATGGAGCCATTTCACAGCGCCAGTCAAACACTTTGATTGTGCTTGCTATCCTACCATGGGTGGGGGTCTTGTCCCTCCGGCGTACCCCTGTATTCCTGCCCCTGTCGTAGTCAGGCCCTGGGGGTCCATCTCCCTCTAGCAAGGAGAAGTACTGGCCACTGTCCTGGTCCAGGTAGTAGCTGACCGCCTCTGAGCCTTTGGAGCCAGACTGGGAGCTTACGCTGTAGCGGCTGATGTCGTCGCATGACATCAGACCCATTTCCTCCCTGGGGAGAGCAGAGCTGTCATCATTACTGTCATCAGAATCATCATCACTGTCATCAGCTGGATCATGTTAGTCAACAATCATCATAAAAATGATCATCAAACATCTGCATTTGGGAGCATCTGACCTGGTGCTGTAGAGTCCAGAGACAGGAGAGAGGATATAGACGTCCTGCATGCTGGGGCCGTCCATTTTGGACATGCCTAAAGTTCCACCAGGTGTAGGGGAGGTGCTGGTGGGACTGGTGGGGAGCGGCTGGAAAAAGAGAGAGAGAGAATTGTATTCAGCACTGTCTCACTGAGGTGCAGTTGGAGGAGAGAGGGGAGATTCAGAAAAAAACAAACAAGCACATAATACCCACTGTAATGCAGGAAGAAAACATTTTACTTGTGATATCTTCCTTGCAGCCCTTACTTGTTTTAACACTAAATCAATTTAATGGCAGATGCCATGGGAGGTCTTTTTATAAAATATCTTTCTCAGTCTGCAAACTGTTCCACGTTCAGTCGCTTCACTGTTCTGTCATTTTGTCTCAAGCCTCTTCACTCACATGGGGCTCTCCATGTCTGTTCCCATGACAACCCTTCCGCTCTCATCCTTTCGTCGCCCTTCCTCTCTCCTTAAGCTCCCCCCTCCCCTTATAAGAGAGAGAAAAGGACAGAGGTAGCAAGGCCTCCTGCATCGGCTTGAGTCAGAGCCTTCTTTTGTCATCCGGTCCTCTGCGTGAACAGGGCGCCTCGCTCATGATGTCATGGAAACTTGCTCCAAATTTGAAATGAATAGTATTACTGCTCAGTTGGAGCGGTCTGGGTGACAAATATATATTTAGTGTTGACAGTTTTATACTCAATGATGAGCTTACCCAGAATTTGACAAATGGAGTGTTTTGCTGTATACTTCATTTTCAAGAGGAGACACCGAGTGTGGATGGAATGGATCAACAAACACGGAGTCAAGCGATGGCAAGTCAGGCAGCGTCCTCATTATGGAAGCCCAGTGTTTCATCATTTCATCAACAGTGCATTAGTGGAATTCATTTCATATTAAAAACTTTACCCCCTCTTTCATCCCCAGGGCCTGTCTCTATCATCATCATCATCATCATCATCATGTCTGTCTCTCCCTTTCATAAAGGCAGTTTACAGTAAATAATGAAAGATTGCTTCCTATTAAATAATGAACATGGACTGGAAAGAGAGGAAAGAAAATGAGACAGGAGGAGAGGATAAGAAAGCACGACAGAGAGACAGGGAGTAAGGGTGCAGGAGAGGGTGAGTGAAGCAGGGATGCTGTGCAATGTGGTGATTGGAGCTGAGAGTGAAAACAGTAATTTAGTGATTACAGCCCACTGCTGACTGCATGGAAAATGGTGGGGTGAGCAGGGGGCTTCCACAGCAGGCAATTCCAGTCTGTTAAAAAAACACTTAATGCATTTGACCCCCGCTGTGTGTCCCTCACTCCAAACTACCTGCATAATCTCCTCCTACACTGGTGTTATCCATTCCACTACCTTTATATGCACACATTCAAACTCACTTAAACACACAGCAAGCCCATTTTCACCATCTCACTATGTGAGACCAAAGTTGGGCCACGTAAAATTTCAACGATGACATATGATAGCTGACAGTTTTCTTTCTGTGAAACTATACAAAGGAACCTCCTTAATAAGGATACTGTACCTTTGATTTCAAGATTTCCGACAGAATTATGCAAAAGCACAATGGTCTGAAATTGATCAGGATTGATTTGATACATTAATTACTTTCTTGGAAGGTTAAGGTCCATTACATATTGCCAAAAAAATTACAGTTCAGAATAAGTTTCGATACTCAAATAATTTTCATTTTTATCATCATTTTCTAAAATGGAAGCTGGTGTGGCCAGCAGTCACACATGACATAGCTACCCATATCTGTATACAGCAACATCAAAGCAGGGCATCAGTCCAGTAATCCTCTTCATTGTTTTTACTGCATCCTATCATGGATGCACACACACATACACACACAGGAAGAGAAACGGTACAAGAGAAGGAATGAGAGACAGAGATGGATACATGTGATTATTGAGTAGAATAAAGGAGGCTGCCATGCAGAGATTTGGTGATGTAATCACATGATAATTTGCAGAGATAAATTGTTTCCTTTGTAGATTATTTTTTTATTCAATTCAGCTGAACGTTTGCCGAATTAGGGCTTAATTTCGCAGCTGTACAATTCATCCTCCAAAACCAGGCTTAGAGGTATGAGCGCGCATGTGTTTATGTGTGTGTTTGTTTTGGGAGTGTGCATGTACAGTATGTATCCAAGTGCAGTGGCTCAGTTCCTTTGCTTTTCAAAAGGAGCAGCAACAGAATTGACATTGGAAAAAAGGCACATGTGTACATGCAAACGAACATGGACAGGAACCCCCCCCCCCCCACACACACACACACACGTATGCATCCACACATGCACAAGCTGTTAAGCAGGATATTTTGGATTCAGTGAATTATCTACAGTATTTGCTGAGTAGCAGTTCTTGTTTCAGAGCCAGTGGAGCTGCCTGTAGTTGCTTATGAATAATTAAGAGCTCCAGTCTTTTAGAGAGAGAGAACACATCTACCCCTCAAATACCCCTTTCTTCTCTTCTCCTACAGATATCCCTCTCTGATCTTGGTGCTAATGGTGAATCTCTTAGTAGCCCATCATTGTCAAATTCACACATTTGTCTGCTTTTGCATGAAGCAAATGTGACAGTAAGTTATATGGTAGCCACATGGCGAGATGGTCTAACAAGACAGCAACCTTCTAGTTAGTCAAAATCAGACTGGTGATGAAGAGATGGTGATGAAGTTGCACTGGAATCTGTGGTTAATGTAGAGTTTTAATGGTTTCTAGGTCATAAAAACAGAAAAACAACGTCCATAAGCTGAATGAGTTGCAGTCTCTCATGTGAACATGTGCAGTGTTAAATATGCATGTATATGCTCACAGACATGTGGACACCAAAAGAAACTCAAACAAGAGCAGTTTGAGAAGAACAAAGAGGAGACCTGCAGGAGACAGTGTAAAGGAAGGGAAGACGGAACAAAGAAAGTAGGAAGGAGACAAAGCCACAGAGCAGCTGAGCACAGAGCAGAGATCAGAGCATGCATGAAGCATGTAAATGAATGAGCCTGATGCTAGGCTAAAAATAGCTGCCAGCAGGGTCTGACAGGACAGTAACCGCTTCACAAAGCACGCAGGCAGCAACAGACTAGCCTTGACCCTTATCTGCACGATTCATTATCTGAGTGCATCAAAATTCAGGAGGATGTGAGTTGTAAGCACAAGCATTTCAAGACACCCTGAACTGTGTAGTAAAATGTACTTTCTTTTGAAAAGAGAGATGTCCTTTGTGAAGGGATCTGAACCAAAGCGACTGTGAATCTGAGCGAGAGCATGGATGGACCCTTTGGTGATCTTGTATTGCACTAGTGCCCTTGCACTAGATCTTTGGCAGGTCTTTCAGCACATCTTATAGTATCTGAATCATCCACGCACTTCCCAAGTGCACTATAATTTTTAATTGCCTATTTTATATTTCAATTTTGAATGTTGTCTTTAAAACAATGTGCATTTGATAAGTCTTAATTTTTCTGCAGGTGGAGGTTTAGGGGCCAGCACATTTATGAATGACTTCTCACTACCACTACCACAAGCACGACCGGCCATAAAAAAACGCAGAGATTTGTTGATGCACTCAACAGGAAGGGTGATGCAAGGAAGGGTGGGAAAATGTGGTGTGCAGTTGTTTAAAACAAGAGGTGATTGCAAGTAAAGCCAGAGGTAAAATATATATATATATATATTATATGCAGTATACTATATGTGTAGCTGAATAATGTTATTTTCTGTCAGTAATGGAAGTTTGCAGGTGAAAATGTAGAAGACAGCATGGAAGAGTGGTCCAATACAGTTTCTTACTTCTTGCTATAACTTTTTGTTTGTTACGTTAGGAAGGCAACATGCCAGTGAGAAAGTTTTTTAGCTCTCAGGTGAGCATGTCCAGAAGGAGTCTTTCTGCCATGATAAAGCTGTGAAGGCATCGTGTGTTGCTGGTGTTTACCTGCAGGCCCAGTGGTTTCCAGCGGACGTTCCTGAGCAGAGCCGGCGTGGAGCTCAGGGTGTTCTGGGGCCTTTTCTTCAGTGTGAGGATGACTCCACATGGATCCTCCCTCAGAGCGTTCACAAGGTTCTTCAGCTGCCAGCCCACCTGAGAAGTAGACCCATACCGGGCTATACCGAAAACATCTGCTGCAAACTACAAACAAGGCCACCGTACGTGGTGCACAGGAAGCCACGGAATCTACTGGTGAGAAACACCATCATGCAAATCCTGGACCAAAAACCACCACACACCTCTGATAGCACCACCTCTACAAAAACACATGCTATTTAATGATTTGTTTAGACATTTTATGCCTTTATTAGACTGGAACAGTCGCAAGAAACAGGAAACAGAGAGAAAGCGTGAGGAAGGGGTCACATTTTGATGGATAGCACCATCATGTGTCTACTTATAAAGGTCAATGAAAATTTTTGTTTAATTTTTGATAAGTTCATTCAACTTTGTGGTCATTTTAGAAGCTGGTTTGGGGTGATAGTGCATTGCGCTGTGTTATACTGAGGGATTTTATGGTGTGTGCTTATTGATGTAAATTATATTAGACAAGCTGCCCTGTATAACACAACACAACTAGTGCAAGCCTGGGAAATTTGATTCATTCGATTAAATTCCTCCTACAAGGCAAAGTGGTAACATGGCCCATAAACAGCCACAACTAAGTGGTCTGAGAGCCATAATTAAAATCTTTAATCTCAATGAGGTCTTTCAATTTGTTATCAGCTGGGCAACAAGAAAGTTGTCATATGACATGTGTAAGTGTTGGTATATATTAGAAAAAAATCATTGCATTGGTCTGACTTAAACTGGACTTTTAAAGCATATCTAAACAGGTTAGTCAGACTGAAATGGCACTATATGGAATTTCATAAATTTGGACTTAAAAATGCACCCAGATAATTGAAATACTACCGCACGCACTGTATGTGTTCAAAAAGCCTTAAATTATCCTGGGTGATCTGTGTATGCTCCACAGTTCCCACCCCCGGGCTTTGACCCAGAAAAAAGGAGAATCTGGTACACAAAAGAAGAAAATAACAGCAGAAAAAACATGATGAAATCAAGACCAAGCATTTTTTGGACTGATGAGGAGATCTTATTTATGCTCTGTCAGCTTAATAGTTTTGAAGTTATAGGTCATCAAGTTATAGGTCATAGGGCATGGAGTTTGCATGTTCTATAGATGTGAGAGTGAATGATTGTCTGTCTCTATGTGGCTCTGTGATGGACTGGCAACCTGTCCAGGGTGTACCCTGCCCTATGTCAGCTGGAGTTAGGCACCGGTGCCCCCTGCAACCCTCAGTGGAGGCTAAAGCGGTAGAAAATGAGAGTTCGTCAGGGAAATGCAGGGGCATGTAGCGGAGGTGGACATACTTAAACCAATTCTACACTGGTGTTGGTATAGGACAGTAATCCCGGTTAACTGCATACTTAACTGTGCATGGATGTACTGAGTGGCACCTTACGCCACACTCTCCCAAAGTCAGTGGTTAAAAAAAGTCAGTATGCTAGTATTGTATTATAAAGATGTGAGAGTGAAGGGTTAGGCCTTTGAAAGACATGCTGACTGCAGCGATTCCTCATGGTTGTGGACAGCCTGTCTCCAGAGCACACTGCCCTCGTCAGGCCATTGATTGGCTACAGCTACTCGAAGTGTCCACACACACCCACCCGCACCCACACACACACAGAGGCAGAACTGCTCTGACCTTACCCCTGACATAATGATGACTGGCCTGTGTCAACCTGTCATGGCCAGTTTCTTGTTCTCTTTGGCCCAGTTGAGAAGCTAGTGATCATCGGACATCAGGGACAAAAAGTTTCTGTTGACCTATTTTGTGCACTTGCCCACTTACAATGAGGAAGAAGGTATACCAGGACACAGTGGGACTATGTCAGTGACTTTACTGATCTGCTCAATCTGATGGATTATATCAAATTATACTGTCCCAATATTATTATATACAGTATTATAATTAAAGGAATCTCAGTACTCATTCATGGAATAGTTGAAATCAAAATGCTGTGAAACTAAATTTAAAACAAATTTACATGGACAGCAGTGTTATTATTAATTAGAAAACAGTCATAAGACAAAAAAAAGCAGTAATTGGAATAAGACATGTAGAGTATTCTGATTTTTGCAATGTGGAGACGTGCATTTTAAAAGGATTACAATGCACTACTGGAGTCTATGGTCGGTTTCATGCAAACAGGAATTGAAATGGACTATTACCCCATAAACTACTCATGTAAACATCATAATCCAATTAATGTCTTATTCGGAAATAAATCAATAATCTGTTCATTTGTGATCACATTAACATATTCAGTGACTTTCTTGTTTTCCTTCTTCATTTCTATTCTGTCAACAAAACATTTGGGGTTAAAACCATCATTTTGCATCAATTAAACTAGTTTATCCAGACTAATTAGTCAGCAAACGGTCACATCTGTACTCATCCAGTGAAGAAAGAGTACATTTAGCATTTATCTGAAGTTATATTCCTGGCAATGTGAACTATTCTCTCATTTGTTGTTAAACCACCACCTGAGAAAACTGGTCCTTTAGTTTCCCAATGTCTCAGTTGTACCAGTTGGTTGATAAGTTTGTCAGTTTGCAGCTCGATGTGGGGCAGGTTGTCACTTACACCTTTCACATCACACAGAAGCCTTTAACTTAGAGATGGATGGATGCATGTTAGGATTGCTCCTGTCTAATCTACAGTGTATACTCACTTAGGTGGCAACAAAGTGGAATTAACTGACCTGATGTGGAACCAAACTGGATCCTGATCAAAACTTCTCAACCCTTGGTTGACCTATCACAACGGCAGACTGCACAGTGAGTACCTGCTCCAGCCAGGATGGTTTGTAACCGTTATGTTATGTAAACATGCAAACAGAAAGTAAGAAACGGTAATAATAGAGCATAAACAGTTGCTCAAGTGTTTTTTTTTTTTCAATCCCAAGAGTCTTCATTATTTTCCCAGATGCTATTACCATCCCATAATTATGTTGCCTCTTCAAACAATCAGGTTGCTATTTGAACAAATTCCACATTTTACCTCGGTAGAGAAGCAAAGCCAAAAACTGCAGGTCAAGTTTTGAAGAGTTTTGAACAAAAGCTCATGCATAGACATGAAGGCAGCCCTGTAGCTAAATATGTGGGATGGTCCTATATAACAATCATATGATGTAATGTTCATTCAGTCAAAATAATTTTAAATAAAGAGCTTCATTAGATAAATGTATAAGCTGTGATTCTGACAGAATTTGCTGGTGGTGTATATCCATCTTCTCCTCCTCAGCAGCTCAATTTAGGATTTAAAAAAAAACTATACTGATGTGAGACTTCTTCCTGCTGCTCTCCCCTTTTCTTTTCATCCTCTTTTCCCTAAGTCCCTCTTTACAACCTCCTCCTTTTTGCCCCACTCTCTGAGCCTTCCTCATCCCAGCATCCCCTGACTGCTTTATACCGCTTTCCCCATCACAGACAGACAGACAGACACACACACACACACACACACACACACCCTTGCTTATCTCCTCCCCGAGAGTGAGGGATCAGAGGGGTGAGGGTCTAGCTGAGGGAGTAATGAGGGGTTGGAGTTGCTAGCCTGGCAGGGTGCGATCTGCACTGTCACCTCGAGGCAGGAGGGAGAGGGAGAGAGGGACAGAGATAGCTTGCAGTTAAGTCACACGTCAATCAATGCCTCTCCCCGGCACCTGTGTAGCACACTTTTGCATGAACAGCACCTGTCGAGGTGTGCGGGGCTCTCCCTGAAGTGACGAGTCGCATGCAAAAGCACAACTTATTCAAGCCTGAAAAGTGGAACATGAGTTTCAATCCAGACGCCTCATTCAGGGAAACAGAAACTAGAAAGAGCGCGCTGACAATCACATTGGACTGAACAAAGGCCTTGTAACAATCGTTCTATAATCTGCTCCTGCAATAAGTCTAATTAGCCTACATGGCAACACAGGACAGGCAGCACCATGGCAGCGGTGGTGGTGGTGGTGGCAGACGTCATGTACCTCGACAGCTCCTCAACATGGCAAAGAATGGAGAACAAACGTTTGCAGTGTGCATTTACAGTGGAACAAAAAACGGTTCCAGTGACTGTTCAGCAGTGTTATGCTGGGGAACCTTTTAACTCACCACTGTCTGGTGGTTGACTTGGATCACCTCGTCACCTGCATGGATCTTCTTACACTGGTCTGCTGGAGACTGTGCAGGCAGATATTGAGACAATGGGAACACATTTGTTGTCATAGTGCACTATGAGGCAGAGAATTGTGGTTGGTAAAGCTTTCAACCGAGTGAAATAAGAACTCACATTCTCGGTGGTTCCGGTGATAACGTGGAGTCCGTCATATGTTGATTTGATATACATCCCCTGAAACAAAAGCACAGGCAGAGGCGACAGGTTCGGTTTAATACAGGTGCATGATTCTTACATCTATTAGTGTTATCTGTGTCACTGAATGAGATATTACACTTGGATTCTCATATTATGGACAAGTTGAGACTTAACAGTAGTCAGATTTGACAAACAGGTACGTGTCGAATTTAAGAAAATTCCATCAAGTGATTCTTTTCACTGTGAGCCTCCAGTTCAGCTTCATGTTCAGTTTCTGTAACATAACTATTCTACTGTACCCCATCAAATAGATATTCTGATGATCAACTCTGTTGACAAGACATCAAATGTCCTGTATTCTCCTACTCAATAAACCCTTTAGGGACCTTTCATGCCCTTTATTAACAATTTCCTTTATTTTTTATAACCTAAGGCCGTATTTCAGTTGAGATTTAAATGTAAAAAGGATTTGAGTTGCAAGCTCTGACCAGGAAAAGTAAATAAACGACTGATAAAGCAAAAGGAAGTACATTTTCACACACTGACTATTTAATTATCAGTCTTATAGTATGTACTCAGGAGACTTGGTTTGAAATGTGTGAAAATGCTTGTTAAGAAAAAAGCCAGTTTACTGATGTCACAAGTCTCGCCCACTTGGGCAGTCTTGTCTCTCCGTCCAGCTCGGGTCCTCTACCAGAGGCCTGGAAGCTTGAGGGTTCTGCACAGTATCTTGGCTGTTCCTAGGACTGCGCTTTTACTGGACAGAGATCTCAGATTCTGTTGGAGCCACTCTCCCAGTTTGGGGGTTATGCTCCTAGTGTTCCAATCACCACTGGGACCAAAGTTGCTTTTCCTCCCTACATCTTTCTAGCTCTTCTCTCAGCCCTTGATATTTCTCAGGCTTCTCATGTTCCTTCTTCTTGATGTTGCTGTCACTATTGCTCTCTTCTGCTGCTTATCGACTACCACTATGTCTGATTGGTTGTCTGTCTGGATCTGGAAGTCCCATAGGATCTCATCCCTGTTGTTCTCAATCACCTTTGTAGGTGTCTTCCATCTTGATCCTGGGACCTCCAGTCCAAACTCGGTGCAGATGTTCCTGTACCCTATTCCAGCCTTGGTTATGGCGTTCCATGTTCGCCTTCCCAGCCAGCATCTTACACCCTCTGTGATGTTCTGAACTGTCTCAGGGGTATCTTTACACACTCTACACCTTGGGTCCTGCCTGGTGTGGTAGACCCCAGCCTCTAATGATCTATCTAGTGCTTAGTGCCTGCTGCTGTGCAGCCATGATCGGTGATTTGATGATGGAACAAGCCACATATATATAATTTTTTTATTGGGATACTAAAAGCAAGGGAATATATCAACAAACAATTATTTTCTATTTCGAGAATAATTGTCAATAAAAAATGACAATGTCACATTTATAAATTACTTGTTTTGTCTAGAGAGAGGAGTGGAACGATGTCGAAATCAAACTGCTGCCAACTAGTGGTTGGAGGCTTAAATACAACACATCACCACTGTCAGAAAACCACAGTCAAATTCCATATCGATACAGCACTTTGAAGAATCAATTAAGTATCACAACTTGAAATAGTGCAATATTTCAGTTTATCAATACACTCCTATTTTATACAAATGGCCTCTTTCGCATAACAGATAATGGTTTAAGATTTTTTCCAAAGTAAAATAGTGATATTTGAGTATGTTAGACAAGCTTAAAATGACCTTAGTGCATATGTTTGTGTGTCCTTACCAGCCCTTCATTGGGCATGATGCTGGTGAGGTGGACCACCTCTAGATGGGCAGACTGAGAGACCAGAGAGTCTGATGACAGAGAGATGATGTGGTCGCAAATCCCTGCTAAGGTCTTACACTAAAGGTAAAGACAGCAGAGGCAAAAAAGGACAGAAGAGAGAGAGAGAGAGAGAGAGAGAGAGAGAGAGAGAGAGAGAGAGAGGGAGACAAAAAGAAAAAAGACAGAACGTTACTGAGATTGGTTTTGGCCTGTGGGGGATGCTGTGACCTAGCTGGAGGTGGTGAAACTGAAATCATTTCATCAGACTGTTCCACATTGCCACCTCCATCACTCCAGCACACAAACTGTTTCCTGTCACAGTCTGTCCACAGGCATGCCCACAAGACACCGTCACAGACAGAGCAACACAGCACTGATACAAAACAGGCCAGAAGCGCCCAGATGACATTTTCTAACAACTACATTACAGAGCACAGATCTCATTTGTTGTCATCTGTCATAGTAAAGGCTATTTTTTGCCATCAAATCAACCAATCAAAATCAGACATGTTTAAGAATGGATGGATTTTCTGTGCTGTATTTCACACATCCACAGAATTTCCCCTCTGTGGATACATTTTTAGTACATAAAGTTTCTCTGCATTCAAGTGCATCCAAGCATTATTGCCCAATAAAATCACTGGCTTCCTTCTTAGCTTAGTTCTAAATAAATCTAATTATTTTTCAGGCTATTTGTCTGCTTGGTCACGCATGCAAGTTAATTTATCATCAGCAACATCTCTGCCTTCTAATCTTGGCTGACTGACTGCAGGGATGGTTACCTTGGTTATACTGCCTCATTGCATTGCTGCTTAGTGCTCAAATGTGTGCAAATACGCGCACACACATGCACAAACACACATACAGGAATGTAAACCCATGTAGGAGAATGTATATTCTCTGCATCTACACAAAGCTGCGTGACAGTGGTGAACTAATCTTCCCATCTCAATCCTAATGAGCAATTACTGGATTATGGTTAAATGGAGGAGGATCTTTAACACACAAACACACTCCCACTTGTAAACACGCACGCACACGTACACTCATAGAAACTTGTTTCCATGACTTTGGAGGACTTTACATTATCCTATATTCTGCAGCTATAGTGGTCATGTTTAGACCTCTACTTAACGAACCATAAACATATAACATCGCTTCATCTTAAAAGTGAGTGATTATGGTTGCACAACCTTCCTTTTTGTTCCAGTGAGGAAGACATTTCTTCATAATGTGACCCCAGAATATTATTACTACCAGGTTCCCTGGTAACACATACCCACTCACACACACCCCCACGTTATTATGAGCTAGTTATTTGAATATTACACAGAACATTACATTGTGGACACACCAATATTTTCAGCTTTAAAGCTCCAGTGTTATGGCTCGTCTGGTCTGGGTTGCCTCCCCTCCTTTCTGTGAGTTTTATTTCCTGTTTTATTTTGTAATTGTCCCTACTTCCTGGGAGGGTTGCTCTGTTTCCACAGGAGGTGGCTTGACAGGTGAGGTGGGAGACCAGCAGCTCAGCTGTTGCCAATCATTCATCAGCTGGCCTCTATTTAAACCCGGATTTCCTGTTCCCTGGTGTTAGTGCATCATTGTAGTCATGCCCGGTAACCTCGTCACGTTTCCTTGTCATCTCTGCTTAGGATACTGGATTGATTATTGCCTTTTTCTTCCTGACTGCTTTTCTAATCGTCGCTTTTTGTTCTCTCCTAGAATCTGTGGTTTATTTCTGAGCTCTGCCTCACCAGCTGGCCAACCTCAGCGTATTTAGTTTCCTGTGGACTGGTTTTTGATTTAGTTTTCTGTAGTAATAAACTTTTGGTATTACTTTTTTGTTAAATGTGATATCCAGTGTCAAACTATTGCCCTCTGTGGACTTCTACCATTTCCAGCCTTCATGTAGCCATCTCGCTTTATAGCACTATGCAGATGTTGTGCTTTTCTTGATCAGTTGAAATGTAAAAAAGCATCACTCTGTGCAGCTCAAGAATGTCTCCACAGACTGTGTGGAGCTGATAGACTTAATCAGCATGATATTAATTAATTTGGCAATGGTTTGAATGGAGTGGACAATTGTTTATATTTAAAAGCAATGCACTACAGTTTTAGTAAAAACAAAACAAAACAAAAAAATATATAGATGACAGAGAATGGGGAAAACATATTTTTAAAGGGGTCAAATTGAAGCAGTGTTTATTTAATCCTGCTTGTAGAGTTGTCACTGGCATGTGAGCTTCCCAAACGGCAAACTTCAGCAAGGGGCAATGTTGAGGCTCTGCTTGTCTTCTGCTTTGATCATTGGACTAATTCTTGACCTAGAGTTAAACCAAGAGACAAAAGAACAATCACCAGCACGGACACTCTCAACTCCTCAGCTCTGGAACACCCAGCCTTGATCAGACGTGCCTCGGAGGGAAACAGAGCGCAGATTATAGGGAAGTTACCTTATGTGGCTGACTGGCTGGCATGAGATTTAAAAGCAGTGAAACAGAAAGCCAGACATAGGATGCTGCCAACTGGATTAAGCTCTGTGTGTGCACACAACCACCCCCACTCTTCACCTCCCTACAACTTCTCACTTATGCACACATGTTAAAATGCGAACGTGCACTAAGCACGACTGCATAATTGATTGTTTTCCACATGCATGAGCGTAAGGGCTGTGGAAAATACAAAAACCTGAACCAAGACACAGAAAATGATGGTGACTGAGAGAGAAGAGGAGGAGAGACCTAGAAAAGCAGAAAGGTGGGAGGGACAGCCTGGGAGGAAGGGGGAAGGAAACCAGGGAAAGGGAAAACACACAACTAGGGCAGTCTTATGTAATACCTCTCATCCTTATGCATGCATGCACATAAAAACACACACACACTGATACACAATTCATGCTTCATTGGACACACAACCTCACACATGCTCATATCTTGTTGCTCTTCTTCTTCCTTTCTCGCTGCCTCTCCCTCACACGTGCACATACACACACACTGACTGCCCTGCCGTCGGTGTACATCTGACTGCTGCAGGCCGTGGTCTAAAGCAAAGCAGAGCAGAGTAGCACTGAGTTCTGCATTATAGAGCTGAGGCTGATGAACCTACAACTACCACTACAGTAGCTCCATGCAGCAGAGCTGAGCAGATCTGTAAACGGTCACGGGGAGACCCTCAGACACACGCCTTTCTTCATCAAAACCCATGTATACATTACGTACATGAAATCAATAAATATGGAGCTACATGGTTAGTATACAGTATCTACTGGTGTGAGATGTAACCGACAATGTGTGAATCTTAAATGTGCTGGGTTCAGCTGTTTTCTTTTTTTTCTCCCCAACCTTCTGTGCAGCTGTTTTCCTTTGTTTCCAGTCTTCATGCAAAGCTAAGCAAGATTCATAATTTAACAGATATGAGAGATTTATTGATCAACTCTCAAATCTTGGCAAGTCCGTATATTACACAAAATGTAAAGCCCTATTTTCTTTAAGTAAAAAAACACTCAAGTCATGTGGAAAATTCCCCTCTGCGAGAAAAAACGTTCATTCATTCATTCATTCATTCATTCATTCATTCATTCATTCATTCATTCATTCATTCATTCGTTCGTTGTCAATCACTTTACCCTCCACATGAGGGTTGTGG
Organism: Brachirus orientalis; assembly: GCA_016785285.1. Taxonomy (NCBI): domain Eukaryota; kingdom Metazoa; phylum Chordata; class Actinopteri; order Pleuronectiformes; family Soleidae; genus Brachirus; species Brachirus orientalis. The sequence continues at coordinate 3,794,083 of JAFBJR010000138.1, forward strand.
GGGAACTGGAGCCAATCCCAGTTGACATAGGGTGAGACTGAAGCAGGTAGGGCAAACATAGGGCAAACATAAAGAGACAAACAAAAACCACTCTCAGATTCACACCTATGGTCATTTTAGTGTGAAATATTATTATTTTTTATTTTTTATATAAGTCAAATTAAGACCCATCATTCTTAAAGAAAACATGTTCAAGAAAACTACTACAATCGCGGAGTATGACAGACTTTCACATTTTTCATTTTGAATTGGGCAGTTTAAACTATAAAAAATGTCATGTCTTCAAAAGATGATCATACATTTAAGTAACTACTTCTCAGTTAAGGTTTGATTTCACTAGTTGTCTGTGTAAGTACAGTAAATTAACTGATTATGTTGTATTTCAAACATCATAAACACAAAACAGTTTGCCAAAACATATACAATGCATAGAATACTGCATGTACACATACACAAATAATTGTATATAGTATGAGTGTTTCCACATTTCAAATGTAAGCACACTGAATATCCGAGTTTGATAGCTTTAACTATATTTACTGACTTATTCTGAGTTGCTTTACCTCCACTTTATGGTTAAAATAAATAGTAAACAATGATCAGGGAGGAAGCATCATCAAAAGCAAACACCTCCTCCTCTCTATCTCTCTCCTTTCTCTCTTCATGATGTCTCCCTATTTAATATACATAAAACTCCCATGTAACAGACAAAATGTGTAGCCTTTAGTCTGGCACTTTGTGTGTGTTTGTATGTTCCGGGTAACACTCTTATATACATAATCATGTATAGGAATGTATCTTTCTAAAGGGGGACACAAAGTAACTTCCCATAAGGCAACTCTGTCTGCAAAACATTACCTGTAACTTTTCAATATAAATGAATTTCTGTTACATTGAAATCAGTGTCAGATGAGTTCCCACAATGCTGATTAAGCCTATCAGCTCCACCTAACTCTCTCCGACTTTCTAAGTATAGCAGTGTTTTGTTCTCATGTGTCTGTGGTGACACAGAGTGACGTGTTTTCTATCACAACTGAGGGAGACGGCAGCAAACTAAGGTTAAGGATTAATTATACCCGGTTCCATGGCATTTGAGCGAGGTAAAATGAATGGAGAAAGAGAACTTTAAGTTGAGAAATAAACACAAATTTGCAAAACGAATTAATGAGATACTGAAACAAATACTGTTGGTTTTTTTTTTTTTTTACAAAACTGTGATAGTGACCAGGTGTGACATGACACTTGCAGTTTTCTTGAAGTCCACTTGCTACTGATTCAGTGTTTTTGTTGTTTTTGTTGTTTTGTGTTGTTCGGGACATGAATCTTAATGCAAATCAATGTAATGTTGTCTCAGGCTCACCTGAGGCCTAAGGCAAGTCTGGACGGGAGGCGACACTAGCAGAGATATGGCAACAGAAGTTAAACACTTGGGCTTTAAGGCTACGGTTAGAGCAAAGCTAGATTAAGGGTGAGGAATAGTTAAGAAGCTTAGTCGTTATTATTAAGCATATACTTCATGTCCAGGAATTACACTAAATGGACAAAAGTCTTTGGACGCCTGAGCATTACACCAACAAGGATTGTAATGACTTGTACATATATAGTACTTTACTACGAACTTGGTTCCCCTTTTGCAGCTATAACAGCTTCCATGTTTCATGGAAGACTTTCCTCAAGTGTTTCTGTGGGAATTTGTGCCCAGGCTTTTTATAGAGCATTGATGAGGTCAGGCACTGATGTTGGACGAGAAGGCCTCGCTTACAATCTCTGTTCCAGTTCATCCCAAAGGTGCTTGTTGGGGTCGAGGTCAGGGCTCTGTCTTTATAGTCCTTGCTCTGTGCACTGGGTCACAGTCATGTTGAAATAGGAAAGGGCCTTCCTCAGACTGTTGCCACAAATTTTCAAGCATAGCATTGACCAAAATTTCTTGGTATTAATACTTCACTGGTAATAAGAGGCCAAGACCAAAGGTTAAAAAACTATGGCATACCGTATCATTCTTCCACCAGCTTGGTGTGGCCAAATACTTTTGTCCTCAGTGTCTTCATGGCTGAAACTGACTGTAAGCATGTATGTGTGGAGAACCATCTAAATATTTTGCTTAACCCAATGCCACACTTCTGTGTCATTTGCAGGCCTTTAATGACATGTTTACACAACCAACATAATGTGAGGCAAGATGGAGAGACAAATGTCTCTAATACCAGTGTTTTGGTTAATTTTGTTCATTCAAACACACAATATATTTGTACTGACAACATTTAATCTGAACAAAATAAAAATGAACTTCCTGATGATGTGGTCTCCCTGTTACCCCCCCATCTTCAGGTGCCTAATGATGTGATTGACTGGCACCTGTGGATTTGGTTTCTGCTGCTCATTGGCCCCTTCTCTTTGGAGCTGGCCAATTAGTGTGAGGACCAGGATTTAAGAAGAGCCAGCTCCACTCACTCAGTATCTGCACTGGTGGATACTACATGTGCCCAATTTGTGCTCTGTGTTTCTGCCATTTTGATGGATTTTTTTTTTGGGGGGGGGGTCAGTTTGTTTTCTTTTGGAGTCATTAGGTTATTAGTTGTGCCACCCAGGTACTGTTTTTAAAAAGCTGTTTTTGGAGATACATAGTTAGGCCTTTTTGTTTATAAATTTATTGTCTTAGAAAAAAAGTTATTTATTGCCTGCTTTTGTTTTGTTAGTTTTGTTTGGCACAACTCTGGCCCCAACTCCCCCCTATTTATTGCGTGAGCTGTTGAGCAGCTTTACCTTTACCTTTCTGAAAATAAAACTTTTTTTGCTACATGTCAGTGACTCTGTCATACTTTTAGTTATCTGGTTATTTCCTTTTTAAAGGATGTAACACTCCCCCCTGCAACAGATTTACATGGTTTTCTCCACCTGACCTTGGATGACAGCAGGAAGTGTGCCAAACCAACTGTCAACCTAGATCAGACCCTATCTGCTCTCTTGATTTTACTTGTGGACACAGATTTCTGTCATCCTCGGGCCACTTATACTCATACAAACCACTGCAGAAAAGAGAAACATAGATTTGCAGTCACACAGAGGCATTCTTCAGTTGCTTCTTTTAATGGCAATTCTACACCTGCAAGATTAAACGTTAACCTACTGTATGTTTACCTATGGTGATAAGATTTCATTAAAGTCCACATTTTGGTCTGCTTGAATATGAACCCAGAGCCACGATCTGCTTATCTTGACTGGAAACAATGGGTAACTTTAATCATGTCTCTGTACAATGCTAACAAACACAACCAATCAGCATCTTTAAAGATCACAAACGATCAGACAGTAGAAAGAATACATTTATTCCTGACAATGTCAAACTCTTAGACCTTTTCTTTAATTTGGTGCGGCACAGGTAAACTGTAAAATCTTGGAAAAGTAAAAGGCTGTTTTCATCCACTCATCTAAAAAGAGGCCAACAACAATCAATCAGTGTGATATTTCAACTAGAATTTTTAAACAGAAACTTACCACATGGAGAATCTTATTCTCTGTCTCGTACACAGTGCAATCCTGTAAAATGAGAGGAAGACAAAGCGGAAGATGAAGTAAACATGAGATGGCGGAAGAATCAGCGTCAACATCCGCACAGAGGCTCATATATATATTCACCCTCAAAAAATAAGAGTGGAGGGAAAAAAAGGAAATAAAAGAAAGGAGAGGTGGATAAAATTAATGATGACTCTTTCCCACTGGAGAACATCTCTTGTGTTACATTGAAATAGGCCAAGAAGCAAGATAATACTTTGGATTGACCAGCTCTGGAGCTACTCTCCTCCATGGAAATTCATAAGCCTCCTCAGGATTTAGAAATGATTTGAACATGACAGATTGTTATTTAATGATAGCTGATAGTTAATCTATTTCTGGGAAAGCGGCCCACTGTATCCAACAGATGTGCATGGTAGCAGTTAATTAATCTGTTTGATGCATTAGTGCGAGCTCTTTTGTCTCTCTTACTTCACCCTGGTAGCCACATGTTCATTTTACCCATTGTGGACCTATGGAAGCCGCTTACTCTTCGCTCTCCTTTGGCCCTTGTAAGAAGGAATGGGTGTTATCTGCTCAGCTCCAGGACTCACTCTGGGCACATGCACAAACACACTCTCAACACACACTCAAAAGCAGGGTCTTACAGGAAGGACATGGATGAGCTCCAGGACAGCAGACATACAGTAGTTTCTGTCCAAACAATGAGATTTTAGAGTGTGAATGCAGGCACCTCCAGTTTTATTTTTTAAAAAGTAAACGTGTGGGTAGTGAATTAACAGTAGGGAGTAGAGAGAGGACAGAAAATGAAGTGCTAAGAGACATCCTCATTCACTCTGCATCCGAGTCCAGTATTTGAGCAGTAGATGAGGTTTAACAGTGAGTCAGTGAGCTACTTATCCCCTCAACCATGCTGCAAACAGCCTGTGGCAGTGGGCATACAGTATGTTCCACTCATGGTCAAATCTATGAAAATGAACTGTAAACAAGGGCAAGTTGCATCCATATTGACAGACCCAGTCTATACCCATTTTAGTTTTGTCCTTCCGGTTCAAACCCTGACCCTTGTCCAGCTGATGTAATAAATATAGGCATGATAGACTGAAGTGTGCGTGTTTTGATGCTGTAGTCTGTGTGTAAGCACCTGTTGCACAATTGTAGTTAATTCTAGGCAGAGCTGCACAATGTTGTTCTTCAGTAATGAATACTCTGTCACACTGGCAAATGGAGACCTGAAACAGACAAAAAACAACGTTTATAATCTGAGAGGTGCATCAGAATCCTAATGATCCGCTTCTTAATTTGGTTATTGGTCTTAATCAAAGGCTTCTCAGAGAAGGAAATCATACTGGTGTTCTTTATACGTCTACAAGTTATGTTGATACGTTAAAGGTGGACGCAACAGAAACAGCCAATGAAAGGATTTATTCTAAGTAGGTAAATCACGCATTATTCTGTCAGAGGGATATTGTAAGACACTGCTATTATTTTTAAACACCTCCTGGTAACAATAACAGACAGCTAGTCTCTGATTAAAGATACACCTTTACTGTTTTTATACTGTAGCCATAGTCATATGATTGTTCTCCTTTTGTTAATGTCTTTAGTGGATACATGAAGACTGGTCACAATGCAGGCCTGAGGTATGATTCCTACCTGTCAAGCCAGGCTAGAAGGTTCTTGGCTGCACCAATCAGATCCACTACTGAGGTGAGGAAATCATTGGGTAGCCTCCGAGAAGCCCGTCCATCATAGTGTCCACCCCTCCGCCGGCCCAAGATGAAGTTCTGGAGGTTCTTTGCTGAAGCGTTCAGCTTGTGAGACAAAGTCCTGAGATTCTCTGTCTCTAAGCCGTAATTCTAGAGGATAAGCAGAAGGATTCATTTTAGTGGCAGGAATTACAGGAAGTTAAGAATTGTTCTGCTCATGAATGATTTGAGGTTACAACTCCACCTCTGCCTGCGTATGGATTACAGTAATCAATCGCAATACAGTGTTTTAAAAGCGGTGAAAGTAATATTGTGGAATGACCATTTTTAAACCCAACAAAACAATAAATAGTCCCTTCCCTTCAGCACCCCCTTCAGAAGCCTGAATCATCATATATCATAGTGAACATTATCTGAGGACACTTTTTCAGGTCATCCTCCCATCCCTCACATGTACTGTATCAGGTGATGTTTTACTTCTTTGCTCCAAGAAAGAGAATTAGCATACTGCAAGCATTTTATGTTTATGACTGTTGAATGAATTAAGTGTATATTGCAATCAGTTACCCTGCCTTTAATTAGTGAGCTGTCAGAACTATTGTTTTTAGTTCTGGAGATAGTACATCTGTCTCTCCCTCTGCTTCTACTGTAGTCTTTGTGCTGAGCTGAGACACAGGAGTAGTATTGACCTTCTATCTAATTAGTAATTTACCCAACCACTTAAATTTAAGTTATGCCATTATTTATTTTGGTTTGCATTGTAACACGTTATCTTTTATCAGTCTAAATCCTGGTTTAACAACTATTACTGTGTGTAGTGATTGAAAAAGTATCAACAGTAACTGAATGATAACTCGGAATGGAGAAATGGAGAAATACTACCTCTGAAAAACCATAAGCATTTTTATAAAATAGCCACTCTGCACACATACACACACACAGAGAGAGAGAGAAAGAGAGACACTGAGAGGGAGCAAGAGAACCACTTTGCACTTAGTGTCATGTCCTCCATGACAGAGCCTGATTCCTGCTGACACAAAGTCTCCACACAGAATCAGATACACACACATAAAGATGCTCTCATACCCTTGTAAAGTCAGACATGCAGGCTGAGGCAGACATATCTATTCCTCCCGTGCCTCTAGAACTATTCTACACAGTCACGACCACGGCGACAACAAAGGACAAAGGGTTTAACAGCGGTGGAAGCAGAGAAAGAGAGAGAGGGAGAGAAATGAGGGAACTGAGATACTAAAGAGGCAAGACAAGAGGGATGAGGAGAAAGCTCCCAACTATACATCTCAGGAAAACTGGGTCATGCACACATTGTGTTCTTTATTCTGTGTGAACATAAATGTGTACATGAACTTGGAGTGAACATGCTTGCACAGCTGTAATTAGGCTGCCATATATATGCTTCGATCTGAAGCTCTATGCAGTTCTTTCCAGGGGACAGAATGTTGAGATGAAGCATGAGAATCATGCACTGTGTCAACATATACACATATATATATATATATATATATATATATATATATATATACACACAGTACTGTGCCACCACCAGCTTTGTTGTTTTTATGTCAGTTTTGTGATCATTGGCCTTTAGATTGAAAAGATGTGACTAAAAGTCAGTCTCATACTATATGATCAACCTGTCAATGAGTTGAACATGTGCAACATGTGTATGCAATGCTCAAACATGTCTTGAGTAAACCAGGTATAATAGACCTTTTTACAGCAGCTATTTGTTGGCATGAAATAGTAGGAGAAACACAGGTTTTACCAATAACATTAGGGTTCCATTCCAGGTTTTATAGAGCCATGGTTGTGTTATTGTTCAAATGTAAATGTAGGTCACACTAAATATTTGATATTATAGAAGCATTTTTGTTGTTTGTTTGTTTTTCTGAAAAAGATGTTAATTTCAAACTGCATGTGTTTTTCCATTTTCAGGATGTGTTCCAATAAAGTGATTGAAAAATAATTGTACAGGATGGTCAATATAGCATTGCTAAAACAATAAATCTAATGGTGGCCTAAGACTTATGCACATTACTGTATATATATAAAATATACTGTATATGTTGTAAAATGTACTGTATATGTAACCTCATTTATGAGGAACTGGTTATAGTTTGGGATAAGGCTTTGGACTGTCCATTTATTGTCTACTGCTTTAGAGGATTTTGAGGATTAGGGCCCAGACCAAGACACAAACCAGCAACTCTCTTGCTGTGAGGTAACAGTGCTAGCCATGTGTGCCACAGTGTGGCTTTGTATTACCATATAATTGATTTTTGCAATGCTGTTATTGTATGATTTCAACTGTGTTTATTGCTCTTAATACTTTTCTTTTGCCTTCTATTTTATGGTTCAAATCTTTGGATATTTAATGTATGTTTATAAGGTGGACCCCAGGTAGACTAGCCATGCATGTCAACGCAACAATAGCTGTGCAAACCTGTGTGTGTGTGTAAGGGTGTTCCAGGTACTTGTCTTGCTTTGTCCCCATAATGTAAATTATTACATTTTAAGGTGAACACATGTTGGGTAAGAGGAGGTTAACATACGTCTAGTAGTAGTTTTGGTTTAGGCTGAAGTAAGTTTGCAGGAAATGAATGAAAGTGAATGTAATGTCCTCTGTGTGTGTGTTTGTATGTGTGTGTTCTTGTATTTGTTGCAGAGTGAGGACCAAAAATCGTATAAACCCTACAGAGTGAGGAAAATTTGACAAAGTAGGGACATTTTGGCTGGTCCTCACTTTTTTTCACCCCTTAAAAGGGCTTTTTCAGGGTTAAGACCTGGTTTTAGGGTTAGGGGTCGAATTGGGTTTTGGTTAGGGTTAGGGTTAGGGTTAGGGTTAGGCATCTAGTTGTGATGTTTAAGGTTAGGGTAAGGGGCTAGAGAATGTATTATGTCTATGAGGGTCCTCACTCTTATAGAAGCGCAAACATGTATGTGTGTGTGCAAAGAAATAATTTGAGCAGTACGGCATATGTGTGCCTGTGTGTTGCTAGATCAATACAGTAAGAGGGCAATGCCATTACAGCAGCCACCCCCACTCTATCGTCATGTCAATGTGGTTGCCATAGCAGCTACATGTAGAGTGGCCTTTCTTCTGTGTTCATATTTCTACCATTCACTAAAATCGCACTAATGAACATTGCTTATGAACTGTTTGCATGCCATGTTGAATAATCTTCTTTCAAAACTAAATAGTAATTTGTTACAATTTAACTGGTTTTAATGACGTGAGCTTTTGGAGGCCACAGAAGAATCTATAGTATAATATCTATCAATTGGAATGTATAGTGAACCTATCTGGGTTCAATGCCCAACTCAGGCAGAATAGTATGTAATGAGTGGACATACATTTTCCATATTTACTCTAACTAACATTACTCTAACTAAATACAAAAATACACCATTTTATGATTTTGACACCATTTTCCAAAAACATGCAGATTTGGGGATTAGGCCAATTGGACACTCGATGTTTGATTAAAACAGAAAATGGCATTTTAGGTTTGAAAATAATAACTGAAAGAAAAGACAGAAAGCTGAACACAAATGATGATGATATGAAATCTGTGAAGACCAGTTACATGAATGTTTAAAACAGTATTTTCATTGTGGCGACTGGAAAAACATAAAGAAAACCTATAGAGTGTGATAACATTAAACTTTCATTTTAGCTTTCATTTGAGGAATTCTATGTTATTAACACAAATAAACATAAATTAACTTTTAAATTAATTTAAAATAACTTTTTAATTTTAAAATGAATATGTAAACCATGTAGATTAATATCACCAAAGAACCGACACATAAATTGGACTCATTTGCATTAATGTGGAAGAGGAAAGGAGAGCAGGAATCACTGAATAAAAGAACACTTTCAAAGCTAATATATCTACTGTACAGTACATAATTATTATTCAGGCCAAGATATTTTAGGGTTTGCTTGCAAGACAAGAATATCCAAGCATGTTTTTCTTCTAAGTGTTTAAGTGTAGTACAAGTATATGTATAAAATTGATCAGTTACAAACTAAACTCATGATAGATATGAATATGTTTGTGTCTGTTTTAGGTCAAACAGACTGCTGACCTTTATCTAACATTTGTTAAGAGTCATTACAAAAATGGTGCCTTTCCTCTTTTTCTTCCCATCCTCATCATATACAGTTAAAAAGACTTTATCAAATAACTCAGAGGATGATGGTGGTAAAGATTTCACAAATTAACATAAAAGAGGCTACGACCATATTACAAGACTAGAGAGGGTGATATCAGATTTTTTTCAGTTTACGTGACAGATCAGATTTTCTGAGATCTGTGCGGACGAATCGAATTCCCAAATCGAATTCCCAATTCGAATTCCCAATTCCGGTTTTCAAATCAAGTTTGTGTCAGTTAAGTATGTGATTCGAGATCAAACATATATTCCATGCGACGTGAGTAAGAATGGTTGTATCAGAATCCATGTGGCTGTTTTACCTACAGTATGTGCATGCACTGAATGTTGAGTACGGCTGAAACAGGACAACATCAGTGTCGAGAGTGTCGTCCTCTGGAGCTAATCATACACACAAATTTACTGTATAGTATGTCATGTAACTTACTGTTAGATATATTACTTTTGTGCTTTTGACTGCACGAGCACTGATTTTAGATTCACTGCACACTTGGAAACACATTAAGCATAGATGCCAGTGACAAAAGCATGCTTGTATAGGCATAAGAGAGGGGACTTTTACACATTTGCAACTACACTGAAAGCTCAGTCAGTGCTAAAAACTTGCATTGCTCTTTGGCCACAGTAACAATGCTGCAAGACCAAAAGATCACAGCAGTAGAGCCAAGGAAACAGACTTTAACTTTCCTTCTGACGGGGTATATCGCTGACTACAATGAATCTTCCTTTATAATCCAATTATTCTCATTGTGTAGCTATAGAGCTTTGTCCAGTTCAACTATCTTTACAGGACATTTCTGTTTTATTGCACTGTGGTTTTATTTCTATATTTTTAGTCATTAATTCTGTCAGTTATGATAAAACTATACACTGTAAGTAATCGCTGAGAAGAACATGGTGATCTCAGATCAGTGGTGCAAGAAATGAGCAGGGCCACAGTCAGATAAGTTGCAACCCAGCAGTAATGATGGGTCACACCAGCATCCTCAAACTTCAAACGCCACTAAGTTTGATCTTAGCTACACATCTGTAATATTTTGTTAAAACCAGTTTGTACATTATGTCATCAAAACAACCTCTTGTTCTCTTTACAGCAGGTGTCTCAGGGACCACATTTAGTCCTGGTGACACACTGTCACGGCTGGTAATAGATTTGGTTAACATGGGGATTTGTTTAAAACCAATCTGCTTGTTTGACTTGCTCATGTTTTCTCCTCCAGATGCTCCAGATGCTGATGTGTTCCCTGGGCTCAGCATTTACCTCACAGTGTTATCCGTCTACAACTGAAAAGTAAGAAGTGGGTTGTAATAAACTGGCATTATCCTTTAAAACTATACTCACCACCGTTTTTAGTGGCTCAACTTGTCTACCTGGCATACCTACTCTATGTGTGCATGTGTGTGTGTTTGTGTCTGTGCCCAGTTCTAGTGATTGCTGCTCTGGGACACATTCCCATGCTGGAACATCTGAATGAGAAGAGGTACTGATTAGGGCTTGCACAAGTGCACACATACACACACACACACACAGAGAAGCAAACCTCAACTAATCCAGCCATGTGTGCCTGGGAGATAAGGTGCATCCTATTCCTACATACCCCCCCCAAGTCCTCTATCCTTCTCTCACTCTGGACTGGACTGGATTCTCCTTAATTCCCTAATCCTGAGCAGGGTGGTTGTGCATACAGTCAGTAGTGACCAAGGCAGATCCAATAAGCATTCCAAATGATCGGGGATTTTTAATAGCAAGTCAGAGTCCGTTACTGGAGGAGGAAAATAAAAGATAACCAACAAATATATAAATCTGTCTGCCTAAATAGAATTTATTTCCAAAACATTATTCACAGATTTTACCCAAATTCTCTCCTCATGTTCGCCTTAAAAGTCTTATCAGAACCAATTAAAGTATAAACGCAGTGTAATTGTTGGACTTTACAAAATGAAGCTGATACAGTCAGATTCTAAATATTGTCTGCACCACTGAATTTGAAAAATGTTTGATTTAAATGAGGGCCAGATGGTTGGTGTAGTGGTTAGCACTCTTGCATTTGCAGCAAGCAAGGGTCTTTCTGCATGGAGTTTGCATGTTCTCCCCGTGTGTGTGGGGGTTTCCTCCAGGTTCTCCAGTTGGAACAGTCCAAAAACATGCAGATTTGGGGATTAGGCCAATTGGACACTCTAAATTGCCTGTAGATGTGAATGTGAGAGTGGATGTAGAGTGTTGTTTGTCTTTATGTGTGGCCCTGCGATGGACCTGTCCAGGGTGTACCCTGCCTCTCGCCTTGTATCAGCTGGGATTAGGCACCAGCACCCCCTCGTGTGGAGGATCAAGCGGTAGAATATGAGTGAGTGAGAGATTTAAATGGGAAGCAGGCCAAAGTGGTGGAAGAAGGCGCTGACATGAATTCGCAGACAGCGTGCTGGCAACCTGCAATGGCTTTGTGTTTGTCTGCTCTTTAGTCTTTTCAGTTTTCTTTTGGACCATTCACTACATTTTGATAGTTTCTCCTCCTCATGGTTTATTTCTCCATTCAATCTATTATTGAAACTCCTATGACTCATTGTCACTGGTCAGTAATAACTGTAATCCTGTGTATTTTAAACAGTTTTTTTTTTTCACAGTGGGAATGCTTTTAATTGGTATTCAACCACAGGTCACCTAACTGTGCAACACTCAGATTATAACTGGCTTGGGTTCCAATCAGCATCAGTGGGAGCTCATGACCCAGGTGCATGTGTTAATTTCTTCTTTGTCTGTTGTAGTTTTTGCCAGAAATGCACCACGTCCGGCACAATGCTATGATGCACATTCATCTTCTGGCCATTAGTATAGGTGTTACCATTTATGCTTTTATTGATCCTTACTTTTTAAATATTGGGACAGCATTCATTATCATTTCGTTTGTCAATCATCTCAACATTTGACTTAAACAGACACAGTAAGTAAGTAAGTAAACGATGCAAAGTAGTAACCACCACATCATTCAGGACTATTGGTGGTGTTGCTTTTTTAATCTGACTCATTCTGTATGCGGCACATCTGTGATGTCACAGTTCGCTCACAGGTGATGAAAGGGGTAAAAAGGAACACCACAGGGCAGATCATCCACTGGCGATGGGAATGGTGATCATCGCCTTTTTTTATCAGCTTCACTCCATTTTAAAAAACTCCCACATATACAGTGTAATTTTTGCTTGTGAAAGGGGCTTCAGTAAGAAAAGTTGACTGACCAGGGCACAGAGAAGGTCGACAGCTTCCAAGATGAGCTCCTGATGTCCTATTCTGGTGACGCCCAGCTCTTCCAGCTCCTGATGGGTGATGTGCAGCAGCTGCTCGCCCCCCATCTGCTCCCGCTCAAAACTCTTCACATATTGCTGGAGACAGTCATCCAGACCTTAACAGATCAAAGATAGATGCAAGTTAGCTGGTGCTGATATTTCTATCTACTAACACCATTAGTGAAACATAGAAAATGCATATTTGATTGTTGATCTGTGAATAAAGTTTAACAGGTTTCTTTGGAGAGGGGAGAACATCTATCTTTTGAAAGACAACTGATAGATATTAAAATATCGTTTTTGGGTTACATACTGAATCCTGGTCCATTTAGATGCAACACAGATATGTGTGTGTGTTTATTTTGCCAAAATGGAAATAAAACACCAGCCTAAAGCCAGATATTACTTCAATATGTCATTGCTAACAAAATATAAAGTAGGTTAATACTGATTTCTATCATCCTATGATGCCTGCACACAATACTGTGATAACATTCAGTTGCAGTGGAATTCAATCAATGACTTTTTGAGTTGCGGAGTGAAGGTGCTGAGTTTCATGCATATTCCGATTGTCCAAGGCTACGTCCAAAAATATATCTAAAAAAGATGTGAGCTATATTGATGTATGACTTTCTGCTGTTAAGCTGTGGCTGCCTGCCATGCAGAGAGCTAGTCAACTATAGATGTGGTAGGTCCGGGATACTATTGATCAGTAAGAGCCCAAGGCTTTGAACCAAACAGAGTCAGCAGAAAGCACTCCTCCCTACAGACCTAATGAACAAGCCTGCTTGAAAATGAGCGCACACAGAGCAAAAACACATGAGAGGAAGAAAATCCATGCACACAAAGCGTACATGCGCTCAGAGCCACAGAGGAAAAACAAACATCACACTCTGTCCCAATGTGAACACACATATCAATCACAGTCACACAAACAGATACAATTACAACTGCTGTTGTTATTCAGGGTCTTGACGACTCTGCAGAGCCATGCTGTTAAAGACAAGTAGAGCTGTGAGGAAAACACCGATGCCCCTGGGAAGAAATGCTGTCAAAGAGCAGACAGTGTGGTAGTGCCATGTGCCATGGGAAATGCCAGACAAAAAATAAGCCTACTGAGTGACACCAACAAACAATCTGATGTATTCAACAAAGCAGAGCAATTGTGAATATGAGAAATCAGCAAGCGATGCCACACCATAGTAAATAACGGTGACACCTGCTTAACTGAATGCATTCCCAGTGGACAAACCCTCATAGCCCATGTGCTTGTACGTGTTTTACAAATACATAATAGTACATTGTTATCACATGGAAGGCAGTTATCATGACATACAAATGAATTATAGAACAAGATGTATGGCTAAATAAATACTAGTGGTGGAATGTGAGTGATGAGACACTTTATTGTCAATGGACATGTACAATTCAGTCCATTTACTGAGGTACTGAACTTAGTCAGGGGAAATAGTTTGGTTGAACTCTGTTAAATAGCTCTATATTCCCACAGATACCACTGTTGAGAGTTTGGTCAGTGACACGGGTCTCTCAGTCTCTGGGTCTGAAAGGATGAAAAGATTTTCTAGTTTTCCATAATGTGAGATTATGCTGTTTGTTGCTGAATAAAGTTTTCATGAGGTGATGTTAGGGAAGAGGAAAGGGAAAGCTAATGACATCAGCGACAGACGTTTTTATGACAATTTTGAGGCGGCCTACTTATTTTTTTAATTTCTACTACTATGGTTACACCCATACACAACATTTTCATTTAAAAACTGTGTTTTTATATACATTTGATCTGTGTTTCTTTATTTCAGAAATATATCTGCTGGCACACCTAAAATCACTTGGCCATGCAGGCACACTGATCATACACTTCATATACTGAAGTTGATTCAGTGCTCTGCAGTTGTTTGCTTAGTTTCACAGAGTTGTTACTAACGAGAAACAATAATGAAAAGTAGAACAAGGATATAAATGAATGTGTTGGTAAAGGCAGAAGGAGCTGAGGCTCAAGAAAAGAGACTAACAACAGAAAGCGCCTCAGTAAGAACCACACAAATGTAATTTTAAACCATGCATCATATTTCCATGTGTCAGGAAATCTTAATCGACAGCAGGAAGACAAGAGGACCTAACTCAAGCAGGCTCAGTGTAAGGAGAAGCTGCAACGGAAAGAAGGGCAAACCATAATCTGTCAAGAAAAGTAAAGTAGTGGACAAGTCCAAGGTGAAAGTGAGATACAGACACAATAGGTCCATTGTCTCATATATCATCACCAGTGTTCGTGGAGATATGTGCAAGCAGAGCTTTTACATTGCTCTCATATTTGTCCTTCACCATTTACACCCAAAGCGTGGAAATTATTTTTATTAGTAGCCATGTCCTACATTGTGTTATGTTATGGCTTACATGATTTCATTATAGTGCAAATCTAAGGACCAGCAAGTGCACTTAAAAAAGTGTTGACCAACCTCTCTATCGCACATCTGAGTCTCTGCAGATGTGAGAAAAAAAAATGAAATGTCTTTTCTATCACTCACCATTTCAGCCCCAGGTGTTCACTTATCTGTTGTTACACCTTTTCCCTCTCCTCTGTCCTTTCTTCACATGCAGACACACATATATATATGTACTGTATATAAATTATACAAGGAGGTGATGAATAAAGACTCAAAGAGGTCTAGGATGACTATCAGTGCTTCTACTGGGAAAGCTTTCGACTACAATTATCACCACACACACACACATATATACACCAAGGTTTGCACAGCTATTCTTTTAAGGACTCATGTTGATTTTCATTTATTTGTACAGTTGAACCGAAGCCTTATCTCTAACCTTAACCATAACCAATTAATGTCTAACCCTAACCATAACCATAACCTAACCACAATACAATTCAGCACTAAACTAAACCAGTTACATGGGAATAAGGTTCTTGATCATTAGGACCAGGTTTTGATCTCCATGAGGACTAATGGTCCTGGAAAGGTGTGTTTATGCATTAAAGAGGTAACAAATTCAAGTACACACACATACACAGTGTGGATGCTGGATTGCTGTGTTCACTGCAGTGGGTTTCTTTGCAGTATAGAAATGCACACATGCAAAAGCAGCCATACATTCACACATACACTGTACATAAACAGCACGACACACAGCTGCAAGCCAATCACATGAGTCAAAATGCCAGCCCTGGAGGACAAACAGCCGATCTGGGTTCAAGTTGATATGCCAGCTGGATGTAGCACATCGTGCTCACAAACATACCCACTTAACAACCCACTGGAGTCCTCTGTACTGCAACTCACCAGATAGTTCAATCATGTTGACGCCCCTCATCATAATCCGCAGCAGTCACCATATACCACAGACAACAACGCCCTGATGTCTTCTCACATCAGACTAATTTGGCACAGCAAGAAACATAAAGACTGACATCTGATTAATGTAGACCATGTTGTGTAATAGTAGTCAAACAAAACCTAGTCTGTATGCAAACAATCAAAAAATGTTATTGTGTAGAAATGTTTCTCTGCACTTAATTAAGTCATAATCTACTGCTATAGTTTCCTTGGGAGCAATATTGACATGGGGATTAAGATATTTTATTAAAGCTGTGTTCACACCAGTCTCCACTACATCCACTCTAGTGTTTCCTGTAAATATATATATTTTTTGTTATGGCTCAAAAACCTAATATTGGGAAACATTTCCCCATAGGTATTTTTTTTTTTTTGAAAAACAAATGTTTCAAAAATCCCACATTTTGTATCAAAGATAGTCTATGGCAATTTTCAGGAACAGAAAAAGTAATTTTAAATGTGATCCACTCTTGATAATAAAAAAAGACTGTACCACACTTTACGAGCCTGAACGCTCCATTTACAAGTACTTTATTGCCACTCAAGCTTTTACCTGAGCATCAACCAACAACAAAATACAGTTCAACCCCAAAAAAGAATCTGTGTGGTAATCTTTGCCTGACCTTGAAATGAAACATTTCCAAGCAGCAGATTTTTAAATAGTGCAATTTGTGAAAGTTAAAATAAACAAAAAAAATGTTTTACTTTACAATGTTTATGCCCACCATTAGCACAAAAGCATGGGTTTTTTATTGTTTCCTCTTATTTGTTTCTCCTTTGCTGGATGTGAGGAAAACACAGCAAGTAAAATATTGTCTTATCTCTATAAGAGACACCAAAGCATACCCTGATTCCAACCACCAATGAAAAAACTGTGTGTTGAGGTTTGAGCAGGCATCTCATGTTGACAGCTTCATCCACATTTCATGCAATTTGCTCCAATCTTTTCCTCTATCCTGGGCAAAATAAATCCCTCCCTTTTCAGACACATGAGGGTTGCCAAGCAACCAGGCGCAAAAAAAAAAAAAAAATCTCCGAGCAGAAGTGAGGGGTCTGCATTTGCTGCCACTCATTATGCTACAGTGATGCTTGGCTAAAGAGCACACATGCACACCGTAAATCCATATAGACAGACTGTAGCATTGACACGCTTTGCACAAATCTTTTTGAAGACCACAACAATAATAAAATAAAAAAAGATTCCATTTACAGCTCAAATTGAACAACTCACATTGCAGTGACTTCGCCGCTCGGCCATTAACATCAACCTAAAATCAAACAGTCAAACCAGGGTTTTCCTCTGAGAGAAGGTTTGGGTCAGAGTGGAGTCTGAGCTAAGAGCTGAAGCAAACAGCAGTGACTCCCAGCCTGCCACCTTGCTCCCATCTCTGTGTCCTGAGTCGGAGTAAGTGCCTCAGTAAGTGCGAGAAAAAGGCACGGCACGCACTAAATATATTTCTACTGTGAAATATTAATCGTGTCAGGAAGTATATTCCTAAGAATGTGGCATTTTTGCTCCCCAGTTTATGAGCTTTCAAGTGCAATGCAGCCTCCTCTCTGAAATTCAGCTAGCAGGGAGGTGTGAAGAGGAAATCTGAAGAACGGGAGGCAGGGAGACATGGTCAGCCAAGAAGCTGCAAGAAGTTCAGAGGCAAAAGAACCTCAAAGAACCTGAAGTGACTGCAGTCATACGGAGGTCTTATCCACCATGAAGCAGAACTTAAATTATAAAACCTTTTTCTTTGTTGTTTTTAAAATGTTTTCTGTTTCAGGAAAAGCATTCGTCCACACTTGAAACCTGCAAAACAACTCTGAATGCTATAGTACGTATGTCAGTCCTCCATATGGCGCTGCAGCGCAGTTACAGAAATACACCAAAGACAAAGAAGCTGTCTTCGAATAAGTATGCATGATACTCTCTACAATCACAGAAACAGACACAGAGTGAACCAAGCCAGGAAGGAAAGAAAATTAAATAAAAGTTATCATAAAGCAAACAGACCAAACAATCTCCAAATAACAAGAAGAGGAAGAAGCTTTATGAATACAAGAATGGGAGAGCAGTTGTCATGTTTCTGACAGACTGATTGGGGAAAGGGGATGCTACAAAGAAAAAACAGTGTAATATGACAATTTAAGATGTGCAGTATACATCGCTGTAACCGCATAATTCAGCCATAATAACTGTACAAAGTACATCGAAATCTATATTTAAGTGAGGTTTTTTTATAGGAGACAATATGATCATAGCATATTGTCTGACAGGTGCAGTGGCTTTTTAACATCCAGTCTACTTTGAAGCCTTGTCTTAGTTTTTATGAATATAAATCACTTATTCTATTCTTGCTCCAGCCGAACCCACAGCCTGGCCTGTCCTCAGCCCAGGGATTAGGAACCTCTTAACAACAACAACATAGTGGAGCATTTAAGACATGAAGGAAATATGAAATGCTGTCTTCGCTGATAACACTAGTGCAGCCAATTCATTCATTTTTTTAAATTTCAATTTACAGCCTGTGTGTTTCGGTTTGGTGCTGTGGTCTGGTTCTCCACCCATAGCCAACCACCAAGCTCACACCTTAGCACTTCACCACCCGGGTTGCCAGCAGACATAATTAAACACAATAAGCTGTAGCTCAGTATGAGCTAGGAACTTTGAATGTTACTGAACCTAAAGGGTCGCAGTAGTCCTCTCGAAATTATCTTGACCAGAGGAGCAGAAAAACAAGGGTCTGCACTGAATGACTGAAAGGTGAGAATAAATTGAAGACAGAGGACTTCCCATACACATTGTAAGTAGCTATTTAGCCATGTTTCCACTGAGTGGAACAGTTTGTTTCGGTACATTATGGTTAGTATTTCTTTGCGTTTCCATTACAATATTATCAACCAGTTCCATTCTTTGGCACCCTTCCCTTGTTGTACCACAGTTCAATGGTATGATAGTTTTATGACAGTTAACTGACCGGGTGACAGAAAAATGTCACTTCCTTGCAATTGGTGTAAACATCCCATGGAAGTCAAGGCAAACACCCACAGTCTTTTCTCATACAAAGCTTGACGTTTTGTTGAGGCAAACAGCCACAACCCAAGCAGGAAAAAGAGCTGCTGGATGTCCTCCATTGATGTCTGCTGTGTCACGTTCAATGTCGTTCATTGTTCTTACCTGCCAAATATGGCTCTTAGTCAAACACAGGCTTTCCCATTCCAAACTGTACTGGACTGTACCAAACCAAACCTTGAAACAAGTGAAGTGAAACAAGTGAAACATTGAACCAAATAGGTTTCATGCTCATAAAAATAAAATAGATAATGGTTATGTGTGTGTGTATGCATTGCACAAAGTGTAACACTGGGTACAAGTGCAGCTACTTCAGTGTTTTGAACAGGGAGGACGGTACCTGTTTTAAATACTAATGGCGCTTTTCTAGTACACAGTTACAGCACAGCACAGTTTGACTCTACTAGGTTTGGTGTCCTTTTCCATTATAGTACCACCTCACCGTGGGTGGGATCAGCTGCACGAAACTGCCGTGACGTTGTTTTATACGCAACACAACACAAACACACTAGTGATGAGCAAAGCAGTTCTTTTCGGTGTTAGAATCAGTTCATTAAAAAGATTAGTTATATACTTCCTGCATGGCCAGAGCAACACAGTCACTGACCAGTCAGCAGTGATGTCACTAAATACACCAGACTCCTCTATTAAATATTTAGATTTTAGAATTTTCCTTGTTGGATATTGAAGATAAACCCATGTTTTCGGGAGTTTAAAATCTTTAAAACGATCTACAGTTCAGCATTGTCCGGGTTGATACTGTGTGCGACGTCACGCTCATGACTCTTCCAGTGATGACACTCAGTGCCAAACAGTGACTGAGCTGATGCTCACTTGAAATCTTGCCAGCGCAGGTACTAAAAAAGTCCTGGGTACTAGGTACTATCACTAGTGGAAAAGCAAAAAAAAAAAAAAAAAGTAGAGTCAAGCCGTGCTGTGCGTTGTGAGTTGTGCTGGAACTGTGTAGTGGAAAA
Source organism: Brachirus orientalis (assembly GCA_016785285.1). Taxonomy (NCBI): domain Eukaryota; kingdom Metazoa; phylum Chordata; class Actinopteri; order Pleuronectiformes; family Soleidae; genus Brachirus; species Brachirus orientalis. The sequence goes on from JAFBJR010000138.1 coordinate 3,814,187, forward strand.
GCCCCACAAGTGTATCTTTCAATAGTTATTCCATTGATGGTAAGTGGTTTGACTCAACTCATTATCCACTAACTGCTCATACAATATCCGACTTTGTTTTACATATGATCTAATGTCATTGTGTGTGGTCAACATCAAGCTCAGTATAATGGTCAATGAAAACACACTCTAACTTATATCAGAATGCCAATACTCTTTTAAGTACCATATCCAATGACGCAATATACCATATCCAATGTGGTAACCTAAGTGACTTTTAAAATTCTGAAACATGTTGCAAGACTCAGCCACTGGACTGAGCTTAAAAGACCATACCTGTGCTCTGCAGCACAGTGGTGACAGCTAACGTCAAAATACGGTTATCTCCAGACAGAAACACTGGATACTATTAACAGCATAAATGGTGATTATACTGTATCTAATCTGATCCTGAAAGTCAGGGTGATGATTTTAAGCTTTCCTGCGAATTTCCATATAATTTTTTATACATGTCATGCCATACAGAGAAATCTGCTGCTCTGTCTGTATCATCTGACCTACTGAAACAATACTGTACACACTGGTTGTCACAGCAATTATTGTAAGGATATTGCATTAGCTTCCATTCATTTGGGCAGCCCTAAACGATGTCTCATCCCTAACTGTAACCATAACGTTAACCTAACCACAAACCACAATTCACATCTTACCTCTTAAGTTTAATCAGCATCTCAGAAATGAGGTTCTGCCTCATCGGGACCTTGCTTTGGTCCCCATGAGGACTACTGAACAATTTCAGTGTTTTGCACCAAAAGAGTACACACAAACGCACGCACACACACACACACACACACACAGGGCCCTCTGTCCCAGCAGCCGGATACAGCAAGTGCTTTGATATGATGCCCAGTGCATCTCCCATTCTCCGCACCACTCTGCCATCGCCTCTGTGCTCTCCCTGGTCTTTCTCCATCATGCCCACCCTTCTCCTTGCTCTAGCCCTCAGTTCTTCCCCCATCTTAACCAATTCAGGCTGTCTCTTTTGCTCTGCACCTCTCCATTTCTGAATCCATGTTCCAGTCTGATTTTCTCACTTTGGGGGCTATAAAACAGTAGGCTCTGTTTGTGTGTGTGCAGTGCACCTTGGTACATGTGTGGGGTATAGGATGTGAATCAAGAATCCGAGCATGTTGCTGCTTCCCCATCTTATGACATGCTGTGACTCCAACACGATCAGATCTGGTTTCCATGACTACTGATGCCCCACTTAAAGCTGCTGCTCCAGAGTTTGTGTGTCAGTACATGAGTGCACATACTGTAGAAACATGCCATATAGTTCAGTGAGCATGTGCCTTCCTCTAACACATACATCTGTACGCTTTCATATGCAGTGCATGTATCTCTGCTTTTATTTGGTGTAGGAAAATGGAGGAGTTTCTCTACTTATGTGTGCATGTATTTTCCCATAATAAGGCATGCTCTTTAATCTTTAATGCAGCTGAAACTACAACAAGCACACAGTCAGAGCCAGGGGAAGCATGTTTTCCATCAAAGACTTCCTTACTGAGCCAGCAGGCGACTAAATTGAGGACACAGTACGGAATGGTAGTAAACACTGCCCTCAACACCCCAGGAGAGTCAAACAACCAAATAACTTTCAATAACACCATGTCTGATTGGGTGTTGTGTGATATTGTAACATTTTCCAATAGCGCACTACTGCTACCCAATTGTATCCATTTTTTTAATTTAGAGATAAAACATTTTTGTCGGGCTGCAACAAATACATGATTAATAATTATTGTCTTTTTCAATAATTAAAACAAACTTTCTTATTTTTCAGCTTCATAAATGTGGCTATTTTCTGGTTTCTTTTCTCCATAGTACAAAGAAATCTTTAAAACGGAATCATTTTGGTTTATGGAAAAACAAGATATTTAAGAACGTCATCATTTCCAGGTTTGGATCAAAATGTTTCAACATTTTCTGACAAGTACTCAATTAACCGAGAAAAGAATCAACAGATTAATCAATCATGAAAATAATCCAAAATTACAGCCCTACAGTTTTGAAATAAAAAATGACAAGACTCATATGGGTATTTTGTTGAATAGCCTAGAGCACTTACAAATATCTCGCTTTTTCACGCTTGAGTGTATTTGTCACTCATGATCACACACTATTCACTGTTGTTTGCTGTGTGTTCTGTGGCCAGAGCTCTCCTCGTAAAGTGCAAACCTGCAGAGGAACCAAATGAGAAAACAAGAAACAGTTCCCCCAAGCCCATGTTAAAATTACATCTATATGTTTAAGTTAAACCACTACATCTCGTGATCTCTGTCTTTTACAGTCCTGCTATTAACAGAGATTATTTTCTCCCAATGTATCAGCACACACTGAGGAAAAGGGAGATTACTGCAGGGACAGTAAACAGTGTTTATGCATCAGCAGGCTGCCGATACAGTGCACGTGACAGCAAAGGGTGATCTTAGCACATACACACAGCACAGAGGAGAAGAAGTAAATTTTTCTTTGTTGCCTCCAAGTGCTAAAGCACAAATCCTTCTTTACACATCAATTGCGTCTGCACGCACTCAACAGCATACCCTCACACACACACACACACACACAGAGAGAGAGGGAGGAAACTCCTTCTGTGTGGGTGCTCAAATCAAAACAAATGAGTCATCTTTCTGTGAACCTCACCAGTGTTCTGCTGCTGGAGCACCTCTCCTACAGCAGCAAGACATACAGTACTGATAGCTACTTGCTAGCTGTGTCAGGTTTTCTCAATTGGACTCCAGACTTTCCCAATCCCTCAGTGTGTCCTACATTCCCTAAAATGACAGCACTGGGCCACTGCTGTCGCAGAATGTGGATGAAGCTTGTGCAGCTTGCACCAACAAAAAAGTGTCTCCTGTTGTTTTTTAGAAACGAGGGAATCCTAAAAAGTGAAGTCTTAAATTTGTCCTATTGATACATTTCTTTTTTTTAATTCAAAGTGTCTATGACCGCACATAATGCATATGCAGTGAAAAGGAATCCAAAGGTTGACTGACCACAAAATGTGTGTGGTGGTGTAAAGAAACTGCACTGTTTTTTATTCACTTTGTGTTACTTTATACTGTTATATTTTATACGAATAACTGAAAGAAGTCAATCTGCACAATGAAGTCTTTCATAATAAGTAGACCTAGTTAAGTAATTTTCATATTTTTCCTAAATCTTAAATTAACTTCATATTTAAAGTTCAAAGAAATGTTTGGGTTTTTTTTAACATAGTACATTTTACTTGTTATTGGGTATTCTTTCTGAGATGTATTGATCCCTCAGCAGCAGACCAAAAATAAAAATGTATATGCATTATTGTTTTGCATATGCCAAACAATAGCAATAAAGTAGTAATTGAGTTACTGCTTTTATATTACAGTTGTATTTCAACTTAATTAAAAATATACAACCTAAGTGTTGTTGCAAATATCTTAAAAACAATCTGTGTCTAATGAATTAGATTTTTAATTTTAAGGGAATTCATGTCAAATCAATAAGGATATTGTAAAAGTAATGACAATATTGCAATTTCTATGAGACAGATATTTTGAAAGTTGCACACAAACATTCAAACATCAGTGGTGCTCCTATGGCTTGGAGGTCAGGGTACCGACTGTGGAGACCCTGCTGTGGGTTTGGTTGCGGACCTTGTCGTTGCATCTCTCTCTTTTCACAATTTCTTCATCGCTCTACTAGGGCTGGCTTGTAAAGTCATGGGAATAATTATAATAAGCAACTAGCATGACTCACAAGTCATATAAAGGTGTTGTTACATTGGCAGAAGAACACAGCTATATGCCATTAAAAATCAGGATAGGTTTGCTATCTGAACCTATGTTTCTCATTCCTGTGTACACCGAAAGTACTTTTCAAGCAGGAGATGACACAAAAGTACTTTTAGAGATGTCAGTGTTGATACACCCTAAAACTGGTACAAGACCCCTCAGCTCAATGCAAGAAAGAAAACGAGCTCCCAGAAAGTCAGGGCAAAGTAAAGCAAGTGTAAGCAAAATTAGATCAGAGCATAAAGCCTGCCACTGAAGGCCCATGCATGAGCCCCCACAGGAAAAAGCAAACAAGAAGCTTCAGAAGAACAGCGACAACCAGGAGTGGGAGATGTTGGCGAATGTCAAAAAAATAAAAATTCTGAGCCTCAGCTCCTCATCTGACAGAGGCCAAAGGATATTGTTCAATAAAACAGGCACAAGTGCAACAAAGACAGCATTAAACAAATGTACTGTATTTGGTGCAAGTGTGTCCATTTTCTTCTTTTCACTTTATTGATGATAAGCCTAAAAGACTCTTTCTCAAAAACATACCCACAATGGCACATTATAAGACAAATTAAATCTGATAATTATATTAATTGAATCAAGGACAATCACAAAGTCTCCATATGCTTAGCTTTAACATTCAGTACATTCATTTCCTTCTTCTTCTCTTGGCTTCTCCCTTTAGGGGTCACCGCGATAGATCATCTGCCTCCTTTAAACATTCAGTTCCTATTGCGGTAATTTCATAGTGATGGTGATTTGAGCTTGACGGATATGCTGTTCTAAACTGCATGTGTTCCTTACAACCAGCATATCTCAAAGTGTATCATTCAGTTATAACGTTATATGCTTAGTTTCCAAATACGCTATAGAATCGAAGAGAGTGAAAGCGTGAAAGTGGTAGAGAGAAGACCACAATTAGCCAGAATTTAACATGCACTGCTGCAAAGAGCTGCAGCCTCAGGGAGGCCAGCTCTACCTGGTGAGCTGTCCAGTGCAAACTTACTTTGTCCATAAAATGACAACATGATCAAAACAATTCCACATATGACAATGAGTTTTTGTGATAGCTCCCGAGCTCTACTATAGAGCTATACTGCTATCTTACTTTTAGGTATCCTGTGGTCTGATTTAGATCAAAATCTATTTTTTTGTATTTTTCATGTTGCAAAACGCTTACCATATTTGGCTCAGTAGTAACCTAATCAATCAGATTTCAATTCAGCCTCTTTTAATAAATGATGGAGGGGCAAAAGTTTCCAAACAAACACTCCACGGGTCAGATGAAGAAGCTACAACTCAATCACTGGCTGCTTCAGGACAGCAATTGTACTTAACTTGCATACTCTGTCAGCATGTCACCTGAGGGCCCATCCACTACCTTGACTCCTAATAGACACCAGAGCTTCACTAAGCTGAAAAGGAATGTGTGGAAATCCATAGGTGTGACTGAGCAACCTTTTGTGTAGGTAATGCAGACCTACACATGACTAGTGGCTAAAGGGACATTATGTTTAGGTTTGAGTCATCACACAAGTAGTGATGAAGTCATTCTCCTACATGAAGGGATTGCGGACACTTGTCCATGTCCATTTTCTGTGTGTCAGTGGGCCCACCACAGTTTCTGTCACAGCTCTGAAAGCTGACCAGTGTGTGTGAAAACAGCTTCTGCCACCACACACACAGAGGGAATGACAGACAGAGAGAGAGAGAGAGAGAGAGTCATGTGCATTAGTGATTACTCATTCATACTGTCTGTGAAAGGATGTAGCCTATCCGGCAAAGCGAGCAACACACACACACACACACACACACAAAACCATCGCTGCCTTTGCCTTTCTTGGCAGTCGTCATTGCGCCATGTCCACGGTGCTAAAAATGTATGGATGAAATTGGGGATTGGGGATGAGGGTGGAGGTGGAGGTGTGTGTGAGAGGTGTGTGTACATGCAGTATGATAAATGCACGCAGACACACACACATGTAACTGGCTTTACAGGATATGAGTGAAAGAGCAGATGAAATATCTCTCAGCTCCGTTGATGAGATGTGCTCTCCTGCTGCTGCTGATGATGATGATGAAGATGCTGATGATGATGGTGGTGGTGATGGAGTCAGCAGCAGCAGCAGCAGCAGCAGCCTATAGACTTGGCTTGCGATGGGTACACTCTCAAAACAGGATGACAGAATGCTGAGCCTCCACTCCTCCCTGCTTATTGGGGGACGTCCATTCCTCTGCACTGGTTCAAACACATCCACTCCACTTTAGAGACTTCAGTCGGTCTCACCACAGTCACTAACATCAGCTATAACCACATACGTCAGCCTGCAGGTTTGGATGTGAAGGAGAGCACACATGCACACAGTGTGTGGCCCTCCACTGCTCACCATCTTCACCACCATGCCTCCTCCTCCTCCTCCTCCTTCTCTATATCATGCATGAACATGATCAACCCTGTTGCAATGAAGCAATCCAGCATTACCTTTCATCCAATCCAGAACTTGCTTTGGTGTCCATTTACTTATAGGTTCCATAACCAAAGCCATGGTGTCACAGTCTCTCCGTGATGAACAGCGCAGGACTCGATGCGGGCCACATAAAACGGCTTGTCAGTCACATCTGGAATGACACGACGGTGGAACGATCTGAGGGAAAAGAAAAGCCTGTCAATTTTATTCTCGCCATCAGAGCATGGCCGCCTGCAGAAACGGTGAGCGGGATGCGGTGGTGCAGTCCACGCGCACACACGGAGACACGCACGCGCAGGCACACACGCTCACTCCTCCTTCCTTCCCTCCCTCCTCTCTCTCTCTCTCTCTCTCTCTCTCTCTCTCACACACACACACACACACACACTTTCTCGTGCCTTCCCGCCAGCAGCCTGTGCGCTGTGAGAAGTGGATTCGGTGGACACGAGGGGATGGAGCGACCCCCCCCCCTCCCCTATTTTCCTCCCTCCCGCCTCGCTGCTGCAGCATCACAGGGGCCACCACTCATAATACAGACCAGGGAATGGTGCAACGCACACCATATAGGGAGGATCTCTGTCTCCCTCCCGCCCTGACACACACACACTCGCACGCGCAAAGGTTCGTGGAACTATCCTTTTAGGAGCATACAGTGATTTGGACAGCCATTATACCCAACCTTAACCATAACCAGTTCTAACGTTAAACTATAATCACAATTCACATCTCCGTCCTAAACTTATCCAGTTCATCAGAAATGAGGTTCTGTCTCATTAGGACCAGGTTTTTGGTCTCCACGAGGACTACTGGTCCTGACAAGGTCAGTGTTTATACCAGGAAAGTTCTTAAAGAGGTCATGAATACAAACACACACAGAAAGGCAAATATAAGCAGCTACAACACAACTATGTTACTCCCTATGTAACTTAATCAATACTAAGTGGCAAGAGAAACATTACATAATGCGCATTAATTAAAATATTGGTGTCCTTACAATAACTTACACGTTGTTGGCGGGTCTGAAAACATGAGGTTTATGTGCCAGCTTTTTTATATACTTATTTATTTGTTTATTTTAAGGTTACTTTCCACGGATGACAGACAGCATCACTTGTCAGGCGCTGCCGTTGGGTGCAAGAGCTCAACTGCGAGAAACGGCGCCCCCTGCTGCGCACCTGGGGCACAGGTGACGTCATGGATCGAAGCAAACCTTGGCCGCACGCACCGTTCAGACAAAAAAAAAAGAGAGGCTGCCTCAGAGGGACAGGTCCCACAGACATGCACATAAAAGAGCACAACGAAAAAGGGAATCCATTTTGACTGCCTATGCAACATGGACATATAACCTCCATAAATCTGGCAACATTCACAATTAACATGTGGACTCTCAGACTTCACACACATAAGGACATTTAAAAAAAAATGAAGTGATAGCGGATGGACAGTCTTTATTGCTGTTACACTCACTTTTAAAAATGTTTTGCTGAGTTCACACACAAATGCTTTTGATTTTCATAGACAGGACCAGATGTCAAATGATTAATGCTGTCGACACTTTGCGTGATTTAGTTTCTCTTCGAATTTGCTTAAATGTTTCGGTTTGTCTGTGTATGTGTGAGCAGGTGTGTTGCTTGTGGTGCATCTGGATTGGTGGGTGAATGCACATTTTTATTATTCATGTATGGTCAATTAAATGTAAATGTATAAAGTATTTATTTAAATTTATATTTCTGTAATAGATTATTTTGTACATAATACAAATAACATAAACAATACGAATAAACCTGCATTTCTGGACTGTTTATTCACTTGTCTGAACAGTTTAAAAATGAGGACATGTAAAACCACAATGCCAGCAATCGCTATTAATACATTATTAGAAATTATTCAGAATCGTTTTCCTTTTTTTCCTTACAACATAAATGTAGTATTTATAAAGTCGGTTATAAAAGGTTTTTAACATAATCCGATTCACTCACCAAAATGTAAGCTTTAGAAATAGAGAATAATTCACCAGCAATTGATTTATGCCAATGCTGAATCAAAAGTAAAAGCCAGAGATAAATATACACACCACACCTGCTGTCTGTGGAACAAAAACATTACTATAGATTTCTGGTGGCCTGAAGTGAAACTGTGAATTTCTTGTTGGCAGCATTCCACTTCACTTCTTACTACAGTAAGACTACTCGGCTAATTTCCTCCACTCAGGCAATTGTGACCTCGTCCTCGCTCTTGGAGCAGCAGACAGACCCAGTGAACAAAGTCACTGGTGGGCGGGGCCACGCTGCTCGCTTTTCAGCCCTTTCCGAATGTCACAACGATGATCTCGCGCTCCCATTGGCTCCTGTCTGCGAACACGTCACAATCATGATTAGAATTGATGATCGGACATTCTGATTTCATTGTCTCGCATAGGGGACAGCTGAAGAAATCTGCTGAATTTGAGCGTTCCTTTCTGATTTTGACATCACACATGGTAAGCAGGGACCCGGTCTCACTTTTGGGCTTCGGCTCATTCCGTCTGGTTCGTGTTCGTGTGTGCTGGGGGCCAGGGTCAGAGGGAACGATCACGCCAGGGTCGAGAAATCACAGATTTGAAGGAAAAGTTGAGCTGCCGTTATCCAGTGGGAAAGCTAATGCTAATGGTGGCTAACGCTGGCTGGCTCAGACATGGCCGCCCGGGCCTGCTGTAAGCTAGCACAAACTGTCTGTTCCTCCGTGGCCGCTGTGACGATGCGGCGCTTGTTTACTGTCTGGTTCGCTGTCGTACATTTATGGCATGTGCTTCCTGCGTGGTTATAAGTGTTTCTGAATCCCAACGCTGTTGCCTTGGTGGCGTACTAATCTGACTTTCCCACAATTTGTTGGCTAATCCTCTCATTGTAGAGCTATTGACTGTAGCCATGCGCAGACAATCTGCCAAATTGAAGCAGCTGAGCGCACACGCTGGTCGGGAAACATTCCCGTATGTGAATTTCTGTTTTTCTAAAAACCAATTTCTACTCTGTCAAACTTGGTCAACACTGTTTTTCAAGTGTTTATATATAGCTCTAATAGGGTTTTTTGCTTTTCTTTCCTCTTCCCCCACACTCAGGGCTGCAAAACTATAATGTAACTAAAATCCATAGAAATCATTGTAACCTCATTCTCTGCGTGTTGTGCATTAATAAGGGCAAGGACAAATACTTATCACAGTTTCTTAATTGTTTATACGCATTATTTAGAAATGACATCAGAATAGCTAATTTAATATACGTTTTCTTTGTAACTATGGGGGTTTATTGAGTGTTCATTCACAAATCTAAAAGAAAAAAAAAACAAAAAACCTTTCCATCGCCACTCAGTTTCCCATAGTGTCAATACACTAGCCTATCTCACAACGTTAATAACGATTGTTGTTTTTTAAACCCTAAATCTGTGACATATCCCAACAAATTCGAATTATTTTTACCTTTAGTCATCCCCAGAATAAACAACTAAAACTAATATGTCCCAAAACAGAATTTCCTTTGTGGAGGTAATAAATGATTTGTTACAAGTTAGTATGCAGGATGTCATTTCATTTATTTATTTATTTATTTATTTTGCTTCTTGTTAAATTGATGAAATTTATAACAGCGCATTGGCTGGCACAGAACAGCATGACAGCATGAACGTGAATGAATGTTACATCTTTAACACAATAGCCTTGTCATTAGTTATTATTCTTTGACATGCAGATTTTTTGGTATTGTTTACATGACAAAGTGTTGTCTGCACCAAGATCAAACTGATCATCATCATCATGTTGCACAGAAACGTGATCATAATTGAGTTTGTTTGTTTTGTTTTGTTTTTTTGATAGATTTGCACTCTCTTATAGTGAAGTGTCTTGTTTTGCTTTCTCCTCAGCCGTAGTACGCAGAAGTGTCCCAAGTACACTGAGGCAAGATGGCTGCGATTAGACCTGCACTAACCTAGAAACATGGAGGTTTTGCTGTGACCTGCATGGCGGCCCCATTCCCCTCCAGTAGCAGAATGGATGCATGGCCACAAAGGCGTGGCCTGCAGACTGTGAGTTGATCACAAATAGATGTTTTTTGTTTGTTGTTTTGTTTTTACAAATTCATAATAAAAACAGTCTTGGTGCAGTAGTCATCTTGAAACTGTGACATTTTGGGAGACAGCATTATGTAATAGTTCATGTATTTGCTAAATTAATGTTTATTACCCAGAAATTACTTAATTTAGCTGCAACTTTAAATTAGGCGTCTGTCCTAATGTACTCTTTGATCAAGAGTAAAATGTTCCATGCATTTCCTTTGTGATTGTGTCTTAGATGAACCTGCGCTCAGTGTTCACCCCTGAACAGCAGAGGATCCTGGAACATTACTATGAGAATGGGATGACCAATCAGAGCAAGGCATGCTTCCAGTTAATACTCCAATGTGCCCAGGAGGCCAAACTGGACTTCAGCGTGGTTCGAGTAAGGGCCCATAAAAATGTGCTTGTGTGTGTGAATGAATTAGAGGGAGGCAAAGCACCTCGTTGTGATGTGTGTTGCACCTTTGTGCTTTTATTATATAATGAATGTTCATTTAATGCTGTGGCAAGTAATTAAGGCCATGAGTGTGTGAGTTTCTCATCTAGGGCAGACGCTTAACTTATTATTCCCTGCAGATTTGGTCCCTGTGTGATTTTGTAGAAAGTTGCTGAGCTGATTGCGCTTCTTTCATGCAGACATGGGTTGGCAACAAAAGACGAAAGCTTGCCTCCAAGGCAGACCAGAACGGAGGTTTGTCTCATTCCCTATCCAGTCACGGACTCGCTGGAGGACTTCTCTCCAATCACACATTAGCTGGAGGTGCTCTGTCCAATCATAGCATGGCGGCAGGGGCACTCCTTCCTGCTGACATAGCTGCAGCACGGACCATTCAGAATCGAGTTCACCTTCTCCCTCCATCCTCAACTTTCCCTTCTTTCTCGTCAGCATCTTCCTCTCCTTCCTCCTCCTCTCCTCTCAGCAGCGGAAGCAACAACAACAACGACGTCATACTGACTGGGATCTATTCTCTGAACTCCATCCCTCGATCCCGACAAAAACCCACTGCTCCCCCCTCTCAATCAGACCCTGAACTTTCTGCGCACACTCCCTCATCTCTGATCAACCAGGTCCTGCAGAGCAGGAACAACTCCACCACCTCTTCCCTCCACTCCAAGCTGGTGTCACTCTCTCAGAATCTTTCATCCCTCACATCTGCCTCAGGGCCTTTAGTCTACACTGCAGTCAGGAAGGGAATGTCATCCCTTGGAGAAGCAGGGACAAGTGCAGGAGCTGGAGCAGGGGTAGCACCTCACAGCTGGACTAGGCAGTATGGTACAGCGCAAACACGCCCTTGGACTTCTTCCTCACAGTCCCAGACTCAGCTTCAGCCCAGACCTCACTCCAACCCTGAGTCTCAACCAGCTGTCACACAGAAGACACAGACACAGGATTCTATCCCAGTCCAAAACTCTGCTTCCTCCTCCGAACAGACACCTCGAATTCAGCAGGTCTTCACTTTGTCAGATAAAAGTGAGGCAGACAGACTTAGATCTGGACCATCTTATACTCAAAAAGGTCAGGAGAGTCAAAGGCGCGTGCCTCACCTTCATGACACCAGTCATAACTTTTCCATTGCCATGGAGACTGGAGATGAAGCAGATGAGTGGCTAAGGGAGGAGGAATTGGCCAGTATGGCGGCTCGGACACACCTTCACAGGGAGCAGACAATGTCCAGCCCAACTGAGGGTGAAGTGTCTGTGGTGAGAGGAAGCAACACACCTCCTCTGACTAGCTCCAGGTCTGCTCCTCTTCACAGCAACACAACTCTTCAGGGCAGCTACTCCGTCACAGCACAGACCTCACTCTCAGGGCAATCCAGCTCACAGGTGGGTGAGGTTCTAATATTGCTGACGTTTACTTCCTAGTGAATTGAAAAATGTAACCTGAATGTGTCTGTCTTTCTGTACAGACTTCTGTTAGTGTGTCTGCTGCCCCTTGGGTTTTCAGCAACTCCAGGAAAAGAACAGTAAGTTTTTTTTTTGTCAAGTATAATATCTAAAGTAGGGGGGAAACTAAACATGGAATATATTGTGATTTAAAAATGATTTCTCTCCCAGAATGGTGATATTTCCACTAGCTTGATGAACAGAAACAGCTCAAAAGTAGCAGTTGCCCTTTTACCTCAAAATAATTTGAAGTTGTGTTTTCTGCAATCCAGTGTTTTAAAACAAGACATTTTTCAGTTTCACTGGTAGTGTGTTCATTCATTTGTACTGTCCCCTGTTTTAATAGGCTCTGTTCATTTGGCTCAGGATGTTATTTTATTGCAGCACTAGTTCCGTGAACACTGAGTAAGCAAACCTTAAAAAAAACATTTTATTTTTTACTTGGCCTGTTTTTGTTTTTAGTATTAACAAGAGGCAGCTGTATGTAGTTAACTTTAAAAAACATTCTGTTGAACAAATTATGTACCACTGTACCATAAATTTCAGGCTGACGTGATTGAATTCAGAATTGTGAAATACTTGTAGAATCATAATAAATCTGCACTAAATTTGCAGGACAAATCAAGTATCATGATATAATCAAATTGCGACAAAAGCATATTCAGCACTAACATACTCAGCTCCTTTTGATAGGAAGCTGTGATAAAATGTTACCATTTCTGTGTGTGAGCCTGTTGAAGACCTGCTTGCCTGTGGTATAGTCAGAGTTGTTTGTTTCCAGCTGCAGGATCGGACCCAGTTCAGCGATGGGGATCTCATCCAACTGAAGTGCTACTGGGACCGAGGTATGACGAGCCTGGGTTCAGTCTGCAAAGAAAAGATCAATGCTGCAGCCAACCAACTCAATGTAGACACTGAAATAGTCAAGGTAATGTTTGCTTCAAGGTTGCAAATGACATGTATGTGTTGAAAGTGCTAAAGAAATGGGAAACAGAAAAATGTCTAAAGTGCTGCGTCCTGGAATGCCATTTCTGTTGTATCATCGAAACCTTAGAGATGTTTTGTTGACTATGAAACCTTTTAGCCTTTCTCACGTGGTCTGGCCACCTGTGGGTGACATTTAGTGAAAGCAAGACTGTTTGACTAGTCTGACCTTTTTGAGATCAAATAAAACAGGAAAGAGTCATTTTTTAGGCCACAGAAGTTTTTCCTAACACACTTGCACAAAGTTGTGTAAAAGTCACACAGTTACGTCAGGGCCACAGTAATGCTGATGAACTAAATATAGTCTCTCAGTCCTGACACACACATGACTTACTGCCATCTCACTTACGAGGATATTTATTGCAACTGGGATAAATCTGTGCCTACAGAGATGCTCATTACAGTTTGCCACTATGAGTATAATCTTTAAACAATTGTCAAATGATTGAATAAACCACACTTCCTTAAAGCTGCTGTGCATAATTATTGTTATGTTATTATTCTGCCTCTGTTGGGTCTTGGTGAACAGAAATGATGCACCATTATTTGTATGCTGTATCCTTCATTTTAAAAGGGGCAATGTCAAGCAATAGCGTCAGATCTGACTGAGGGAGCACTTGAGTATGTACACTGGCAGTGCAGGGGGGTGGGGACAAGAAGGCTTTATCCCATCAGATTTCATGAGTAGGAAAATTCACATAGGAAACATTCTGTTGGCCCTTTTTTATGTTTTCAGTCATACTCCAACCTATTGCAGCTGTCCCACTTTACTAGGATAATGTTGCTGTTGCTTCCCTCTGTTTTGACATCAATTCCCTTGTTTAGTGTGGGAATGTTGCTGGGCGAGTCAAGATCCAAACGCTGCTCTACCAAGAAATACAGAAAGAGTTTTATGGAGCTGATGAGTTTAAGCAGCATAATGTGAATGCATTTGATAATGGGTTGATTCTAAAGAACATTTGATTAGATTTAAAAGTTATTTACTACAGTTATAAACAACTGCTTTCGCCAACTGAGTGTATGTTTACTGTGAGTGATTTAGTGTGTATCAGATACTCACTTGTGAAATGACAACAGACAACTAAAATTGAAGCACTTCCCAATCACTTTCAAACTAATTACTTTTATTTTTAGAGAAACAGATCCATATTAATATCCATATTACTTTTTTTAAACATCAGTGACACTTACCCACATTGTCACTTTTTGTGTTTTTCAATTTGCAGACATGGATCAGTAATAGACGAAGGAAGTACCGACTGATGGGTATTGAAATTCCACCACCTAAAGGTGGCCCTGCTGTATTTTCAGCTTCATCCCCAAATAATGAATGTCCTGTGGCTCTGAGTCCTGATGAGGAGCAGCTCAGAACGCCTGACCTCAGAGATGACCTGAATGATGGGGGATCGCTCTGCCTGTCTGAAGGTAAGACAAGAGATGCTCCACACACTCAAGCACCCTCCTCTAAGTGCAAATGTGTCTGTTTCAGTAATAACGTAGTATTTTCTCCTCTAGATGGATCCATCGACTCAAGACACACAGACAGAGAAGATGAGACAGATATGTCCATTGCTGCTCCAATGGACAATAATGTGGTACTTCATTGTTTCTCTCATATCACAGAAAAAAAACATTAAATTTAGCCACTTGATGGTGTACTCTGGCTGAGATAGTGTTCATTCTATAATAAAATAATTAGTATCAAAACTTAGTAATTCCACTTGCTCATCCTAGCTTTTGCAACAAAACCATGTCTCTTGTCCCTTTGAAAGTCTTACTCTTAACTAGTTGTGTCCATATTCTAACATTTAGAATGCCTAATGTGGTGGGAAAAAATTAAATAATAATAATAATAAACATCCCTACCAATCAGTCTTTTATTTTCAGGGAAATTATCAGGCAGCTGTTAAGCCAAAGTTACAGAGAGACTGTAATGGTACAAGAGAAATGCTCTCTCTCTGGAGTGATAAGCGTGGTTTCATTTGTTGTTCTCAAAAGGTTGCAGAATAACTGGTGAATCTTCAGAGTGGTGATCTGTTTTAATTTTTATCACTATTTTCCAAATCAAGATTAAGATCATAATAGATTGAACAAATGTTATTTTTATGTAGTATGTTATGTGTACACAAGTATTGCTATAACAATACATAATATCTGGACTTATTACTATTTTAATTGTTTATATGTCAAGCTCAATTGTAACCACCTTAACTGCACTAGCATATGGTAAACCCAATTTTTTAGACATGCTTTTTATTGATTTATTTATTATTTATTATTAATGTTGTTTTATCCTTGCTGGTTATCACCTTTTCAAATCTTTGGAACTTGTTTTGGAAAAGTGCTATATAAACAAAGGTGTTATTATTATTATTATTATTATAATACGAAGTTAATATTATTTTTCCTGTCTTTTTTCCAACAGAAGATCGAAGTAATTGGTGAGGATGAAGATGATGATGATGACGATGATGATGGTGGTGAATTTGTGGTCTCTGACCTACAGCAAATGCAAAACCTCTTGGAATTCAAGGTAAAGACACATGATGTTTTCTGTACCAAAAATGGAAATTGTTTATAAATAGTTGTCATATGCCATCATCTTAAGCTTTGCTTCTTTGTTTCAGCACGAAGAAGTGCAGTTCTTAGAGAATGAGCTAGAGAACCAAAAACAAAAATACCTTGAGCTTGCAAGCTTCACTAAGACCCTTCTCAGCGCTCTGAGGAATAATGACCTGGAGAGACAGAAGGTACAATAACTGTCATGTTTACATGGCAATGACTTCTTCTGGGGTTTCAGCTTTAAGTATGTCACCTGTTTTTGTATGTGCTTAGGAACTCATGGCCAGTCTACCTCAGCCTTCAGACCAGGACTGGGACACAAATGTAGAGAGAGGATTCCATCCTGCTGCTGAGTCAGCAGACACATCTTTCAACCATGATGACTTCCCTGTGGCCGGTGAGAGCAGCCTGGAGCCTCCGCCAGGCCCAGCAAAGGAAGAAGTCCCGCTGGTCACCATCAACAAAGACAGTTCAATTAATGAAGATACTGAGCCCTCTGCATCAGAGGAGCAAATACAGGAAGAATATACAGAACAAAAGTGACTCATCTTGTGTAGTTCAGCTTCCTCACAGACACACACTTAAACAGACATTGTCTCACTCCACATAGAAGCTGGTTTCACACAAAAGGTGGAATCTGTTGTCTTACATTTACACAAACTGGTAAACTTGTTCTCCACTCCCAGTGCCTGTGGATTGATGCTTCACTATGACTGTTGGGCTGACAAAGGCCTTTTTACTGCATATCATTCGCCTTGCTCTGGACCAGTCCAGAGAGAACAATAAATGACCTCTGATGAATCTTTGTATGTGCCTTTCTCATTCATCACAGAACCGGGACTTATGTATATCAGTCTACACAATTATTATAATAGGTCTTTAGGTAGTGTCATAATTGTTGACTTTATTTTTGTGGATCACACTTGCAGATTATGTACTGTCGCCAGAGTTCTGTCAGACAGTCAAAGTAGGGGATCACTATTCAGTTTGACAACTCACATGGCACAGGCTGGTTTTTTATTTATGGTGGTAAGAGAAGTGATTATACACAGACCAGGTTTTACATTATAATATTCATTATGGCCTGATTTATTTACCTCTTCCAATTAAGCAGTATTTTAGGCTGTTTTTGCTTAAGAAACAATGGCACATATTTTAATCACAGCTGCTAGTTTGTAAAGTTTAACTTCTTGTGCTTCTTAATTGTTTGGGTGTCTACTAATTAGTACTGTATATTCGTCCGTTTTGTATATACGCCCCTGTGATTTCTACATCACCCTGGCTCATACCTTTTACTCGATTTTCTTATTTTTCCTTTGTATTTATATGTGAGAAATACATAGAATTAAATTTAATATGTGTCATAAGCAAGCAAAATAAGTGATCTGGATACAAACCTTGCGAAACGGAGGAGTGTATTGACGCTGAGGGAAATTAGTGACTTTGGCGGAAGTTTGCATTCACTGTCTTTAGTTTGGAACATCTGTGTTTGTGTGCATGAGAGAAACAGAGCCGCAGAGAAAGTAGATGAGCTTAAGCCTCTTAATTCCACTTGGACTAGAGACGGACAGGCTTACGAAACAGTGGCTTTAAAACAACTCACTCCCGTTAGATCAGAGGCTCAGATTTATGGCACAGCACAAGAGGAGTCTGTTTGCTTCCACAATTCTCACTCTGCCAGCTTTGCATGTAAATCAATCTCAGTCCGTCAAAGCGGCAGAGACTTTTAGTTGTAATAAGCAAACGTGCCATCATCACTCAGACGTATGTATATGTCACTCACAGCATTTCACGCAGCATCGCGCCCCCACGTCCTCCTCGCTATCTCAGTGATCCGCCGCTATGGTTTGGACGGGGGAAATCCTTAACTGAATTGCGTCATTGATACGTCAATAAACTCTCATTCACTGACGACCAGGTACCACAGTAGCCGCCATATTCGCATCTATGGCAGGGTAGCGGTGTGTTCTCGGCGAGCGTGTGGTCCAGTCATCAGCATCAACTACTCCCCGCACCGACCCCCCGATCTCACCCTGATTCCATCCCGCAGCCACGCAGAGTGCATCCGATCATTGAAGCAGAGCTGCCGGACTTCCACGGAGGGGAAGCCATGCAACGTGGAGCGGGGGTCTAGGTGGACTACGATGCCTTAGACTTGGAGAGGAATCCTGGCACAAGATGGAGGTAAACAGCGTTAGCAGTGAGGTGAGTTGGTTATCATGTTTTTCACAAATAACCGTTTGCTTCACATAGTTTTCCGCGTGTACTGTCCCGTTAAGTTAGCTCACCCCTGCAAGGCTGGCTACCACTTAAATCGCGTCACGACCCGCAGCGCACCGTGATGCATGCTAACACGCTAGCTAATGCTAACAGCTGGTTAGGTGTTTATTTTTGTTGTACTAGGTATATTAGTTCAATAGCAGCCAGTCTGGACTTTTTACCCCAGCAGTCAGTGTTCACCACAGAGGTCGGACTGTATCCGATGACACATGACCTCCTTTTGGTTTACGTTGTTATTTTCACTTCTCCGGAGTAGTTTCCTTCATAACTAGCTTAGCGTGTGTAGCATTAGCATGTGTTAGCTTGCTAGCTGACAGCTTGCAGCCTTCAAACTTTGGCTCAACATTTAGTCAATGAAGAGCTGGTAAATAAATTTTAATTGTCTCTGGTACGGTGAAAAAAAAATGTCAGTAGCCTCATTTTATTTAGAAATTTAATCCAGTTTAGTTACATTTGTTCATTTGTCTGGACAACTGAGGTCTATTTTGTCAATAGCCCAAGCGATATAATGATGCTGTTATTAGCTATAACAAAGCTCTGTAAACTACGATTAACTTATAATGTGATTTTATAAACTTGTAATTCACACAGTCGTAAGTATAATAAATGCATCACCAGCGTTATTAAATTATTTTACCTTAACATACAGACATGTAACAACATTAAACTCTTGACCGACTGTAAAGTAGTATATTAATTTAAGACCAAATGATTCACCTTCACATCTTTACTGACACCAGTGAAACCTTTTGTAGTCTTCTTCTGTCAGGTTCACTTTTGCACAGGCCATATTTTGACTTTTGAATTTGGATTTTTATTTCTTTAATGCGAACAATAAATGTACAATCAAGAAGAGTTGTGATGAAAAGATGCAAAGAAAAACACAGTGTTGGTTCAGATCATTCTGCAGGACATACATTTAAAGGAAAGAAAAGTTTTATTAATAATTACAATAAATAAAACTGGAATAAGGAATGAAAAAAGATAGGAGCAAAGGAAAAGTGATTTGTTTTTTTCATGTGTAGTTAATCAGACATCCTGAATCTCTCATCTCAGAGATTCTTTTTTTCTTTTCCACCTTTATTTTAACCTGCCCCGACTGTCCACCAAAACTGTTGAAAAGTAAACAGTAAGCTGTTGCAACATACACTTCTGTGTTGAACTACTCCTTGTTGATCTAAACTTTCCCACTCTTCTAGTTTTTTTTAGGGTAGTATTGTGTCACAAGATCTTTAGTATTTCAGTAAATCTGTGAGAGGACATCTGTGTATGTAAGTGGAATTAATGCTGACCAAACTAACCTTTCTCAACTGTCACTGCTTAAACTGCAGTTGTTTTTTCTTTTTCCTGTCGCTACAAATAAGCACCTAGATCCACTTTTCACTGAATCCTGAACCTTTGAAAGCTGCCAAGATAAAACAAGCACACAAGTAAACACCAAGCTTAGCCGCTTACACTGGACTAGTGGTGATGCAGGCTACTGAATCCACTCTGATTTAGATTGAAGACCTTATTTATCCAGCAGAGCTTTATATGTCAGTGTGAGTCTATAGGCTGCACTACACTTTGCACAGCCGTGATAAGCCACACCACAGGTGGGAATAAAAATTTATGTCTGAATTTATGACCTAAACACTGCCCTGGCTTTGGCTACCCTGGGTAGTAGTACTTCATGGATGCTTACATGCTTCGAGATGCATATCATTTAGTGTTTATTTAGTCGATGTTAATTTATAGTGTTAAGACACTGGAAGGTGGTTTGTTGGCCTCTGTTCCGTGGCTGTCCGTGAGTGTATGTTGGTGGCTCCACCCACTGAGTGGGTTTGCGTAGTGCTATGACTCATCCCCTCTCTTCAGAGCCTTGATGGAATTTAGCACACACAAACACTAGACTGAATACATTATGGAGTCGGAGCATGAGCACAGAATTGAAATATGTATACCTAGATAATCTTGCATTGGTCAGTTTTTTGTTTGATTTATTAGAGATGTCTGACATTCCTCTTCTGGCAATATAATCAAGAGCGTGTGGCTATTGAATTAAACAGAAGAAAGGCATTAAACAGGCTGCTGGAAGTAACTCTGGATAAAACAAAGCATATCTGTCAGTGGTCTCTTAATATATATATATATTTTTTTTTTTAACCACATTATCAGCAAGAAGACCTTAAAAGAACCAGAACCCACTTTGTCCTCAGGAGAAGGTTGAATGGTGGCTGCAGCCCCAAGCAAACACCAGTGTCCCAGAGCCAGTCAGACATGTTGTTTTTGCTCTGGCTGGGTATTAAGCTTGAATGCTAATAATAAAGAGGTTTATATAGACAGGATGAGAGCTGGACAGCTGGACGGGCTTAAAGTATGGACTCTATAATGTTTGACAACAAATTCAGCTTTAGTTGGACAAGCAAAGTCACGCTGTTATTTCATGTGACTCATCGATTTCATCTGTTGAATCCTCCATCATACATGTGGGCGTGCAGCATTTGCAGTCACAGTCCTGCTCGGTTGAGAACAAGGATGCAAGATTTTTGTAGAGGTCTTTACTGTTACAGGCTCCTCTGATGGAAATTGTGGCTTTGCCTGCAGGTCAATGGACATCAAATCATGGATGAGCCCATGGAAGAGGGAGAGTCTTTCTCACAGAGTGTAAGTAATAACCAGCATTAGTGTACTTTTACTTGTAGTATTGTGTGGCTGTCTCATAATAATGGTGTCTGTGTAGGATGATGGGACTTATAAGGAAATTCCTATCACCCACCATGTGAAAGAAGGTTGTGAGAAAGCTGATCCATCTCAGTTTGAACTGCTCAAAGTCCTTGGCCAGGGCTCTTTTGGCAAGGTGAGCTAAAGCAGCAGACCAGTCTAATATGTCATATATACATATCATGTCTTTCTAAATTCCTCTCCTCATCTCTCAGGTATTCCTTGTTAGGAAGATCATGGGTCCAGATGCTGGTCAGTTATATGCAATGAAAGTTCTAAAAAAGGCATCTTTGAAAGGTAATGCAACAAAACACCTGAGACCACTTTCATTACCACAATGCCATTTCCTGTCCTCTGCACTGAATTTCTCTCCAATGCTGTTTTGTCTCTCCAGTCAGGGACAGAGTGCGCACTAAGATGGAAAGAGACATTTTAGTGGAAGTAAATCATCCCTTCATAGTGAAATTGCACTACGGTAAGTGAAGCAATTGTACTGTATTTATGTATAATGCAGCTGATTATATTTGATTATGCAGATTTAGTCACAGTTAAGATGTGATTTAGGATTAGATCCTTGTGTTAATCTTCATGTTCCAATAGGAAACACCATTGATAACATAATTTATTGGATTGTTTACTACACAGCTATAAAGCAAGCCACACATATATATATTTTTTAATAGACACTATTGTGTTGGCGCTGGTGCCTGACAATAGTTAGGCACCAGCGCCCCCCACGACCCTTAATGGAGGATAAAGCGGTAGAAAATGAGAGAGAGAGATTTAATTGCAATGAAAGGATTAAGCTAATATTTGCCTTTACCCTGATATATACTACTGTTGTTAACATCAACACACCTTTTTTGTGCTAAGTGACTTACAGTGTTAACATGTGCCACCAAATGTGTTTTTTCAGCCTTTCAGACAGAAGGGAAACTGTATTTAATACTGGACTTTCTCAGGGGAGGGGATGTATTCACTCGCTTATCCAAAGAGGTAAGATGATGTGCTCTTGCTAGTCATCTCATTATTAAGTTTTTGTGTTTTCAAGTACTGTTGGAATCAGTATTCATTTTTCAATCATCAGTCAGAGGCTCAGATCGCCTCTGTTCAAATACTATCAGGGAGCACAGATAATATGGGATTGTTCTCTAAACAAACCTTGTCTTGAAAGCATGTCTCAGAACAAAGCAATAGCTGCTGCCTGGCAATGTCAGATCCGCAGCTTATTAAATCTTGTTCACTGTTTGAAATGTTGATACTGTGACAGTAATACTACACTTATTTTCTCTTTTTGTGGTTACTGTGTTAACACTGAAGCTTTTTTCTTTGATGCTGAATGTCTCTCCTTGTCCAAGTTCAGAGAGTAAATGTCTCCAGTTCTTATCAGGTTATGTTTACAGAGGAAGATGTGAAATTCTACCTTGCAGAGCTGGCCCTGGCCCTTGACCACCTGCACAACTTGGGCATAGTTTACAGAGATCTCAAGCCAGAGAAGTATGAAATCTAGACTTCACCTTTACCGTTCCACACCTTTCACAGTCTAATTCAAATGTGCCTATCTACATTATCCCCCAGTACAAACAACATATTTTTATGTCTCATCACCTTCAAATACCATGATGACCCATTGCTCCAACTGACATGGCCTACATTTTCCTATTTAATAATTACCATATTAAATTATTTTTACGATGTGTAATTTAGAAATCCTTTATGCTGCTCCATTCCCACAATAATGTAATAATTAATTATTAAAGATTAAAACGAGTTTTATACCATGTGTGGAGTTTCTGAACACCCAAAAACATGGTTCTTTAAAACCTTGCCAGGTGATCATTTTCATTGTGGTTATACATGCATGAAATGTAACTACAAATTATTTTTTTTACAGGATGACATCAAGTCATATCTGCTTATAACTTCAATTAATGTATACACTGTTATTTTAACAATTTATCTGAATGAGTCTTAAGTCTCCAACCAGATATATTCAGTGTAATCTATTGATTTGTATACTAAACACTTGCTCATCTTCTACCGCTTTATCCTCCACATGAGGGTTGCGGGGAACGTTGGTGCCTAATCCCAACTGACGAAATGCGGGGTACACCCTGGACAGGTCACCAGTCTATCACAGGGCCACATATAGAGACAAACAACCATTCACTCTCACATTCACATCTGTGGGCAATTTAGAGTGTCCAACCTTGTTCCAACTGGGTCGCAAACCCGGGTCTTCTTGCTGCAAAGGCAAGCGTGCTAACCACTGCACCAACTGTGTAGCCCCTGTATACTAAACAATTAAAACCTCCACAACATACTTGAGTTTTCATATCTGACACTGGACTTTCATACAACTGTTGTTTGTTGTATTATTGTTTACCTGTGAGGAATAATTTGAAACTCACTTCAGTGAAAACTGGTTTTGTTTTGTAGCATCTTACTTGATGAAGCTGGACACATAAAGTTAACAGGTATGTTTTTTCACAAATGAATAACAACTAGCACTAACAGTTTTTTTAATCCTAAGACTGATTTAATAAGCTTATTTGGTTAATAACCTTTAATGAGAGTGTTTTGTATTGACCACTATTTTGTTTTTGTTTTTTTTCCTCCACATCATGTATTAGTCATTGTAGATAGTGAAATTACTGGATTTGGCTGTGACTGATCTGTTAACTATGTTTCTCACCATATCATATTGTTGCATTGCTGTTGTGCAGACTTTGGCTTGAGTAAAGAGTCAGTAGATGCTGATAAGAAGGCATATTCCTTCTGTGGTACGGTGGAGTATATGGCCCCTGAGGTGGTCAACAGGAGAGGACACACACAGAGTGCGGACTGGTGGTCTCTGGGAGTACTAATGGTACAAGCAAGTTCAAGTGAAATTTTACACACATACTGAGATGTTTACAAGCTGATTGATGATAAGACAGCCATGTTAATTGTTTTACTTGCCTTTCATTGTGTGTTTGCAGTTTGAGATGCTAACAGGGACATTACCATTCCAAGGCAAAGACCGCAATGAGACCATGAACATGATTCTCAAGTGAGTCATTATGTACTGCTTGATTAAGGCACTACGAGTGTGACTGAAGTCTGACTACAATACAATTAATTAAGTGAAGATTATTTGAATCCATATATTTTCTTCACTGCAGAGCTAAATTGGGGATGCCACAGTTCCTAAGCTTGGAAGCCCAGAGTTTACTGAGAATGCTGTTTAAACGTAACCCTGCAAACAGACTAGGTGAGTTTGTACATCTCTTAGAATAAGAGAAAGACAAGCTAGCTCAAGCTTGTTAACATTTTGGCTTCCATAAAAAGGACATGCTGGGGAAAATTCAAAATGTATGAATCTGTTGATGCTTGAAAAGATTAAAATTGAATGTGCCAGAGTGGTTTGTTTGACTCAGAGTGATCTGCATTTGTAGGTGCTGGGCCCGATGGAGTTGAGGAAATCAAGCGCCATGCTTTCTTTTCCACGATCGACTGGAATGTGAGCACATACATACAAGTATCCCTCTCATTTCTCACAGAGCTACAAATACACACGTAACTCTCTCAGCTTCTGTTGATGATTCACACCTACCAAATGGTTTGCTTGGTGACTACTGGCCATCATTCTTGGCCATGCCAGCTATGTTTGTGTGTTTCTGGGCAGTGAGCCAGTTCTCACTGTGTGTGCACTAATAGCCCTGTGTGAGTGTTTAGGAGCCAGCAGGATGCTGTTGGCTGGTCCAAGCTTTAGAGGTCTTGGATTGGGTTAATCTTTGTTGGGTCTTGGCTTCATTTTTTCATAAGATCACACAGCAACAGCCTGACTTAGCTTTTGCTTTCTAACACATGTTTTTTTTTTCTACGTGTGTGCATGTACCTGTGTTTTCAACAGAAACTGTACAGAAGAGAACTTCAGCCCCCTTTCAAACCTGCAGCAGGAAAACCAGATGACACATTCTGCTTTGACCCAGAGTTCACCGCTAAAACACCGAAAGGTAAATCTCCACCTACAGACATGCATCATATTTTGGTCATAGCCGTTTATCCACTGCCACTCCTACAGTCATGGAAACTGCAACTGTGACCTGATGAAAAATTTTTGTGGATGTTTTTTCATCTTTCCATATTATGAATTAGCTTTATATATTCAGACTCCCCAGGTATTCCACCCAGTGCTAACGCCCACCAACTTTTCAAAGGCTTCAGTTTTGTTGCTCCAACTCCTATGGATGAGAACAAGAGCTCCCCACTTCTTAGCATACTCCCAATAGTTCAGGTAAACACATGTTATCTCTTCTTTGCATGAACACAGGGGTTAATTTACTCCTAATCCTTTATATGAACCTCAATTGATGCATACTGCAAATTAAATACTTTTTCAAGTGTGTTTTTGCTATTTTCACCACGACACCCATGACAAATACCTGTAATCACAGGAAGTTAACACTGTAGTGAGTATGTCTGTAAATGTAATTGGAAAAACATTGTTGTAACCGCTTGGTTTCCCACATGTGCTATACACAAACATGAATTTGGCATCAAGAGTTTAAGGAAATAAATTTTATCCTTTATAATTTGATTGTCATTGTAGTGACCAGGTAATAAACTGTTAACAATGTTATGTGCTTGTTTGTCATGTCAATAGGGAGTCAAAATCAACACTGGCAGTAAACCTATAAGCACAGTCTGTCTGCTGAATAATAACATGATAATGAAAGTATAATACATGCATTTAAAAAAGCTACTGTTGGATCTCATGTTCAACAACATATGTTGACCTTTTATGGACCAAACCAGGATTGTTGTGGTGTTGATCATTCATGAATAATGACGTGACATGAGAAAGCTGTTCAGACAAGGACAGGCGATACATGCGTTCCTGGAGTATATTTAGTTTTATTGAATTGATGTGAAATAATGTCATGTAATGGTAATACAAATCTTGTTTTCAGATGCATGGGGGCTCATCCAAGTTCTCTGATCTGTACGAGCTGCAGGAGGACATAGGAGTCGGTTCTTACTCTATTTGTAAACGCTGTGTACACCGAGTCTCTGCAGTGGACTATGCTGTGAAGGTAGTTAATATTCAGTGTAAATGGAAACCTTTAATAACAACTTCTGAGCATTGAGTGCCAATTAACATTTCTATGAAATTAGTTCTATAAGTCTGTGCACATGTAGTACTGCCTCTAGAATGGGTTTTCATATAATAGATTGTAAACTTTGTATTGTATAAATTGAGTAATTTCAATTTGTTAAATGAGTTGAGTGATTCCAGTACACCACAAGAGGGCAGCACAGCATCAGCATATGATCTAATATTTCAGCATTTGTTGTTCCATCTGACAATAATTACTGTTTTCTTTCCTCCACATGTTACAGATTATTGACAAAAGTAAGAGGGACCCTTCTGAAGAGATTGAAATCCTTATGAGATATGGACAGCATCCCAACATTATCACTCTAAAAGACGTCCGTAACATTTTCACATGAACTTTGCAAGACAGTTAAGTCTTGAAGCAGCCTGCTAACATACTGACAGTTTGTTGGTGTGTTTGTGTGTCTGTCAGGTGTATGATGAGGGCAGGTATGTGTATGTGGTGACAGAGCTGATGAAGGGAGGGGAGCTGCTGGATAAGATCCTCAGGCAGAAGTTTTTCTCTGAGAGAGAAGCCAGTGCTGTGCTCTACACCATCGCCAAGACTGTTGACTACCTCCACTGTCAAGGGGTGAGGAAAAGCTTCTGTATATGTACAAGCATAAATAAAAAGTAAAGACATCTTTGCTCATTATTTTCTTCTTCCTCCTCTCAGGTGGTACACCGAGACCTGAAGCCCAGTAACATCCTGTATATGGATGACTCGGGGAATCCTGATTCTATCAGGATCTGTGACTTTGGCTTTGCCAAGCAGCTTCGGGGGGGCAACGGCCTCCTCCTAACCCCCTGTTACACTGCCAACTTTGTGGCACCAGAGGTGAAACAAGAAAAACACTATAAATACTACAAACAACGTAACAAAATGGAAGCAAGTCGAAATAGGAGTCCCTAATGGTGTGTTTTTCTTTCTTTATGTGACTCCAGGTACTAATGCGTCAAGGTTATGATGCAGCTTGTGATATATGGAGTCTCGGAGTTCTACTGTACACAATGCTGGCTGGGTAAGACTACACTCTGGAGAAATTGTTGGAGAATCTGGTTTATATGTTCGTGGGAATGATAAAGTGTCAGTTTAATGACTTGGAACAAAGATAAAGTGCCTCACTGGAGTCAAACACCAGTGCTCTTGTCGGTTATTTACTGTACTGTTTGTGAAATTATGGACATTAAAAGTACTGACTAAATTTTGGAGCAGTGGATTAAATTTGAGCCCAACGTTTCATCTCCCTCTCCCACTGCGATTTACAGAGTTGTTTTAATGAGTTTTAGTACTACAAAGTGAAAATTAAATAAAAAAAATGTGTCTGTCAAAATGACATACTCATATCTCCCTGTCAGGTACACACCGTTTGCTAATGGGCCAAATGACACACCAGAGGAGATTCTGCTGCGGATAGGGTCTGGAAAATTCTCTTTGACAGGCGGCAACTGGGATAGTGTATCAGACAGCTCAAAGGTAAATATACACTGACACCGTCACCTCACACTGGTGCTGTGTCTAATTTGAATTCATATACTGTATTTTTCAGTTTGTACATGTGTAATACACTTTGAAAGCTTTCTTTGAATGTTCTACACAAACTCGATTTACAGTATATGTGTATCAAATGGTTGAGTCACTTCTTGAGATTATCTATCAGGAATGTCTTTTGCCATACATAGTATTAAATAAAACGGAAATGCTGCTCATCTGTTCTATAATCTTTATATCATTGATAATTTTCATATTTTGATGGAACAGTTTATATTTTTTTATATTTATATTTAAATTGCACTGTTTTCCATCCACAGCACTAGCGAACCAAGAAATGTAGACCAGTTTCATTAGCTGTAAAACACCATGTGATGACACTCACCTGTGTGTTTCACTCATTTTATTGTGAGTGAGACTCACAGGGGGAGATGAGTAGAGGAAAACCGACTGATAAATCAAAGAAAGTAAGGCAAATTAACTTCACATAGGCTTTTTTTTTTACTTCAAATGGAAAGTGTTTTTTTAATTAGAGTACTTATGATCCTGTCAGTTCAGTATGGAAGCTTACAAAAATTTTGCCTCGGTATTATAGCATTTCAGTTAATTGATTAAACACAGGTCCTTATGTACATATACTGTACTGATTCATAAGACCATTTAATAAGACACAATGTACCAGACCAGTACATGAGAAGATTTTCTCTATGTTGACCTTTTTTTAAATTGTAATTTAATATGCCTGTCATATACCTTTTTACAACCTGACATTGTTTGTGTATGTTCCAGGACTTGTTGTCCCATATGCTCCATGTGGACCCTCACCAGCGGTACACAGCAGAGCAGGTTCTAAAGCATTCCTGGATCACCTGCAGAGACACGCTCCCGCACTTCCAGCTCACACGCCATGATGCGCCACACCTCGTCAAGGTAAGTGTTCCGTTTACCTGGTCAGATGCTTCCGTCCAGGGCCACCTCTCCATGTCCAAGTGGGAGATTCCATGTGGTGGAACACCACTGAAAGAAGGCTTCCTGTTTCATAAGATCTGCTTGTCTTCTTGATGAAGGCTTGGGATGTATGTGTTCAAAAAAGGTGGAGCATAACCATGCCATTACATTAAAGGCATTTGAATAGTTTCAAAGAAAGTGCCTCTGAGTTTTTTTTTTTGTTGCTCTAAGAAGCTTTTATTACTGTAAAGTCATAAGAAGCATATCAACATAATGTTTTTCCCGTTACCTGTTCCTGTTAGCTGCTGTTGTAGAAAAAAGACAAGCACTCATAAGTGCAGTGCTGCAGCCTCCACATCATTTCCTGGAGTGTTCTTCCAGGTACTTGTTCTCTGTCCTCTTAGGGAAAGTGAGGTTGTCTGGGCAGCATCATTACCAAGTGCTTGCACAACCTGTCGACTTCTCTTCATCTCACTGAGCAGCAGCTTTAGACAGAGTTGCTCTCAAACTCCAAAACACTTTCCTCAGTCACAAAGGCCAGTCTGTCTCACAGGAACCTGCTTCTGTGTGTGACTTTGCTCCTTTAGTTTCAAGTCGGTGTTAACTTTGATTTAAGGTGAGGACTGGAACAAAGAGCAGCATCTATCTGAGAGCTTTATTTCAAAACCCAATTCTGTCTTTACCAACTTAACATCAGATTGTTCATGCTACCCTCACATAGATGTTTCTATGTGTCTCTTGGCTCTGATTGATGAATGTTTACACATCAAAAAAACAACAATATTTTATCAAATTTTCATGTCTTACTGTAAGACAAGGCAAACATTGAATGTGAGATGAGACTCTGTAGAGTTTTCCTGCAGTGATAAACCTCTTCCTCCTCAACTCCTTTCTCCTGTTATTACTGGAGTCTAATGACTGAACCTCAGCAGCGGCAAGAGCAAGTTCACGTTTAATGTTATTGAGTGCTTTTGTTTTAAACATTTAAGGATTGTAACAGTATTAAATGTCAATCAGGTCATAGTATTTTTAAGAGATAAGGCAACTGGATCAGCCACATTAAAGAATAGATGGTCAGGAACAGTACTCCTATCTAACATCTTGTTTTTGACCATTTGTTTCCTCTTCAACCTCAGTTTTAGTGTTGAGTGTGGACTCACTCTTACTCTATTGTATCTATTCCTGCACTTCTCTCTCCTACCTGTGATTCAAAGCCTGACAAATTATTCATAATAATTCCTCAGTGGACGCAACTGTAGTCATGAGGTGTTATTTCTTTTGTGTGCCTGTTACCTATTTGTCTTAACCATTTCACACATTGTCTTAATCATTTCATGCATTTTACAAGTATAACGTTATACAAACTTAGATAAATAAAGTATAACGTTAATGACTGAGACATATGGGGGATAATCTGAGATGTTATGAGTACATTATTGGCCTTTTAAGCATCAGGACAAATTTAAAGCATATGTTTTAATCAAATAGAACTGACTTTCTGTGAAATTGACAGGCTGTTTTTTTATTTCTGGAAGTTGCCACTAATTTTGTTGACATAACATTTTCTTTTTTAATTGTGTCTGCTGTTGCTTAAAAACCTTTTTGCCGAGTGATGGGTCTCAGTGCTCCCACCCTGAAAGTTTGTTTTTAAAATAATGAATGATGCAGTATAATAAACAGAGGTCTGAAACCAATCTGAATTAAATTAGCACAAAGAGGCACACATTAAAATTAAAAGTGGAAGCGTACACTCAGTATACACTTTTTTTTCAACAACTGTAAGAAAGGTGGCCACATAAGTAGTGGCTGAAAAATATTTTCCTTGATTACTCTAAACTCTGAGAACCACAACAGGACAAGATCCTGCAGCTCTCAGTAAGGGTAAATTGTTTGCGATACTGTAAAGCTCAAATATCTTCTGATTCCTGCTTCTAAGTGCAGAATGAGGATTAAGATGTTTGTCACTGAGTTTGTTTTAAAGCTACACATTACAAAACCAAGTAGCAAACTTAAGTTTTGAGGTTTGCAGTTACACAGGCATAATACTTATACTACTAAATAATAATACTACTAAACCAGTAAATGTTCATAAAGTTAAATCCACCTGTTGATGATGTTATGTTTTTTTTAGGGAGCCATGGCCGCCACCTATTCAGCACTGAGCCAGAAGACAAGTCAGCCTGTGCTGGAACCTGTGGCAGCGTCCAGTCTAGCACAGAGACGCAGCATGAAGAAACTCACCTCAACAGACATGTAGACACACACACACAAGCACATCACGTGCTCTCCATATTGGACCTCACTCTCAGTCGGACTCTCATACTGACAACACAGATGCGGCCACACACAGACCAAAGTCCTGGTCAGTCAGATCTACTGTTCCCCTTTTTAATCTATTTATTTGACACTCTCAACACATGCACTCACACCCACCCAACATGCACGCACACACTGGACAAGGTTGCATCGTGAAGACGTCAGCTGCAGAGGAAGAGGGGATACTCACATATCTGTTACTGCTGGGGAGACAGACTTGTATTTATTTCCACAGCTTTCATATGCACTTGCCCTCTTCGCCTTTCATTCTTTCTTCCTCATACGGGGAAGAAACGCACCAGCTGATGTTCTCCTTCACTGTGACTGGCTGATTCAAAGCTGCTTTGGTAAACTGTGCCCTCCCCCCACTGCTCTTCATCTGCACACTTGTCACTCTCTCTCTTTTTTCCCATTTGCGTTTGCTCTTTTAACTTCTTCTCTGCAAAGTGAAGTAATGGTTTATGTGTGAGAGTGCTGGCATGATGATATTGGCTGAGGGACATTGTTAGACTGTTTCCTCTCCTTAAAATGTGAATCTATGATTCTGTTTGTGGTGGATTAAGACGGTCTTTCAGGGTCAGTATCATCTGCCAGCACTCTCACACATAAATGCATGCGTGGACACAACCTGTATTTCTTTTCCCTTAAATCTCACCGTCTGACTCATGTTACTTTGTGATGCTAACAGTGTATCAAATGAGGTAAAATAAGCTGCAGATGGGCAAAAGATAATGGGTGAAACAATGTGGTAACAGTAGCAGAAAATTCTAGTTTGCAAAATAAATAAATATATATACATATATATGATGAAGTTAATGAAGATGAAGAGCATGTGGGGGAGCTGTAGGGATTTCTCTGGAGGGGACGGGATGTACCTGTCAACCCAGAGGAGCTGAATTAACAAAATAGAAAAAAAAAAAAAGATTTCCATGGATATCTCTTCAAAAAGACATTGTGGAAATTGTATGATATTGTATTTATTTCATTTGATTTTTAAGATTCTATTTTTCTTTCAAGTTCTGTATATATTGACATTAAAGATCATTATTGACATGCATCCACTGGTCTGAGCCGCTGTGTCTGTCAGCCAGGTGAAGTGTACTGTGACCTCTTATAGCAGAATCATACATCCATCAGCCTTAACATTAAACATGAATTATAAATATTTTCCATCTTTTTAGATTCCAGTGTTACTTTCTATTGGCTGTTGTGTGTATACACTCACCACTCACAATATTAAAACAAAAGATTTTTATATTATGGATGATTGGAGACATGATTTCCGTATATTTTTTGCTGAGGTTGTGGAGGATATCCTGAAACTATTAACAGTTGTACAGTCACCAGTCTCTTTATTAGATGTAGAGGACACTTAATGAAGAGGCAGTAATGTCACCCAATGTGGTCTGGTGCTGCTGTAGCCCATCTGTGTCCAGAGATGTTCTTTTGCAGACATTGGTTGTAATGAGTGATTATTTAGGTTACTGTTGCCTCTTTATCAGCATTTTTGCCCAGAGAACTGCAGCTTATTGGACATTTTCTGTTTTTCAGAACATTGTGCGTGAAGATCCCAGTAGATCAGCAGTTTCTGAAATAAAAAGACAAGCTCACCTGGCGGAAACACATTTAAAGTCATTTAAATCACCTTTCTTTCTCCTTCTGATGCTTGGTTTGAACTTCAGCAGGTTATTTTGACCATGTCTACATACATGCCTTTCTCAGTTGATTTGCTGATTGGCTAATTAGATATTGGTATAGATCACAGTTGTGAAACAAACATACATAATCATTGGATCAGTTATTGACATGTGAAATATTGATTGGAATTGCAAGTAATGTTGGTGACTGGATAACACTGGGTTGAAGTAAAAGTTATTTATTTTTGCTCATTCAGGTAGAACAACCTTTACTTTGAGATGTGCTATTTACAGTATGTTTCCTCTTACAAACTTGTAATGAGCTGCGGAGTGTATTAGCCACCACTAGGTGGTAACACTGTCCAGTGCACAAGAAGCTGAGAAGCAGCTGAACACACAATAGTGTCCGTCGGTGGGTCTGTCCTGCCCTTATGTAAATTATCAGTCACGCCTGCTTCCATTTTGTCTGCTCAACCCCCTGCTCTCCTGAGAATATGCTGCTCAAACCAGTGGAGTGAGAAGTTTGTGTGTGTGTGTGTGTGTGTGTGTGTGTGTGTGTGTGCACCTGGTACTCTTTATGTTGTGGGGGCCCAAATCTGTTTACACAGTTTTGGGGACTTGTCTTATGGGGCAAAAATCCAGTTCCCCCATACCGTAAATGACTACATTTTAAGGTGAAGACTTGTTTTAAAGTTAGGCTGAGGTTAGGGTTGGGTTAGGGTCAGGGTTAGGATTAGGCCAGTAGTAATTATGGTTAAGGTTAAAGTAGGTCTCCAGGAAATGACTGTAAGACAGTACAATGTCCTCTGAAGTCATGAAAACCAGTGTGTGTGTGTGTGTGTGTGTGTGTGTGTCAGGGCTGTCATGTCCAGACAGCAGAGGATGGAGATCTAGGACTAGAAAGGGAAAGCAGATGGATTGAGGCAAGAGGCACTGCTCCTATCAGTGCAAACACACACACACACACACACACACTGACCAGCTGTTGTCCTTTTCTGCAACTGTCTGGGCTTCCTCCATGTTGTCTTCTCCCTCTCCCCCTCTCTCCTGGATTAGATGCGTTTTGCAGTCAGCCTGGGAGCTGAGAGGTAAACAGTGGGGCTAATTGCTTTGACATACTGCTCTTTGTTTTGGCCTCCTGGTGCTAATCAACCACTCGGCTAATAAGTCTGCCTGGCAGGGAAAACGCCACTGTGTTATTGCTGGGAGGAAGCAGAATGGGACAGCGGTCTCTCCCGTTGACTTCGACCCCATAATAAAGTGTTGCGCTCATATATGCCGTGCACGCTTGCTCATCATCCACGGTGTTCCCACAGTGATGCTGTGGCTGGGTAGTGCCCCGCTCAGGTGTGAATCTATTTATCCTCATTAACAAGCATCTCCCTAAAGTCAGCCAATTAACATGCTGCTCTTAATGAAGCCATTAGCTGTCAGATGAGGTAGAGGCAGTGCTTGTCATTGGTCTGCTCTGTGTGTGTGTGTTTGAATGTATCCACTCTTGCTGCTAATAAAAGCAAGAGAATTAATGGAGTGAGCGTGTGTGATAATGAGTTAATGTGGAACAAGCAGGACGAGCAGTGATCAGCCCTGTGTCTCAAGTGAAGATATCAGACACAGTGATTTACTCTCAGTGCCATAAACAGGCCTCTCTCCTCTCACATACACCACTAATGTGTGTGTGTGTGTGCAAAGTTCTTGTATTTGTTACCTCTTTAGGACCTTTTCTTGCATAGACATTGACCATGTCAGGACCAGTAGTCCTCACAGACACTAGAATCTGGTCCAAATGGTTCAGTTTAAGGCTAAGAGCAGAATTGTGGTTTGGTTTATGTTAGGCATTAACTAGTTATGGTTAAAGTTATGGATAAGGCTTTGGTGAGGCTGTCCAAATTAATCTTTGTGAGGACCATTTTAAATTGCAAACACAATAAAGGGCTGTTTTTTGAGTTAAGGCCTGATTTCAGGGTTGGGGTTAGGTTAAGGCAGGGTTTCTCAGTCCTGGTCCTCATGTCTCACTGCCCTGCGTGTTTTAGAGGTTTCCCTGCTCCAACACACCAGATTCAAATAAATGGGTCATTATCAGGCTGTTGCAGAGCTTGTTGATGAGCTGGCCATTTGAATCTGGATTGAGGTAAAACTGGTTTAGACGTTTTAGGCATCTACATAGCTGTGATGGTTGAGATTAGGTCTGGAGCTAGTGTATGCATTATGTCTATGAGTGTCTGTGCAGAAAGGTGTATATGTGTATGTGTATGTGTCTATGTGTGTGTGAAATGGATGATGAAAAACTTTTCTGGAGTTTTTGTAAATCAGACCTTTTTCATATTTTGGCCAGTACTGCCATCACCTAACATCACATGAAGGTTTTGCAGCCTCATATTAACAAACTGTGGCTGTCACTCAGTCTCCGTGTGTTCCTTAATGGAGCTATCATGTTACACAACCTTAATATGGTTTTAATTGTCAAAGTAATTGTGAAGACATAAATGACAGAGCCACAACAGCGGGGAACAATAAGATCCTAGAGGCAGCTGTTCTTCTGACACCATTTTCACTTGTTTCTTTGTTGGCAAATAGATTTAAAATAAATAAATAAATAATATATGGAGATACCAGTTTTTTGAGAACCTAAAGTGATCCGAGGAGGTGTGTTAAAAGAAAAAAAGGATTTTATATTTTATCAGTGGGTTGGGAGGTGGTTCTCTTCTCTTCTCTTCTCTTCTCTTCTCTTCTCGTCTCTTCTCTTCTCTTCTCTTCTCTTCTCTTCTCTTCTCTTGAAATTCTATTACTTGTTTTTAAAACTCAAAATGCAAATAGACCTTCTTATCTGTCTTCTTTCACCAACATGGTACAGTCAGAGTACTGAGGTCAGCAACTCAGTCGCTCTGGAACGTTACGTTGGGCCTTTTTTCCATTGCAGCTCATAAACTGTGGAACAGTCTGACTGGTCAGCTCAGTCTTTGCTTCAGAGCAAACCTTCTGGTTTGCCAGATGTGGCCAACCTGGAAGTAACAGTATATTGAGTAGCCACTAGAGGGTGGTAAAAAGAACTCAGTTTGAATGGAAGTCTACAGGGAAAAATGTCCTAATTCTCACTAGTTTCAGCTCTTCTGCAATAGGACACAATGTAATTTTTAGAGATTATGTTCCCATTTAGAAAAAGAAAAAAAAGATGATAAAGTATAGCCCATATGAGTGGACAACAGTGTGACTGACAGCTGGTATCGTCCAATAAGAGCCTGGAGATGAGATCTGTGAACTTCACAACATCAACATGGCAATGGTCAAATTGAAAAACTGAGGCTTCAAAATGGGGAGCTGAGATCTGCATGAGTGCCACCGCTCACACCCACAGTTGTGGCTTTTAATCCCACATAAACTTGACATTTATTGATATTTATTTTAAATAGGACACAGGCATATTCTCCCTTTATTTTGTGATGTCCTTTTATCAGCTTATTTCTCATTTTTATTCATTGTTTTATTGTATTTTATTATGTTTTACTCTGTTTTAAGCATATACAACACCCGGGCAGCTAAGAGTTGTTTTTAATTTGACTTTGACCTTGACCTCTTCTCTTTTCTTCACCCACTCTGTGTGCATCAGTTGCAGTTGGTTCTGTCTTATAATCCAGTGTCATTATTAACAATTGCCATACTC
Source organism: Brachirus orientalis (assembly GCA_016785285.1). Lineage (NCBI taxonomy): Eukaryota > Metazoa > Chordata > Actinopteri > Pleuronectiformes > Soleidae > Brachirus > Brachirus orientalis. The sequence goes on from JAFBJR010000138.1 coordinate 3,850,154, forward strand.
TTCCCTGACCAGTGTCCTGCAGTGGTCAGCGACGGCTCAGCCTGCTCTGTGTTTTTAAGGGCAACCATAATAAGAGCACGAATACCCAAACAGTTTGACGAATCTGTAATTTTGCCCCATCAGGTGCAACAAGTATGAAAGTCAAACGTGTGTTTGTGCAGTTCCAAACGCTATTATTTTTCTGATGTTTTTCAAAGGAAAGTTAAAGCTCCAATCATAGAAAAGAGTGCTGCAGTTAAAAAAAATCAAAAAGAAAATATGTTCACATTTTGTACATGTCATACACTATTTTATTTAATCTATACATTCTGTAAATGTACCACACAATTGGAAACACTATGCTTCAAAAAGCTGCAGCCCAGCATTATTAGCTGTATTCAAAACTTATATTAAGGGATTTGATTTTTTATTTATTTATTTTGCCACTTGTTATAATTCATTTTGTCCCATGGTTGGGTTCCAGTTTTGTGGAACCCTGTGTGGGTGTGGTCTCTTTACGCTCTTCTTTCCCCGCACCTGTCCCTCATCAGTCTCCTTGTCCTCCCTGCTCCTGTTTCTTCTCCTCAGCCAATCAGCTTCCTGATGTTTTCCCCCCCTGTTTAATTACACATTCTCCTCACCTGGTTAACCTCCCTGCCCTGCACCTGTGTCTCATCCCTCGTTAGTCTCCTCAATTGTATTTAAGTTCCGTCATCAGGTTCTTTGTTGGGGTCTTCTGGTCTGTCTTGTGTGTGATTCCCAGTGGGTGTTCTTGTTTGAGTTCTTGATGCTGAGTTTTTGTTTAATAAATAATTTTGTTACAAGCTGTCACTTCTCATGCATTCAGGTCCAAACCTGTCCCCAAGTTTGATAGAAGCCAGACTTTATTTTTATTCAAAGATTCTGTTACACCAAGTGTGAATAAGTTGTCAGTGGTTTTCCAAACCCATTTGTTCAGAAACAAAGTCTAAAAATAATTTTTGCTCATGTTTTTATTATTTTGTTACAGCACATTAAAACTAAAACTATTTAGAGGGTCATATTTGATTTGGAGGAGTCACAAATAAAAAAAAAAAGATTAGAAATGGACAGTGGTCTGTGTATGAGGACAAGGATCAGACTCGTGGCCAGATAGAGGAGGTATAAGAAAACATACGTTTTGTTGGAAGTAAGACTCAGAGCAACAGTAGGAGTAATAACATAAAGGAAGAAGTCTAACGGTCACACAGTGGTGTGGTGGGCCAGCAGCTGATCTTCATTATTCCCATGTATGGATCCTCTCATGTGGGCCGCTGTGTGTGTGTGTGTGTGTCTTCTCTGCACAGAAACTGGACTGCGACTCTGTGCTTTCCTTCTTTCTAATTAAAGAGACATGTGATGTCCACGAACGTCCTCTGTCTGGCCTCTTATACCATACCAGTTTTACTGCAAACACTATATCAGCATCTTATAAACTTTCTTTCCGCCCTGCTTTCTCAGAACATTTCAGCTCTGCCCTGCTATTAAATTGCTGCTCTTATAATCTTAATGTTTTTAGTCACTTTACTTCAACTTTACTGACCTATTTAAAGCTTCAGTAAAAAATAATGAAGGTATTTATTTTTAAAGTATATATATATATATATATATATATGTATATATATATATATTTAGACATTTGACATCCCAAAACTTTCAACCAGAGACTTTGAAGCAGGACAGAGACAAGATGAAAAGAAAACAGAAGGTTTGAGATGAGACGCAATTATGAAAAAGAAGGTGCGAGTCAGCTGCTCCCATTATTCCCTGTCAGTAAGCAACTCCTGCTCCTCTGTTGTCGCTCTGCTGCTGTCCTGTCACATGATCACTCTGTCCTGACTCAAGATTAGTTTCCGAAGCTCAATTACCTGCTGATGTTCAAAGGTGAATCACACAACCTGGAGCTTTTTGGAAAAAAAAAAGAAAGAAAGAAACTACCTCAAGTTCATGGTTTAATATCTCTGAAATGTGCTTTCATCTCACACCTGGTTGGATTTTCCTAATATTTTTCCCAAGTCAGTCATTTTTTCTCTCTCTCTCTGATGAGTTCTGTATGTGGAGGTTTGAGTTAGTCACTGAAGACATATTTAGATGCTGCTTCTTGGTGCTGGTGCTCCACGCTGAGGCAGCGTGAGGTGGAGGAGACTGCAGCGCTTGGCTTTGCTCTGCTTGTTTGCTTGGCTGCTGGCTGCTCTTCTTCCATCCAGGGTCAAATTTCCCCCAGAAATCAGGGATTATTTCAAACTAAAATAGATGGATGGAATCAATCAGCCATGGTTTTTCTTTTCTCTCTCTCTCTTCTTCTACACAACTGCCCCCTTTCACCTCCACCCTCACACCCCTCTCTCTCTCCTCTCTGCCCTCTCTCTCTCAGTCTCCCCCACCCCCCTCTCAGGGCTGCAGACTGAGTAGATGCATAAATTCAGATGCATTAGTATTCCAGTCAGGCTCTCCATTTCAAGGCAAGGCCTAGCACCCTTCCACCTCTCCTCTCCTCTCCAGCTCTATTTTTGCATCATTTAAGCACCACTACATCTATAAGCCTAATTCCCCCCCCCCCCAAAGGGTCCCTAAATTATTCTCTGGAATTATGATTTTATTTTATCTTTTTTCAGGAATATAACTGTATTTTGCCCTGGCACGCCCAATTATACGCAGCTGTAGTCTTTGAAATGAGATTCATCTGCTTCTGATTGTGTGTGTGTGTGTGTGTGTGTGCTTGTCATTGTGTTTTGCTGTCAGGCCCAGCAGTCCAGGCGATAAATCACACATGTCTGATTGAGGAGGGCAGAGGGCCCGGACAATAACATTTTAGTGGAAGTGCAGGAGAGAGCGTCTCGTTTGCTGTGATCCATAGAGATCCTAGGTTCTGTTCAACCCCTGGATATTTTACAGCTGTTAGTGACATGGAGGAGAAATAACAACGGGAAAGTTTTGTGAATTTTGCTCAGAAAAAAAGTTATATTTTAAACGGCTATTCGTGTACTTATTTATGCATTGTTTATTCGATAATTTATTATAATTTACACAAAACTGTAATAAATAATTTTCGATTCATGTACTGTTTTTAAAACTATATTTCACCCTAAGAATAGTAATAATAATAATAATAATAATAATAATAATAATAATAATAATCGCTATTTCTAATTCTAAATCTTCGGTATTTGTTGGTCAGAAGTTGGTCAGAAGTTGACAGTTGTAGCAAGAAATTGTTTATTACAACATACATAGTTTATTTCAAAAAACATAATACAAGCTTTATACTGAAAATAAATAATCACTTGAGCTGTCATCGAAATTTGGAATAACCGCCGAAACAGTTAAATCTTACTGAAAATATCGTTTGTTTGTTTTGCTTTTCTTTTTTTACATTGCTAATTAAGTGCATGAATAACTAAGAGCATTTGTTTAAATTAATGACTCCAAAAAAGTGTAATATATAAAACTGTACAATATTCGAAAAAATACTTCAGAAATAAACCAAATAACAGGAGTATTTAAGATTATAAAATTTGTTGATATTGAACGTACAATAAAATTATAGGCAGGTGTATAGCGTCAGTCAACCCCTCTGTTTACTCCCGGCTCTACTTCAGAGTCCACACAGTTTATATGGTCGAAGGTGATTGAAAACAAATAAATGGATTCATAAATAACTCTAAGTGTGTGTGTGTGTGTGCGTGTGTGTGTGTGTGCGTGTGTGTGTGTTCACAAGCTACAGGCCATAGGGGAGGAAATGAATTAAAAAAACAAACAAACAAAAACTCCAAGTGCTATTATGTTGGTAGCAATAACTCTACAATTGGAATCTGGGCCTATATTTGCATATGCAATAATAATAATAATAATAATAATAATAATAATAATAATAATAATAATAATAATAATAACACATCAGTTGCGAGTATGTTAGAAAATAATGAGCGTAAATACGCTGAGAACTGAAGCCTTGTGTAGAAGCCCGAGGGAAGCGTGAGGTGGACTGTAAAATGGCCTCCGGTGCAGCAACAAATCAATTAAGAAAAGTGATATTATTATCAGTTTCACTCCACTGATCATATGGAAGAGGAGAGAGAAGCCAAAACAGATCATCACATCAGTCCCGCACTGTCATTATTGTCATCGAGCTGATGGGAAATGGTGACACAAACCAAAGGCGCTGGCAGGTTATTATTATAGGCACATTTTTGTTTTTTTATATCCGTGATGTAGAAAATTATTTGGCGAGATCCAGAGAAATAAAAAATAAAAAAAGAAAATAGGCGATGAGAAGTGTGACGTTTGATATGCAGCTATAGAATAATGCCCTCATGACAGTTAGAAAAATGACGAAGGCTGAACGGGTTTCTCTGTTATTGTTATTGTCGTGTTTTCAGTGCTGGAGGCATCCGGACGAGTCTGTACCGGGACACACGCGGCGACCGGACGGTGCCGCCGCGCGCCTTGCTGTCCCTGCGTGCGCTCGCGAGTCTGTGCCGTGGCGTGTGGAGGGGTCAGAGATCGTGACACGACGATGCGTCCCCTGCGCTCCCGCTGTGAGAGTACGGTCCCTCGTGCGGCGGCGGCTCCCCCGGTGGCGTCATGCGCTTCTCCTTCTGCCTCCGGTTGCAGAACCACACGCGCACCACCTCCTTCTCCAGCTGCAGCGTGTCCGCCAGTGACGAGATCTCCTGAGCGGACGGTTTGGGACACTTAAGGAAGTGCGTCTCCAGGACTCCTTTCACGCTCACCTCGATGGACGTCCTCTTCTTCCTCTTCCTCCCCTGAGCTGCTATCTTGTCTATACTGCTCGAGCTGCCCGTGGACGAGTCTGCCTCCTCCAGCCACTTGTTCAGCAGCGGCTTTAGTTTACACATGTTTTTAAAGCTCAGCTGCAAAGCCTCAAACCTGCAGATGGTGGTTTGGGAAAAGACGTTACCGTACAGTGTGCCCAGAGCCAACCCCACGTCGGCCTGCGTAAAGCCCAGCTTGATCCTCCTCTGCTTGAACTGCTTGGCAAAGTGCTCCAGCTCGTCCGAGGTCGGCGTCTCCTCGTCTGAGTGGTCGTGGCAGTGGTGTCCGCCGAGGTCGCTGTGCTCGGGGCTGAGTGTGTCCCTGAGGCCCGGGTGCATGCCTTGGCCCTGCGGGTTGGATGGAGGCGTGAGTCCACCGTGGTCCAGCATGCCGTTGACAGTGAAGCCCGTCTGGGAGTAGATGTTGATCTGCTGCCCGCCGCTGATGGAGGAGTTGTGGGACACGGGGGTTCCCCACGCTCCCGGGTGGTTGCCATGGTTGTTGTGATGCGGGGAGTGATGCGCTACGTGCGGGGATCGGTGATGGATGATGCCGAGCTGCAGGTCCTCCCGGCCTGGCTTTACGTCCTGTTGCTCCATGGAGGCCGACCAGGGGCTGCCCTCCGACAGGCTGCTCGCCCACTGGTGCCCGAGCGGATGCCCGTTGCTCTGGACGCTCTGTAGGTAGTCGCTCTGGAGGAGTTTCTGGTGTCCTCTGTAGGGGCTCGCAGGCTGCATGGCCTGGCTGTCCGGGTGGATCATGGGACTGGAGCTGAGCAGGGTGTAGGGGCTGGAGGCAGCTGTGGCCATGCTGGCTGCTGAACCCCACTAGAGCTACTGAAGGGAGGAAGCAGCTCAGCCTCTGACATCTCCCTCTCTCTGGAGTCTCGGCAGCACTTGAGCACTGACTGACAGCCTGCACCACCACTCACAGCCCGACGGAGACACAGTGACGACGCGTCTCCACCAATGACAGCGCAGACACCCGCACCGCCGCCCCTGTAAGCAGCGCTGCAGGGAGGAAAGAGTTACAGGCAAGTCGAACCGGAAGTGAGTCGGTCGGGGTACAGGTCCAGTGGGTCTGGCTGTGGAACGATGTGCGCGTGAAGCGCATTTCCTGTTTATTAATTAAAGTTTCCAACTGATTTACGCACGAGTTTATTGCTTCTCCTGTCACCCTTGAGCGCTCGCGAAGGAGGAGATTAAAGCGCAATGGCATGTGTTAGACGTGCCAACACTTAATTTTGTAGGATACAATCAAACCGAGAGCAGTTCTCACTGCCACTGATTAACTTTTAGAGAATACTTCACCGAGTGTTCACAGAATGACAAGTCTCAAGGTAGTTTTTTACGTAAAGGTGTTTTAAGCACGGACTATTACGCAAATCGATGATAGTTAGACAACATTAATAGGTGTCACATAAAGGCCTTTTATTCCAACCTTGGCTTTAAAATAAGTTTATTTATTATTCTGCAACACATATAGTCAAAGCGTTTTATACGATCTAAAGAGCTAAATAGATCTACTTTTTTTTTGCTCCCAGTCTTTGAGAACCTCATCAGGTTCTCTTAGAGTTAACTCTAACTCTTAGAGTTAAAAAAAGATCATTCTGCACATCTGAGGGCAAACTCGCCACGTAATTACATTTGCCATTAGGGGACTGCAGTCTCCTTATTGGTTTGGAATTCCATTAAATATATTGCTTGGGCTCCCAGGTTAAGCTTGATTTAAATTTGCATACATTTTCATACATTTAGGAGAAATAAAAGAAGGCTGCAGCCACCAGAAAGTCATTAAAGAGCGTCGAGCCGAGGAGCTGCTATGGAGCAGAGAGGGAGAGACAGAGAGAGAGGAGGCCGGAGCAGGTGAGCTGACCGCGGGCTGGATGAGTGGACAGAGCCGCTGGAGGGTGGATGGACAGACAGGGCCTCAGTTTAAGCAGATGAGTGACGGAGTGAGAGAAGGACGAGGACAGTATTTACTCTGAAGCCTCAGAGGCTACAGGCCTTCAGATGGAGGAGAAATCAACCTCAACATGGCTGAGTTTGTCGTTTTCCTCTGTTTTAAGTCCAGCTCGGTGCGTAAGTGCTCCATATTCCAAACTTCCATGGCCGTGACTGAATATTTGATGTGTGTTGTCCAGGGTCCGAGTTTGTTGAGCTGCGTGGTTTTGGCTTGAGTAATTATGATTATAATATAATGCAATTGAATATAATATAGTTTAAGTCCACAGTTCTGCTTTTAAATGACGCGCCAAAGCAAAGTGATATTGAGAGATTCATTCTCTACTTGAAGAAAATTTGTTCTCCTAATCTGAGCCAGAAAACAGTTTTTCGTCGAGAAAAAAATAAACAGAATCTGCCCTAAATATTTATTTATTTTTCCGCGTCTGACAAAAAATAAAGTCTGTGTTTTTTGTGTTTGGAGCATAAAGCAGACAGGAGAGCGACTTGGAGAGGGGGGTTGTGTTGCTCTCGATAGTCTAAGTTTCTAAGTGTAACAGATGCTTCTCTAGAAACGCTCCTTGTGCTGATTCCTTTTATTCACATCGACATTTTTCTGCCGTCGAGCGCGTTTCCATAGCGAGGCGAATAAAAGGCAAATCCCCGCTCCGCGCCTCCAATAAAGAGCCCATTCACAGATAACCCGAGCCAGCCTGCTACACTTGCACCATGCAGCAGCAGCAGCAGCAGCAGGAGCAGCAGCAGCAGCAGCAGCAAATAACACACACTCACTAATGAGTCATAATTTCTTGAATCTTGTCTTTATGCAACGTGAGCTCACGCTTGTTTATTGTGTTTGTTAAGCGAATGGTTTGTGTTTATTTTGCGGCTTTGTCCTGACAGGAGGCTGTGGAGTAAATACAATAATTGGGGGAAACCATGATCTAAAATATCTTTTTTTTTAAATATATATATATATATTATTTATTTTATTTTATTTTTTGTGGCAAATTACTTAGTTATGTATTTTTCCCCCTAAAACAGATTTATTTGCAGGCCTCTTCTTGTTACTGTCGTATTTACTGCCATGTTTTTGTTTCTAAGATTCAGAAATCCAGATGATTTATAATTCCGAATATTAATTTTAAAACGCTATTTACATGTGAACTTATTTCTGACTCTGTCTGTATTACAAAATAGAAAAAGTCAAATCAGTACATTTGCAAAATATTGAATTTAAATTCGTTTTTTTTAGATCATGGTGTTTCCATATGGGCTTTAAAATTCATCATCACAATCATCACAGTTTAGATTTATTTGCGTTATTTTCTATGTTTTGGAATCATTTCTGTCTCTGTGTAATAATGCTGCTGCTATTTTATTTATTTATTTATTTATTTTACCGTTTCTTTCTATAGAAAGCTAAACAAATGTTAATGAAGTTCGTTTGGGTTTGAGAGGCTGAAAAGTGCACCTCAACGTAATTGGATGATTTTGCGTTTTTAAAAGAAAAACATTGTTCTCCCCTCTCACAGTTTGATTAGACACTGTTTCCTGTGCATAAATGCCCCATGCATCGCTCTGCAGCCTGTGGATAAATGTGTGCGCTCAGACAGACGTGGGCCTCAGGGCGGGACCTGTCACTGCAGTGTCATGACCTCTGGAAATGTTGAAGCCTAAAAACAAAATCTCTGCTGCTGCCAGACTTGACCTCAACTTCTTAACAAATGGAACACTTTCATTCACATTCATCTGTATTAAGCATGTATTTATTTATTACTTATTCGGAAAATATAGGCCTATTTCAGCCATCATTTCAGCTTAATTAAAAGAAATAGAATATGTCTTTACTGACAATGTATATATGATTATTAGTATATTTACGATTTAATTTTTTTTTTTTTTGACTTTGTTTGTTTTGAAGGAAATTCAAAGCCTCATGTTTATGTCCCCTGTCTGAACTTGGCTCTCCTCCTTACCCTGACAGAACACACACACACACACACACACACACACACACACACACACACACACACACACACACACACACACACACACACACACACACACACACACACACTGACTTCTAGACCCTCAAATCAATACTCCCATTAACCAGTGACATCAATACAGGACACTGACACGGTTTATAAAAAACTAAGCTATATTACTAGATTATGGTGGAAGTATAGCAGAAACTTGTTGACACGGGATCTTTTTTTTTTTTTTTTTTTTTTTTTTAGAATGATGTAGCTGAAACAAAAATATATAAGCGCGTGCAGGTCACAGGTGCTGTTCTCAGTCATGCAAACCTCACTGAAGCTCCTCTCTCTCTGTATGTGTGCGCGCGCTTAGGAAACACATTGGGTGGATGTATATGAAGCTCAAGCTCATCCCACGAGAACACACACACACACAGTGCAAATGTACATTCATAATGCATAGGGCCAATGTTCCGGTCTGGACTCGTTATGTATGTCTGCGTTCTTGTGTATGTGTTAAAGTGAATCTACACACATCCACGCGCATCCACGCGTCATGAGTGAAGTGCTTCTTCTTTCCAACAGGTATCGACTAAAATCGAAATAAAAAAATAAAAGAAATAAGTAAATAAATAATGTTCTCCCCTAGGACACTTCAAATTCAACTTTTATAAAGTTCATTACTTCGTACATGACAGGAAATAAACGTAACACGCCATTACGGTGATAGATTTCCATATGAGGAATTATTATATGAGACTTTTTTGAGGCAATTTAACCCGTGTTTTTGCTTTTTAACTCACCTTTTACTTTATAGATTCTGATCTACGTCATGATGTTATTGAAGTATCAGGGTGAAAACTGGCCCATTTCCTTGCATGCTATTGGAGGTGCTGCTGAAATCACCATGATACTGAACATTCTTTTTAATTATGACTATTTTATCGACCATCGCTTAAGTACTCTGACACTTAAGAAACACTTATCTGACAAATAAGAAAGAAATTGTGGAAGAAATTCCGGATGATTTTTATTTTTTATTTTAATTAAACTGATTTAATTTCATGAAACGACCGACATATATAAAGTAAAAGAAATGGTTTTAATTAAAATTGTCTTGTGATGCAGTTACAATTAAGCTGGGTTTCTTGTTAATTAACAAATTCAGTCAAGCTTCTGAAATGTTTTTTTTTCCTTTTCACTGAGAGAATGAACACTTGACACTTAATAGTATTTTATTATTGCAATATGATTGTAATTTTTGTACTTATAGGTCTGGAAACTGATTGTTTGTGAGAGATTATTCACTCTCCCTGTCTCTCTGTGTGTGTGTGTGTGTGCTCGTGCATGTAACAGGTGTTGTTCACAGAAGAGGCTAGTATATTGTCCATGGGTCAGTGAAGGAGCCATGGTTTGTAAAAATCTACATAACATTACCATCTGTTAAACTTCAAACTGCCCAATAACACACACACACACACACACACACACACACACACACACACACACACACACACACACACACACACAGTATTCTAAACACAGGGATAAGTGTAGAGAGTCTATGGAAATGTAGTGTTTACTCGTCAGTTGCTCTTCAGGTCCTATATTTCATCTCCTCCTTCTACTCACCTTCTACTGAGAGCAGAGAAGAGCTCAGAGTTGAGGCCTCTCCTGGCACCAACTGATGTCACAGAGGAAGAGAGAGATGTTACACAAACCGGCTGAAAATCTCTCACTTCCCTCTTCCCTTCAATTACAGCTCAAAAACCAAGTGCAGCCGATGTTTAATGAACAACATTTGAGGATTCCATGAAGAAAATCAGCAAGTTTTCTTTCACGGCTAAACAGCTAACCAACACAAATTCCCCACACGCACACACATGCACATACACACACGCACACACATACACAGGTCCCTCTGAAGGAGCAGGCGGAGCCGGCAGTTGCACATCTGCATTTCAAACACAGACTCTCTGGGATTCATTATTAATTAGCCTGCTGAGCCCTGGAGGACTAGTCATGTTGCCATCAAACACACACACACAAACACTCACGCACACACACGCACACTCACACACACCTCACAACCCCTCTGCCCCCTCTGCTCTACAGTTAAAGTCCTCACCAGAATACTGAGTCACAATCACTTCTTCTGGGTTCCTGGATTAATGTATGTTAAAGGATGATGAATTAGAGCAGTCCATGGATTTATTAAGCTGAGCTCAGTGTAACTGTGTTTAAAATACTGTATTTAATGGTGTTGTTTAGCACAGCAGAGCACTGAATGACATATGCAAGTAGCTGAGAGAGAGAGAGAGAGAGAAGGCTGAAGAGCTGTACTTATTCTTATGTCACATTAATAAACATTGCAAAACTCTCTGTTGCGTTTGTTTGCTTTATTCTTTGCTATTTTGGGAAATGCGTTGTGTTTTGCTCGCCTCTAATAACGTGTGTGTGCCGCTCTGTGCATTAACCTCCACCAGCAGCAGTGGATACAGGCAGATCAGAAAGAGAGTGATTATGCATGAGGTATGTCTCCAGGGTCCAAGGAGAGAGAACGAGAGAGAAAGAGAGAGAGACATCAAACAAACTGCAGAGAGAACACTCTGTCCACAGCGCACGTCCCACCGCTACACTAAGTTGGGGCTGTGCAGTTTACAAAAATAAACACAAAAGGGAGAAATAAACACACAGTTACAGGTTCCAGTCTATTGTGTGCCTCTGCTGTGGTGGCATTAATATGCAGGAAACTAATGTTTGTTGCAGGAATCATTCAAGAGCATCAGAGCAAATATTATTTTTCTCACATATTTGTGACAGGGTGAGGGGCTGACTGCGAATACCTGAACGTACGTGAACGTGTAGCATCCATATGTAAAGAACGTGTCGTCTTTCAGTTTCCTCCACATTTTGCTGGTCTCAAGCACAAGCTTCAGGTCTTCTTCAATGGAATGTGATGTCAGGTTTGAAAATTTTAAAGGAAATTGGAGGATAAAGTATGACCCACACATGACTGGACACCGCGTTGTCTGGTTATGGGGGATTTCTGTGAACTTCTGTTTGCAAAACATCAACATGCAATTGGCCAAATTGGCAAATTGCAAGGCTTCGGAATAAGAGTTCAGATGCCTAAGGGTGACATCACAACAGGTTATCACGTAGTAAAATAGTAAGAGAGAGTTATTCTTTTCTTCTTAAAACTGGAGTACTAGTTTTTAATGATTATTGGAGTACTTTTTTATTTTTAATCTTCTCTCTTGGATCTACCATCCACTAGGTTGTATCACCATATAGCCACTGTTACATGGAAACTCTGTGATCTCTCACCACACATTATCACCTCACCAATTTGTTTGCTCAAGGCTATAGCTTGGGTTGTGATAGGCCGGGTAGCTCTGGCATGAATTAGGTTGTAATTGTATAATTGAGCGGGAGCCCACGATCAGTACATTCTGCCTATAAGGTCTTTAACTGAGGCCTCATGGTGGTTGAAGCTGCTGCTCAGCTGTCACCTTCTATCTCTATTCAAATTGCATGAGATGGAAACACATGCGCGCACACAGTGCAGTGCAGCATCGCTGTCAGGATCAGGGCCTTTTTGGACAAATGGGATCAGATTCAGAGCCAGAGTTGGACCTCCATCATGGAGCAAATGTGCCTCCAGGTTCTGGAGAAAATGTTGGGTCAGAGGTGTGGTGCGATTGCACGGGGAGGGGGAGACGACGTCTCAACAACAGCACAGCCTTTGTTGGATGTTAAAGCGTAGAATCTCGGGCAATCAAAGAATCTGCACAAATGTTGTTACAAGTTCTCGCTCCGAAAGGGAATCCTTCTCCTGTGTTCAGAGCGTTCCCTTCAGCCTGATCTTTCATTCAAAGGAATGTACATGTGATTTTTGGTTTCATACCAATTCCACCTGGAGACTCGAAGGGAAGAATAACAAATATGGGAAACATTTAATCCAGAATAATATGTTTTTCCACAGACCTGTGGACTTGAGGAGGAATGAACCCCCTCAGTTGTGGTCTGCTGCCAGTGTATGCGTGTGTGCATGCACGTGTGTGCGTGCACGTGTGTGCGGGTTGCCATGTGTTTGGTTTGGACGTGTGAGACGGGTGAAGAGACCCTCCACCCCCCGGGGCCAGGAACTCTGGGTGAGTAGGAAGAGAGGGCTGACACACTCTCAGGTTTCTGAATTGTGTTTGTGTGCAATCTGTGGTGTGTGTGAGTGCGAGAGGCAGAATGTGACAAAAGCTAAGCAGCAAGAGAAAGAGTTGGACAGAGGAAAAAAAAAACTCTAAGCATTCAGTTTTGATGGTGCTTCATATAGAGATAGGCCTTTTTCCCCAACAGGAAATAAAGCATCAATTTAATCTTCCATTCTTTCTTTTAATTTCAGCCAGAGAGGTTGATTGTTGAGAAAACACCTAAAGCTCATGTGTTTGCATGAAGTGTTGTGTTGTAAAGAAAAATCTATAGGCTTATTATAACTGAGGTTTATAGGTGTCCAGCTGTTCTGTGATCTGCAAATATTCAGCAATATTGGTACAACACACAGGCAGCACACATTAGATTACAGATTCGACAACTGATTAGCCCGTGAAACTGATTTCAGTTTAAAACCTGCATGTTGAGTGTATCCATGTGAAAGTAATGAACCAACCAAGATTAAGCATAAGAAACAAAAGAATATTAAGTATAAAATATCACAATTCAACCACATAAGCTGCAGTAACTATGACAGGCAGCCCGATGCATAGATAGATATGTAGTTGCATAGATCAGGCAGCGAGACAGGTAGATGTGTCTGATGGGAGCAATGAGGGTTTCTTTACAGACCATCCCCGATGAAAAAACGAATATTTAATTGCAGTTTACCAGTGACAGTTACAAAAAAGCAGGGCTTTTCATATTGTTACAACCAGTTGTCAATATTTTACAATTCAGAGCTACAGACTGTGTATAAAAATGGACTTGGTCTTCCAAATGCAAAACAAACTCACTTGCGATTTGCAATTTTCAGTATCATGAAACTGAATATTCACAGAGGTTGCCTGCAACCAGGAACCTATTGGGCAACACCAGCTGTCAACCACACTGGTGTCCACTCATATGTGCCATGCTTTATCAACCCTTTTCCTCTAAACGTGGCCATTATTTACAAAAATGACATCATTTTCTATTGCGGAAGATAACAATCAGCTCCTCAGGAAAATGACTGCTGATGATCATATCAAGCAAAAAAGGAGGCACATTTTCCCTGTGTTTTTTTAACCAGAAAAGACGCCCCCTAGTGGCTGACTGCTACTTCCCTTCTTTTTCCTGGGCTTCACTTCTTGTTCTCTCTATATAAAGTATAAATACAGCCTATATGAGAGCTGGTAATCAGGATCAAGCCTCAGCTAACCCAAACAACATGTGTTCCTACATCACTCATACATTTTCACTTGCCATTCATTGTGTAGCGTGCAAAACTGAAAACAAGCAGAGGATGGAGTTGAGTGGTGGGCGGGGATCGTTTTACATATTCATCGAGACAGCGAATATGAAATGACGCAAAGGGGAAGTGTTATATCAATGACAGTTTAAGGCCACGAAGGGATGAGCGTTTTCCCTAAAAAGTCGTTTTTTTTAAACCAATACCAGGGGAGGAACCTAAAACTCTCTCTGAGAATATCACTGCTTGTGTTTTCTTACCATCAAACATAACTGTGTTCCCAGGTCTCAGCAATTAACTTTTGATGGTCACAACCTTAAAAGAAATGATGGTTAAGACTAATAAAGCATTGGAGCCAAGTTATGTTTCCTTTAAATACAGGTCACTGCTGTTGCATGCTAATATTTAAAGTGAAATGTTTTTGAAATGTATGAAAGAAATTACATGATACCAGACCTTTCTGTACAAAAATCCGTGGACACACAAACACATGAAGGCGACACTTCCTCCACCACTATCAATACTACGACCAGTTCAGTTTGCCAAAAGTACCAAATCCCACTCTCTTTCTCTCCTTGTCTCTCGTTGTGACTCCCTCTCCTTCCCTCTGAAAGAGGGTCTTATTGTAGCGATGTCAGCTGTCTCAAGGGCATCCAGAACAAAGAAGCTTTTCACCCGTCTGCATATCCTCCTCTCATCCTTCACACCCTCACCTCTCACTCTCGCTTTTCCCAGTCTGTCTATCTCGCCACATTCTGAGTCCTGCATCATGCAGACCTCTCATTTCACCTTTAATTCCCTGTCGTTTTCCTCGTCTCATTCTCGCTTTGGTATTCTCATGTGGGCCGGGACATGTACAGCTGCTGGTGGAGCACACTTGTAGGGTTGAAGTGAATAGGAAATAACACCACTGGAATATTCAACAAATAAATCAGTCCATGATTTGATTTGGACTGAGACACACACCAGTGGAACTAACAACATGCCGCTTTGGCTGGGGTGTGTGTGTGTGTGTGTGTGTGTGTGTGTGTGTGTGTGTGTGTGATATACTGTATGTCCTGCATGTACCAGGGATGGTTGGAGGCAGCAGCAGCTGGTAGAGTTACACAGTGTCACAGAGAGAGAGAGGACAAGAGAGGATGCCTCCTTAGCTGACTGTGTGGAAGGAGAACAGTGGAGCATAACAAACAGGATCCACCTTTCTGCTTGGCTAATTTTCCCCATTAAAACAGCCCAGCAGGAGCCTCAGCAGTCCACCAGCTGGAACAGAGGTTATTTTAGTGCCTGTCTTTCAGCAGGGTGTGTGAGTGTGTGTTTGCGTGTGGATTTGTGTGTATGTATTGCATAAAGCATAAAGATCTTCCATAGGAGCGGATTCAATTCACTGATATTAATTTCCTTCTCTGCAGTCATGCATAACAAAAAAAAAAAAAAGAAAGAAAGAAAATCTCCAAGGCTGTCGGCTGTATGTGTTTCGCCCTGCTGGGTGTCGCTATAATGTGCTCGGCGCTAATATTGATGTATGTGCCCATATTTGCCAAGTCATCTCTTTATGTGGCTAAAGTCATCAGGCCGCCTCTCCTCTGTCTCAGTCAGATCCTAAACTAATCCCCAACCCTGCTTCTCTGACAAGAAAATCCCCTATTTTAATGCACGCACACACACTCCGTCTTCCTCTCCTGCCCCTCAGCCACACAACCCCTGACACACACACACACACAAACCGTTTTTCATCCCTGTGTGTACCTGCACACAGCATTTATCTCTCTAGTCCCTTTACCTTTTAGTAAAGAAAGATATGTACGCAAGGCACAAGACCATTTGTGGTATTTGTTATGATAATATCTTCACAGTATGGTGGCGCCTTTGGAAATGTACACTGTAATGAAATTTCTCCTTTTGTTCACACGAGTCAGAGTTTGGCAGCACAGAGTTATTATGCTGGAGGCTGTCAGGAAATGTTAACCGAAATCTGTTACAGACCATTTACTGTAAGAAAACATAATCAGATAAGAGACATTTGCATTGACAAAAAAAAAAAAAAAAAAAAGAGAGACGGGATAACAACTAATTTCTCCACAGTGTCATAATGTTTAGACATGATAGTCCATTCCTAATATATTCTGAGAGTTGAATACATTTTGAAGCTGTGGAATGAATTTTGGAGGCAATATAATACGTGAAACTAAATTAATGGAAATACATTTCTTCTTTTCTTTCTTCTAGCTATAATGTGTTTTGGTAATTAATAGTGATTGGCTCTTCCATTAAACAATATGACTTTCAAAGACAAAGAGCAGTAACTATAGAATAGGAAGAGTAGTTACAGTTTAACAATAGCAAGGGTGTCTAATAGCTCAGAGTAAAAATGATTTTGATGTTTGTTTATTGGACAAAAGTCATTATGACACAGATAAAGCAAAGACTGTCATGTACTGACAGACAATATGTGTGCCTTTATTTTAGCCATTTACAGTTTCATGATTGGGATTTGGGGATTTAGATGCTGTATTTTACATAATGCAATGCTGAAAATACACATTATTTGTTTCACACTGTTCATCCTCCCAATGCCTCTCTTCACCCTCTGTCTGAAATGGTCTGTTTTAATCTTTGGAGCACATCCTTTAAAGCCCTGACTGGTCAGCTGGTCCACCCTTTTGTGGCTGGTCATGAACATTTACAGCTGCAGAAGGAAATGTCACCCTCCTTTATATAGAGGCCTCCTCATCAACAAGGGAATTGGTACCATGCAAACACTAATTGTAGGTGGGCATTTTACCTGGTGACATACAGTATACGTTTTGTGGAAAGCACCAGCAGATACTGTACATGCACAAAAAGATGCTGAAATGATTAATATGGACTTTAACAGAATGATTTTAAAATTATTTTGTTACACATTGCAAGTGTGTAATCTCTCTTCGGCTGTTTGGTTACTATATGGATGATATTTATGTTGACATTTTAAATGTGTCGATTATAGAGTGTGATTTACAGGTAGGACAACATTAAAGTTGCTGACAGCAAATGTAGATCAATATTTTTGAGTGTTGGGGAAAAAAAAAAGCAGTCCCCTCTGTTCGTGAGGTTATGCTCTTTGTTGGGGAATAAATGCCTTAACCAGCACATTCATGAAAACATTAACAAAAGACCTATGTTTGATGATGTCTGTAAGCAGCATGGGATCATGGTCGTCTTTGTCTTGTCGGCTCATTTGGTTCCTCAACAGAATGCACTGCAAACAGCGATGGGTAGTCCAGATCAAAAAAAAAAAAAAAAGAAAAGAAAAGAAGAAAACACACTGGCTAACTAGTGGTACTGGATATTTCCTTCCTCACTGTGACAATTCATAGGGGATTTACCACAGAAGTTATAGTCAAGAAAATGGCGTTATGGCATTATGTAATATATCTTTAAATAAACTAAATTATCTTTAAATAAACTAAATTACAACAATATGACCCGAGTGAAAACACTGATGGCAGCATCTGCTACTCTGAACTTATTACCCAACATTAAGGCTGCATTCACACTACTCTTGTTTTTGTTCTGCCCTGGAGATGCCTGCTCTCCACATTACCCCAGCGTTTTACAATCCATT
The DNA here is from genome assembly GCA_016785285.1 of Brachirus orientalis. Classification (NCBI taxonomy): domain Eukaryota; kingdom Metazoa; phylum Chordata; class Actinopteri; order Pleuronectiformes; family Soleidae; genus Brachirus; species Brachirus orientalis. The sequence continues at coordinate 3,867,896 of JAFBJR010000138.1, forward strand.
TTCGGGATTGTAAAACGATGCTTACCAAGGTAGCGTTTTTGTTTGTGTGGCCTGATTTAGACACTATTGAAAACTACGATGCAGTAGGCAATGACCAGCAGATGCAGTAGGCAATGACGAGCAGAGGAGTGAATCGCACGCATACCCAATGCACCTGAATGTTCATGTGATGGAACGTGTTTTAAGGTGACAATTACTTCTGATACGGTGGTGAAGTGCTTTTCAAATGAAAATTATAGTATAGATGTAGCCTAAAACAAGAAGGATCACATTTGAAATTGGCCTTCTTGGTGAACAGTGTACTGGCTGCGAGATATTACAGTTAAATGTGTCAGATCAGCACCACACTCGGACACACGGTATTTATTTTAATGATGCACTGCTTAGTGTGGCTATAAAATGACCCTATAACACAGGTGTAGTGCATTTTCAGTCCTGTGGAGTTTTCCTCCAAAGAACAACAACATACACAGACAGAGAATATAGACTGAGCTGAATTTACGCCCCCGTTGGCCAGTCAGTGGCCTTGCCAACTCAAGCCCATTTGTATTTCACACTGTTGTTTACAGGCTATAAAGCCTTTTACTTTTAATTCCTGTATTTTATAGTTTGTAGTATATTAACACCCATCATACAACAGCGCAGTTAAGCCGTAAAGCTAAATACCAAAGCAGATTATTTACACGTAGTTCAATAAAATTCAGCTTGTCTGATAATTTCACACAAATACAAATGGGTGGGTGGGTGGGTGGGGGGGGGTGACTGACTCAGGGTTAAGAAGCATTAATCACACCAATGTAACTTTGTTATGTTTTCAGTGTTGCATTCAGCAAGTGTAAGCCCTGTCAGCGTGTCCTACCTGCCAGGAGAGATGAGGTGCAGTTGACCTTGGCATGTGTGCGAACACATGCACACACACACACACACACACACACACACACACAGACACACACCATGCAGGGGGGACTGACAAATGGCAGCATGGCAGCTCACTTAGATGGTAAATGTGTGTTTAAACAATGCAGAGTGACGCTTACACACGCAGCACTTAGTGGCCAGTCACAGATATAAGATTGATTTGGTTCATTCTTTCTCTCTCTCTCTCTGTCTCTCTCTCTCTCTGTCACGCACACACAAAAACACTCTCCTCTCTCACTCTTTGAAACACTCGTTCACTCTCGTGTAGTGGAATATGAGTGATGTGATTCAGGACACCTCTCGGCAGCCACTCTGCTTTCCATGCTAACGCCTGAGCAGAATACTAATCACTGGATCACATTACAGAGAGAGAGAGAGAGAGGGAGAAAGAGAAGAGCGAGAGAGTGGGAGAGAGGAGCTCTGCATGGAATTGCATGGATTAGATCAGATAAGAGGAAAATATAAGGTGAGCTTCACAGGCACCCCCCCTTCCCCCTTCCCCCTTCACATCTACATCTTCCTGTGAGCAGCATGCAAATACACTGTTAGTGATGAAAAAGTCATGTCACGGGCAGGTGAGACCAAAGCTAAACAGCAGGACTGGAAACTGAGATGAGATCAGACCCAGCAGAGGAAGAGCCGTCCTGTATGAAAGTCACCCACAGTAGAAAGCTATTAAAGAAACAATTATCCCAATGACTGCATGCCATTAAAATAAATAATTTACCCCCTACATACAATCACTCAATTCATTTGAGGTACTTACTTGAATGCTTTCATGCTATTATACCTATAGTTCACTATATTTATAGGCTGTTACTGTAAATCTGCTGCCTTCATCCGATATTTTATAAAAAGGAACTATGTCTCATAGTATGTAAAATGTTTCAGTATAGAGCCACTTCAGTCAGACACAACAGTGACATCACACACATTCTTTTTTTTAATTGAAGCGACTTAATTATTAAAGGTGCGCTTTTCATGTTCACATTTGGAAAAAGTGTGATGTAAAAGGTGTTTCACCAGACTTTCCCTCAGTCATATACTGCTTAAGTATCTTTCAGTTCTGTCTTTGGCATTGTGGTCCACATCCTTATTGTTCGGAATTAGTCCTGGGGTTATTGCAAACCTTGTCTCTAGCAGCTGCTGCCTTCAGTGAGGAGTTAAGCAACTAAGGATCTTAAGTTGGGTTTTCTTTAGATGATGGACGAGACCAAAAGAGGTGCTAAATGGAGAGTGGACATATGTGCTGGTTTGCTACAACAATGCAAAAGAGTTTGCAATAGCTTGTTGTATGTTCCTCAGATGCCCAAAATATCAATTCACACTGTTTACATTTAGCAGATAAAAAATAATTTTAGTACATTGAAACAGACTTTTGCACTCTTCTCAAGAGGCAGACAGTGTCAGATACACTGAGTCCCATTAACTGTAGTTATCAGAAATAATTGCAGGTGTCACTTGAATTGAGAAATATCTCAGATTCAGGCATTTTGGAATAAATTTAGCTGAGGCAGATTCTTTCATCCTCAGTACTGCACTTGCCTTATATGGGAAATACTCAAATACAAATACTCAAACCTCACACACGCTCCCTCTCCTCATCTTCCCTCCTTCCATCTCTCTCTCTCTCTCTCTCTCTCTCTCTCTCTCGCTCTCCCCAGCTCCATGCTGAAGCAATTATGTTGTGTGTGTGTGTGTCTTCTACAGGCAGTGTGAGGGTGATTGATGATGCTGTCAGCACAAGGAACATGTTTTAACGTCAGAATAATCTCACTGCTAATATATTACATCCACTGGATAGGGTTCAATCATTACTAATAGCACTGCTAAGTTGGTGAGAGGGGCTGGCAAAAGCACGTGCCCTTGTTTTTCTGTCAATGTGCGTGTGTGTTTTTATGCGTGTGTGTATTTATGTATCTCATTAATCAGAGCACAAAAAAGTGGCATGGGAATCTAGTAAGGCCATCCAATACACAAATATGCCAGTGCAAGGTGGAAGAAGCAGCCAGCAAAGGGTGTTTACTTCTTACATAATTGCACACTCATCCCACAGTCAGTGAATCAACAGAGGTGGTGTTATTGTGAAGGTGAGAGTCTTGCCACCTCTTGATGTAATATCATCTTATGAAATGAAAGAGGTGGAAAGAATGGAACACAAAGGCGCCCAATGCTTCAAAAAGAGGCAGCTTCATGGTGTCTAATCCGTACAGTCTAATCTCTCAAATTGCTGTGACGTTTGATAAAGGAGATCGAGCTGGTGTAAGGAGAGAAACCAGTCAGTGACAGGGTGTGTGTGTGTGTGTTTTAGTTGTTGTTGATTTTTTTTGTTTGTTTGTTTTTTTTGCTGATGTGTACTGCACAGATCCAGCTGTGCCCTCTGCTTCTGAACAAATCCTTCTTTAAATGTGAGCTTTGTTGTTTGCTGCACTTCTCTGCCTCTCACTGCCTACACAGCCTCTGTTCAACTGGCTTCTCTCTTATCTGCTCCATGTACTGCTGATCAGATGCACCATCCCCCCACTGTATACCTACAGGAACATGCATGTAGCCCATGCATGTTGCATGCATGGGCACAGACACATGTACTCTGCATCCCGTAACATGGTAGAAAGAAAGAAAGAAAGAAAGAAAGAAAGAAAGAAAGAAAGAAAGAAAGAAAGAAAGAAAGAACGAGAGACTGTGTGCAGGGATTAATGTTACAGTATATTCTGCTGGTGTCAGCTGGCTCGTGGCCTGCAGATTAATGTGTACGTGTGCACACGCATATGTGCGTGGTGCAAACAAAGACGCCCTCACAAAACACCCGTAAACAGATTAGCTCGTCTGCAGGAAAAACAAAGGGTTAAGAGAGAATGCAGATTTCACAGAGAAGAGGAGGGAGCCAGGCTGTGCGTCTAGTTTCGGGGTGTGTGTGTGTGTTGTGTATGTGTGAGGGGTGAGAGAGGCCAGCGTGGCAGTGGAGCGTCCTGATTCTTCTCCCTAATACTGTGAAGAGAATCTCCTCACTGGGCTCAGCTGCCAGTTCTCCTCAGTTCCATTCTCCTCCACAGCCAGTGAAACAATACTGCCCTGCCTTTCTGCGCATCTCCACACAAAGAACCCAGCACTGCGACAGACGCTCAAAGTGAACTGAGACACAGCGGCAGGACAATAGACTGAGAATGGTTTTGTTTGGCATTGTGCTGTGTGTTTGTGGAGACAAACAATAAAGAAAAGTTCCAAGGGACAAGCGACGTCTTCCTCGTTGTTGAAACTTTAAGAGAATGCACAGTTCATAGAAGTAAGAGCCGGGGATTTTCTTGCGTGGAGAATCCACATGCACTGCTACTTGTGTGTCTTCGCTCGTGTATCATTCTAATTGGACTCTTTTGCATGAAATGCCAGTCAAGTGTGATCAAAGCCGGTATCACTCTGTGAGCAACATCTACCTATCAATCTACCTGCCAATCAACTCAGTTACACACATTTACATTTAGTTCTTAACCAAAGTCATGAACTGCATATGTTTAAAGGCAGAACGACACACTTTCTCTCTCTCTCTCTCATTATCCAGGAAAGTGTGGACTGTAAACGCTGTAGGTTCCCCCTCTGCTGGTGGCGGCGGAGGCTGAGGCGTGTTGCCCCAGAGGACCACCTCCTTGGGACCTTGAGCCAATCACGACAGTCAAAACAAGCCCTTTATCTACGGGGGCTTATTAAGCTAATTGAATTAGCATGTTGTGGTTTCTGAACCCAAATACGATTAGCCTGTTATTACTGTGTTATCAGGGTCCCTTGTTACAGTAACAGCAGGTTACTTTTGGCTGCTTCGTCGGCTCTTTTCCTCTCTCTGCTTCACTCGTAGCACTGCATAAACCTGGAGTCTGTAACAGCCTCTTGTCTGTTAAATGCCCGCCACAGTTACAGCTTCGTGAAAACCATAGACCTAATGCATCCTATAGCATCTTTTTCTCTTTTTTAAATCGGGCAAAAATCATAGGGGCATTAAAGCTACACTACTCATTACACTACATATTTTTAAAAAAATACTCTATTTGACAGACAAATTGTCTGTTGCAGCATTGAACTGCCATTGACTATGTAGAAATATTATAAAGTCATTAGAATTTAAGTGCTTTCAACGTCTTTTTTGCTCCTTCTTGTTTATCGTCACTGATCTCATCAGTGTGTTTACACATGTAAGTAACAACCTGCATGTCACAGCATAAGAGCTTTCAGATTTTGTTATTATTAACATGTACGCAGCATCAAATGATTGCTAATATTGTTCTATAGCTGCTAGACTGAATGAAAAGGCAGCTGGCTAACCTTCTCGTAAAAGAAAAACATTTATATGTTGATAATACACTCACAGGACACTGGAGTGGCAGTGGAAACACACGTCTGGTTATTCTTTGCAATCGTCCAGTAAACAGGGCTTTATTCAAAGTTCATATCAAACATCAGAATGGAGCAAAAACATCTTTAACTTGCCATTTGTCAAGTCCAAGCTGCTGCTGGCTTAAAAATTGTACCAATTAAAATAAAATTGGTTTGAATGTCACAGAACAGCCATTATTTGTGGTGTTTCCAATAAAGTGCTTTGCGAGTGTATTTCCATGTTGTGTTTACAGCTTGTTGGACAAATAATCTAAAAAAAAATCGGGTGTCAGTAATAAATGGTGAAAACTTCTCCAACTTTGAAACCAAATTAGACACACAGTGACAATGAAATAGATAGCATTGTGTTTCACCCCCAATCTAGAGCTTCTCTAAAGGAGAAAATATTTTCCAACTAAAATATATTTCATGGTCAATAAAAAGCTTTGTAAAAAAAACCTATTCTATTATTAATATTAACATTACTATTTGTATTTTACCCTTCATTTAATGTGTTATACCTGTTCAACAGTTGTAGCCAAGATGGCCGTAGATTACAAAAACCTAAAATACAGAAATGTTTAATTCATGACTTCTGGGATGAAAAGAAAAAGAATCATTTCTATGCATATAAATGCATCTGTAAAACTCGCATGTTATTGAGCCAAAATCAAACACTTTTGCAAAAACAAAACCAGGGTTTAGTCTCAATGAACTTGAGTGGACACAGTGTTCCTCGTGCAACAAAGCTCCCTTTAACAGCTAGGAAGGCAGTCATAGACGCTGGCTGGCCCCAAGAGGAGGAGGTGGGCACACTTGGTGGAAGGAGGGAGGAGGGTGAGGAAGGAGAGAAGAGGGTGAGGAAGGAGGGAGGAGGGTGATGGTCTCCATGAGCTTGTGATTAATACACTGGGGCTGCTCTGTCCCACCTCCACACCACATTGTCCTCACCTCTAATTAGCATGCTAATGAAGCTGCACATGAGCATCTGTGTGTGTGTGTGTGTGTGTGTGTGTTACCTATGGTGACCCTGGTCTCCCTCCCTGCTGTTATGGTAACCAACTGAATAGGAGTGCTTCCTCTCGCTAGTTCTACCTGTCATGGTGACCTTTGTTCCCAGTGATTGCTGAAAGGTGGACACGAGCAGCCGTCCAGCTCGTTCCCCACTGCTAGCATGATTTACAGGTGCGCTATAAATAAAACACGAAGGCATTATGAATGCATTCAGAGGCAATAAGCCCATAATACGTAAAAACAGATGAATACAAACTACATGAAAATGTGTTTTTAAAAAAAAAAAAGGTAGAAAGTGCTCAGAGAGCACATGCCCCCAGCGACACTTTAAGGCCCATGTTAACAAAAGTGAAAATAAACAAAACATTGTATCCACTCTCTTTTTGCTTTATTACAAAATATGATGATTTCTTTCTTCAATGAAGCCACGTCCCTCCACAAAACTGAATGTAATTTCAGTTTAACACTATTTTAACAATGACAGTTGTTAACTTGCGATCATTATAGATGCTGGTATAGAGGCTTTTGCTGCCAATGACTTGCAAATATGAACATGTACTAGTCTTCTCTTTTGTCAGTGAAGATATAATGATACATGTATAGTGAAACAGGCTCACTGTGTTAGTTGTATCCACTTTTTACACATTTCACTCAATCTTTTGTTAAACAATAAAAATGAAGAGGTAACACTTGACAGTACAGTATGGTAGTGGTATAATAGTGGTAGAATCGTAGTAACACCATCTTATTTCAAATACATTTCCTGCCTTGGTAATAACAATAAAAATAGTGTAGTAATAAGGACATAATATTACAGTAATGCCATGTCATTTTCAAAACAATGTCTAGGTATTAGCTTTGTAATGAGAATTACTGTAGGATGCCATCAGTGTGATAATCACATGATAGAAATCAGAATTAGTAATGATATGTTATAATGTTGAAATTAATACTCTTACTCTTTTACGTTGCTATTAATTGGTGATTGCTATAAAATAAAATGGCGTTAGCTCAATATTATCTTCCTATTACGAAATTATTACCATTATTACCAACTGTACTGTAATGTAATGTGTTATTAATGAAAGTTTAGCAGCCACATGTCATCAGACTTATTTCTGCATCTGAAGTCCATGTGACAGGTTTTCCCCCATGTTCTCACCAACTGTGCATGCTCAAGGTAGGATAACACTGTATACCGGAGTGGAATAGAATGTGGAAAAAAATACATGGAACACCAAAGCAATGCTGATTTAGTCTGAAATAAAAAGGGTGTGTACAAAAACATTACCGTAATGCATATATTACATTGTATTTCTGTTTTCGTACTGTCTTTGTTTTATTTCAGCTAGAATAGTCATTATAGTTTACTGGACATCGCTGTTATGTCACTTTTGTTTTGGTTGAACGTGTGTTCAGCTACGACTACTGCTGCCATTATTGCATTTTGCAATACTTTAAATAATAACGAGTAATATTATTACTGTATATGAAAATTAAAAAAAATATCAAGCATGACGAAGGATACTGGCAGCCTCTTGGCTTCCCCCTCCTCCTCTTTTTGGAACCAAAGTTTTTAGCGGAGATGAGAATTTTCAGCCTCATGATTAAAGGGAAAGGAGAGCTAATGCAGGATGTGGGAGGACATGTAGGGACTTAATTTTTTTTACTGGCAGTAATGGCCCAATTTATGGGAAACTTGGGCCGTATATTTTGGAAAACACACGCTGAATCGTATGGTAATGTGCACTATGATGAAACTTCCCAGTATTTTGTGTCAGTGGTGCTCAACCAAAACCATAATGTCACAGTCCTGCATCCAAAATGTGAAACAGTAACAGCCACACATTTCGTCAGCTCAAAATAAATACATCTTCATTTCACTAATGTATTTTAGCTGTGCAGCAACCAGTGCTGCAAACATCTGGACACCAGAATAAGGATTAGTTCAAATGTTTACATGTGCGTTCATTAACCCTTCACTTTGTCTGTGTTGCTTATAGAAAATGCATGTTAATAACATCCTATACAAACTTAAGATTGCTCACGATCAACAATGTAATCCTGTTTAAGCTTTTAGGCCCCATATACATGAATATCTGTACATGTAGGTGAATGAGCCTGTGTGTGTAGAGAAACAGTGCTACAGTAACCTTTGCAATAATCAGTTTTGTCTGATGGGCCTCTTTAATTAACCTTGTAGGAAATTAATCCCAGTGTTAAATGGACAAGAAAAAGATGTTTGATTACCACTGTGAGCCAACTGGGACTTCTCCCTCTGTCTAATTGCCCAGGAAGAGAGAACAAGAGAAAAAAGTGGCAAGTATGAGAAAAGGAGAAATAGATATGGAGAGAGAGAGAGAGACAGACAGTGGAGAGTGAAGCACCTCAAATCCAGTGGTGTCATTAGCATCTGCGTGAATGTCAGTTGGTCCCTGAAGCACTGATAAGGCTTCAGCAAGAAGAGAGAGGAGGCCGAGAAGGAGAGGAGAGGGGAGGAGAAGGACATGGAGGAATGAGAGGAGCAAAAGAAAACATAAGGTGTAGATATTCCCATGTGCTTACCAGGGAATAACATAAAGGATGTGTCTGTTCATTAATAAGTGGCTACCAAGCAGTTCCTAAATTAAGTCCTCACTATTTTTCCAAACTGCCTTGGACACTGTGCATATGTGCTCTGCATGAAGCAGCGGCTATACCTTTGGCTGCCACAGGTCTCTCTTCAATGATATTAATTACTGTTGTGCTGAATTATTGTAATTGTGTTACTTTAATTGTCACATTTAGAGCACATTCACATGGACCCCGACAACCCACTTCCTTGGATATATGTTTTCAATCTATTTTTGTTAACATTTTGCATGAAGTCTGCACCTTTCTTCTTGAAGATCTGTCTGGACGTTTGCAGCAAAATTGCAACTAGTTAGAGTAGTTCCTGTAAAAAAAAAAACACTGTTTTTCCACACATAAGAAAATGCAGCCCAGCTGTTGTGTACCTCCACTGTCCACTGCTGTTTTTGTCAGCAGTCTTTATTTCTTTTTACTTCAAAAACATGTTGCATGAGACTGATTTAGTTCATCCATAAGTTCAAATACATTTTTGAGCATGATGTACTGAAATTTCTCATAGGGTTTCTTAATGTATCATGTACATACAAACTTGAGGGTACTGTGATCACCAACATACATTTAGTTCACCTTCCTTGAAAAAGTGAGAAATTCACTAAACGTGTGTCTCAGACTTTGTGTGTCCAAAAGGTTAAACACGTAAATTCCCAGTGACCTTGACTGTCAGGCAAAATAACATTTAGAAAAGGTCACCTTCAGTCGAACGTGGATGGATGCTAAGATGAAAAGTGATGCACAAATAAAATATGCATCAAAGAGGGAAAAGAAATGTTTGCACTAAAGGAAGTTGAACATCCTCGAAAGGTTCCTTCTCACACTGCTTCATCTGTCTGTCTTATCCTGTTGGAGGCAGGTGCTTCCTCTCTCTCTCTCCTCACTAATGTCTCCAGATCTCTGCACTGACCTCAGCTCTCCATGACTCATCCTGCAGCGAGCTGGCTCCATGTGTCAGCGCATGTGTGTGTTGGCTGTGTTCATCGGTGTGTATCGACTTCCCGGATCCCTACAGGTGTCTGTATCAATAATCCACAGAGCAGAATGAAGAGAACCTGCAGAGGCCACGTCCACCAAGAGTGAATCTGTCCTACATTTATGTCTCAGACTTTTTAAAGGTTTATCATACTGATATAGCTTTTATTTCATTAGTGCTGGAGGTTACGCCAAACTGAGTGGTTCAATCAAATTTCAACAACTTTGATAAAGATAAAGCTGCCTGTGGACTCAATTGCGTTCGAAGTAACTTTGCCATTTATAACTTCCACTTACCACTTCACAGAGGCATGATATTTGTCTGCATAGGACAGCTTCAACTGTCCTCTATTTTTGTAGCGCACAACATAAGATTACTTGGTTGTTAGGTCAAGCCAAGTGACAACCCATTAGAATCTGAACTCCCGTTTTGAAGCCTCAAGGTGTCAACGTTTTACAACTAGAAATTCACAGATGTCACCTGCAACCAGGTTCCTATTGCATGCTACCAGCTGTCAATCACATGGGTGACCACTCATACTGTATGTGCCGTATGTTACTGTCTACATTTCCTTTACATGGGAACATAATTTGCAAAAATGCAAAGCACCTGAAAATAGTGATAGAGACCCTTAACAATTCTGGAAAATATTAATTATTATATATAATATTAATTATTAAAAATGTTTTTTTTGCAGCCAATGGAGTCACCCCCTGTTGACTTTTCAACATATTCAGACTTTCTGTTAGGCTTTTTATAAACGGTCTATGGGCCAAACTGGCAGTGATGTTTTAAAACACATTTAATAGTTCACAATTCAAACAACTTCAAAAGTTCTAATGTGCTTTAAGACAGTAAGTTTGTGAGGGCCTTTCTGCATGGTTTGCATGGTCTCCCCGTGTGTGCGTGGGTTTTCAGGGGATTCTCCAGTTTCCTCCCACAGTCCATAAACATGTAGAGGTTAATTGGATAAACTGACCGTTGTTTGTCTCAGTACGGCACTACGAAGGACTGGAGACCAGTGCCCCCTGCGACCCTCTTGTGGAGCATAAAGCAGTGGACGATGGATGAATGGATAAAAGAACTTTCCTTTCCATGTTTTAACAAATTTTCATGTCAGCACTGACATAAACTGCATGACTATGCTCTACAAAGTATATGACCAATGCCGTGACCCACGTGTTCCACAAGCACAGAATGAAACGATGGTTTTCTCCTGCTGCTTCATGATTTAACATGTATTGACAACAATACACCTTGAACTGGTGGGACATGTCTGTTGCCTCTGTAAGTAGAAGGTCAAGGTTTCATTTCTCAAAGTCTTAATCATGTTCCAGTCAAGTTTGAATACTTTGAAATTGCAATACTGACTATGTAATTAAGACATGGTGGACATCTGTTTTTCAGATCAGTCAGACTCTCTGAATGTTGTTGCCGTCACTGAAGCACCCGTGAACTTCATTGTTTTCAGCTCACCTTTCCTTCGACTCTTTACGAGCTCGTTAGCGTTAACTCATCAGCAGGGTCAAACGCTCTGAAAACACACATTACAACACAGCCAAAAGATCAAATTACACAATTTGAATAAATACAAGGCAATTTGTCACTGTCATGTCAGAGTTGCCCCTTTCTGTGTCTGCCCTTGCTGCCTCTCTTCTCTCTTGCCCCCACTCCTCCACGCCCGGTCTCCTCTGCCTGACACAGCAGCAGGAAGCAGTAATGGTGATTGTATTAACCCCTCACAGAAAGCACTGACCTCCACTTCTGTTCAGCTGGAGGTAATAGTCCTGCAAGACACACACACAGACACACAGACAGACAGAAAGAGAGAGAGAGAGAGAGAAAGTTTTAGAAATGCACAGTTGCAGATTTTGGGTAAGATATTGTCATTTGCTGCACGGAGATATATATGTGTGTATATATAAGTATACTCTACGGTGTTTTATTGTTTTGTCTATCTTGTTTGTTTTTTAGGTCTGTTAGGTAGTATTTTTCAGCATTTTATTTATTTTATTTATCTCTAATGCACGGCAATTTTTTTCAGCTGTTGTTGTTTTTAAAGTGCTTTATAAATTAAGGTTGGATTGGGATTGGAAGAATTAGAGACCTGGGATTTTCCAAAGGCTTTTGATAAGGTAGTTTGCATTAATGTGCAATACTATACTTTGGTCAGCAGTTTGACAGTAGCAGTAATTCTGAAGTCTGTCCAAAAGGGGACAGTGTCCCTTAGAGAACACTCCTCGACCAATGTCCAAGCACCCAGGAACAGATCGGACTCCTGATGCATAAGTGTGATGGGGCTGTTTGCAATAAAAGCCTGTATGTTACACTCAGAGGTAGAAATAGGTACCAAAATATTCTACTCAATTTAAATTACTGTTACTTTGATTACATTTTATTGAAGTATAAGTATAATTACCAGTTTAAACTACTCTTGTAAAGTCGAAAAGTTGCTAATTTGAGAACTACTCTGACTCATTATAGGGTGTTTGTGTGTGTGTGTGTATGTGCAAATGTCACTGTAGCAACATTGTTCAAATTAAATCTGTGAGAGCGGAATTAATCAGCATGAATGAGTGGTGATAACTAGTTATGTCACTTCAATCAATAAATGAATTCCCCACTAGTGCTTGTATATTGGGATAAGGACAGTAGACCGTTTGAATGCCTTAGTCGAGCTACAACCAGAGTTTGACTCAACTGTGGATAGAAACACACTGATTTTGAGAAACCATCTCAGTGAGTGTCTCAAACGACCTGCTCATGCAGCCATTTATGATTTTAAAAAGGTGGCATAGTTAAACTTCCTGTAAATGTGTTCTACATATGGTCAAATCGCACATTAAACCATATGTGATTTACTGATGTAGAGAATTTTTCAGTTGCTTACTATACAGACTTTTGTTCGTTGCTTTGCTATTAAGCTGCTCTGTAGGAGAAGTAATTAGCTTTAATAATTAGGTAGATAAGGAATACTGCAGGCAGGTGTGGGCATTTTTCTATGACACAGATAAGAGTGGCGCGTAAGTCATGTAAAGATACATGTTTGATAGCGAAATGAACATTTAATTATGATCTAAATGAACCTAAGCTCTGCTGTGATACAAGGTATACACCTAATTGTAAAGGTAGGAACAGAGATAAGAGTCTATGTATTATTTGGTGTGGTATAACTGCGTTATGCACACCATCTGTGCTTAAATATTTCTCCAGCAAGATGAAAAAGTACATTACCTGGGATCAAGAGGTGTGTAGTCCATGTATGTGTGGGGTGGTTCATTTTGTTTTTCGCAATCATCCTCTGTATATCCTGAGGAGTGAACGTCAAGACATTAAAAACAGCCTCCCATCACTTTTTCTGACAGTTACAACCTCAGCTGTCTGATTCTCATTGCTGAATGGACAGAGGATTAGTGTTAACTACAATCAGCAACATTCTGTCCATGTACTATCTTGCCAAAACATCGCCCACATTAAAAGAGATAGTTCAGGTTTTTTGAATTAGGGTTTTATGGAGTATTGACACACTGTCAGCACTGTCTTCGTCGAGTACGCGCACGTTCAGCCTGCTGGGACAAAGATACTCGCGCTGCCTGAAAACACGGCTGCCAGCAGGCGCACAAGAAAAGCTGATTTTAGCCACTGAGAAAAAGCTCCTGCAATAAAGTCGACACCAGCTTACAGGTTTGGTACAGTATCATCTTTTGCACCTGTTCTGACCCAGGCCTTTACCTTTCCACACTTTACCAAACCGAAGCCTACCATGAAGGAAACACAGCATATGATAACCTGAAAAATATGTTTGCTGCTTTATCTTGCCATTAGACAGCCTTTTCCAGCTGGAAACTGAAGTTTGTAAATTACTCTCTCTCATGCACCAAACTCCATACTGAGAAAATATGCATTTTTTTTTTTTGCTTGCAGGGACACAGGAGCAGCTGCTTTACTGCTGGCTTCATCAGTCATTTCACATTTGTTTTTTGGTTACTTTGGTGTTTAAAGCTGCAGTGCAGTTCTATCAGACCTGACTGAGGGAGCGTTTGTGTATACACCGACAGCACAGGGGGACAAGAAGCATTTATACCTTCAAAATGCTGTATGGCTGTTTTCCTGAACAATATAATTCACTTCCAACCTGCTACAGCTGCAATACTTTATTGAGAAATACAGAGAGTTGTTTGTAATCCGTCCTTCAAAGTTACCTAAGTGACATGCACTTACCAAACCAGCCAGTTTGGTAGGTTTTAGTTAGGTTTTAGACTCTGTAGCACATACTAAAGTGGCACACTTGGTCAGTCAGTGCTGACAATGTGTCAACACATCATGCAACCTCATTGAAGACCTGAACTATCTCTTTAATCCTGATGCCTTCACTTGCAAAAAAAAATGACTAACTGAAAAATTAAAACGAAAAAAATATTATTTTGTTGTAGGGCAGTACAATGGGAGACCTTTTCTTTTTGTTCAATAAAAAAATCAGACTTTTGTCTTTTGTCTGACTTTTGTAGACTTTTGTCTGAAGCAAAAAGGAGAAAAGGCCAAGGAGAAAAGCTTTTAATATAATCATTTCTCAGTGATCTGCGTGCGGCGGAAGTCATGCGGGGCACCTCCAAGTGTACCGGGGTTAGCACAACAGCTCAGACCTCCTGCACTCTTTCATCTGCCTGTTTCAACAGCCCTCCATCCCCTCCACCCGTCTCCACTGCTCTCTCTTAAACAAATCTTCGTGTTTCTGACAACCTACTAACTCTTAAATAAATCCTGCCCAATGTGAGATCCCAGCCATTCCCTCCTGACCCAGACAATGCCCCTCCCCTGCACATAGACACACACAGGTTTGCATCGCTATTCTCCTTATGACACTACACCGACTTCCATTCATTTGGACAGCCAAAGTAAAGTGTTACCTTTATAACCAGTTAATGCCTAACCCTAACCGTAACCTTACCATAATTCAAATCTTAGCAGCAAACTTAACAAGTTCCTACACTCTGACATTTTCCTCATGGAGGAAATGGTTTTGGTCTCCATGAGGAAAAGGTAAGTGTACCAGAGGTTTTTAAGAGGTGTGTATATATATATATATATATATATATATATATATATATATATATGCGCTTGGGGTCAGAACTTTGACCCATCCAGACTTGGACCCATTTGAGTGAAACAGTAAAAGTCCTTGTGGACCCAGATGTCCTCTCAGCTTTTAAAACCGCAGTCTCTCCCTTATTTCCTTTTCTCCTCCGCTCCTCCTCGCTCACTCTCCTTTCACTCCAGTCCCTCTGGAGACTCAGTGATAACCAGGGTAGATGCGAGGAGGAAGAGAGCAGAGGAAAGACGGATGGAGGGAGGGGGAGCAGAGCAGTGAGACGGAGTTGTGATGTCCCGACTCAGGGATATTTAATCCTCTCTGTGAGGGGCGAGCGTCTCTCTCCCTCTGTTTGGCTTTGGGAGATCAAAGAGGCAGTTCAGATCCTGGTGAGATCGCTCACACTCTCCCCCCGAGTGGACCAGACACACACACACACAAGCTTAAGTACTTGGGGCGACTGGTGAGGATGTTACTGCTGGTGGTAATGAGGCAGTGATTGATGGGACTTCATTACTGCACTGTCTCAAACCACCCGTATGACTGCAATTAAGATCAAATCAAATCTCTTTCCAGATGAAAGTTCAGTCTCCACAAACCGACTACAGTTTGAAAGTTAAATAACCTTTGCACTCCAGTGAATTCATAACCTTTCTTCAGGTGGCACGCACAAAACAAGCACCTGAGGTTGAAGTCATCCGTTTGGCGGTAGTCTCATTCTCCTGCACTCTCTTTGTCTCTGGCTAAGATGTTGGCTTCAGGCCATGACCATTATGCTAATGTGAAAACATTTGGAAAATGTTTGGTCGTCCACCCACACTCAATCAATAAACAAAATAGACCATTTTATTCAACATTCTTCCCAAAATGAAGAAATCTTCTGACTCTGGTCTAGCATAATGTTATTTTTGGGAGAAAGTTGAGTTTATTGAGAACACTGATGTATGTGTGTGGCACGAGTTCAGCTGCCTGGTTGTCATTCTGTCTTGAAGCTTGTATTCACAACAAAACATCAGTCTCATCCAGTCGGCATCCAGAGCTGGTTCCTGATATCATGTCTCTTGTAAAACACACACACAAAAAAACTGTTAGCATGCTGCTTTCAAATCACTCAGTTAACTCTACCAAGAGTATTCTCAGTTAGTATCGGTGTGACTCTATACTCTTCCCATTACTGCCAGTAAAAACAGCTAATACCATTAGAATATTATCACCATCACTACATCTGATGTCAGACACCTCACCAGTGATCCACTTATCACATTAGAAGGAAGTTATAAAAATTGGAATGGCCCTGGGTCTTTGAGGTTCCCCATCCATCTGTAAGATCAGATGTCATCACTCTAAAGACTTGGCTCAGTGTTAAACATATTTGAAAATGGATGCAATGTATGCATCATTTTTCAGTTGGATGCAAAACTGTTTCCCTCTTATGCCTAGAATGCCTTTCACAGCCACTGCAGTGAAACCCTTGCCGAGTGTTTTTAATATTACTTAAAAGATACCGTGCGTGAGCTACAAAATGAGTACATTTCAGCGCTTTCTGTTTCATAACCCTGGAGGAGTTTGTTAACAGTGGGAGCTGTAAACCATAGAGGAGGTGATAACAGAAGTGATGATTCCAATGTTTCCTTTCTGTTTGTGTTTTAATTTTGTACCAATCCCCTGAAACACACACAGAGTCATGCACATACACACGCAAACGTAAACCCACGGCTCCCCTGCCACTCGGCTTCTGAGGTTTGCAGGTCTCTGATAGGACGCTTCTGAAATGGAAAAGAGATAAGAGTAAATAAACAAATAAATACAATAAAAATGAATTTGTGCTGGTTCAGTGCACACAGAGGGAGAGCGGGAGAGAGAAATGGAGGGAGTGAGCTTGGCAAGGCCTGACGACGAATCCCACAAAGATGCCTCCTCAATAAAAGCAAAGCACAGCAAGGTAAATAGCTAAGTGAATTCAAGTTCCATTTATTCAGGGAATTCTATTGAGACTTTGCAGAGAGAGGGAGAGAGAGCCTGCAACAGAGAGAGAGAGACTATTTGGCTTTCTAACAATGCAGCTATCAGTTACTGTCTCTGGTCCCTCGATATGATCTCTGTCCATTTAATACAACTGAATGACTGAAAAAAAAACCATTTAATTTCCATCACAATAACATTATTTGGTGTTGTCAGCTAACTTTCAATGGCACGGCAATCTTTCTTACAGCACTTGCCGATTCTTTTGCGGAGGAACCGTGCGAAACCAAATGTTCTGCACAGCCCATCTGCCTTTAAAGCAATGCTGCAGACTTTGATGTGCACCCACACCAACGCGCCACTCCAGCAGCCTTTCTTCTCAGATGTTGCTTAATTACACTATCATAGTCAGTTAATTACCTTATCAGTGCGGCATAATCCCATGGTCAGTGTCTGCACGCCATGTATCAAAGCAAAACAAGTCTCTTTCATGTGCTTTTTTTGGTTGTGATTAGTGAATTCAGTGGTTTAGGACTGCAGATGAAGTTAGGTTATTTTTATTTACAGTTCCCATCCTGGGGAGAAAATAGAAATAGGTGTTTGTTTTATTTTGTTTGTTTAGTGTAGTAGTGCTCGGCTAATTCTAATTGTACCCCTGGAGAGTTAATGTTGTGTCACTGGAGTAATGAAGATTTGAAGATTCAGTATGTTTAAGAATCAGCTCAACAGTTTTAGAAATACATGTAAACCAATAAAACCACTGTCCTTTAGTTGAATAAAGACCTGTACTGGATTAGATGATTAGTCTACCTTAGCATAAAGGCTGGACACCCCAGTAGTGAACATTTTGTTCTTTGTTTGTTTAATACACACAGTATACACAAATGTCATTTTAAAATGACATTTACTGAACAACAACAGCTTTACATCAGTCCTGTATCTCTGACTTTGTTACACTATTATCTGACACTGTGCAGTTTGGTAGCACAGTCTTTGTTTTGCTCTCTGAATTATTGTGATATAAAAAAGTCTGTAAGTATGAGACATGTCCTGTCTCTTCCTTCCAGAAGCCAGTGTGAACTGGAAAGTATACAGTATCTACCCGTCATGTTAGTGTGTATTTGAGGTTCACAATTTTCAACTGATCAGTCACAATGGACTTAAGGATGCTAATAATTCCCCTGTTTCATGCCCCCAAGTCAGGGGTCTACAACTTTTATATATATATATATATATATATATATATATTGTTTCATACATAAGTTTTTTAGGGTTTGGAGAGGTTCTCAGTATCACCTCACTTATGCTCATCTACGTTGGCCACTTCAGTTGGAAGATTGGACTGACTCATTCCTGTGAATGCTGACAGACGTTCTCTGCATGGTTTTCGGTGGTTGCAGAGAAGCACAAAAAAAAAAGCTGATTACAATGTCAGTCGTCACACAGCATCTTAATCATCTGTGTTCAAAATTGTGACTGGCGTCTGTATGTTTACCTCGAGAGCGTCTGATGTGTTGCATATGTGTCTAGTGCAGCTTTGGCATGGAGATGGTAATTAAGAAATAATTGGAGGGGCCCATGAAATGTTTCTCAGGCGTGGAAGACACATGGTTAAATGTTAATTCCACTCAGAATATGTTAACGTATGCACAGATGTTAATGTAGACTCCACGTCAGGTTCTTGTGTTGTGCACCTCAGTGCTTTTTCCCGTGTGCATGTGTTCTTCCCCTTTAGCTCAGCCAGAAGCCTGCTGGATCTGTCAACTCTGGGAGAAATTTCCATTTTGCAGCTAACTCTGCAGCCTTTTGATGGATACGTCTTGCCGACTTTTATCTCTCAGTGCGTCTGCAAACTAATTAATATTTTTTTTTTACACTCACACACTCTCTCTGTCTCTCTCTCTCTCTCCCCTTCAGGCAAATATTTGTTTCCTCAGAAGTGAGCGTGGGCAAACCTTCCTCACAGCTCCATATGCTGCCAGCTGCCAATCAAACAGGCTGGAACCCTGAAACTAATCGCAACCTCCTCCTCCTCCTCCTCTCTTCTCTGTCTCCTCTTCCTCTCCTTCAGCAGAAATGAAAGGGGGTGGGGGACGTTTAAAGGAAAATAAAGATGTACAGTTGAGCAAAGGAACAGTTGAGACAGTAGCCCAAAGCAGTGTCTCCTCTGTTGTCTGTCCACACAGAGCTCCTCGTGCTCGTCTTTGTAATAGCTCTTTGTTTTGATTTGACTTTTTTATTTATGTTTTCATTTTTTTCAAATGGATTTCATTGTGTCTGCACTGGATTTGGTTTGTTTGTAAGACAGCTCCAACACTGAACATGTACACAGGGGTTTGCGTCCAACTGTGTGTTTTGAGCATTTCCTACCCAGGTGGTGGTGTGTGCCAGGTCCACAACACAAACAGATATTGGGCCAAAAACTGTATAGGTCACAAAAAGGAAAAAAAAAAAAGGATAGATCAGGGTTTGGTTGTTTTTCCTTATGTGAGGCATTGATACATTATCAACACTGACTTTCCATTGATTCAGGACACTGAATCAAAGAACTGCTTTGCTTGTCACTAGCTTGTGTGTGTGTGTCACGTATAAAACCACGTGTTATGGCGACACCACTCACCTTGAGGAAGTACTATGGAGTAATGGAACAATTACTAACAATTTGCCTGATACTAAACCGATTCGAGCTGAGCCATGCCAAGCTGAACCGTGTTAGAACTTTCGTGGAAAAATGCCATGAGTCATAAGATAATATATCTGAATTTCCTTACAGTATGGGGAAGCAGTGAATCAACTCCTGTACTGTGATGTGAATTAAAACTATAGTGGACAATCATTCCAGATGAACCACATTGAAAGGCTCATATATTTATTTATGTTATATATGGTGACATACAGAGGTGGAGCACAAAACGATGGATTACATCGTTGTAATACAAAATGTACATTTTGTAATACAAAATGTAATACAAAGTTTTTCAATTCAGTTTATTTCAGTTTTATTTGTATAGCGCCAAATCACAACATACATCATCTCAAGGCTTTGTACATAGTAAGACCAAACCCTTTACAACATTACAGGGAGAAGAGAAACCCAACAGTTCATACAATGAACAAACAGGCATTCAAAAGGCATCAGTGGAGGGAAAAAAAACTCCCTTTTAACAGGAAGAAATCTCTGACAGAACCAGACTCAAAGATGTGTGGTCATCTGCCTCGACCGGTTGGGGTGAGAGGAAAAATAGGGGACAGAAAGGGGGGGAGAGAAAGAAAAAAGAGGGCGGTGATATCAAGACAGAAGAGAGAGACCAGGAGCAGATACTGTATATAACAGTTGTATCAAATTTAGACAGGACAGTCCTGAATCCTTTATGTCACATTTATAGAACTACTGTGTTGTTTATACAAGCAGCAGCAGAAACTGTTGGTAATAAATTATACCGATATGAACTTATAATCATAACATAATAATAATGGCAATAATACTACTGTTAAGGATAATAATAATATAATCAAAACTGGATCTGGATCCTGCAGCCTGCAAGATGAGGGCAGAGAGTGAGAGAGACACAAAGGAAAGGCAGAAACCTGGAGAGAGAACATGGTTAATGACATGTAATTAAGTCATATTCATACTCTGAGTGTGAGGGAGTGAGTGTGAGTGCACCACAGGAAATCCCCCAGCAGTCTAGGTCTATAGCAGCATAACTAAGAGATGGTTCAGGTTTCCCTGAGCCAGCTCTAAGCATAAGCTTTATCAAAAAGGAAGGTTTTAAGTCTGACCTTAAAATAGAGAGCGTGTCCACCTTCCAAACTGACATTGGGAGCTGGTTCCACAGAAGAGGAGCCTGGTAACTGAAGGCTCTGCCTCCCATTCTACTCTTAGGGACTCTGGGAACTACAAGTAAGCCTGCATTTTGTGACCAAAGTGATCTAAGTGGGCTGATAAGGTGAAAACTAGATCTTTAAGATATGATGCGATCACTAATCACTGATCACTAAGCGCTTTGTACGTGAAGAGGAGGATTTTAAATTGAATTCCAAACCCCTCCTTTAAGGATAAAATGTTGTTATTTATCATAATGTTCCGCAGTGGAAGAAGGCTGCTGTAGACGTTTTATATGTTTTATTAGTTTTATATGTGAATCAAATGAAATATCCTGGTGAAAAATAACACCAAGGTTCCTTACAGTGGAACTGGACTCCATGGTGATGTCATCTAAAGTGACAATATGGTCAGAAAGTTTATCTCTAAGGTGTTTAGGGCCGAGTATAATAACCTCCGTTTTGTCTGAGTTTAGAAGTAGGAAGTTACAGGTCATCCAGGACTTAATGTCTTTGAGACATTCCTGGAGTTGAACAATCTGATTTCTTTTGGTCTCACTGATAAATAAAGCTGATTGTCATCTGCATGACAATGAAAGTGTATGTTGTGCTTTCTAATGATGTTCCCTAAAGGAAGCATAAGGTAAAAAGTATAGGCCCAAGTACTGAGACTTGTGGAACTCCATAGTTAACTTTTGTTTGCAACGAGTTATTATCATTAATGTGAACAAACTGGAATCTACCAGATAAGTATGATTCAAACCAGCAGAGGGCATTGCCTGAGATCCCTAAAGTCTCTGCAGTAGAATTTTATGATTTGGTGTCAAATGCAGGATTAAGATCTAACAGGACAAGTATAGAGACTAGACCATTATCTGAGGCCAAGAGGAGGTCTGTGGAGGGCTGTTTCTCTGCTATGATGTAATCTAAAGCCTGACTGAAAATATTGAAACAGGCTGTTACTACGCAGATATTCACATAGCTGATGCGCAACTGCCTTTTCTAGGATTTTAGAAATGAAGGGAAGATTTGATAGGGGTTGATAATTGGCTGAAACATCTGAGTTGAGGGTGGCTGTTTTTGAGAAGGGGTTTAATAACTGCAACTTTAAAAGCTTGGGGTACAGATTCAGTTAATAAGGAATTATTATAAATCTGTATCATCAAATTAATTCAATCACATTTCTAGGGAGCATGTCTTAGTTTCTAAGTTCAACAACGTTGAATGCATTGTGCCTAGGAGTGTCCTCACATCTATAGACACACAAGTTTTACTCCTGAGGACTTAGTATGCACAAAGGAAACAAAAAGGCAAAAGTGATGCCATTAGGCCGGCTGTTCAGTCATATCAGCTCTTAACGGGGCGGTCATTTTTGAGAGGAGAAAGGCCTTTATCTGGGTGAAACTGTGTCCATCTGCACACACACACACACACAAAGAGCCACACTTAGTGCCTAGTGGGCTGGAGCGCACACACACAGAGCAGGTAATCGGCTCACTATAAATAGGGAGTTAGAAAAAAGGACGTAAAGATCTCTCACCAAGTGTGTGTCTCTCACTGACTGGATTAGAAGTCACCAGTGTTCAGTCCAGGTGCTGCAGGGGGACAGAGGAGTAAGGAGTCTGCCTATATAGGGTTGATTTTCCCTTACCCAGGGTAAGACCACATCCTGCTGTTTGACATATGACACATCTCTATACAAGAGACCTCTGGGAAATACTGTGAAATTAGCAGCAAACACCTTCAAATATCAATATCCATGCATGTAATCATACATGACTGGACAAAGGTTTAAAAGGAAATGACCTTCAATAATACAGTGGTACGCAGTGAAGGGTTAAAAGGGTTTAGCTCATCAAAAATTGAAAAACCATGTGGACAGGTTTATTATTATTATTTTTTAAATGATTAAGAAACTGGTTAACTTGCAGGGTCTTTGGGCAATGGATGAAATCAAAGGCTTGAAAATGAAAGCAGTCAGGTATCCATGCGTTTCTTATAGATTTATAAACCCACTGTTTACACTGTCCCTGCCAAAGAAATTAATTTCAGGGCTATTTGTCTTTCATATACAGTATCTGTTTGTTAGTAAGTTTACACAGAAACTACTTAGCCATTTTCTTTAAATTTGATGAGCTATGGGGTATGGATCATGATAATACCTATAATGTTTTAGGCCACATAAAGTTGAGAAATGGATGCAGTTTTTCAGTTTTTCACCACTTCCTTTAGCAAAAGAACAAAGCATCAAGTTTTTTGCACATTTTTGAAGGAAATATGTATATAAAACATGAAGAGATACATTTTGGTGCAGATGTTGGTGGAGGTGTGTGTCTAATCGGGACAAAAGTAAACAGCAGTTCTGTGTGTTGATACAGGAGGTAAGACTGGTTAGTCAATGTGCATTAATGATACATCAGTACATTTGATGAACAAAACCAGATACAGCATTCACGTGATAAAGAGCAACACAGTGTGTTCAGCTGCTGGATGAATAAATCTTTAAGATTATTAAACACAGAGTCCAAGATGCTTAACTGTTAAATCTACAGAGAGGGAGGAAATTTTGTCTCCCCCTGCTGTCATAAGGAATATAAATACTAACATGGTCCATGTGTGATTATGACTTATGCTTGTAAAGGTGAATGTTCATCTGATCCTCTCAAACCTAGGAGCAGTCTCTTAGGATTTTATTCAATTATTTTTAGGTTTGGTTGAATGTAATGGCTAAATATATAGGTTATTCTAAATATTTTTCTTCAAATTCCAACATCTCCAGTGGTAGTAATGTGATATCTGTGTCTTCCCACATTATTTTTTTTTTAATCCGAAGCATCAGAAACATTTCTTGGAGGCTTCCCATGTTTTTCCACTATAGGCTTCTCCATCCTCCTACAATTCTATCTCCACTGACACTGGTCTTTCTGTCTTCTGTTATGATGGTTGTCTCTGACATATACCAGTATGCCAGCAAGGAAAAGTCACCACAGCCACCAGATGTTGAAATCCAGTAGCCAAATACAGATGTAAACCTGGTTTTAAATTAGCATTTTTGCTAACTGTTTGGTGATGGAGTAAATAAAAAACCACTGACATTTATTTACACATAAAGGTCACAGACTCACAGACAATTAATCACGTAAATTCAAATGACAGCTATTGTATAACTTTTGACTGCTCACACACATAGAATTCACACCCATTACATCTAATCAACAAGATGTATTTTTGGGGGGCTCCTTGGGTCTGCTGAGGTTAATTTGCAAGGCATTTATTACTTTGTTATCATGTCGTGTCTTTTCACACAATACTCACTATGTCACATGCATAATATTATGCTGCCATTATTGCTGACACTTCAAGTGGCAGATTATTTCTTCCTTAAATGAAGTGATAGTTTGTTTCCATTGTTGTGGATGACAGGGAGAGAGACATAAGAGTTAATTAACTATGATTAGAAGGAGCTACTATAGTCTTTCCTTTCCTTTCCTTTCCTTTCCTTTCCTTTCCTTTCTCTTAAAGAGGAGAGCTCGAGAGCCCCCTCTTGGCTGACTGGGCCAATTCAGCTCTTCTTTGTGAATAATCTGAAAGAACATATGAGTGTATGCATGTATTTCTTTAAACTATATGATGCTGCAATGAGGCATTTTCGTCCAGGACTGTTGACTTCTGACTCAAGGTGAAACCAAATGATGGTGATGTTATGAAAAGCTGATGCTTACAAATACTGACCTTTCTATAGCCATGGACCAATACTGCCGCCAATTTTCACTTGCCATCCCCAGAATAAACATGACACATTCCCCCCAATAGGTGAATCATATGTGTAACTGCAGTTTGTCTGCAGCTCAAGTTACATTCTTTTATGAGGCTACTTAAGTGGTATCATGGGAAATACAGATAGACAGACATGTTACAGTGATGATTCATCAAAACTATTTTCAAGCATGTTTGTTTTGACCAAATAAAAAGTCTTTGTGAATGGTTGAACAACCTAATCTGGTTTAACAAATTTTACTATTTTTTTTTTTAACTTTTAGTTTTTGACTAGTCCCAGTAAATGCTTGTAAATACTTTAGTGACAAGCACCCATCACTGATTTTACTACAGTAACCTATTCACTCATGCATTTTCCAGTATGTGATATACAAAAGCTGTAATGTTTTGTCACAATAAATATCAGTGTGCACTGTGTGTGTACTTATTACTTCTTTAGGACCTTTTCTGAATTTAATACCAACCATGTCAGGGCCAGTAGTCCTCATGGAGACCAAAACCTGGTCCTAATGACAAAGAACCTAATTTCTGAGGAAGTGGTTAGGTATAGGCCTAAGACTTGAGGCTAGGGTTAGGCAGTGATTGGTCATGGTTAAGTTTAGGCTGTCCAAATGAATGGAAGTCAGTGCAGTGTCCTAAGAAGAGTAGATGCACAAACACACGTGTTTGTACTTGGTATACCTTATGTTGTGGGACCTACATCTGTTTACACAGTCACATTATGGGGACTTGTCTTCCTTATGGGGACAAAATCCAGTCCCCATGATGGAAATTACTACACTGTAAGTTGAAGACAAGTTAGGCTGAGGTTAGGGTTAAGTTAAGCTTAGGGTTAGGCCACTAGTAATCATGGTTAAGATTAGAGTAAGTCTCCAGGAAATTAATATAAGTCAATTAAATGTCCTCTGAAGTCATGGAAACCAGTGTTTGTGTGTGTGTGCAGAGTGAGGACCAAAAATCATATAAACCCTAAAAAGTGAGGACATTTTGGCTGGTCCTCACTTTTTTCACCTCTTAAAAGGGCCTTTTCAGGGTTAAGACTTGGTTTTATGGTTAGGGTTAGAATTGGGTTTATGTTAGGGTTAGGGTTAGGCATCTAATTGTGATGGTTAAGGTTAGGGTAAGGGGCTAGAGAATGTATCATGTCTATGAGGGTCCTCATTTTGATAGAAGCGCAAACGTGTGTGTGTGTGTCTAATACTGTAGCTGTTGTATGTACAGTATAAGAAAGGCTTCCATGATGGGTAATTCTGTTTGCTGCTGTGTACACTGAATGTGTGTCAACAGTGGCAGGGGATTCTGAATTGAATGTTGGCATGTAGAGTGGGATAAAGAAAACATAATAGCGTGAGGCAGAAAAAAAGAGAAACCACCAGGATCTGAATAAGGGGGTGAAATATGTTTGGATATGTTGAAGGAGGCAGGTGGTCACCCTACTGTACACCAACCAGTCCCACAAACAGCTGTTCATTTCTCAAAAGCCCCATGTGAGACCCTTATGCATTAATTCTTTTTCTATCCGCCCCTATACCCACAACCACCCCTCTCACCCCTCTCCTGCTCCACCCCATCCCCACTATCCAAACCTACCATTTCTGTTTCCAGTCCATCTAGCCATTTGTCCCTCCCACCTCACTCTGCTCTAGCTACTCTGATGGTGTGCCAAAACCAGGACGGGGAGACACAGCTGGTTCACCCATGCGTTTCTCACCTTCCGCTCTGTAGAATCATCATTTGCATCATCAATAAAAGCAGCACTTGGCAGAATGACAGTAGGGTGCAGTTGGGCGGGAGAAATATTTTATAATCACAGAGTCTTGCATAAAAAAAACAGTGTCAGCACATTTTATATTGCTCCTCAATATGACAGTATCACATCATGATATGCCTATAAGCTCTACCACTGACCTACTTGTAATATTCTTGTGTAAATGAAATCTTTTGTCATAATCATTCAAAACGAGCAAAAGAAATGCTCTGCACCACACCAGTGTCTCTGACTACAGGCTATGATTAACATCCAGAGGATGATGCAGTAATATTGGTTGTGTTTTTCCAGCGGATATTCACATCCCACAAGTGTGCCATTGAGTCCCAATGCATGAAATAAAAAGGTCATTCCACTCTTTCCTACAGGCCAGATGGTGAGCTCACTTGCTGGCATGCAGCGCCCGGCCCACCAGCAGGAAAACCAACCCAGAGACGAGCTCCAGGGGCACACCAGCCGCCGCCACCATGAACGACAGGCCGTAGAGCACAGAAACCTCAGCATCTGGACATGCCTCTCCTCTCTCTTGTAGAATGTAAGGCTTCACATCCACCACCTCCATCCACAGTACATAGAGCAGAAGCATAAACAGGAGCAAGCAGGCTGTGGGGTGAAAAAAGACAAGAGAGTGTCAGGGAGATGGAGGCTATCACAGCCATGAGTAACAGCAGAGGAATGCAGCTCCGACTCATCTCTGTTGTTACCATGGTAGCCGTGTTTACACCTGCTGTTGTTATAGTGACAGTGCTGCAGAGTGACATCTGCTGTTCACTGGATCTATATTTGCTATGACAACTATGAACAGCTGACAGCAGCAATGACTGCGACATGCGTTTGTGTCTGTGCATTCACTTTCAGCTCTGGCAGCACAGCTGCACTGCAGATTCTTTGGTTACAATCTCTACTCATGTACAGTAGTTCATATGTTACTACCAGCAGCGATGAGGAAGGCGCCTCCCAGCTTGTAGAGTTTGTGGCTAAAGAAGGGGACACCACAGACAAGGAGGAAGCCTCCGATCAGAGCCAAGACCAGCCCAAGGATTATAAGCACAGTCCAGAAACCCCGGAACACTGCAAGAAACACAATCAAGATCATCATCAGAGCATTGTTTCTATCCGTGTGTGCTGGGCATTAGTAAAAACTATTATTTTATTTCATCTTTATTATTCAGACAGGCTTGCTTGTGATCAAGTTATCTTATTCAAGTGAAGTCTGGAAACCGAACAAAGCTTACCACCAGAAACTAGCTCTACCAGCACTGGTGCATGCATGTAGGATGTCCATGGTTATAGCAATCACTTGATCTCGTACTGCAGAAATTCATTTAAATGAGATTAGTGGCATGAGATATTTCAGAATTATGGCTATACAAATGCACAGCATGAGATGCATTTTTCTTCTTGACTGCAAAGAAGTCCACCCCACCTTTATGATGTTGTCATTTGTGATGAAATGCAGTGCAATATGATGAACAGGGTTCAAGATTTGGAGTGCTGATGTGGCTGTATCGCCAATTACAGATATAAAGATAGACTGGATGTGGAGGAGCAACATTTAATTTGGTATAGGAAGCCCAGTTAGGTTTGATTATGAGTGCATATGGTTTTTAATTCTTGAGACAGGCTATTTAAGATTTATTTATTTGTTGAACCTTTATTTTACCCTTGAGATTAAATCTCTTTTTCAAGGTGATCTGGCCAAGAACCACACCGGAACAATAAAAGAGCAAACAATATAAAACGTACAAGAATGCAAATTAATTATTGGTAAGACTGCAGACTGCAAGAACCTCCTCCACTCACCCCCTTCTTTCCCATGAGTGCTTTAGGGAACTACAGTGTCTCTTGCCTACCATAGAGGATATAGCAGTGTTGTTGGTTTATGCATCATTTCTGTGGGTGAAGCCATTTTTTTATCATTTGAATATAGTTTAAAGTGGAAAACACACACACATTACATACAAGCATACAATAAAATGATATTTAAATGTGGAACTTAACTAAATGTGGAAGTAACTAGGATTATTTTTGTGTGTGTAGGTGCATAAATGTGAAAGAACATGCGTCCAACACGTGTTTGCCTGACTTTGTGAATTACCTGCTGTAGAGTCATAACTTGGATGAGGAACCTGTCCGAGTGCGACCGGCAAAGGGAAGAGGTAACCATGGATACACACCTTGGACTCTGGCTGGTTTGCTACGGTGTAGTAACAAAAATATTATTTGAAGGCTCAAAACCTTAAAAATAACAATGTGGTTCAAGAAATGACTGCATGCAGAAAAACAGCCCATAACCTGTACTAAAAACATACAGCATTCTCGTTACTCTCCTTGTGTTCTATGGACAGTTTTCCTTCCTGTCAAGCAGACCACACTACTGAGCACAAGACATGCAACCACACTGGACAAGCTCCAGCAAAAAAAAAGGCCTTTTCTTTCTGAGAAGACAGTTTTCTACTTACTGAAGAGAGTGGCGAGAACTGCGTGTGTTGCAGGCTCCACCTGAAAGACGCAGCGCCAGAAGAAACCCTCATGGTGGACAGTGAGGGCCTTTTGGGGAGCAGCGACTGTCACCACGTCTGACAGGATCTAAAGAGGAGGATGAGAATGTGGACAGAGACACACACTCACGCAAATCCCTAGATGAATGGACTTTAATTTGTGTGGTCTTTGTCAGTGTGTGTCTGTGTTGGCTGCTCTGTGCGAGTCCGTGTGTTCGTGCGCACCGTGGCATCAAACGTGGTTCTGATTATGGCTTGCTGTTCCGTGAGGTTTTCAAGGGGAACTTATGAAACACGCATGGCTGATACTCTCCGCTTGCTTGTCAAAAAATATGATTGATGGCACCGAAGAACACACAGCAACTTTAATCATCCTCTTTTATTGAAAATGAAAGACTTTGCTGTTCGCAGCGACTTTTGCTTTTCCTTACTTTGCATGATGTGAACTTCCACACGCATTAGGCGTGGAAGAATAAAGTGGGACATTAAAGCGCCAGTGCAGTGATTTCATACTGTACATGACGACCAGATGACTGGTCACTGGGAAGTTCTACTCATCCAGTGACAACAGTTGCATCATTCAAGGCTTGGGAGAAACAAGGTCAAGTCTGAAAAAAATGACAGTGGTGATGTCATGTGGGTTGTTTTGGCAGGAGAGCCTCTAACAAATATTATCTCACTTTTATGCAACTGTAATCTTTTCAACCTTGAAGATGTTGTTTGTTTCTCTGTCTTCTCTTATCCATCTATGCAACGTTTTTAATTCATTCAGCAGAAATTCTCAAAATTTCTCTAAATTATTTTTTTCTAGTAGTATTTCTCTACTACTACCACTAATAATAACGATATACATTTTTTACATTTTGGCCTTTGTCAGAATGATATGATTAAAATGTTATTATGCAAAAACCTATGTTGCAAAACTCGGACAATGGAGTTCCGTGGACTGGATGGATTATGTTATTATTATGTTATTTATTGACTTCTAAGAGTCAGTGTATGGAGGTTGACCCAGACTATAAATCATTAATAACTCAGACTTAAAGTGAGGATGTATTAGTCTATGCTCTATTCATTTTATCAATTCTCATTCTACTCTTTCTACCTTCTAAGTCACTACTGCTTTAAATTTCCTGAGTGGCAGAACATACACACTGTCTGCACTGCACCCAGTCAGATGTCTTTTTGTGGTTATCACATCTGATGCTTCACTGTTAAAAATAATTTACTGCTGTGACTATTACTATATGCATTTGTTCAGCTGGACATACTTTACACTTACTTTACTTCACACACTTTTATAGCCAGCAGCCAGGTTTGCATGCGTGTGTGGGTGAGTACTGTATGTTCTGTGCACACAGGTGTCTGTCATACCTCAGTCCCATTGGCATCTTTTTCCCCTGTCAGGGCTGTCTGAGTTGGCCATGTATATGGTCCACAGTTGTCAGTGGCCACTAGCCAGTAGTCTGTACCAAAGGCCAGGAAGAAAAACAGGGTCCCTATTGCCCCAAAAAGCCCCCCAGCCAAGGCTGCCGCTCCCACCCTCATGACTGCAGCCTAAAACCTCTGTTAATGTCAAACCAGCTGTCAGCCTTCAGGTTAATGACTCGTCTGTCCCTCGCTGGTGTCCACTGGGCAGCCTTCTGATCAGTCCCAAAGAAAACAGTGTGGCTCAGCCTGGCACTCCCTGTGAGCTGTGGGGGAAAAGAGGCTACAGCAACTGGGGAGGTCAGAATAGGGGTGGGTGGGTGCTTGCGTGTGTAGAAGGGCTATTTTAGGAAGACTGTCCTTGTCAAATTACCACTGGGTGTGTTGTGCATTTATAAAGGAGAGGCAGGGCTGTGTATGTATGTGCGTGTGTTACGATGTGGACAGCTATCCGTGTTTATGACTGCAAGGTATTTCTAAGGTGGGTGCAACTCCTGAAGAGGCACTTTGAAATTAAATTAGACTAGAGATGCAAATGACCCCTGAACCACTATAGCAGAGCTGATGAAGGTGAAACATGGAAGTGAGGAAACTTTACTGTTGCTGAAAAACACTCAAACTGATGAGGCCGGGAGGTGAATTATTTAACCCATTTTAATTGGAGAATACCCATGAAGTTGCCTGAATCTGTGACTTATCATTTCATGCAGCCATTTTGAAACAGCTGAAAACACAATTTGCTGTTTTACATTTCCTTCCCCCTCTTGTTCTTTCTCACAGTCTGTCCTCGTTGCTGCTTCTTGTTCTCAAGAACAAAGTTGTTTTCTCTGGGATCTTCCCAAGAATACTTGATGTGGAGAGATGTGATCGTCTCTAGCAGCTGATTTTGGATCCACTTGCCCAGCCTGAGCTGAGGCTGCTGGGACTGATGAGTCCTGGAGGATGGACCTCGGGCTTATGAATGAGCAGAGGATAAAGAGGTTGAAGGGCCACAAACAGAATAGGTCAAATGTACAGTGGAAGTGTGAGAAAAGGATGATTAATACTCAGTGTTAGAGTAGATAATATTTTACTACATTTCTAAAAACAACAGGGATGACAGAGTCATTCAGAAACGAAAATTAAATCTGTTTGTATGACTTCTACAATCCATTTTCCAGCAATTGTCCAATTTTGGATTATTATTTTTGAGGCAAACACACAAATATCATATCATATGATATTGTATCATATTATACAGTACACAAGTTTAGATCATAGGTTCAAAATATATATGTATTGAACCTTTATTTTTTTTCTTTTGGTACACTATTTATTGCACTTTACCTGTGTCTGTGTCTGTGTCTGTGATCCACAGAACCCTCCATCTTCACACTGTTAAACAAAAAAGAAAACCTAGTCACAGACTTGAATGTGCCCCACCAACAAAGAAAAATGTTTTCTTTGAATACACTTTCATCTCTTAAGAAAAACAGAGAAAATAACACTGTTTATTTTTAACTGCTTGATAAATTTAATCTGTTCTGTTAAATCTCATTCTTCTGTTTCAAGAAAAATGGATGCTAGAATCAGCTTGGACTTCAACCCGGATCAGGAAGCGATGAAGGTTCGTTTTGTTGACCTGCTCAAAGCTACAGTATCACACACATATTTACACACAGAATGGATTAGTTTCTGGTTGCATATGGTGTTTGCTGCCATCTACTGGTGTTTTCAGGCCCCATGGTTAAGGACACTATGAAACTAAAACAATTAAGGGAAACCAACTTGTCTCTCCAGCAGTGCTGTCCCCAGTGGCTGAACTTATACTCTATACCAGCCATCAGGTGATCAAACAGCTAAGAAGACAGCAACACATTATTGATGAATCTGAAATAAGCCATACAACCACAAATCCACAGTAATAGTCCAGATATATGGCCCTTATATTATTTTGTCACTGATGTACATATGACAGTTTCTCACCCAGTGGATCTTCCTTTCTTCTTCCTCTTCACATTTAGTATCTCTAACAGAGGTTTTATGGTCATCCCCTGGAAACCAGATAAAACATAAAACAATCATATACTAAACAAATATTTTTATAAAATATTATTATCCCGCCTGCACAAAGTAAGTGACTACAATGACCACAGTGGTAGTTGTGATGAAAAGTCTTTCTTTTGGAAGTCACCAGTGAGGACGACCGAGGAGAAACAGATCACCCCTCACAGGCCACTGTAGGCGATGATAAACTGATTTCTAACTGTTACAGCATTCTGGCAGTGCTTTTTCACCAAGGGGAAATAATGTTTGTTGAATCCTCAGTTTGTTTATGAGAAAAATGTTGAGAAATTAAAAAAAAAACAAAAAAAAAAACATGTGAACAGTGAGCTTGTTAAAAATGCAGGAATGATTTTTTTTTACTTGCGTCCAACCATAGGAGGCAGAGCAGCAATGTGAAGCGGACAAAGGGCCAGCTCCAGATGTGGACGTCCTGTATGGTGGGCACACCCAGGAAGATGAAGATTCAATTTTCACTCATGCTGCTCCACATCTTCAGGAAGTACCAGGTGCTGGTGTTGCTGCACTCGAACATGTTGCCTTCCACATACTCTTTCATTTCATGACAGCACAGGTCTCAATGTGGCAGGAAGCAATTGTACCAGGTTGTGTTTGAGTTACAGCAAATACTCAGCAACGCTCACATCATGATTCCAAAGAGGTGAGGCATCTCTGAGGTCAGGAGGAGCTACTAAGTGTGGGGTAACTGCGGCTCTGGAAGTAAAACATGAAGTGAGGACCGCCAAAGAGGAGGTCTACAAGGCCACCAAGACCCACCACCACTCTGCATCGGCCTAGCCCAGTCACTGCTAGTAAGTAGAAATGGACTCATAGAGCTTGTAGAGTACCTTACATGGGGAAGAGAAATCTCCATACAGTTTAAGCGATTGTCTTCACACATACTATACTTAATGTATATGCACCACTCCCCTTACTACAGTGACAGCATCTTTGAGCAGTGACTCTCCAAACACTAAGAAGTGGAGCTGTTTAACATGCATGTCATAGGTGTCACAGTGGTCCTCAGAGAGGAAAAAGAGCACACAGTAAAGCAGCGGGATGTCTCCCAGAGAATTCTGGGCCGGCACACACACAAACACCGTACAGAAACGGTCCAATGCCTGGCACAAGCCATAAAGTTCCCAGTACTGCATACCTGCAATTTTGTAAGTCAGCAGATTCATAATACATGCTCACAGTATTCAAAATAACATCCAGTAATGCCATGTGTCCTCTAAATCTATAAACACAGCAATAGCACAACAATAGTAAATGTAATACAAAAAAGTACAGCTGATGCTGATGGAAACCTTTTTTTTTTTTTTTTTGATATAGATAATAGAAGATATTAACAGTTTTTACACACAGACACAGAAAATGAAACAATGATTTGGTACCAACCAGAGGATGGTACCAAGATTTTCAAAGAACAGCCTCCCTGGCAGGAAGTAACCTGCGTCCAGGACGATTGTCGGGAGCAGAAAGAGGAAGAAAGAATCTCTACTGAGAGTCAGACACTATCACACCTCCCACCAGGAGGCTCACCATGATGAGGAAACAGCTTTCTGGGACAACAGCAGGGACATGACCATGACCACATTCGGTCGAGGCAGACGCACGTACACTTTGAGTCTGATTCTGCTGCAGATTTCTGAAGAGTTTTTTTTCCCTCTCTCCTGTTGCTCATTGTGTTACTGTTTGGTTTCTCTGTAATAATTGTAAGGTCATGTAAAGATTTAGGAAAACACATATAGTGACATAATGTCTATAGTGAGGATATTTATCCTATCCACGCCCATTTCAAAAGAATGAAACTACCTGTTACATTCAATTCAAAGTTGTTTTCTCATCTAAGAGAAAATGATCTCTGCCTTATTCAGTTTGGCCAGTGAGGCCAGCATGATCCAAGCCTGATCTCAAAGGGAGACTGCACATGGTGGTAGTCCAAGCTGAAAACCCACAGATCATCATTGTTTAAGTCCAGTGAGATGAACTGTTGGTGGGGCTGAAGGAGATCAGCAGTGTGGTTCAGGCCCAAATCAGCCAACTACTGGTTATGGAGATGGGGGAGGATGATTAACACACACACACACACACACACACACACACACACACACACACACACAAAACAAGCTGTCACAAGTCATGAAGCCACTAATGTGCACAGGAATCCCTAAGATGATGCAACAACAACAACAACTCAACAACATCAATCCTAAACATGAACCAAATTCCAACCCTAAGGTTAAATTCGGTCTTAACCCATAAACAGCCCCTTTAAGACATAATAGAAAGCGAGAACCAGCCAAAATGTCCTGACTTCCCGAGGTTTCATTTAATCAGTCAATTGAATGCCAGAAACTCATTGTATAAAGGCTTGTAGACATGGTCACGGTGGCCTGCTGAAATTTAAAATAAGCTACTGAATGGTCAAAACGTTGAACATAGGATGGTTGTTGGTGTCAGACACCCTAGGAATGTGTATTTCAGAAACTGCTGTTCTGGGATTTCAACCTACTATGATCTCTAGTTTACAGAGAATGGCCAACAAAAGAAACAATATCCAGTGAACAGGTGCCACTGCTGCAACTTCATAGTATTGGATGTCCTCCTGTGTAGCAAATGAAGTAGTTGGTGACTGTATATGCATGTTAAATGCTTTTGGACTCTTGTGAATATATTTACTTTTCTCCTGTTTTAAAATGTTATTTCAGAGTCAAGACAACAGTTTGAGTTTTCTATCTATTTTAATCATAATTAATGAACAATTAAGCAACAATTGAAATCTTCGAAAATCAAACAGATTATTCATAAAGTTAGCTGAAGCAACACAGGACTCTCAGATAACCAAATATTTTATTATTATTATTATTATTATTTTGAAATCAGACATGAAAAGAAGCAATGGCATAATTGGGAATAATGTACTGAACATGGCACTGAACTCTGTATAAATGTCATACAAACTATATTATTAGTGTGACTCTCTGTCTTCACAGGACTTACATCACTGTAGATACTCGTCAGCAGGAACAACAGGGGTGAAACAAATGTAGTTACCCACCCAGCGTTAGGTAGTTTAGTTGCCCACATATGAGGATCTGTGCCACACACGTCACAAATCAACCTCTAAAAGGCTGAGGCATCATGAATCTTAATGTCTCTGTCAGTTCATGCTGGACATCACTGTGATCTGCAGGTGCACTTTAAACATCTGCTGACTTCATGCAAACTCATAGAGTCAGCATTGCCGGAATAACCCTGTTGGGGCCCATTAAGCTGTGATGCACAGCTCCTCATTGAGCTACTGTATTTCATCATTATACATCCATGGATATTTTAATGAGCAATAACTGTTCATTTGCTTTTATCATATCAACATTTTTCTCATTAGTTTGTTTGCAATATTGCTGTTGTGAAGAAGCCATGTTGACCTCAGATGACCAGAAACCTTGCAGAGTACAAGGCCTACATCATCATACTCCTGTGTATAAAGGGAAAAAACATAAATAAAACAGAATTTACCACTGTTGTTCTTCACACACACTCACAGTAAAGTAATATAAAGTAATATACTGTATAATACACAATAACAAGTGTCCCCATAATGTAAAAATAATATCAAGATGGATTTATATGGTATCATCAGGTTGGCTGTGGTTGGTCCATTGAAATCAAGAGGTTGGTTAAAATCAGAATTGTATTGCATCTTGTATTTTCAGACTGTACCACATTTAGACGAGTCTGGTGGAAACTTGGCCTTTAGCTCAGGTAACATCAGCGTTTAGTTGTTGTATTTAATATGAAAAGCCTGAATGTCACTCCTGACCTAAAGGTTCTGTTATTTTAGTTAATTTACACCAGAGGTTATTTTACACAAAGGTGCAAGCTTTTATATTTACAAGGCCTCTCCAGGGTGACGTGTGTGATAACATGAGATTAAAGTTTACTGTTTTACTACCAACCTAACACACCCACACAATGTGCAATGAGGATAAAATACATTAATTCCTCATGGATAACAGGGAATTTCAGTGTGTTGTACAGAAATTCAACAGCAGGTGGCACATGGGAGCTGCTAAACTGCAGGAATCATTTCATCACTAAAGTAAACAAAGAAATTATGTAAATACAGACAAACAAAAAGGAAAACAGCTCTCATTTACTGAATTGGCCTTGTCTCCATTTCACAGTTATGTGTAAACCTGGTGTAAAAGACAAGAAAGACTGGCACACCATTACATTTAATTTCTCTCCAAATGAGTGTGATCATTCTCTGAAATCCTCAGCACAGGGGAGCTGAAGATGGATGAGCAGGGAATGTTCTGGGTGCTCAGGCAGCTAATCTTTGCATTGCCTCCACCGGACACTTTCTCCACACTGATCTCCAGTGAGTCTGGCCCCTGTGTCTGGCTGCAGGGCTGCGGTGGCGGCACAAGGCCGTGCAGGAGGCTATTTCCCAGGTCAGAGTGGCATCGAGCCAAATTGTCAGTTAGATGCTGCAGGTAAACCTCCTCCACCTGTTTCTCCAGCAGCCCATTCAGTATCGAGTTTGACATGGGCTCCAACCCAGACCCAGGCAGACCCAGACTCACATTCACACTAGTCCCCAAAACCAGATAGCCCTGGTCTGATGTGGATGAAACAAGTTCCCCTTGTGGCTCTTGCTGGAACTCCTCCC
Source organism: Brachirus orientalis (assembly GCA_016785285.1). Taxonomy (NCBI): domain Eukaryota; kingdom Metazoa; phylum Chordata; class Actinopteri; order Pleuronectiformes; family Soleidae; genus Brachirus; species Brachirus orientalis. Next base: position 3,904,862 of record JAFBJR010000138.1, read on the forward strand.
ACTCTCGGTGACAGTAAATTTCAGAAACCAGACTGTGCTGATCTGTAGTGGCTCTCAGTGGGTTACGTGAGATGCGGCCTGAGTCGGCCACCTGTAGGTCCGGATACTGTTCCAGGAGACTACAGTTGTCAATGCAAACTGTTAAGTCAGGATCCGCAGAGAGGGCAGGTGAACCCCTAGGGATTGAGAGGCCTACAGGGTCTCGATGCACCACTCTCAGTCCCTGATCTTGGGTGATGTCTAATTCTGCCTGTTTCTGACCTGGTTACAAAAAAGTAACTGGGTAAATTTGATGTGACATTTTTTTTTTTTTAAATTGACGATAACGATAGAAACGATAGAAACAGGAAGTACATATTAGTAAAAAGGGAAGCCAGAGAACCATTATGTACAAAACCAGTACTGTGAATTAGATTTTATAATGTTATATTAGTGTTATATTTCTAACAAGTATCAAGGTTTTATTTACCTGCTTCAGCTGAATGTAACCATAGGTCTGTACAGTTGGAGTTGGAGTGGAAACAGTTGAACGCATTTGTATCAGTGTTTGCCTGCGTTTTGTGTCGTTTGGAAGCAGAGGCAAACCTCTCCTCCCTGTAAAGCAGCACCCGGAGAAAACCTTCAGCCAGCATGATGCAGACAGACTGTCCTCTTCTTTAGCGTCTCTCTTTTGCTCCCTCTGGTTTTCAGTCTTGAATGTTCATGGAACAGTGCATTGCAGCATATGTACTTGTATAGCTCTTCTGGACTGTTTCACTTCTGCAACTGAGAGGTGGCCCCTCCACCCCACTTAACATACTTCCTCTGTCTGCACTGTTACACACAGGCTGTGAAAAGTTAAAACGAAGGTAGGAATACTTAGAACTTTAGTAAAACAAAGCAACAATGCAAAGTGAAAAAATCAAGTTGCAGGACATAAGCAATTAGTGTCTTGCCCAAGGAAACGTCAGCATGTACACTAGAGTAGCCAGGAATCAAACCCAGACATTTCCAGTTGAAAGACATCTCTCTATACATTCAGTAAGTGTAATCATTCAAAGTAGTTAAAATATAAAAGCTGGAACTGTTATTCAGTTATCCCCTGGGACTGATGTGTTTTTATTGTTAGATTGTTTGTTCAAATGTATCATAGTGAAAGTAACACGTAACTGGTATAAACCGGTTGAGCTTAGAACTAATGTAGTACACAAAGCAGGGCATTACCTCAGTGAATGTAAGATTGTTAACAGTTTAAGATATGATTTTATGGATTTTATTGATCCCCTGTGGGGGAAATTCAGATTGGCAGAACAGAAAAGGTTGGTTTAGGGAACGATTAAACCAAAGTTCCGCTTTATGAATGCATTTATGTTTTGTTGTGAAATCCTTATGAATTCAAAGTATTTAAAAATGTAAATGGTAAAAATCTCCCTTATGTGGAATTTCTAATAACATGTGGACACCTGGTCATGCATGCATCTGAAGGTGCTGGATACACATGAATCAACAAAAATGTTCTCATCAGTTAAAACAGCAGTGTTTCACTAAAACATATAATACTGTGTTAGGGCTCCTCTTTCTCACCATACTCAGAAATCCTGCTTCAAGAAGATTCAGTAGAGTTAATTGTCAATAGAACAGTCACATACTGCGAACTTAAAACCCCTGTTATTGTACATGCTAGGATGGGGCATCATTTTAAATCTAAAAAAAAATATTTGGTGAATCTTATGAGAAGAAATGAGAGTCATGCTTGCAGTTTTATTCTCTTTCAGTTTTATTCTCAGGAAGGTAACAACTATATAAAACGGGTTTACAAAACAATGTGAAACAGGATGCCAACAGCAAAAAGAAACCCCTTTCTAACTCCTCTAAGCTGCAAAAAAGGCTAATATTAAAATGAAGTTACTTTTACATCCCTCTGGGTATACATACATTTAGCAGATTATTATCATTTTTAAACATACATCATCTTGTAGAAAAAAAAGTCTGCTATTGAAACAGCATTAAGACAATATAAAGTAAATTTTTAAAAAAAACACACAGAGAGAATGGGATTGTATTAGTTAATTCCTACAGAAGGTGCTGCAGTTTTGGTGACAACATGATCTGATTTAATGTTTCCAGAATTCAACAGGTTAGACTTTAAGAGACCTACTGAGTCAACATGAAGGATGATAATAACATAGATGATGTTCTGTTTTGTACTAAGAATGAATCTGTGTTACAATTTTTACGGTGTGCAAACTTTCTTTTGTCTCACGATGTGCTCCCAAACAGGGAGCTACACATTAATACTCATGGTTGATTGACATACCATTAGGCCCAAAGGCTTAGCAGGCTGAGGTCAGTGGAGGAAGCAGAGCGGTTATAGATACCCATGATGCTCTGGTGTAGTACCTCGTTTGACTACAGCTGACAAGGCACAGCTGAGCACAAATAACAAAAAGTAAAAAAATAATAATAATTATAATAACATTCTGAAATAAAAACCATCAATATATTTAGAAGCTAGGTGAAATGTTGCTTTTTTAAATTTTTTTTCCCCTGGATCTTTTCCACGTCAGTCTGGGTTCAGGTCTGCTATCAGGTCTGGGTCCAGGTCCAATCCTGAGCTCTCAGGTAGAAACAATGTAAAGCTGCTACTGCTGTGCTTTCTTTGCAAGAGCCTCTGCCTCCTGGAGGAAGATGGGAAAACAGAAGACAAGAGTGTTTTATATTAAAATGGAGGATATCGCCTTGTATATTCCCTGCCCCTGCTTAGAGGAAAACCCCCTCGTTTCTATAGTAACAAGGCACACCTCTCTGTAGTTCCTCTTGTGGCAGAGAGGAGGTGCCAGTGTGCAGAAGGTTTGCTTAGGTGTTAAATTATCATGAACAGATGTACCGTATTACGTAATATTTGTGTTTCCTGCACAGAACTCATTCCTCGTGGATAAATATACAGTACATTCAGGCACATAAGCTGGTTTTACAGGATTTATGGTTATTCTTTAGGAATGTGGTTCAATCAAAGAATGGCATGTGTTTGTGTTTGTAAGCTTACCTTAGAGCCTGGGGGAGCAGTCAGACCCAGAAATGCATACACGGCATTGTCCTCTCTGGCATCAAAGAAGGCGTCATAGTCCTAAGGAGGAAGAAGAAGAAGACAGACGTGGGGTTACATGGAGTTTGATCAGCTTGCTAAAATGTGAGCCTCAGGAATGACGGTGTGAATCTGAGTTTGGAGCAGCACCAGAGGGCGACTGTCTGAACAGCAAATGCCACAAGTGTATGAGAAGCAGTCATGGTTGTGTTATTTGTGCAAGAACAGGCCTCGGCAGTCATTCTGATAGGAGGGTATTCTCTTTTTAGAATTTAAGCCAGTGTAAACAAACTGGCTCATTCAGCCATTTTATCTCTTTTTCTCACTCTCTCAATCCTTTGTTTCCCTCCCTTCCTCTCCCCCACGCACATACCAGTACAAACACAGACAGGAGGACACTGCAGTGGCAAGTGTCCTGGGAAAAGTTGCTCTCTTTGTCTGTGACATTCAATACAACCCATCCTTTATGTGCAAATTCACTTCCATACATCCATTAGCTGCACAGCATGAAGCCTCAGTGTTCATGGCTAAGGACCCCATGTCTGTCTGATGGAATAACATAGGGCAATAATAATATCTAACATCTACAATGATATATGCCCCGTGGTGATGTTGCAAACGCATCAGAAAACAAAACCAGTCAAACACCAACAACACAATGAATGGAGCTCCGGCGCAGGATGTCATTTATTTTGGTCCCCCGTCCAAACTCAACAGCAAGTGAAAGTATAGTAACTTGAAATAAAGAAACAGTGGCTGTCGTAGCACTGCAGCAAAAGGATGCCTACATTTCCACTGCATCTAAAAATGAAGAATGAGAAGAAATTACTTCACCCAAGTTTACAATAATAGTAATGTCGATCTGAGCTGAACCCAATAAAAACCCACTGCAGTCGTTTGACCAAAACCCACTGGTCAAAAACCCTTTTAAAACTGGGAATAAGGAGTTTTTTTAAACCAGTGGGAATAGGGTATAAGAAATGCATGGTCAGGTGACTGAAATACTGCCTATTCTTTTACAATCCCACAGACTTTTATGGACAGGAAAAAAAGGAAAAGCAAAACTTCAGTTCTATAAATTTTATCTCCACACATGATGGATTCAATCACATTTCATTCTGAATCACTTTTCATTAAAACTTATGTCCTGTTAGGCATAAATTAACTTATGAAAAGAAAAACGGGTGTCTATAGCCCTCACCAGGCTATAATAAACGCACCCAATCATCTGTATATTTGAGTCATTACAAGATGTTAAGCAGAAGATGAGGAGGAGTCACACATATGCTTTGTTTTAAAGCTTGTGTCTGATTCTTGGTGCTGGAGCTACAGTAGCTATCAGTGGTGAGCAGAGCAGTGTCCGCCTTTGTAGTAAGAGTTGTTGATGTTGCTGAAGTGATGGGGACAAAGAAAACACCCGCGACAGTGAGGATGGTACTGAATGAGAGCTTTAGTTTGCATGATATACTGTTGGAGCTAAAGTCGTAAATGTGATATTATTGGTTGGTGCCTGTTCTGGACGATTTGCATTATCTATTTTGATCGGCTGGAACTCACTTCTGCTCATCAATGCTCGTCACAGCTCCATTCAAAGTGAATGTGAAGCACTTCCGCTGACACCTCCGCCATGTACAGTACTGTGCATAAGTCTTAGGCCACCAATAGATTTGTTGTTTTAGCAATGCCATAATGACCATCCTGTACAATTATTTCTCAATCACTTTATTGGAACACATCCTGAAAATATGGAGGAACACATATGCAGTTTGAAAATAAGATCTTTTTTTCAGAAAAAACAAACAACAAAAATGCTTCCATAATATCGAATATTTAGTGTGACCTACATTTACACTTGAACAATAACACAACCATGGCTCTTTAAAACCTGGAATGGAACCCTAATGTTATTGGTAAAACCTGTGTTTCTCCTACTATTTCATGCCAACAAATAGCTGCTGTGCAAAAGGTCTATTATACCTGGTTTACTCAAGACATGTTTGAGCATCACATACACATGTTGCACAAGTTCAACTCACTGACAGGTTGATCATATAGTATAAGACTGACTTTTAGTCACATCTTTTCAATCTAAACGCCAATGATCACAAAACTGACATAAAAACAACAACGCTGGTGGTGGCCTAAGACTTATGCACAGTACTGTACATGTCCCCTTTAGTGAAGAAGGTGCAGCCATTTTCCCATTATTCGACAGACATCAGTGTTTCGGAGTGAATCTTTAAGGACAGTCAGCTCATATACTTGAAGCAGATTGTTAGATGAGAAGATGACCACTGTATATGAAGCATAAGCCAGCGAACTTATCTTATCCCAGCACAGTCCAAAGGTACAGATCAAATCAGACTTCTAAAACGAACTCATTCTAATTTCCTGCCGGCCATCTCTCTCTGTTTTTTCAGTCTTTAGGCTAAGCTATGCCAACTATCTTCATGTCTGCTAGATACAGAAATGGCACTAATCTTTGCAACAAAAGAATGTGGCATAATTGTCTGCTGATTTGACCCCCCCCCAATCATTACAATCATTCATGCAGCTTTAAATGTATTTAAGTCAGAAAGCAGAGGCAGCATTCAAAACCCGCCATGTGTGACGTGTGTGTGTGACAATATGGGATCTATCAAGGGTAGTAATGTAATTCCAACAGTCTGAGCGTTTCTCACCCCGCAGTATTTGCTTTCATTAAATATCTGTGGGGGCAGAGGGTTGCCCGTCGCCGGCCTGGACTCCTCTGGAATATTCTCTCTCATCCACTTCCGGTTGGCCATGTTGGCTGCGATGTCACACTCCTCAAACTCAATCTTATTGGCTGCTAGGAACCCCATGACGTCCTGCTGTTGCTTTTTGATCTGCAAGCGTGGAGACAGAAAAAGGAAGTTGTCAGTTCGACAGTTAATTTCAGCGGTTTGAGGAAACGTTCGGGCCTCGGTTCACTCGACTGCTGTCCGTGTGGGGCAAAAATAAGGGCACGATTCTTCTCTGCCGTAGTAATGACACTACAGAGAACACAGACCGCTCTGTTCCTATAAGTTACCACTCATTTGCTGACAAGTCACAAGAGCACGGAGGAGGGTGAACTTAAGCTAAAAGAGGGACAGATTATTTTTTACCTGCATGAAAAACGTGACAATAAGAAAGATGACAGATATTAACAGGAAATACCAAGTTATTGTTTTAACTGCTGCTTGTGACACTGTCTTGTCTCTTTTGTGAGCTGCTGGGTGATTGAATTTGTCTAGGGTAATAAATTAAGTATATTTTACATTATCCTTTTTTGTAATTTTGAAACAGTGAAGTGAGCATGTGTTCTAAAAAGACTGTGTTGACATTTCTGAGAGCCATTGTGTTTCTCACTTTCTGAGAAATTTCATGTGAATGTGATTTCATTCACAGTCTAACTTCAACTTAATGTAAATGTAAGTCTACGAGAAGAATGTGGTGACTTCCTGTTGGAAATCAAATATTTAAGGTGTGTCCCACTGTCTTCATTTCAGAGAGCCAAAATGCAAAATTCGGTCTCTCTCTCACACACACACACACACACAGAGCAAGGCAACAATGAAAAAAAAAAAGAAGAAGACAGAAATGTGTTTGACTGTGCCGTTCCTGCTTCTGTCCTTATCTAAGAAGGATGTGCATGTGCGACTCTGTGTATGACGCTGTGCTCCAATGAGCTCTCAGTGGGTGTGTTTCAAAGGAGAGGATGGCCCTACAAGGCCAGACGGAAACAAGAGCTCCTCTGAGAGTCCAGAGGAGCTAACTGGTCAAACACGAGCCAAATAAGGCCTGCTGCATGGAGACACATTTATCCTGCCTCTGTAACAAACACACACGCACTGTAACAAACACACTTAAAAAACATAAACATGTTTTTACTGTCTTCCTGTCAGTCTATTATGATGTTCACAGCAGACAGGTGGATTATTTAAGGGCTATCTGGTGAAACAAGCCAACACAGTGGCAACGAAATGAAGGAGTTGCCAATGTTGGCAGTTTAACCGTGGCACAGTTTGAATAATTTGATGGCAGTTACACTCCCAGGGCCAAAGTCCGAAAAACAAGCTTTCTTCCCACCTGCTTGGAACTAAGGGTTAGCCAAACGAAATGCCTTGAACTCAGACTCACTCCCTGCATACACACAACATGACAATCTTTTTCTCCAACAGAAGGATCATCTTGTCTCTTATGGGCATCATAGGATACATGACTGACTAACTTGAACTTAAATTGTTAAGATGACAAATAAAACATAAATATCCTTCCATTTTGTTCTCTTCTCTCCTTTACTTTGGCCTTTATTGTACTGTTGCCAAGCAAAATTCATTGTGAGGCAAACTGACCACATGCCATCTGCCTCTGACTGTAACTGCACAGTTCTCAGCTTGGTCCTGTCAGACTTCCGCATGGTCATCTGTTGTCATTAGATGTGTTTTTTTTTTTTTTCTTTTTGCTTTGTTGCTGGTTTTTGGGTGTAACAATATTCGGCTATTCTTTTCCTCCTGATCCGTTGTACTATCATTGTGGGTGTCTACTTAATGAGTCCTCAATCTAAACTAGACAGAGAGGAGCATGGGACTGATGTGCTGGAGTCAAGTCTGCCGAGAGTAAACAGGCAGCACTTGAATGCCCCAATCGGATTTACATAACCTGTCGCTGACTGATGCAAATTGACAGTGACTGAGTTTAACAATGTGCAAAAGCTGGTAAACTTTGTGTTAGTTTTTGTGTTACACAGGCACGATTTGGGTGCATAGTCTAAGTGCTATTAGTCAGGCTGTGCCGCTACTTGACTAAAATATCGAAGCAACTATTGTGTGGAGTATGATGACATTTTGTAGAAACTTTCAACATCCCCAGAGGGTTCATCCCAATCTTGGTGATTGAGTGACATATTTTTTTCTCTAATGTCATCACATATCATGTGTATATGTACTGTATCCTAACATCGACGGAGCAGACTGGTACCAAATCCTGTATTCATGGCTCCCAGATGATATACTCATAATAACTTTGACGCTCCCCTGACTTTTCCCTTTAGTCCCAATATGAGTATTTTGACTGTGAAATTTGTGTCCAACTCAAGATGAATTCCAATAACGTAGGCGATCACTATTGTTGGGTGTATACCACTTTTTTCTTTCGAGACAATACCAATATCACAACCATGTGTTTCTACCAAAACCAATAATACTCCAATACAGTAATACACCATACAACATTTGTACCGCCAAGCTATAACCAGCCAAATCAAAAAGAGGCATTTCCTCTTGTTAAGGTTTTATTTGTATCCAATTTGACTTTTTTTCTGATACATAATCCAGTGATTTTATTCAGTACTGACAGCGATACCAGTATTATGTCGGTTCATCCCTAGTGATAACAATACTACTTCTCTATTGTACTAATCAGATCAGATTTGAATTTGTTCAATATTTAGACTTGTGATGAAAAACATGCAAAACTAATGACAGTCCAATCAGCCTCTCCTCTTCTCTGTTTTTAGAATGAATTAGCAAAGTGCTCAAATGAGAGTGTAAATAGTAAATAATAATCACACAAAATAAATTAAATAAACCATCTGTAATTAAACCATCTAAAAAAACATGCATAATGAACAAATATTGAAAGGGTTGTACAATTGAAGTCACTAGGCATCTGGTGTGATAATAAACTCACATTTTTTCACCTGAAAATTATGTGAAATGAAATTTAATAACTGGTGTGGTCCTTCAGGTTCCTCATTGCTGAACTGAATTTGGAAAAACTGCTTTCAGTGTTATTGCAGCAAACATGGAATCTCATACAAAATGATCTAAGCTTAATTTCCTGGCCTTTTAAGCACTGCCTCGACACCCAAACAGCCTGCAACTGTTTTAAGTGACACTGTGTTTTGTATGATTTGTGTTTTATCTCTTCTGCCTGATGTTCACGCTCAGCATCACTGAAAATGAGTGTCTTCCTCTACTCAGTTTTAAATAAATATGAAATCAAATTAAATCACACCATGTAGGTGCTAGCCCCATGGGTTTACAAAACTTATTTGAAATGATTCTTTAGGACACAATGCACCAGAGAAACACCTTATGATATCAAATATATCAGCAATGACCTGGAGCTCTGCTTGTGTAATCATGTTCCCAAGACAGTTCATGGCCACACCCATGGAAGGACTTTTACATAATACATACATAAGTGATCACAAGTGCAATTTTATTTCTGCAACAACATGATCTGCACAGCTTGTGTCGGATTAATTAAATTATTGTTTTTTCCCCTCTTGTCTATTTTTAACAGCAATCTGTGATTAGAACACATTTATTTTTGCACGATAGAACCTCTGCAAACCACAACAGTGGGTAACCCTGGCATCTACACTATGTGTTGTTTGGCTTACAATCCACACCCTAATCATTATCACCATCATCATCATCACTATTACGTGGGATTGTGACATTGAGATCAGTTTCAACACCGATCATCCCAAGAAACAGCTGCCAGACCACGGTAAACATTGATTAGATGCCGTTTATCAATGGCACAGGCTCAGATCAATATGATGGAGTCTGATAACAACTGAGGCTGTTTTTCTTCATTCCACATGAATGAAATATTTAAACTGAATTTAATTCATAGTGACTGTATGACAAAATTATATCTCTAGACCCAGAGGAGTCAAACATCAAAATTCAGGACAATCTAATCTGTCCACCAAAGGTAAACATGACTCAGGCCTGACCCTGTGTGTTTGTGAGGAATAAAGGTTTTGTCTTGATTAGATCAAGTTTGATTTAATCTGTAAACAGTCACATATTGATGTTTTAGGAGGAACACTACCCTCCACCCAAACCTGTGCTCAATCAGCATTGTAACATCATTTTAAAAACAGCCTTGCACTACTGCTCTGGCTGGGTTCCCTCACTGTTGCCTAAAGGTGAATCAACAGGAAAAGGCCAAATACCTGACGTGTTATACAAAGCAGATGACCCATCCAACTTCAGCCTGGACTACAGATGATAAAATGCAAACGTTGAACCAACAGTTACACTAAAGTGTACAAAGATAGTACAAGTGCACAGTCTCACCACAGTGATCCAGTAAGCGCTGATTCTCAGTGTGCACTGTGGCAATGAGGAAACTGTTCACACTGGGGCTCCAGGCAGCAACTGTGCTCTTTTTACACACAGTTTCAGTTGGCCATATGTGTGGTCTCATTTTTACCCGTGTTGTAGGGACCTCAGTCTGACTATACAGTCACATTATGAGGACTGTTTTCCTTATGGAGACAAAGTGCAAGTACATATGATGTCAAAGTGTTAAGGTAAGGGACTATTTTAATATTAGGCGATGGCGATCAGTCTTTGGGAAATAAATGTATGACCAAGTCAAGTCCTCTGAGGTAATGAGATACAAGTGTTTGCATTTTTGTCACAGCTTGAGTTTATATAAGGATCTGTGTATACAGTGTGACCTAATCCGTATGAGGCCATTGGTAGTAACACTAGAAGTGTCTCCAGAGAATGACCACTATACTGTAAGTGAGTCAAAGCCCCATTTCTTCAGGTGACTCAAACTCTGCTTTCCATGACCGGGTGGAAATACCATGATGTCAGCACACATTGACTGTGCACGGATAACAGTGTGCACATTGGACTAGCAGAGGTCAGAGATCAGGACAGAGTAAGCTACCAATCAATGCTTTACTCAGTGACGTTTTCCTTGGTTGTTTTTGGCTGTTTAAAGTGTTGATTCAACACAGTGCTGATATGTAAAACTGCATTTTTGGTATTTAGCTAATTACCATTATATTATAAGGCATTTATAAGAACTTCCCCTAAAGGCTACAGTTTTAGGACTCTTTTTTAATCAAACTGCAAGTATGTACTTGTAGGTAAGAGGAAGTCATCCAACATAAACACTTCATCATACCTGAAGATGGAATGTTATCATACTCTACTTCTCTATTCCTGTGGTTTATTATTCATCGTCTGTGAATCAGTTGTGGTCATGTGTTAGAAACGAAAGAATTTGGTCCGTAAAACCAGAACGAAAACATGGGAATCACATGGTGCGGTTATAAGAATCACATTCTGTATTAAATGAGCACCAAAATGTATTGAAGTACTTGTACACATTATAAAAGAAAATGTCATTAGAAAACACATCAGGCTGGATAAAGCTGACTGCTGCAGCCTGTGAGCTGCTGAATCTGAGTCATCCCTCACCTCAGGTTAACTTTACACTGTCTCCCTCAATGACCTGCAATCATTTTCTGACTTTAGTGTTGGTTTTAACTGTTGTTTTTTACATTCTTCTTTGTCTCCTTGTCATTACTGTTGCTCAATTCACATGTTTAACTCGGGAGATTAATAAAGCCATAGCTGACACTGCTGTATGTTGAAATGCTAACCACATTGTTGTGTGTAGACTCTGATGTAACTGCAAGCTTGGTGGAGGCAGAGTTTCCACAAGCAATTAAAAGCCAATGCACTAAAATCTGCAAACACGTTGTCACAGCACAGTGAGGTGACATTTTAAAATAAACACAGTGTAAATCATACAGAGTTAGTCCTGTGAACTATGATATGTGATGTGGAAGCACATCACATATCTAAATTAACTTAAAGAAATGACTTATAATAGTAGTAGGGTGGATCAAGATAAAACAGATTCTGCTGATTTGTCTTCTTTAAAAATAAGATGCAGAATGGAGACAATAATGCACGTCTTTCTAAGAAGCACTAAGGTGCACATAATGTTATCCACTACCTTTGCCAGACTCCACTAAACACAGATCGATGAAGGGCGGTGCATTTTCCCAGACAGGCTCCAGCACAGTGATGGCATCACTGGCTCTAAACTCCTGCTCCTCTGACTTTATAGGAAGCTTCCGTCCTGTGAGACTGATGCTGCTGCTGTTATTGCTGAGTCTCTGTATATGACATTTACTGAACAAGGCAATTAAGTAACTTGACTGAGAGGATGTTCTTGTCTGATGACGTCCTCTGTGTGTGAGCTGCCTGATGAGGGTAAATTGTTGGTTCTTTACAAGAACAAATTGGGGATTAATAAGATTATTAAGGTTGTTATTTCTTTGTTCTTTCAATCGGCATGATTTAAAATTGCACAATTACACAACTTTCTAACAAATAACTATGTCAGAACTTGGCAGAAGCAGTGCACAAATAAGATTAAACTGTAAACCTTACACAGCAAAGCCAGACTTTGAGGTTCAGTGGACATTTTACTGTGATGCAGCATAGGCCTACACTGATCCAGACCTCCAGCAAGACCTAAACAGTGTCTCTGGACTGCAGCTGCATTTCTGAAAGAGGACTCAGGGGAGTTGCATCACCATCATTCCTCTAAAAGCAACTGGCAAAAACTGAACTTGTCAGTCCTGCAGGCTGAGAGTCAGATCACAGCTGTATCAAACACCCAGTCATCTGGCCAGGTGTCGGGTGACAGGGTGGGGGATTTTAACTACATGTATTGATTTATACCACATGTTTTCAAGTTTTCAGCCAGTGTCCAAGTGTCCAAAACACACACTCAGCTGTCACTTCAGGAAGCAGCAGTGTGTCCTGTATCTTACCCTCTGAGTCTGTCTCTGTGACAAAGTTTTTAAATAGGAGTTAATAAAAAAAAGGAGTGGCAAGAAGACAAGACTTTTGTGAGCCTCCATCTGTGTCCCAAGAGTCGAGGAGGGCAGCAAAGCTGCATGCTGACTGGTGAGTCAGTCCACTCCAGACTGAGAGGATGACAGCCGACTGGACATCAGCTACTGAGCCCAGTAAAAGTTCCGCTTCCTGCATGCTGCACATAAACCTAGCGGAAACCACACAACGTATTACATACAAACAACAATGTCATTATCATTCCATGGTCTCTTACCGAAGTGGATCCGGAGGACGATGCTATGTACACTTTGATCACCATGATAAATCTCTGATGCCGACCACGCGAGCAGCTGCTCCTGCTTGCAGACAATTCACAGCCGGATTGAGACAAATAGAGAGCAGCAGCAGCAATGACAAACTTCCCAGGCTTGTGGTGCTGTGTGTGTCTGCTGAAAGCAGCGCAGACTGTGTGCGTAAAAGATCCGCTTCTCTGTGCTCTGGATGGAGCTTGGCATTCCTCCTCCGCCTCCCCGCCCCTTCGAGTCTCCCTCCCTCAGTGAGTGTGTGTGTGTGGAAAGAGAGAGAGAGAGAGAGAGATCACACTTGCAGTTGCACGTACACACAGAATGAGAGAATCATGATGGCAACAATAGTGAAGGTCTGACTTTCTGCATCGACTCCTTTGTCTATGAGCCAAACAGACCTGGGTTAGATGATGTTCTTATTGTTGCACGCGCGCACAGTGCTGCAGGTTCAGTTACCCTGCTTTTGTGGTGATATCATGGCGAACGGCGTATAAAAACACAAGAATCTGCCATGATTTGTGCACACTCCTCTTGCTGCTTTTGTGTAACAGCACAGTCTGCGGAAAGCGCCGTCTCTCTCTGTCTCTCTCTCTCTCTCCAGCAGCCGCGTCCATTACACGGACTCTGTGGGCCCCCTGCAGGCGTCTGGAGCAGGCGACGCAAAAAAAAAAAAAAAAAAAAAAAAAAAAAAAAAAAAAAAAAAAAAAAAAAAAAAAAAAGAAGAAGAAGAAGAAAAAAGAAAAAAAAAAAACATCTTCCCCCTGTAACGCATTTAGGAAAGCCGAGTGACAAACAAAAAAAATGTGTGTGTCGGAGACGGGGAGTGGGCGCCATATTGGACTCTCAAACATGAAGTGAGTTCATGGAGAAATGTGTGCTTGCTGGGCTGCTGCAGATGTGAGCCCCGGCCTTTGAGAGGAACCTGCACGGGTGCCGTGTGGCTTTAAACCGGGGTATGTGATCCCGCTGCCGGCCGGGGCCTGTGCGGAACGGCTCGCGCAGCTTCACCCTCTTTCCCTCTTCACCTCACACTGTACATGAGCTCACGTGTACGTGGACACGGGCCGCTGCGTCCTCGTCTTGCCTCTGCTCGTGAAGAAGGAGCCATTCTTGCACAGAGCAGAGAACATCACCGGCTCCAAAATTCCAAGTGTTCTGCAGCCCTGAATGGCGTCACCTGATTGGCCGAGCCGCCCATCAATCTCCGCTTTAGCCGCACCCCTCCCCCCATTCAACCACTCGCCTCTCTGTTCCAGTGTGTTTACTACACTGCCGAGCATAAGGGAGACACTCGTCTTCACATGCACTGAACCCACTCAGAAAAACACTTTCTAGTTGTATTTGTAAGAAAAACCTCCAGGCGATCAACATGCCCAAGAGAAAGGTACGTATTCTGCACGTTAAAAAAATTCTTTAAGGCGGGTAACAGCTCTCAGTGCCATGCAAACGATTGTGAAGACATCCCTCTGAGACATTACTTAATTATAACGCAATCTGTAGCCGTTATTTGACGCTGGTAATTTTTGCTTATTTTGTAAATATAATATACATTTTTTTGTGTTGGAAGCCATATTTTCCTGCTCAGCCACTGCCTTTTAATCGCGTTTTTCTGAGTGTGAGCCGCTGTCCTTTAGGGAGTCAGAAGTCTCCCTCTCGGTCTCCATGCAGTTAAAGCACAACCAGCAGCAGCCATGCTTTGCAGCTCTTGTCCGCCTTCGTCGCCGACCCTGCCGAGAACAAACGCGTCGCTTATCGCCGCCTCGCCACCAAACCGGCCAAAAGTGGCGCTAGAAAATACCCTGGTGTCTTTACTTTGGATTTTGACCTCAAAAACAAACATTTGCCGTCGCGTTTTGATAAAATTATATATTTTCTCTCTTTGTTCATGGTCCCAAATGGCTGCAATTATGGGGGCTGCCGCTGGGTGGCGCGCGGCAGCCCCAACAGGTCCCTCCCCCTTCTCAAAGACTCCCGCGCCAGCTTTCAAATCTGAGCCTCATGCATTGAATGAGAGAAAGAGATGGGGGAGTGAAAGGGGAAAGCAGGGCCTGGGCCCTCCAAACATGGCTCCAGGTGCCCGCATGGCTCAGCTCTCACAGCCCAATCCTGAAATCAGGCTTTCCCTAAGCCTCCACAGCCTCCAGTCCATTAAATGCACCTGCTTGTGAAATAAATTTTTGTTTTCATGTCAAACTGAAAAGTTTTTTCACCAGGTCTGTAATTATCTGTAATATGCCCCTGAAGCATTTACAAGCTGCTCCTGTTAAGATAAACACCAGATAAACTCTTAATAACAGAATAAATTACTTTAGTTCTGTCCTAACTGGTTCATTTTGTTTTTTTCTGCACAGGGAACAGAAGCAGGAGAAAAGGAGGAGGTAAGTGTGGGACCCAGTGAGAAACACAGCATAAATGTGACATAAAATCAGTATGTGGGATGTGTGTGGGTCTTGAATGTGTATTTTCTTAATCTCGGTCAAAATAAGAGCCCTTTGATGAAATTATTTGTTCTTGTTCCAGCCCATGAGGAGATCAGCTCGGTTATCAGCGGTAAGAGGACATGCAGTATCACTAACCTCTTTAACATCAGCGGATGCAGTTAATTAACATGTAAAACACAGTGCAACTCTCAAAAGCGATCACACTCATGTAGCTGATTAGATCACAGCCAATGTAGCCTTTAAAACACAAAAATGACAATAGAAATACCCTTTCCCCTTCATAAATATTGTTAACTTGGATTTCTAGGGACACAAAAAAGCAATACATGTAATTGTTACACTACCGACCTTTAGAATTAGATTTAGAATTTCTATTAAATGTTTATGTAGTATTTTATGTTGTTTAGAAGATAGGAATTTAGATTAAGAGAAATGCATTAGATCAATCACCACAATAAATTACAAGTATAAAACATATTATTAAATATTAATGACTGTAAACAAATTGCCACTGAAAACCACCGAACACACATCCACTTGTATTATTAATTCAGTTTGTGTAACATTGGTTCTCAGAATTCATTAAGTGCCTTACCATAGTCTTAATTACTTAATTAATGGATTTAAAGGGCAGTAGCTAATTTATAAAGCCTTTAACAGTGTCTTAATTATAAGATGTTTATGTTAGATGTTTATTTGTAAGGGATATATTTAGACATTGTTTTTATTCATAAATTAGTGTCTTATAAGAAACAATGTCTCCACTCTCTCCAGAATAATACGACACACACACACACTAAATTAGCAGTAAATTATATATAAAGTATAAAGTGTTGCTCATTCTTCATTCTGTTCCTTTTCGTTTGGCAGAGACCGGCCCCACCCAAGCCGGAACCAAAGGTCAAGAAGGCAGCAAAGGTAGGAGACACCAGCTCCCCAAATTCTGCCGTAACTGGCATGGGAAAAACAGTGTAAAACAATGTGACGGCGTGAGCATACTCAGCCTGTTAACTGCTGGTCCTGTTGTCACTGCAGAAAGAAAAGGCCGTGAACGACAAGAAGGAGGACAAAAAGACCAAGAAGGCAAAGGAGAATGCCGAGGCAGAGGCAAACGAGGAAAACCACTCTGAAAATGGAGAGGCCAAGACCAACGAGGTGATTCCTCATCCCTGTTAAGACACAGATTTGTACATTTGTTCACATTTTTATAGATGTAAACACAAGCGTGTTCATGATAGGCTTGTATGTGTTCACTGTGAAAAGTTTTAATGCTTGGCCTGTTGTCTTTGTCCCACAGGTGGAGGCAGCCCCCGAGGAGGCCAAGGAGGAGGCCAAGTCCGAGTAGCACCACTGCCCAAGCTTCCTCCTCTACAATCCCCCCCCCGACCCACCCCGACCTCCCCAAAACTCCCCTTCAGCCAACCAGCCACCCCCCAAGTCTCTCACATGGTTTCCCTCCAAGGCGTATTGTTAACAGAGGAATATTTTTATCAATGATTTTATAAGTATCCGTACAGATTTTTAGCACAAAAAGCGAAGCTGAATATGGAGCGCCTTGCAGATTTGCAGTGGTCATATCAAGTGTCTGCAAGCAAGATGAACACACTAAAATCTTTTTTAAATGGCATTTCATGATTGTTGAAGGCTTGTTTGGTGTAGAAAGTGTGTCTCTGCCGGATTGGCTATGTTGTGAGTTGTGTATTCCTGTGTTTGTTTTTTTTCCCGCCGTTCCCTGATATTCTGCCCCACTCCTCCCCTCTTCTTCCTCCACAGATTAGACCCCCCTCCCCCCTACAGTACAGCCTTTATCCTTGTTTTATTAACGGTTTAGCCATGTTATTGTGGGTGATTCTTTTAGACCTCTAAATGTGCAGTGAGTTCCCTTTTGTTTCTGTCTCATGGTCTTTTTTTTTTTTTTTTTTTTTTTTTCATTTAATTTTTGCTTTTAAAAAAAAATTTTTTTTTTTTTTTTTTTTCATTGACATTGTGCTTTTAAAAAAAAAAAAGCGTGTTGAAGAGTGTTGTCCATAAGAAAGAGGAAGACGAACATGTGAAACATTCCGGGAACAGCGATTGCCTCCGACCTGTCTCCTAGACGACCCTGTGTGTAAAACAGCTCCCACTACATCCGTGCTGTCATGTCAGCTTTTCTAAACACTATGGTTTTTTTAAAACAATTGAATTTGGAAACCTTCTCTGACAAATGCAGGTGTCTGGTCCCTCTCTTATGTTCTGAAATTCTCTTAATAAAAAGAAGTCCTGGGAATTTTCCTCGAATCACTGTCTCGACTTTGTTTCTTCAGGAGACTTTTGATTGGAGATGACGGAAGTTGAGCTTCTGCATCATTTCCAAATAAACATCGTCAACCTCAGTCAACTTCTATTTAAATCTTAAGAGTGTGCAGCAAGAAAATCCAGCACTACCCCAGTCTGCAAATGTGCACCGAGACAAGTTTAAATGCAGTTTCTATTATTATCCACATGTTCATTTGTATGAAGACATATAATTAGACCTTTAATACACATGATTGTGTTTTAATAGAAAAAAAGGCTTGTGCAACAGGATAAACAATGATGTGACTAAATGAAACCCCAACGTTGAGTACTTTCACTGTACACTTCAAACATCTCTGCTGACACTGCTGCTGAGGGACACAGTACTTTTTTTTTTTTTTTCAACAGAGGCTGTTCGTCCAGTGAAGTTGCTTTTTTCTACATACACAGCGGATGTTCGGTCCAAACTGAAGTCACCTGAAGAACTTTGATCTGGATCTTCTAAGCAGAGTGGTTTGTCCCGCAGATGTGTTGTTACAGGGTCACAGCATGACCCTGACAAGAAGTGTGGAAGACATTTGCTCTTTCCTTCATCATCCTTAAAGGATGATTCCTCCTTGACATCATCAAGGATTCATCATCATACAGGAAGTTATACGCATGACCAAATAAAGGCATCCAGTTATACTTGTTTTGGCCCACACCAATTAAATATGAGCTCATAAAGCAGCTCACATCAGTTCATGACAGATGCTGAGACCCCAAAATGGGCAGTGAGTTCCCTTTGCTTCCGTCTTATGGTCTATTTTTGTTTTTAAAAAGGCATGTTGTCCATAAGAAAGAGTGGGTTCAACATATAAAATATTCCAGGGACAGCAATTTTTTTCCTCCTACAGGACCCTGCATGTAAAGCAGCTCCCACTCCATCCGTGCTATCCTGTCAACTTTACTAATCACTGTCTGCAAAAAAAAAAAATAATAATAACAATTATAATTTATATGGAAACCTTCTTTGACAAATGTGTCTGGAATTTTCCTCAAATAACTGTGTGGATCTTTGTAAGTAAATGAAACAATGTAAAATCTTGAAATTAATATTTGAAGCTTCACTATAGTCTGCAAAAGTGCGCGGAGACAAGTTTAAATGCAGCTTTATATCGTTAACCACGTGTTTATTTGTATAAGGACACATAATCACACCTCCAATGCACATGAATGCATTCATTTAAATAGAAATAAGACTTGTGCAACAGTCTACATGAGACCCCAAGCTGTGCACTTGTCAAACATCTCAACTGAGAGTGCTGCTGAGACACGTAGAGTAGGTTTTTAACGGAGACCGTTCATCCGGTGTACTTGCTTTTTCTACATACAAACGGAAGTCACCTGAGGAACTTGGATCTGGATCTTCTAAGCAGATCCCTCAGGTGTGCTGCTACAGTTACAGAGTAAGGTCAGGTTGGCGAAGGGTCACAGCATGACACTGGTCCACAATTCCCTGATAAAATTACTCTTCCCTTCATCATTCTTAAAGGATCATTCCTCCCTAAAATCATCAAGTACATGATCCAATGATGCTTTCCCCCCCCCTTTTGCCTACACCAATCAAGTATGGCCTCATATTTCTGCACAGAGCAGCTTGCATCAGCTCAAGACAGGAGCAGGCATGAGATAGTCTACTAAGCAAACACAGAATAAGGAGGCTTTCAAGAGTGCTTTTTGTGGGAGCACTTGCCTCCAGCGCTGACTGAGTGCATATGCACGGTATGTGTATTTTCTGCATTTCCTCGAATCCCTTCAATCATTTGCTGTGCATTAAATAAGCAAGAAGACCCGTAATGACTATTTAATAATAAATCTCGTGTGATCTCGTGTGTAAAACGTCCCTCACTGTTTGCTTTGGCTGCAGCAGAGTCTCCCTCACACTGTGCAGCAACATCAACCGTCACTGTCACCTCAACTATGAATCACTGCCTCCATTTTCCATATTCGGGGACGCCATGTTCCCTTTGACTTTCTTCCGCTATTTTGTGCAGCAGTTGCGGCTTCTCTGACCTGTATTGTCATGGCCGAGCACCGGGCTCCATTTTGTCGATATTTAGTTGCAGAGCGTTATTGCGCTACCTCACCACTAGATGGCAGTATTACCCTGTGTTGTTTCATGATCCTGTACTCATGCCAGCAGCTCAGCGAGCAACTTTGTCTGATCTCACACTTGCTTATATATTTATTACTTGCACTGAGGCATATGGGAATTATTGACTGATAGAAGGCAGATCATGGAAAATCGCACCAAACACTCAAAGGTGCAGTATATCTTTACAGACTTTTCTCCCCATCCTCCTTTCTTTAAACCTCTTTACAGCATCATTTGTTTGATACATTGACCTCCATTTATATGTTTTCCATCAATTCAATTAAGAGCAAATTCTCAGACTATGAACCGAGCATCTGCTGAGTGAGATTTATTGACTTAAGTGCAGTGATGTGAGGGGAAAATAAAGAAAACACATTATTGATTTGGCAGAAAGTTTCAGATCTCAGCCACTGTGGCCTCTCTTTTGTGTGCCACCCTCTTTCATCTTTTGTGACCCTTGTGATTCTCCTCAGATCTTACACTTCGACAGATGCATTAATTCATCCTGTCTTCTGTGATCAGCTGTTTGACTCTCTGGTGGCTGTGAAACTGAGATGTAGACAAACAAACACGAGCAGACAAACAGCCCTCCTCCATGACACCACAGAGCTAATTACTCCAATAATAATACATGTTTGGTCTGTGTATACTCACTGCTTGGTCTGTCTGAACTGAATGTTTGCCTCCATGCTTAACTGTCTGTCTGACCATCTGCCAGTCTCCCTGCTTCTCTGCTGCTCATCCTCCTTTGCCTCATTTCACTGTCTAGTCAGAGTAATCACATGGGAGTTGTGCCCCAGCCATGCACAAACCCCAGTGTTCACCCTCATCTCTCTGATGGGTTATGATATGTTGACAAAAATAGCCCATTTTCTCTTTTTAAACATGCGCATATCCTATTCTGTCGTCCCACGCATTTTTCAGCCCCGTCCTCTCCCTGCACTCATCCATTCATGTCTACCCTCCACATCATTCTGGTCAAGGTTTTGCACTCAGGCGGCATGAACGAGTGTTTGTCTGTGTGAGGGAGCACTGTGCGTGTTTGCACACACCCACACCTTCCCGTGTCTGTTGGTGTGTGTAGTACGGGGGGAGGAGGGAGAAAATTTTCTGTGTAAAGGATGAGGATGACCTTTTACGGGGGGGGGGGTTTAAATGATGTCCTGTCGTCACCAGGGATACTAGTGTGTGTGTGAATGTGGATGAGTAGTTGCTGTGGAAAGAATGTCACACTTCTGCGCAACCTCATTCACATGAGCACACAACAACATCAGAGTTGCCAACAGGTACTCTAACACGTTTTGTGTAAGGGAGCTTGAGTCAAAATGTCATCCCTCCAGACTGGACCTCAGTGATGCTTGAGATGAACAGATGTTTAGTGGCAGAGTTGTGTAGCGTGCTACTCAGAGAGGATGTCACTGTCTGGATGTCTAAAACTGTTTGTGCTTAGCTGTCTTCTTCATCTGTCGGGCCCACTGCACTCTATGGGGCTGAGATGTTCGAGAGCGAGTGAATGGGAAGTGAAAGGGTGAGAAGCAGACAAAGAGAAAGTACCAGGAGGTGGAGGTGGTGGTAAAGAGGGGCAAAGAGAGGAGAGGAAGTGTGCAGGGGGGGGGGGGAGTAGAAGAGCTGGATGCAGATCTATTCTCTCCACACACGCAGACAACATGGAAATGAGTGGGCGTCTGTGACGTCAATCAGTGTAGACACACACACGCACACACACAGAGAGTGAGACGCTCCCCTCCTCTTCCAGTCCCATGCTAATACATGCTTCACTGCAAACAGCAGCAGAGCAGCAACAGATCACAGGCATAAACCTCAGCACACACAAACACCCCCACCCCATCCACACACAAGACATACTGTACCACCATCTAACATATGCATTCAAACACGCAAATCTGGGCATTACGTCTGGCATAATCTTTCAACCTGTTATGTGATAAAAAGGACTTTACTTGGGTAAAATCACCTGTACAGTATACAATTATAAAAATATCACACGTAGCCTTGCATTAAAACTCATACATGACCTCAGAAAGCCCCGTGTCCCCTTCATTGTGTTGCATATTTAATCGTAACCTGTTTTTTTGTTTGTCCACCCGTCAATAATCCAGAATATAAAAGAGAAAATGTATTTTTTTTCCAAATAAAATCAACTGAAATAATTTCTCAAATAATATTCTTTATCTTTCTTTACCTGCACTCGTGTTTCCCCTCAAGACATTGTGGCAACCAGTCATGACGTCACCCATGAAATCGTGAACTCACCCTTTGAAGCCTTGAGTTTTACGTTTTACCTGGTGCCATGTTGATGTTTTGCAAACAGAAGTTCACCAATGTCACCACCTGTCAGTTAGAATGGTGTCCACTCTGTGCTGTACGTTATCATCTATTTTCCTCTAAATGGGAGCATAGTTTACAAAATTGAAATCTACTGAAGAAGACCAGAAACTACTGATTGAGTCACTTTTCTCAGGAAAATATTTCCTGGTGATATAAATCTAATGGGAAGCAATTTTTCTTCCTTATTCTTTCTCTTTTTTTTGCATCTGGTAGAGTCGTCCCTTGGTGGCCATTCAGTGTATTTTTACTTCCTGATTAGCTTCACTGGCACCAGCTTCAGTGGCCTCACTATTGAGAATCCCATTGTAAATTAAATTCTGCCACCTCCATGCTTTACTGCAGAGATTGTCCAGCTGATCAGTGTGACCATTTGGTTCTTGGTCACCTCTCTGATTAATGGTTTTCCTTTGTGTTCACTCTTTTTGGCATTACTACTAATTAGGAGTGTTTCAAATGTGTCAAAACACCATCAGTGTTTCAAATGACTGAAGCAGCATTGCACCAGACAACACAAAGCTTTAGAGTTTCTCACCTTTGTTCCGATCTTACCCTCTTTACATTTTATTTATGACTTTATTTTGCACTGGCATGCTGTGTAAATGGTGACCCCTTAAATACACAGGGCTGTGTATTTCACTGTTGTGCAGAAAAAACATTCTAATTGAGTGCCTTGTATAGTACATTGGGTGCTGTGCGATGTTACGGTAAATAGGTGGTAAAGCTCTACACCAGTCAGATGCACGTACAACTGTGCTGCCTTTCTCACCAAATCGTATGCCTCTGCCTGCCATAAATATGAGTCTCTGTCCACCTGACTGATTGCCTGTTATGTAAGTTTGTGTCGTTGCCACATTGCAAACATCATGATCAATTATGCTGCATCTATTTTGCAGGTTCCTAATGGGTTTGGTACTTTAGAAACAGATAATACAGATGTCATTCAAAAAGCCTAATCATCTCAAACTTCACTCTGCTTTAGCGCACTATTTAGAGAGACATAAGAGGGACTTAATTATGTGCAATTTGAGTCTGAATTTAGCACAGATAGGTCCAGGTTGGATGTGGATTAAAAAAAAATCCTATGAATGACAAGTTGAATACCTCAAGGTTTTCTGATTCAGGTTCCATGTATGTGATGCATTTGGCAAGTTCGCCTTTAGAAACTCATTCATCCATGTCACAGAGTCGTGACGACACAGGCCTCTATCTGGAGAAATGAGAAACTATTTTTGAAACCCTCCTTGATGCTTACCCAATGTTTTAAGGATGAATTAGCAGATAGAGTAAGAGTGTATCAGTTTCACTGTGCAAGCTGTGTGTGTGTGTTCCTGGTATTCCTTATGCTGTGAGGACCTAAATCACATATAATCACATTATGGGGACTTGTCTTCCTTATGGGGACAAAAATCATGTTCCCATAACATAAATTACTACATTTTAAGGTGAAGATTTAACGTAAGGCTCTGAGATTAGGGTTAGACTAGGGTTAGGGTCAGGGTTATGGTTAGTTCACTAATAATTATGGTTAAGGTTAGAGTAAGTGTTCGGGAAATGAATGTAAGTCAATGCAATGTCCTCTGAAGTGTGTGTTTGTGTGTTTTCACTTGCCATTGCCAATTGCTCTATTTCTTTGAGTAAAATGGTTTTCTTGGCAGTATTTCATCAAGGTTTTTATCCTCTTATACCCTCTGTTGGAAGAGGACTGAGTCATAGCAGTCAAGGAAGCAGGTGGGTGGGATGGACACAGTGGAGGGTGGGGGGTGGGGGGCTTTACAGATTGTTATGAATGGTAAATATACTACCAAGCATTTTATGACCTGAAGTTCATCTGTCATAGAAAGAAAATTATTGTTCTATGTAGCATAAAAGCCTCACAAGTGACATTTTGTATATGTTTTATGTCTCTCAGTATTTTGTTTATTTCAATGGAAAATACACCAAATGTATAAACTGTCACTTACAAACAAAGCTCTCAGGGCTGGTAATATGCAGAAAGTTGCTAATAAGAAGAACCATGTTTTTTAAAGTAATTGGCTGGCATCCGCAATTAATTCAGTCCACACTCAAGCAACGTGGTTCATCTGTTAAACTTGTTCTAACCCCAACTTGATGCATTTATAAAGCATTGGCTGTGTATGCCCACAGTTGTCGTCCTCAGTCTGGGATATAGAAACATTTTCACATAAACTACTCAATCAATAAGCCTGTAAAAACCTGTGTAATGATGACAGTCATTTCACAAATGTGTTGGTCAGAGCACGAGACAGAGAGAAAGACAGATGTGTGGGTGATGTCCTCTTCTTGTCTCAGTAGGTTTGTTTGTTTGTTGAGGGTTTGAGGGTGGAAGGGTGGGCAGACCATTAGTAAAATGAATGTGCATGCAGCTGTAAACATGTACAGTGTACCACTGTACATACAAGTGTGTGTGCATGTGTGTGTGTGTGTGTGTCCCTGCTCTGACATCACTGCTGCCGTCACTGCAGCCACCTCACAGTGACTCCCTTGTGACTGAGGGCCTGACAACCTCCCACGCTCTCCCCAACAACTCCCCTGCTCCTTCTCTTCTCATCTCGTTTTATCTATTGCCCCACCAACGCCACCTCCACCACCACCTCTGTGTCTTCCCCTCAGCTATATTTTTGCATCCATCCATTTATCTGTGCGCTATCTTTCTTTTTCTTTTTTTTTCATTTCACCCGCCTCTGTTCCTTATTGTTTTCATCTCTCTCCCCCTCATTTGGTGTGTGGGTCTTCCCTGTCTTCCGTCATGCTCTCTGCGCCCACAGTGCTGCCTGTCTCTGTCTCTATGGAAACCCCAAGTGGACAAGAGTAGCTCAGAGGTCTGTGAGACACTGATACAGACCCTATTAGATCACATGCTCAATCTCTCCCACAGCCACCTTATGTACACAAGTGCAAGCCTTTACTGTGTGTAAATAGTGGCTATGTGACCGTTCCAGTACTTGCCATCACACAAGGCCCCCTCCTGCATAGAGACAACCCATCTCTCTATGTGCCCATTACCTTTCAGTGGTGTGAAAAAGGAAGAGCGGAGAGAGGCAACAAGGGAGTAAGGAGGGAACTCCATTGTTTCATTATACTGTTGGTCTCCTCAGTTATTGGGTGGAGAGGGGAACCACCTGATACCATCTCTGCACATATATTCCCATCTTAAGTGAGTGTGAACACACACACACACACACACTCACACACACACACATTCTCTGGCCCCCTCCTCTCCCATCTCCCCTCTCAGTCTCACATGTCGCAAACCATATTCTCCTCACATTTACACATTGTTGAGCCGCCTGTCTTGCGTAGACTGTGCGTCATTCAGGTCCAAACACATCTGAAGGACAGGTGATTTGCGATAAGAGGCATACACTGACAGAATTTCACAGGTTTGGGTCGCTCTCGGGGGCACCATCGTGATTTGGCGGTCACACTTAAGTGGATCACTGGAGAGGGTAATCATGGGGAGGATACGTAAGCTGTACAGCATGTCATTTTTTTTTTTGGAAAGTGGGGTTGGGTGGGGGTTGGTGTGTGGATGAGACTGGAGGAAAAAGTAGAACTAAAAAAAAAGTAAGGCTTTGAAAGAATTTCAGCTTCTCTACCATCTCAATGTTTGTTGAGTTTCCCCTTTATTTTATCAAAATGTACATGAACAAACTACAACAAAGGACTACATTAAAGAAGACATCAAAACAGGCAGCAGTAACAGGGGTCAACAACTGAACACACACCCAATCCCAAGCACCCCACCCCCCATTAACACCCCCAGTGCAGTGAGATAAAGACATGCCAATCATGTCTCACATTTAGGCACTTGATTTCCCTACCGAACCATCTTTGGTCACAGTTGCTGTTGCACGGCTTTAAACTTAGAAGAACAGGCTTGATGAGGATCAAAATTTGTTGATTCTGACTGGGTGAACTGGAGAAAGTTGATTAATGCTGCGAGGAGTCGCACAAGTTTAAATGTTACTCCTTCAAAGTTTAGACAGTTCTGCATCTGCCATATTTAGAGATGACCCAAAGATGGTTATAACCTGACCACCTCCATTTAGTAAACTTTAGCATCAACACTAGATGGTACAGTACTTCACGTGATTACAGAAAAGACTTCACAAGGAAAGAGAGCAACCACTACATCTTAACACAATTTACCTGATAACAACGCAGTGTATTTGCACACAATATACTGTATTCAATACGCTGTACAGTCAGTTGCAAAGGCATTGTTGTTGGCATTTTTCTGTAGGAACAAACCAGTTTGTTTACCACTGAGTATTATCTTGGAAAGTCTTGCAAAAATATATGCATTTTTATTATATTAAAAGCCTTTGCTTTGACTTTTGGGTGTGACCTATACTGTATATTTCGCTACTCATGCATTGTCTAAATTTATGTGCATACAGTATTCTGTATGTTTGTGTATGTATGTATTTGAGTGCATGTGTCCTGCATGCATGTGTGTCTGTTGATAAAAGTACTGTACACTGTATCAGTCGACTTATCCCTCAAAATATTTTTAGAATACACCCCTTCAGTAAAGGAATAACACCATTACATCAAACTGGTTAAGAAGCATAGTAGTCACACAGTATTTGGCAGTGAGAGAACAGTCCTAATTTATCCATGCACAATATCAACCACAGGCAAGGTCCACATTCTGAACAAACCCATTAAGAACAACACAGTAAGAACATGAAAAGAGTGTACAAGAATTCAAGAAGAACCTGGAAGTGTGTTTGCACGTGTGTTTGAGTGTGTATATCTGTGTGTGCATGTTTGTGACTGTCCATGCATGTGTGTGAATGTCAAATGCACAGTTGGTTTCCTAGGGAGACCAAAGGGCTATGACTCATGCAGTGCATACAGCATTTTCTGGAATTTTAACAATGTTGGAAGAATTAATATTTTCCCATAAAGCTCAGATAATTACATATAATCGTGTTAGAACCTTACAGAGTACTGTGGGAGTTTACTGTAAAAACCCACTCAACCCCACCCTCATAGGTCTATTATAGACCAAACAGTTTATTCCTGGATTATATTTCAATTCTTCAGCTCTTTTCTCAAGGCAAGCACCTTTCTGTTACTCGATCATGTGGTGTGTGCATTTTAGTGTGTGTTTTAGACTAATCCAGTCTGTGTGTGCAGGTGTAAAGGATAAGGCTGGTAAAGCAGAGTTGATCCCCCTTGGGGTATGTAGTAGCTGCAGTAGCTGGGTTCTGCTAGGTAGGGGGCACTGTGCTCTGCAAGGTATGGGGCAGGTTGGTAGAAGCACGTCACATGGTCTGTATTGGGGATAATGTTCTGTTCTCCAAGAACCTTCAGTGCCAGCACTGTGATCATGTTGAGAGTCTGACGCCTCTCGTGTCCCATCAGACACACTGTGCTGTCATCTACCACACGACGCAGCGTCATCAGGTACTGGTACTTGCTTCTTTCCTCACCGATGAAGTGATTCTTCAAGTAGGACAGGATTTTCCTCTGCTGCTCCTGCACATCAGGAAAATCAATGAAGAACCTTGAGCACATGTAGCGCTCAAGTGTCTTTATCTGAGTTTCACTGGCTGGTCGGTAGTCCCTGACCAACAGGTTGCTGTATTTTAACAAGCCACCGCCTCGAATCTCCTCTGGGTTCCTGGTAGCGATTAATCGGTAGCGCAAGTGATCCATGGCTGCCTCAAAGTCGCCATACATGCTCTCTGCCAGGACCTCAACATTAGGGACTGAGCCGGATGCCCAGGAAGCATTGCTCTGTTCAGGCATGTCTGTGGTTACCTCAGGGACCTCCTTGTTCACAAACATAGAGCTGGATGTCTCATTAGCTTTTGGAGGAGCAGATTCCCCTGGGCCTCCAGACTGAGAGTGAGGCAATACATGTGAGTTGGAGCTCGGGATTGTGATTGGAAAAGAGACAGGCTCTGCAGCCTGAGGCAATGATGAGATATAATCTTGTTGCGTTTTATCCTCTAACTGTAGCAAACTAACTTGTGGTTGAGGGGAGGATTCTTTCATCTGTTCCTCGTGGTCTGTGTTCAATATCAAAGGCTCTGTATCTGAAGATACCTGAGGTACAAGATCCTCTGACTCCACCGGTGGAGTAAGGCAGAGGAGGGGAGGGCTAAGGCAGGGGGAAGGTGGGGTGAGACATTGAGGAGGAGGGCTAAGGCTAAGCATAGGAGGAGTTAGGTAAGGAGGTGAACTGAGGCAGGATGAGGTAGGGCTGAAAGTTAGGGGTTGAAAGCCAAAGCTAGTAGCTTGGCTGGTGGTGCTTGGCAAAGGAGATGAGAGGCAATGAGAGGGAGGGGTCAGGCATGGGGGAGGGCTGAGGCTGGGGGGTGAGGGAGTGAAGCAGGGAGGGGAGAGACTGAGCACCGGAGGAGTGAGACAGGTAGCAGGGGGGTTGACACCTTGAGAGGAAGGGGAGGGTGAACTGAGTGTGGTCTCATGTGGGCTGATGTTTGGCTGATTTAAGTCTGTCTTTTTGGTCTGTTGCACTTTGATTTCATCTTCATCACTGAGCTCATCTTCTGAGGTATGTACACATTCTTTAGTGGAGGATGTATCAGTGTGTGGAAAGAATGTGTCCACCGAGTCAACAGGCTGGAATTGTTTGGGTGTAGAGGCAGTTTCTGTAGGAGCAGACTGGACTTGCTCATCACAAGCCAGGTGTGTGGACTGTATTTCTTTTAGCCTCTGGTTATTTGTCTCAAACAAACCCTCTGTGATTGGCTGAGGAAAGGAAGATGGCTCCTGAGGTAAAGAAATGGGATCCACAGCAGCATCAGAGTCTGGATCAAAAGCTAAGCTGAGGTCTAGATTTGAAGCTAGGTCACTGGAAATTTCAGGTTCCAGGTTTGTTTTATTAAAGATACTGGTTGTTGTGGTTGTTATGGGGTCTGAACTAGTAGCTGCTGGCTCTGGGTTAAAGGCTATCTCAGGTTCAGGGCTGGGGCAGGGGGTCGTATCAAGACAAGGAGCTATGAAAGGTTCACTTTCTGAGACCAAACTGGGGTAAAGACTGGGAATATTTTTCCTACACATCCTTCGAGGGGGTTTGGGAGAGGTGTGTTTGAGCACTACCATGTGAGATAACCTATCTGAGGCCTTACCGAGAGGAGAAGAGGAGGTCTTTTTGTCAGAAACAAGGCTGGGTGGTGCAGGTAAAATATCCTGAGTATCTGGGCTGTTGGCTTCAAGTATGTTGGGCTGTTTTTCTGAGTTATCACTGTATGCTGTGCTATACATATCAAGTGTTTCCTTTGTGGCCTGTGTGTTGTGGAATGTAAGAGATATGGAAGAAAGGGAGCAGGAACAATCAATACCATGTGTGTTTTCTAAGTTTTTTGCTTCGGGTAGTGAAATCTCTCCTGTCATTTCATTTGATTCTAAAACATTTTTTGTCTCTGCTTGAATCTGCTCTTCAGCCTCTGTCACTATGTTTCTTTCATCTGTTAATGATGTCTCTTCTTTAGCGTGTGAAGATGTATTAGTGTTTGAAGCAGACGTGTGTTTAGGTTGATTTGTCTCAATGCCTTGCTGTTCCTCACGGAGATATTTTATTTCATCATAGTGCTCTGTGGTGTGTGATTCCTCTGCCAAGTTTAAAGACTCTGCCTGGTTATTGTTCGAGGTTTCTGGCAACGTGGACTGTCCCATCTGCTTTGTGAGATCTTTCTGTTTGTCATCTTTCTGTTGATCAGAGGGTTTTCTGTGGTTAGATACTTCTCTCTGGACAGAGACTTCCTTGTGATTTGAATGTGCTGGTTGTTGGGCTTCATGGGGCTGCATTTGCTCTGTCTGTTCTGCCTTTGTTGAGATTGTGGGTTTATTTGAGAGCTCTGGCTCATGCCTAAGTTCATTCTGAGCTGCTATTTCAGTTTTGTCAGATGTTTGCTTCTTTTCTGACTCAGGGCTTAGGGATGTCTGGTCAGAGAAGTCTGTTTCATTTATGTTTTCTCTGGCTTCTTTTTTCATCTCAGCAGGGGTTTTCTCTTTGACATCTTCCTCCACTTTGAAGTGTGTTGTCTGATTCAAATGTTCTGTTTTTTGTAAGGGGTCTTTCTGTGACTCTTCCTCATGCACCTCACCTCTCTGCTGTGTCTGGCTGACCTGAGCACCCTCTGTGCTCGATGTGTCTCTACCAGTGGACTCTGTTTGTGGAGCAGTGGCCTGTTTGAGCAGAGAATCTTTCTTCTGATTCTCTGCAGGTTGATCCTTAAGATCAACATGTTTACTTTTGTGCTGAGACTCCTGCTGCATGTAAGACTCCAGGAGACGATCCAGAATGATCTGGAAGGAGTCAACGCTGAATTCAAACTGCCTCCTCAGTGTGCTCACAAATTTAAGCTCCAGATTTTTGCCACTGTTGTTTGAGAGGGAGATGAGGCTCCAGCGATCATGTTCATTAAAGACCTTCACCATTTTCTGGACGTACGCCTCCTTCATCGTTGCGCTGCTGATCCGCTCCCTGTTGACCCCAGCAGGTAGGCAGTCCAGCAAGCAGCCCAGCACTGACTCTTTAATTACCTGGGAAAAGAAGAGGTCGACAACATGACAGCTACAACTAATGATTGCAACTTGAGTGTAATTTTGCTTGTATTAATAAAAATGTTATGAAATAAAATAATTTCAACTGATTCAATCTTACTGTATTAAATTATAATTGTAATGAGAATAATATCATTACCAAAATATCACAAAAATGTAAACCAAGCACTCCTGAGAGAGTAGTGCCTTGCTCATGGATAATACAGCAGAAGGATTCCACTGCTTTTACCTCTTATTACACTGACCTGTTTTCTCTTTTATAAGTAAGCAGTACACTAATTATACCTGGAACTCCTCCTGACTGGGCAGCTCCACTCCAAAGATGATGTCCAGGTCTTTGTAGCTTGTGCCGTTGTCTCGGACAAGGACGTGGCTGGCTGTGGAGCCGTTCAGACGAACATCTCTCACAGCGATTCCCTGATTCTGCAACTTGGCCCGCACAGCTATGATGATGTCTCGAGGACGCAGCTCCAGCGTGGGGAAGTTCCCGCGTCCGTGGATTGGAACTACTTCTGACAGGACCTGATGGAGAACTTCCACCTGCTCAGCATTCAGGCTGTGGAACCGCTGGCTAGATTTGGTTTCAGACATGCTGTTGTCCTGTAGGGTGGCAACAAAGAGTTTATTATTACAGCACCTCCAGCAAAATGTGCTACATGGTTAACTCTCATACAAACACAACACACACACACACACACACACACACATAGCACTCCCTCACGCTTCTTGCTTGTCTGTAAGTCACAGTTTGTCTGACAGATTTTCCACAATGCTACTGTAACTGCTGTGCTGACAAGCTGGCACATGGAGCAAAGCACATAGATCTTTTTGCATAAATGTTCTTCTAGTGCGCAAGCAGTCAGGCACAAGATCTGTATCAGGATCAATAAAAATAATAACAATAACAATAACAATAATATAATAGACAAATCCAGACTAAATCTTTGTTTTCACCAGAGGAGCAAGGGTTAAGATGAATGAGTCATCACCGACAGACTGCATTAATCACACAACGTCACTAATTAAAGACACACATCTGTTTTTGTGTCTGTTTGTGCAGCACATGATGTGTGCATACTACAAATAATGAGCCCCCACACATTCATGTGAGTGTAAACAACCTCCTATTTGACACATTTTGTAAACTGCAGCACAAATCGAATCTAAATGAAATTTAATGTTAGCCAATTATTTCTGTTTTTGTGTAATTCTCCTGGCAGTTAGCCATACAGCCTCTGCTTCCAGACTCCATCAGTCAATCTCTACAAACTGGGCTCATTTTTAATAACCCAAACGAGACTCACCTAACTAAGTCAGTCAGATGAGCCTCTGTAATGTGATTGTGTGTTTGAAGGCATATGTCAAAAGTGTTTTGGGAAGTGAGTGCTTGTGTTTGAGTGAACAACTGCGGTTCATAGCAGCCCATTATGATCTATTGTTTGCTTAATCAATAGTTGTCACTCACTGCTGCGGCTGAATGCTGTTGATGGCTATGATTTGTCAATACTAGCAGGGCAAACATTGGGATACTAATGAGCGATAATGGGATGTTTTCTGGGAGCAGTTTGTCAGACATCAGAGGACTATAGTCATGTAACAACCACAACCAGTCTATTATAGGAAGTGTTTGCAAAATGTTTAAAACCACATTGCACACAAGCAAATATCACTTTACTCCAATATGACACCCTGTCTGCTCATTCACAAATAATTGGACCTCAGTTTAGGAGGAGAAAGGGTATGTAGTGTGGGAAAACAAAGCTCTTAAACTCTGTTGTGAATGACATCTGTTTCTACTCCACTTTCACAAGTCGCAGAAAAAAGCAAATCAGACATGCAGAGGTGGTAAATACAGTTCCACATGATGAGGATGATGCTCATATAAACAGTGGAACAATGTGTTGAGGAGGCAGAAAGGCACTGCAGGACTGTTTTCCAGCTGGCCCCTCTTATCTACCCCTCCCCTTCAGTACGCTTCTGCAAACTTCAGCCTGAGTGACTCATCCAGGCGTATCGGCTCAGCTCACACATAATCTATGGCCACTGACAACCCAACAAATCCGAGGGTCTCACAAAAAAAGGACTAAATAGAAAACAAAAGCAAAGAATGATGCCCAAATTTATTTGGCTTGTCTTATTCTTTACATATTGATGTATACAAAATGCAAATATTGACTGAGAATTTGCATTTTTATGCACGTATTTACATTTATCAAAATAGTCTTATTCTTATTCCATTTCACCTTAGATCATACACTGGCGATAATGTAATATAATCATTTTAACATTTGCGGTTATCATACAAAATATAAAACCTCAGTGTCTGCTAACCAAAATAAAATACACAAACAAATGAATCTTATCTCTGAGGTCTTGTACCAACAATACTTTACCGAAAAGAGTGTTAGTTGTTTTGCCCATGAAATTACCACTATCTGCAGGTTATACCTCTTGGATAGTGTCACACTGTCGCGTCCTAAGTTTTACTGGAGATGATCCACAGCCCTGCTGACTTTCACTTTACCCTACTGGGCTTAAATGTATAATCACTTCGTCGCTCACTTGCTCACACCTGAGAAGCCAAGTGGCCGCAATTAAACGCATAATGTTGTAATATAATCATTTTAACATTTGCGGTTATCATACAAAATATATGAAATTACCACTATCTGCAGGTTATACCTCTTGGATAGTGTCACACTGTCGCGTCCTAAGTTTTACTGGAGATGATCCACAGCCCTGCTGACTTTCACTTTACCCTACTGGGCTTAAATGTATAATCACTTCGTCGCTCACTTGCTCACACCTGAGAAGCCAAGTGGCCGCAATTAAACGCATTAAAGTCAGGGTGTAGAGTAGGTAGTAGTTCTGGGTACAGGAAATACGCAGCCGCAACAACATGAATTACTGAACTTTCACAGAGTCGGGTCTACTTACCTGTTGCTGTGGCTTTCGAGGGAGCGACTGGCTCCGGACTCGGCAGCGGGATTAAAACCTCAAGTATCCACCGAGCCTCGGGTCTGCACAGTCCAAGACTCTTGAACGTGGTGGGTTTGTTTTGCTGCTGAAGTCTCCGTCCTCTCCGGTTAGTCTCGGCGGTGCTGATGCGGCGCAGTCCCTTCCCTAGGCTGAAGGAGTCTGTGCTCGAGTTCATTCGGGCGCTGTCCAGGAGGCGCGTGGTGCTGAAATGAGGACCGAAATGAGTCCTCGCGCTCTTGTTTTCTCCTCCGACCGCCCGGAGCGTAACGCAGTTTCCATAGCGACCTGCCGTCATTCAGTTGTGACAGTGTGTGTGTGTGTGTCCGTGTGTGTTTACACGTATTTAAGATATCCTTAGGACCTACTTTGGCACAAACACTGAACTTGTCAAGACCAGTTCAGTACTGATAGAGACCAAAACCTGGTCCTAATGAGGAAGACCCTTATTTCTGAGGGACGGGTAAAATTTAAGCATTAGGCATTAACTGTTTATGTTTAGGGTTAGGGTTAACGCTTTGTTTAGGCTGTCCCAATGAATGCAAGTCAGTGTGTGTGTCCTTAAAAGGATACCTGCGGGAACTTGTCCATGTGTGCGTGTACTTGTACATACTTGTGAGGACCAAAAAAACTTCAAAACCACAGGAAACGGCGAGGTGTGAGATGGGTTTGTTGGTAGTGTCCTTAACAGGTGTCCAGGGTGATTTGAGTATGTGTGGCACTCCCGCTGTTGTCCTTTAAAAAGTTTAAAATACGACTTTAATTCAGAAGCGAGGGAGGTATAAGGTTCAGGCTTTACAATACATGGATTGTAAAGCCTTTAATTAAGGACAGATTGCAAAAAAGAGTCTCTGGGTTATCATGACCCAAGTTTTCATTTTATGACGTAAGCAGGCTGAGAGGGCTGGACAGACTCTTCACTGCAGTGTGTCTCCTCTGGTTTGTGTGTCTTGTTATTTTTAAACTGACTCAAGTCCTCACATCACATTTGTTACTCGGGTTTGGGCTGTAAAACAGCTGAATGAACATGTGGGCTGCTGATTTTAAATGAACATTATGAAACACCACTCATTCATGTCTTTTGCCAGACATTTTATCTACTGCTGATACAGTATGAGTCATCCACCCCCCCCCCCCCCCCCCCCCCCCCCCCCCCCCCCCCCCCCCCCCCCCCCCCCCCCGACCTCAGCCCCGACCTCAGCAGTTAATCCGCACCAAATCCTTCGGCTGGAGGTGCATGTGGATAAAAGAAGCCTTTTCTTTGTGGACAGATCCTTTACTTTTCTTCCTCGTGCTGCAGCAGATTCTCACCGTCTGCTCCACCTCTTCAACAACTGAACCTCTTTGTGTTCCCCTTCCTGCTCTCGTCAGCACACACACACACGCACACACACACACACACACACGCCTAACCCTAACCTTATCATAACTTCAATTAAATCTAAGCCGTAAACTTTTTCCTCAGAAATGAAACCAAGTTTCCATGAGGACCACTGGTCCTGACAAGGTCCTTGTTTATCCATAAAGGTCATAAAGAGGAAACAAATACAAGTACACACACCCACACACGCGCGCGCACACAAAACAGTACAGTCTCTTATCTCTACAAAAGCTACAGATGCCATGTAGGCCTGGAAATAAAGTTAAAGAAATCGGATTTATTAACGCAAAATGCAAGTAGCTCTGTGTGGAAACATTATCAATTTAGTAATTAGCAAAAAAAAGAGAGGAACAAATGACGTCATTAGACGTGTACCACCGGGTACAAACTATTTTTAGCCTGGATTGGAACTTGTCTGCTGTGGATACATTTCTGTAACAGCGGTGACGTAGAAGGGGCGGGCACGCCATGCAAAGTCGTGACCATGTGACGACGGCCGACGTGTCATCGATGGTGTTCAAAGATGAACATTGACCGAGATGGTGTAATGCGATCTTTCACAGAAAGTGTTTCGGTCCAAATGTAATCGAGCACAGGCTAAAAATCACACTACACATGGTCCCAGAAAGATAGATGATAACAAGAAGCCTTTTCAATATAAAATAGGACGATAAATGCCGTAAACGTCGGAAGAGACCAGACGAGACAGCCGTTAAAAATCGCAGGCAACACTTAAGCAAAAGCGGAAGTACACGACAGCGAAGCATCTTACCTCGTCACAGTGACGACTGCAGTCTGAAATTTCAAAGCAAACAACTGCGGGAAAACAGCGAATGATTGAATGTGAGTTTATGCCTGTTACTGCACAACCTGACTCCAAGTGTGTCTCAAACAGAGTCCTCGTCCTCGTCGAACGTGGACAGTGTCCTTTCGGCTACAGCAGCATCTGTTAGCCAAATGCTACCTGGCCTCGGTTTGGTGGAGTGTTTAGCTTTGGCTCACAATGTTTCCTGTTTAGGAGAAAAAGTACTTTGACCCGACCCACCTTTTAGCAGTCATCTAATCTAACGTGGCATTTACATGTAAGATATTTATTTTAATTTTAATATTTTTTGTATACTTTAATATTTTTTTGTGTTTTAGTCTTGAATTTGTGTGTAGATGAGTTGTCTCAGACCTCACGCTTTTTAGAGGACCATAAAGGTATTTTGAACCGAATTTAATGTTATTAGAAATTAGATTATAATTTATACATTTAAGTACTACCATAAATCATGCTCAGTATCGATACATATCACTGGACCAGATATTGCACAGATAAAAATGTAAAATCCGATACAATTCAAAAATCCTATATATCACATGCTTCACTATACACAGACTGAAAATATCACTAAGAAACAGCAACAGCATTTTAGCTGAGCGATGTTTTGGGCTGTCTATTTTTTTTGTTACACAGTTGGATACATTGTGTATTTCTTGAAACAGCTTAAAATGGCTAGCACAAATGTGTTTTCATAGTTTGAAAGGTCTAAGATAACAGTGTCAGACTGGTATTGGTATTGGTCAGGGAAAAGCGGTATCAGGCCATCCCTACTGTTCAGGGTTCAAAAATGCAGAGAAGGCTAAAATGAAGCTGTAAACATTGGATGAATCAGAGACCAGCAGAGGCTGCAGTGTAGCCACTGTATCCTACATATCACACATGGCTATACTCTTCTTTCCTTAGGCTAAATTGGCAGCAGCCAGGATCCATCCAGAGAATGTCCTCAGAAGCAGCAGTCCCCTAACTTCCTGTGTGCTGTGACCTCCAGATTGCTGTTACCATGAACCAGGTCAGGGTTTCATGACAATGATTTATAAAACCAACCAGTGAAAAATACAATCTAGTCACTGTAGTCACACAATAATAATTCCACCTAACCCCTCACTGTTGTAATTTGCACATAGTATTATAACTCACTCACTCACTCACTCATTTTCTGCCGCTTTATCCACTAGGGGTCGCGGGGGGTGCTGGTGCCTATCTCCAGCTAACATAGGGCGAGAGGCAGGGTACACCCTGGACAGGTCGCCAGTCCATCACAGGGCCACATAGAGACAGACAACCATTCACTCTCACATTCATACCTACGGGCAATTTAGAGTGTCCAATTAACCTAATCCCCAAATCTGCATGTTTTTGGACTGTGGGAGGAAGCCGGAGTACCCGGTGAGAACCCACGCACCACGGGGAGAACATGCAAACTCCTTGCAGAAGGCCCCTTGTTAGTATTATAACTCTGGTCAGTTTTTCTTTTCTTTATGAGCTTTTGAAGCATGTTCATCTTCACTATTTGAGTGTGGTAGAATCAGATGACTAGAGATGGGGTAAGAAATCACTGAAAGTCTACTGTATATTTGGAATGCAGGGAAGTTACAACCCAGTAACAACCCACTTTATTAAACCAGTCCTTTATTTACAAAAATATATGTAGGAATAACAGTTTTAACTTGACAGTAGTATGCGATGCTGCACTTATTTACCTCAGGATTACATGTGCATTCTTAAGCCTATCTTGATTGTAATGAGTGGTTTTATATATATATATATATATATATATATATATATGTATATATATTTATATATATATATACACACTACTCACAATAAGTTAGGGATATTGTTATTCAACAAAAATTGACAATGTCAGTGGCAGGTGTTTCCACCATTTGCCGCAATGACAGCTTGACTTACTGACAATACCAGCTTTTTATACCCACAGAATGATGCCACAAAAGGGTATGACATCCACTGAGTCAATATCCCTAACTTATTGTGAATTGTGAGTACTGTATATATATAGTTATTGTTGGCTTTTAATATTTTGAACCATTTTTATTCAGATAACTGCCGCTCTCTGGATATTTTCACTGTTTTGAACCATTGTAAACCCAAGAGATGGTTGTGCATGAAAATCCCAGTATATCAGCAATTTCTAAATTTACTCAGACCAGCCCGTCTGAAACCAACAACCATCTCATGTTCAAAGTCACTTAAATTTCTTTTGTCACCATTCTGATGTTCAGTTTGAACTTCAGCAGGTTGTATTTTCATTACTGAGCAGCTGAAAAGGTGTGCCTGATAAAGTATTTATTGCAATGCAGGGTCACTCTTTCAAGGATTTTTTTTCTTTTAAAGATGTTTATCAGTGTATAAAGTCTATACAAAGAAGATAGACCTGCAAATATAAAGCCACCAATTACATAATGCCATTAGTTGTTCTTCAGACTGCGCTATGAGCATCTTGCTTTCATAGAGCCTTTTTAAAAATTGCTTTGATTCAAACCCAGACATCACATCATATAATACCGCTTAAATAGTGTCTTTAGAAAGTGAAGAACAGCATGAGCTCAAAAATTGGCAGAACGATTCTCACTGGAGATAATACTGGAGCCAGCAGTCTCACTGTTCTTGAACACATTCATTAGCAGCAAAACCCTGTAATATAAGCAACCAATATCAACTACTGCAACGATGAGTCCTTAATCAGCATTAGGTTTGAAATGTCAGAGATGGTTGTGAGGATGAGCAGCTGTCCTGACCAACATCTGGTTAAATAAAGCTAAAAGTGACACCTAGTGGATGTATCAGTGTACAGCACTTTAAACTTAGTCCTGTCGACAGACCAGTAAAATTAGAGAAGACTGCAGATGCTATAGATGCTGTGCATAGGTATCTGAATGCCATGCTGAAAAGCATGAACCTGGGGAAGTTAAAAAATACAAATACCTCTTTTAAGGCTTTTGTAAGTTTGTTTTTGGTATCTACAGTCCTCTCCAAGTCTGCATCAATGGGAAAGTTTAAAAAAGCAATTTGAAAATCTTGATGTGCAGACAGCTCTGATGGAAAGGACAAGTGGCAACACAATGACTCTTGTCAACCCACATGTAAAAAGCTCCTTTCTGTCACATCGAGGGAAAACCTCTGTGCTGCTCATGTGAACACTTTTTTCTCTCAGAAAAATTAGAACACTGAATTCTTTTTGTTTTTGCTGAGAATGAATGGGTATGCTGTAGCATGACATGGCTGATGCAGAGTGGGTGCAGTCCTCATCTCCAGTGCTCCCTCAATAATAGAGACAGTGGCAAAAGTGTTAATAAAAGAACACACTGTGTATGCTATACCTGCTACCATGTCTTTAACTATTTACAAGGTTGTGCTGTAATAGTAAAGGGCCATTAGTATTAATGCTGCAGTTATCAAAAAACCGCAGCTATTTTAATTCCTTAATAACAGCAAACCTGATGTTGATTTTTTTCCTTTTCTTTTTAGTTTGGTTTTATACCTGGAGCTTTCTCCAGGCCAAACATCTTCACTGGCTTCAAGTGAGATCCCAGAAGAGCAGGTAACTTTTCTTATCAATCCCATGCTTTGTTTTTTATATCTCGGAGCAGAATTCACACATTAGCTTTATTGTCTTTGACATCACTCATTTGTCCATATAAATTTGTGTTACTCACATCACTATGATTTATTTTTATTTTTATTTTATTTTAAGTTATGTGAGGTTTTCACAACAAAGAAACCTATTAAATGAGCACAGAAAATTCTCAACACATTTCCTTGCAGATCATTTTTTGAGCTTCACCATGGGTGAGAACATGACATGAAAGCAATTTGCTCATCCACTATTTATCTGGTTAGTAGAGCCTCTTACAATGAAAGAAAGATTTTGGTATCATAATAAAATGTCTCAAAATAGCTGGCTGCTGTAATGTGATTCACCTGTGCTGTGCTTGGTGTTGTCATCTAAACTGTGAGGCCAAGTGAAAAATGGAGGAGGGAGATAAGCAAGAGAAGAAGGGAGAGACAGGGAGTGAAAGAAGTGACTGATTAAGAAGCATAGAGAGGATGTGAAAGGTGCAATGTGCTTTTTTGTTTCTCCTGGTTCATCACAAATGGGAACATATGTTATGAGAGAGATGTTGCTTTGAGTCTTGGTATTAAACTGCACAGTAGCACATTCATATTCAACATGTATCTGTTATTATTTATCAGATCAGTAATGGCACACTGCCCTGCTCTGTTTCTTTATTGTATTTTAATTGCTCATACCTCATCCCAATCAGATTACACAGTATGCACAAAAGCAAAGATATTTATTGTCGTGTATATTTTTTTATTTACTGCCTGAAGATTGTTAACAACATGTTTTTTGACTTTTGCTGCATCATAACTGAGGAAGTGAAGCCTTCCTTTGCCCATTTCTATACTGTTTTTATTTCCAAGTTTGGCTGTAATAAGGGTGGGTTCTGATCAAATATATTCAATATCAATATAAGTGAACTCGTCTGTAGACTCTCAAACAGCGCTGAGATTGATGTGATTAACTCCTTATTTACTGTAGGATGAA
This sequence comes from Brachirus orientalis, assembly GCA_016785285.1. Lineage (NCBI taxonomy): Eukaryota > Metazoa > Chordata > Actinopteri > Pleuronectiformes > Soleidae > Brachirus > Brachirus orientalis. The sequence continues at coordinate 3,945,385 of JAFBJR010000138.1, forward strand.
ATCGAATTACGACACATTTTTGATATTAGGTGATACAGTGGAAGTTTGTTTGAAACTACACAAGAATTAAAGTTTGATACTGAATCCAAAGTTTGTTCAATACCATGAAAGTTCTGGACTTTGATACTCAGCACCAAGTTTTAATCAATGCCACAAAAGGATTGAGGTTCCATACCTACCCATAGCTCTAATGCTGTAACAAATTTTTCTTGTTGTTTATATTAATCCGACGAGGTGTCACGATAAATGTTTGCCTTGACTTTTTAAAGTGTTTTACTTGGCATGGTTTCTGTCATTTTGTGGCTGTGTTTTGTAGAAGTTTGCACCTCCACATGCCTCTGATTCCCTCCTTTTCCATCCACCCCCCTCCTCTTTCTCTCCTCCAACACGGAACAGATGAGAGGTCAAAGGTGTCACCTGTAGAGGAAGCGGCCCTCTGCCGCTCGCATGCCACTGCCTCATTACACACACCCACACACACATAGTTCTCCGTGTCCCATGGGGGGTGAGTGAGTCTCAGCTGGGAGCCATTACAGGTGCTGTCTAAGCACACACACAAATATCTATACATGAACACACCTGCACCCCGTGTAGCTGATGGGATTCCTCCAGTGTGACACTCGATGACCTCTGACCCTTTTTGCGTCCTTTTTAATCATCATCAGCTCTGACTTAACTACATCCACAATCATCATCAGTGGCCCCAGAGTGACACGGGTCTCTATTTTGCCTATTACCAAATACTTTGATGAGTGAGATGTCTGCTGTGTGTGCTGTGTGCACATGCCTCTTGAGGCCCTCCAGTCATTCTGACCCCAACAGTTGTCAGTCATTTCTGCCAGCAGTTAGATCATTTGAAATTAAAATTCCACATGCCTCAGATAAGTTAAGACTAGCTTTGTTTTTAATCTTTTTATAGCCCTCAGTGGCCATCTCTTCTCTTTAAATGTGATTAAAGCATGGGAGAGACTGTCATGTCCTATTTTTCTCCACTCTGTGTGTATCCCAACATCTGTGCAGGGATGTTTCCTCCAGATGTGCAGGAGATGGCTCCTGTATATGCACAGCTCTGGGGAAAGAGCTGTGTCTGTGGGGTTTTTGTGTGTCTTTGTGAGGTAGGTGTTGATACCTAGTGATTCTCCCTTCCAGTGCAGTCAACACGTTCACGTCCTGAGTCCTAGAGGAGTGGTACTTGCTGACAGGCAGGGATCCGGTAGACTGGTGGTCCTGTCCCCATGGCTGACCTACTCCAAGCCCCTTACATTCTGGCTCGGTGAAAAAGCTGTAATTGCAACAAAGGGGATTGGTTGGACTTGATTCACACACAGGATGTGATGTTCAGACAAGGATCAGCAGGAGAGGATACATGCGGCTAAAAGCGTAATTGTCTATCCTGAAAATAAAATGTAATGAAAGACTAATTTACTGTTCCACAGCCTCTGGATAATTTCATGATAATTTCTCAGAGGTTTCCTGGAAAACAGTATTAAATATGTTTCTTATAAACAGAGACAGTGGGAAGACTTGGATATTTTTTGAGTTATTCAGTCAGAGCACAGCAGGTCAACCTGACATGCAAAAACAATTGTCTGCAGGAATCATGGTGTATAAAAATAATACATTAATAGATCTTAAATATATAAAATAATATATAGTTATACATTATAGCGTATAGTATAACTTTTATCTTTATTTGGAGCTGTTGATTCTATTAGGCTTACTTGAATTTTCAAGTAATAAAATTAAAGGTTAGTGGAGTTTTGAACAGCATAGTAAGACAAGGATGTAGAGAATAGAGCAGTCACAAAGAACATTTTAAAGCAACACACTGACACAATTTTTTCTTATTTTTGGCAATTTTCATGATGTTGTATATCTTTGTTTTACTAGAACATTTTAATGTTCTCTGTTAAAGTTGTTTTTAGTCATAGTGTATTATTAGCTGAAAGGGTAAACAATACAGAGTTCCATCTTGCTTTTAATATGGTGTTTTTTTTTTATGACAGTGTTTTATACAGTCAGGTGGTACAGGCTCTTTTTTCCTCTCAGCCTCCCATTTGAAATATTCAATTACCATCCGTGAAGGGTCGGGTCAAACACAGGAAGCCAAGCTGATTGGTTTTACTCAGATATCTATGGGCATGTGTGACCAATCGCTGCTTGCCAAGGCTTTTCCCAGTCTCCATCTGCTGCTGTGTGTGTGTGTCTAATCTTTCCAGCCCAAGACTTTCCCTGGTTTCCACTTACCTCTTGACCATTGCTTCCTATCAAATGTGTTAACGCTGCTTTTAATCAGTTTTACTGTCTCATGTGCACACATACACACATGCGCCAGTCCAGCTGGCCCTTTCCATCCCCGCTCTCCAGAACATACTTCGTTAAAACTAAACCAATCTCCTGCTTACACCCCCATAAACTCTGCCATACGCACTCAGAGATACACACCTGATCCTGCCAGCCCTCTCCTCACCCTGTTAACCCCCCTCTACTTGACCGTCACCTCACCCCATCACCCACCCTGATATCTCTTACAGTGAAACAACCCGTGAACATGGACGTACAGCCTGTCTTTAACTCTTTATTGAGGCTCTCTGCCAGTCTTGGTGTCTACACCATACAGCCCTTTATTTTTACTGTAGTAAAGGTCATCATTGCCTCAGGTGACCAGTCAGTCATAGGCCTAGTGATAAACCTGTTTCCTGAAAAACTCTGCAAACATTGTTATTCTTTTCCATTTGTCTCTTTGCATGGAGCTTTTCAGTTAGAAGCATGCAGCTTATAGCCAGGGTTGTCAAATTTGGTCACTTGGTATCGGTATTGGTCCAATGTTTGCCAAAATCAATGGATCAGAAAAGGGAAGGAGTGAGTTAGTGATGCTGCAAATGTCTGCCACACAGTCGGAGCATTTAGTTTTTTAAATGGCTGGCTAAAGCTAATCTAATTCTAATTAATAGCCAAGTTGTTAAAAATAGGTAGAATACAATGTTGAACTGATCTTGGTAGACACTTAAGGCTGTCCTATTGTATCATATCAGACACAAAAAGTGGCCATAGTGATATTCACATTCACCTTCAAGTGAGCTGTGGTGAGCCCCCTGATCTTGACGTAGCACTCTCACCTGCTCACTGTATTTACTTACCCATAGCTTTATGATCAGACCAATGTCTGTCTGCATGTGTTTAGCTCCAATTATCAAAGGTTCACCCACAACCACGCTTAACCATGATGGTGAACATTGTAAACATTGTAGCATCAGTAGCATGGTGACATTAGCACGGCCCAAGGCAGGAGTGAACTAGACGGCTGCTTGGGGCCCTAAAAGTGTGTGGAGGAAAAAACCCTCAAACATTTTAAAATCTTCAATCTAGAGAAATCTTAGTCATAAGAAATCTAGATATTGTTAAAAATATTTAGAGATATGTAAATATGTAGCTTTGAGCTTGAGTTATTTGAGTTTATTTCACACCTATTGCACATTTGCACGTCAGTTTTATTTTAAAAACCAAAGTCAGGCTCCCAAATCAAATCAAATTCAGCTATCTATCCACCTACTTTAGGTCTGTTTTTGTAACTTCCATTTTTCTGCATTTATTCTGTGAATATGTTGCTTCATAGGTATTTTATATGATGAATACTGATATTTAAGATTAAAATGGACAGCTTTTTGCATTCAACTGGACATTTGAAGTTTTCACACTCTCACAGGACAGGGAACAATTTTTTTTCAACAGCAGTGTTTATGATGGCACAACACAACACCACCTCTGTGGCTAATTGCTGTTGCTTCATCTTTACAACTGTGATTAAACAGTAACCGCTACACGCACAAATATTGTCTATTGCCTCTTTGAAGCATATTTCAGTATAGTTCAAACAGACATAATCATAAAATAGATACATGTATATTCATCCTTGTAAGCTGGTATGGTATAGAGCTGCTTAATGCTTGTTTGTTTAAAATGTTTCTGGCAGTCAAGGTGAGGGTGAATGATGTGCGGGAAAAGTAATCTAGTAATATGATTTATAGATTACATTATTCTTATTATATCATGGCTGTAACAGAGCCAGTATGTGTGTGTCATAGAACTGGTTAAGTTTAGGGCTAAGATCTAAATTGCACTTAAGGTTAGGTTTAGGTATTAATTACTTATGGTTCAGGTTAGGGATTACACTTCGTTAAGACAGTTCAAATGAATGAAAGTCAATGCAGTGTCCTGATAAGAATAGCTGTACAAATCAGTGTGAAGAGAGAGATGCATACATGCATATGGTAAAACACTCTGCAGGGCTGCTGTTAGTCACACTGCCGCGTCTCAAATTGAATTAGCGTTGACAGCGCACAGCGTCAGCCGCGTGTATGTGTGTGCATTGGAGGCACTCACTACTGGCAAGCTCCGTGTGTGTGTAAAACCAGAAACGAAAGAGGGCCCTTTCCCCTGAAATCAATTAAGTGAGTACAGATCTGTTGTTGTGGGGGGTGAGAGGGGGCACATCCTGTAGAGGGCAGCCCAAGACAGACAGCACCATCTGGGGCAACAGGCAGTTTGACCCTGGCTGAGACATGAAAGAAGCAGGGCATGGATAAGGGGAGAGGAGAGGACAAGCCAGCATTAAATCATTCTTTTCTCTCCACCTCATTCCCCCACCTCATCCCCTCAGCTGCCACCTGATACATCAGACATGGAGCATCATTCTCACTCAATCACTCTCCATCTCTTACTCCCTCTCTCTTTATCTGTCCCTGGAGTGATAACCTGTCATACACAGGAAACAAAAAGAGGTACGCACGATCTATCCCTCTGTCAGAGATAGGTGTATGGGTCCAGAGAGGAAAAGAATATCTCACATCTCTTGTTCCAAAAAAGGATGATTTATAGGTTTGCTTTAGATAAAACTAATGCTAGAGTGAACACCCATCTAATGCTCTTATTGTTTCTCACTCTATTGCTGTCTCTCACTCAAGCACATACACACACAAGCACACACATGCACCTGTAGAGTCCCCTTTTGATCCATAAGGCAAGGACTTGGCACTCCCCCTCCCTCTCTGTCTCTCTTTAGGGGGAGGGACAGTCCTGGGTGATGGACAGCCAGGGTCAGAGTTTGTGTTGTGTTTGTTGGTCATAAGCTGAGTGCTGACAGCCTCTCCCCACCACCCCATGCTCTTCCACACAGCTCCATTGATGACAAAACACTCCGCCAAACCAGAAAAAGATAAGCCAACTGAATTACTTTAAACACGGACACAGTTACACATGTTCATCATTGTATGTTGTATTTATGTTAAAGTCGGCTCAGCATTTAAGGCACAACAGCCCTCGTCAAACATCCTCATAATGGATGCTGCTTTAAAATCTCTATAAAGTCTATAAAGCAACGTAGAAATATTAAATAAGTAAAGTCCCTACTTCAGAGTAACAGTACTTGATTTGCAATAAAAGTGTTTGTTTTTGGACTTCCTATATATACTTTTTAAAAGGATGTGTAAAAAATATATAAATTGTTGCCCTGTATTTTCTTTCTTTAACAGCCATCTCCTTTTCACAGAAAAAAGGGAGAATTATATTTGTATTTTGTTATGTCACTGATAGATTGTCATGTACTGAATATTTCCAATTTTTTAATACTGAAGGTAGCACATGATTCAAAACCTGTATATAGTAATGCAGTGGTTTGTTGCAAAGTGTGAGAGCTGTTTGGGTCATTTACATTTTTCTTATGAGTGACATGAGTGTGAGGCCTGGAGAGTTGGACATGCAGGCCAGGTGCCAGGCCATGTGTTAAAGCTGTCTATCCTACACTCATGTAACCTCTGCTCCTGTAAGACAGGAGTCTGTCAGGGAGCACATGCCTCTATAATGACCCTCTGACCCCATCTACACACAAATGTGCACACAGAGCAACAAGAATGAGTACACACATATACAAAGCAGCATGCAAATACAGGGAGGCTCCTGGTTCTGTCAGCACAGCTGTGATCTAATGCCGCACTTAGGCTCAACCTAGGCAACATCGGAGTAGAAAGGAGAGGACTTTCACCATCTGTAAGGCAAACATGTCTGCTTGATAGTGAAGTCGAAGAACACTTAATAACTGTTAAACTGCCCTTGCTTTTCACATTACTCACATGGAGTAATTCAGTTTCAGCCACAGCTGGTTTCACTTTCAACTTTACAGCTGAGCTCAGTCACGTCTCATAATCCGACCTGATAAATAACAAGCTTTTATTGAGTTTGCAGAGAAAATAGCATCCAGTATAAACCTCCACAAGAGACTCGGAGCCAAATGCAAGCAAAGCTGGAGGGCATGGTACTGAAGAGGAAAGTGTGTGTGTGTGCGGCGGCTATTATTAGGAGATAACTTACGTGTGTGTGTGTGTGTGTGTGTGTGGTGTGTCTAATCTAATGAAGGCAGAGTATATTTTCACGTTCCAACTCTCTGCTGAGCTTCTCTCCTGTTTCAGGATGCCATTTCACATGATTGGAAACAAATGACTTCAGGGTCAAATTTCTCTCCCCTTCACTACCTGTCAATCATGCTGCACTGGCCCAGAAACGTCCCTACTTGTGTTATTGCAAAGTCGAATCAGCACAGTTTCCATGTTTTTCCAGCCACCCTCTTCAGCAGGATTGTTTCTAACCCTTACCAAGCAAATTAACAATACGAGTGGGAACAGGATGATAACCCATGTCGTTTTTAACCAACTTTGGAGGTTTATCAGGTTTTTAAACAAAAGGGAAGACTCTGTTTAGATGTGGGGAAAAAAGAGTAGCAAACTAAACAAACCTTTTATGGTTTCTTTATAGAGATTTTGATGTAAAGTGTTTTAACCACATTCATCTGTATGCTCAGCTATATTACCACCTGTAGCCTTTTAGCTTAGCATCAAGTGAAAGCAGAGAAAAAGCAAACCTGGCTTTGCCCTGCAGTGAAAACAAAATCCATCTGACAGCAATGTTTGGCTTCTTTCTAACGTACAATATCCCATGTGCAACAGTTCAAGTTGAAGCACCTAGCCAAGAAACTGTCTACCACTCCCTCATTATCACACTTTGGGTTTTGAGTCACTTAAACAAATAACATATAACATAATGAACTTGTGTCCTGAGCATGTTTTTATACCATCGGACAACTCCATCTCAGCTTTGTATATAATTTCCCCACAGGGATCAATAAAGTAGTTTTGATTTTGATTCTGAAAAATCCATTTTGATGCCTTACTCACTGTTCAGTCTATTGCAGAATAATTGACAACATGTGAGACTCTTGATCATATCTTTGATCATGATAAATCCAGCGATGTTTGCAATGCATTGCATCAACCATCTTGTATTGTCCAAGATTTGAAAGGAAAGAGATTGCCTTCATGTTATTGGAGGAAAACAGTGTTAGTAGCTTTATGTTGGTAAAGTCGTTATTGCTACTGTTGTTCTTTCATGTGTTTAAACATTTATTTTGTAACTTGTTTAAGTTTTTATTATGTTTTGGCCCTGAATTAAAATCACACCTGTCACTTATCATCTGGAACCCAACCAATGTTGTTTTGTGCCTCTATTTAAAAAAAATCTGATGTAAAATTGTCTGAGATAATTCATACATTATTGAATAATCCTACTGAGCCATGGATCATATACAGAAGGTCAAAAGTGACACAAGTTGGTTAAAAGATCTCAAACAATATTATGTATTGTGTGTTACTATGGATTATAATCAGCTATGAGGTGGCTATTTTTGACTGGAAACACAAAATGAATCAGCATGAAATGAACACAGCAAGAGCGTTAAAGGTGGTTGTGAGTTAAAATTATTCCTGACTGTCTCATTAGACACATTTGTATTATGCAGACTTCTGCACCTACATTTTTATACACCCTAGCTTGCATGTCTGAAACTGTAGTGTTCATACTCTAATAATGACAAGTGCTTATTTCTTATTGAATGCATGTTTGTCTGCGTCTGCATTGCTATACTGGTGAAGTGGATCGGCAGGTGAAAAGTTCAACTCCCCCAGTATGAAAGCAATTTGTTTCACTTACAGACCAGGAATTAGTTAGAAGATTAAAATGATTGTCCAACACGGGCAAACATGGAAATGACAGACAGTATCAAATAACCAACACAGATTATGTCTGTCTGCAGACAAAGGCCAAGCTGTTAGATTGTGCACCTGACCACTTGCTGAAACTTGGGCCATCCCCTGCCTGAGTTCCTCAATTAACTTCTTCCTGCTATTTCCATGTCCAGCACATATTCGTTCACTGCCTCGCTTGGCCATGACAAGTTAATTGCTGTTTGGTTATGACCGTTTGTCGGGAAACAGGCCATTTCCCCTGCTTTGCCTAAACCGCCGTTCCTTGCTCTGCTGAGGGAGAGTGAGGGAGGGATGAAGGGAGGGAAGGTGGGAGGGAGAGAGGAACAGTGCTGGGGTTTTGAGTCTAAGCTGAAGGCAGGAATTATCACATCAGTGGCTGGACGGGTGTGCCCCCTTTGGTAAAAAAACACAGCTTTACGTTGGCCCAGGGTCGGCACTGACTCTCTACAGCCTTCGGCATGACTCTGAGAAGTCAAGTCTGCTCACAGCAGTATTGATTTACTGTTGATCCTGGAACAAATTTACAACAATGACTACAGTCACAATGACAGGACTGCTTTAGTCCATGTTAGACTGTAAGGAGCCTTGTTATAGATTGTGGCTAACGTAGGCCTCAGTAGAATAACCATTTCACCTCCATGCGTCTCTGATTAGTCTTATTATTTGTAATAAAGTACAGGAATGGAAACCTGCCATCTGAATCCTGGCAACTGTTGTTATTCCCCTAAAATCGCAAAAAAAGATCTGATGAGCTCATGTTATTAGTCAGGGATGGCCAAGCCTGACATGAGGATTCATCTGAGTCTTGGACTCCAAAAAACCCAAAATACACTCTTGTTCATTTTCAGTGAAAACTACTTGATTAGTGCAATATAATGTCTGTGCTATCACAGGAGGATGTTTTGGTATAAAAACGCTTCCTGTCACTCAATAGCACGCAATGTGTTCTTGTTTACTTTGCAATATGTTGCTTTTTTACAGCTGCAAAACATGAAAAATAAGTTTCCTCTTTCACTTGTAAGATTGTGAAAAGAACGTACCAAAAGCTTGTGTACGATCTGTGGAAAAAATAATATGAAAAATACTTTAATGGGCACATGTGGTCAGTTTAACAGTCATCCTCATGTACAGTAAGAGTTACATTACAGACCTCAGGTCTTATTGCTGATGCTTTTTGATAAGGCAGTAAAGAAGTTCAACTGTGTTGTAAAAAACATAGCATTTCTGTTTCCAACAAATCTCTACATTATATCTACAAATCTGTTTCCTCCAATGTTGCTCTTATGGCTTCTTGCTGAGTGTTCATGAAAATAGGAGCTGCTCACAGTCTGCTCCAGGATCACGTTTTGTGCTGTAAGTTTGTACAAAATAGATTTTAAATACAAAAACACCCCCAGAGTTCTGTGTTTGTTGCTCCTTGCTCAAAGTGAATGCTCTCTCTCTCTTTTTCTTGCTGCAATAAGTTTTAGCCTCTTATTCTCAATGGGCCAGAGCCTACAAGTGGGGTCCAGCTGTTAGAGGCAGTGGTTGGTGGTTGGGTGCCATGGAGACTGGCGCAGCAGACAGTCTGTGGTGTCTTCAGTTAGTTTGGCGTGTCGGGATAAAGCTGCAAGCTGGGGATTCAGGGGGAGGCTATAGCGGTAAAGACAGTAGGGACCTGCGGTGTCAGAGAGATGAGGGAGGAGAGATGGGCTCTGAGGGTGGAGGGGGCTGTGGAGGGAGATGAGGCAGGGGGATCTCCCTGCAGACCCATGAAGACATGTTTCCCAACAGTGGGGAAGTTTCTTTCCCTGCAGAGCAGAGATGAGCGGGAGGTCTGTTAGCATAGAAGATGAGGGCAGGCCCCTCAGTCTGTCTTCTCCCAGGGAGGAGAAGGCTCTGCTGGGCAGTGGGGAGGTGCTGGGTGAAGTGATAAGGTTCTTGCTGTAGAGAGGAAGAGTAAGGGTGGGGAGAGCAGAATCCTGGCAGGTCAGTGCGGAGACGGAGAATGGATGAAGGGACGGGGATGAGGCGAGAGGGAGGAGGCTCTTCACACTGCTTGTCAGTGACCCTGAGCTTCCTGTTGAGAAAGGAGTCAGATTTTTGATTCACAAATATAAAAAACTGAAAAGTGAGAGTGTAAAAGAGCTGCAGCACATGTAGTACCTTGGAGCTGTATGGTGAAAGGCTTCAAGTCCAGACCGAGGGGGCTTCTCCAGGGATACGACTCCAATAAGCCATCCAACACTCCTCTGTACACACACATACATACATAGCATATACTGTAAAAACACTAAAAATGTTATTTCAGGTATTTAAATATTGGTTTTGAGAGGTGTGAAATTCTGCACTACACACATCAACTTCATTTGAAGGTTTTATGTGGCATCAGATTTCCGTGGTTGAACCTTAAATCCCTCTTGGGTCCTGTAGCGGAACAACTTGAGCAAAAAAAAAAAAAGTTTTGTGTGCCCGGCGAGTTTTTCTATACCTGTTCCTTCCTGGATCTCTGAAGCCCTTGGCGAACGGGTTTCTGTCGATCTTCAGTTTTGTGATCTTGCCCATGAGACAGAAACAGACAGAGTTATTGGGTGGAGGCTTCAAGCAGTGACGCATTGCGCTAACAATGAGCTCAGCTTTACAACAGCACAGAGTGACAGAGCTCTCCCTCAGAGACTGCATCTCCCAGCAGCACCAAGGGCGATCAGCCATGTCAAACAGGGTTCTTGGAGAAGGGGGTTCAGGTTTTGTACACTTTTATTTGGGGCTTTAATAGGCTATGGACTCCAGCAGTCAGCCCAGTCACAGCTCATTACTGAGTTTCTGTAATAATACTTTCGCTGATCGTAAAATGAGCCCTGATGAAAAGAGCTGGCAGTCCTCGTGAACAGCTCTGTTACTGGAGGAATGGTAGCCAAAGCTGGGGTCAGCTCTCTTGCACGGGAACACACACGGCCTCTCTGAGCTGCTTACCCTGCTGAAAATAGGGACACTGCAATTTACGGTCTGTCTGTGACCACAGGGGGGTGGGCCTCATCATCCTCATGATGTGAGGATTAGAACATTTGTATGAGAGGTCAAAAGGTTCAGAGCTGTTGACTAGATTCTCATAACAATCACTAAGATCTTCACAACAATCACTAAGATGGTGACAAAGACCAAACATCTGCTTTTGGAATATTTTGGCTGAAAGCAGAATGTAAATTAGCGAAATCAAATACTCATCAGTAAACATTACTTGCAAGTATACAAATGTCAAATTTCCAAGTGTAATTTACTGAACCTTTTGAATATATCCTCAATACACTAATCACAACTTGAGCTTCATATGTTAGTGCAGGATGATCTTGTTACCTGTTGATTCTGATAGGCTGTGACTGTGGTGAACTCGGTCTCTGGGAAGGAGAAGCTGTGCACACCTTCAGCAGGCAGCGACTGGATCTGAGACAAGTCCAACCGTGGGTCGTGCCGGATGATGTGCACCCGTGGCTTGTATTTATGCATTGACTGAAGAATAATCTGTATCAGGAGATAAAGATGGCATGTTTCTGGGAGGTGGGCCCTCTTTTATGTCATTAGGAAATTTGCAGAAATAGGTCTACAGAGATCTCCAGTTATTTTCATTCTCCGAGTCTGATGATCTTTTTTTTTTTTTTTCCAGCTCATAATTTTGGATATGAACTGTCAGAAAACAGAAAAAAAACGATTTCCTACCAAATGAGACACAAAGCAAAAACTGTTCATAATTAAGAGGCTGCAATCAGAAAGTGGGATTTTTTTCCATGAAAATTTATAAAATAAAAATTAGTATTTCCCTTTAGCAATAAATTACTGAAATTTTTGAAACTGTACAGTAGCCTATATAGCGATTCTAAGGTTTTTTTTTTGTTTTTTGTTTTTTTTTCATCTAATAATATGTGTTTTTAGTTTTTCTCTTGATTAATCTTGTGTCTGCAGCAGGATAATGTTTTATTTGTGATTTGTCTTGGTCAGGTATCCCTTAAAAAAATAGGTTCGTAATCTTAAAGGCAATTAAGGTGAGTAGAAGTTAAATTATAATAAAAAAAATCTACACAAGGTGATAGTTAAAAGATATATATATATATATATATATATATATAACAAATACAACTGCACATGCAGTGTGATCAGTGAAAACAGATCAGTGTTCATCAAATATTTAACAAAAATCATCTTTCACTGTTCATTAATTAATCTTTAGACATGAACAGATTAGCCTTCGATAAAATAATCTACAATAATGTCTGTATAAAAAAAGTTGATATTTATTTATAGTAAATACAGACTATGTTTTTTAAAGCGTTAAACAGAAATATGTTTCACGTTCTAAAAATGACACTAAACTCCAATCAATCAACCGATGAGACACAGAGGCCAGTTTTCATGACAGCATAGTGGATTATGAGAAACAAGTTTGTGCTTTTTCAAACAACTGCAGTTTTTACACCCCTTCATTGTAAACCAGAGTAATGAATTCTCCACACACAGAATGACCTACTTTGGGAGGTGGTTTTATAAACGGGGGGATTAAACCAGAAGCCTCCTATAACCCAGAACCATTACATCTGTCGATAAGCGAACTTTTACAAGACATATTGGAACAGAGAAGGATTTCCACATCCTTTATCCCTAAAATATAGTATGTACTGCAGACTCTTCGTCTTACATTATTCTCCACTATTAAACCAGAGAAAGTTCAAGATCTGTGTGTGACAGCAATAAGTAGCTCAGTGGTTGCTCTGATCTTCTTTTATAACATTGGAGTACCAAGACATTTTCTAATGAGCTCTTTTTAAAGAATGACAGCACTGACAAATATTAAGAAACTGTTTTTTAGACACTGAGAGAATTACTATTCTCTCAGTGTCTAACTCACACCCACGGAGTTTAGCATGGACATACACAGAGCCCATATGAAGCACCTGCCCTGTTAATCCTGTGGCCAGGGAAGGGCTGCATTTGATATATATATATATATATATATATATATAGTGTTGCAATTTCTGACACCAGTTACTTTTTATATCTTGTGCAAAGGACAGTAGATCTATTAAACAGCATGTGTGTATGCTTTATAAAAAAGTATGCAGTAATCTTACCCCCCCCCACCCCCAATTAATTTTTATAGTTGGTGTACTTTATTTAATTTGAGTCCCGTGAAATGTCTTTGCACGCCACTGCTATTCAGACGTTATCCGCTTTCTAGGGGACAGGAAAGGACAGTTGTGTTACCTACATGTCCCTTATCGTCCATCTCGTTGTTGGTGAGTTTGACCCGGTCGAAGCTAATGACCTGACGCATCCACGTCTCTCCTGCGCACGGTGAGTCCGGGTGAACATAGAGGCGGGGAGAGATGCAGGAGTGGTCCGTGTTTCCAGCCACCATCCACTGCGAGCTGTGGTACACGTACCTGCGGGGGGGGGGGGGGGGGGGGATAAATAAAAAAAAAAAAGCCCCTT